>CM032060.1:52599294-53799294 GCA_018831715.1 Matsumurasca onukii
TATGCGGAACAGCGGGAAGACTCTGTTGGCTGATACCATAGTCAAAACTCTCTGCCGCATGAAACCTCAACGTCATCCGTCAACTTCCTCTAAAGCAGCGGCCTCTCAGTCAACAAAGTCTCCAGCTCGCCAAGCCCACCTGAACCAGCCCTACACCCTACCGCATGACAGCTACGCGGATGCAGTCAGAGGCGACGTCACCGACCCTGGAACCTCGGATGGAAACAGCACCTCTCCGGCAACAGACGACCTCCAGGACCAGCATACAGCAACACTTTTAAAATCTAAACAGTGCAATATATCACGACAACCTTTTGGGAATCCACTTCTAGCACCCGTTCAAAATTAACAAACAAAAAAACAACACATAAACAAATCTATTCTCAACCCACTTTTCCAAATAAAATGGCGTTTGTGCATCAAAATGCACAAATAGCAACAAATAAGGTGGATGAAACTTCTCTCATATGCGAGGAACTTCATCCTGACCTGCTAGTTGTAACCGAACACGGTTTCAACAGCAGCAATATAGAAAACAAATTCAAATTTTCCAATTGGCAAACTTTTACTGCCGCAAATTCTCTAAAGGAGGAGGTGTAGCAATCTTCACAAAAACAATTTCTCTTTTGCCCAATACCAAATTGGTATACCTACAGATAAAGACTTCAAGTAACAGGGGTAAAATTGCAGACCAATGACTCTCAAATTAAGGTACTGTAGTTGGTTTGTACAGGTCTCCCAACGGTAACGAAGATTTTCTTTTTCAAAATTCGACCATCTTCTATCTAACATGACCAAAGAAATAGGGCATTGTCATGGGAGATTTCAACATCAACGTTTTAGATGATCAAAGTCCCATGACAAAAAGGCTAGCAGATTTGCTTAGGACGTTTGGCCTCAAATGGGCTGTTAACAAGGTGAGGTGTGAGGATCCATGCTGAGGGGCCCAAGGGTGCGACCATGTAGCTTCATAGTGAACCGAGACGTGAGCCTGGCAGTGCAGATCTTCATCTCCAGGATAGCGAACCTCATCGCTACAACAACAGCAATAGCTAGTGACAATCATATACAAGGTGAGGGTGGGAGGATCCATGCTGAGGGGCTCCAGGGTGCGACCATGTAGCTTCAGAGTGAACCGAGACATGATCCTGGCAGTGCAGATCTTCATCTCCAGGATAGCGAACCTCATCGCTACAACAACAGCAATAGCTAGTGACAATCATATACTGTGCAATGACGTTATGGCTACGTAATGGTGAGGAGACATAGCGACTCGAAGATTGCTTGTCTTCATGGGAGAAATGTTACTGTTGACGTCACTAACCATCACCATGACGTCACCTCTTGCCTCAAACACCCTCACTGTCAAGGAAGCCAGCACGCCAAATTAGCTCTTACTGATGTTATTACTCGTGAATACATTGTTACTAGAAGACAGCGATATGTTAATATGTTATAAAAATATATTAATACTAATACAATATAAACACTACTGTTGCGCAGTTTAAACAATTGAATTTTTATTCAAGCAAGCCATCTACGCGCGGTATTACATCCCCTCACAAAAATAGATACAAGTGGAATTCTGCTCATAAATTGTCCAGTGCCATAAGCCAGAGCCGCGATTCTTCGCCATCGGACCAAGGAAAGTGTCCTGTGAACGCGAGTCGCCGGTGCACGGATTCCTCTCGAAATGGTGTTGGCCAGAGTCCTTGGCTTCCTGTCCAGACGCCGCATCAGGAAGTGGCAGATCTCACACCTTGTGCTCTTTCTCGTTGAAATCCACCGGTCCATGCATGACTTGTGCATGAAACCGACTGATCCTTTGCACCGGCATGACAGTCGTTTAAGGCGTTCTTCTCCGCTGCCCTCGCGGCAAATCCTACATTACCTCGTCTTCTTCACCTGTCCTGCGGGAAGGTTGTCATTACGGATGAATTTAGTTATTAACAATTTCGGTTGATGCGTTCTAGTTCAGTGCTATGAAAATTCCTGTGGTTGTTATGGAAACTCAATCAGTTTCTGGGAAGGTAAAAATATGAATGATGAAATAAATTTTATTTTCCAAATCATAATTTACAATCTTCACTGGCGCCGACTTCATAAGGATTGGTAGGGCACGTGCCCCACCAATATTTTTGTTGGTATGGCCCTGCCCCACCAATATTTATAACCAAAACATACAATTTTGTAGTTTTTCGTATACCCTTAGGGTGTCACTTTCAAGACTGGTCTAGTTTTACAATATAGGCCTGCAGTTAGGCTATATCCTTCCTTGTAAGTGAACCGAGGCTGCTGAGCTGAGTCATACCGATAAGCTACAGCTTCTGCATTCCTAGCGTACTAATAGTTTTGTTTTGATTACATGAGTATTGCTAATCCAGTATTACAGTTTGCCAGTACTACAAAGCAAACTTTGACTTCTGTCATAGTATATCGTCTGCATTTCGTTTACTGTCTGTAGCGGTATTGTAGGCTTATTTTCTACTGCTTTAAAATGTTAATACTTGCTGTTTAACAATACATTACATGGTGTTTCATAGTGTTAGCCTATATGGAAGTTGAGTTTGGTCCCGAATCTGTAGTTCTAGATTTGCAGTATCCAAACTGGATAAATTTGGGTTTAAAAAGTCGCGTTTGGTCACTAAATCGGACGAAAGTGATTCGAAGACATCTACTCAACACGAAGTGCTAGAAAGCTTGGAAATTAGACCTTTGGTGAACGAGTTCATAAGAAGAAATTCGGTGCGAAAATCGACGTTTGCATTGTTTAATCAATCAGTCTATTGTTTGAATACATTGTATTTGTTTCTCAATTTGTTCAATTTTATACCATGACTTCTGTATTATCTATAACCTAAAATATTGACTTAATTATATTGTTGATTTATAGCCAGTTCAAAACAAAATTATTTTATTTCAAATAAACTTAATTATTTATTGAAAAGTGCAAATTGGTTTTAGGTATAATTATTGATAGCAAAGATTGTTAAACAAATGTTACTCGCACACTGAGGCAAGGAGAAGAACAGCGTACCTTTACTCTTCTCTGGACTCGTGCTGTTGCTGCTCTATCGGCAGAGCTTGTTGTAACAGTTGCATGTAGAACTCGTTCTCTTTGGCAACGTCTCGCTGCTTCCTCTGTAGGAACACAATCATAATTAGTGCATTTCCAGACAAAGCGACAGTCAGCTTTATATTGAACATTCTTAAGATAATGAAAACAAAGAAAGTGTCGGAGGATTCCAAATCTCCTGAAAAACAACTAATAGCTCTTGTGCAGATACTCCAGTTTTGAAAGAAATTATCAACTTAACATAATTATTTGTGAAAAGAATTTTTGTATTAACATGGCTTTGTTTAATTTTGAAAACTAGGTTCATGTAATGTTATTACGTTTGGTTTTTTTTGAACAGGTTTGGCATGTTCGAAACTGAACAATGAAATAATATAACAGTAAATTATGATATACTAGCTGTGTACCCGTGCTTCGCTACGGTGAGAATCGTATATGAAATGTTTAAGCTTTTATCATAAATCATCGATTGTTATTGTAGTAGCAGACATTATCAAAATAATACATTAAAGTAACAGTCTGCAATTTCACTGTACTTAAATTGTATTTTAATGACGGTTGTAGCGGGAAAATAATCCAACCTCGCTATAAACGGCACTAATTAGTTAAATATAACAGGCAAAAGAGCAAACAGTAATGAAACAACTTCAACGGGTGGTTTTGTTTGGGTTGGTCCCTAACCTACTGCTAAGAGAAGTGCCAGAAACCCCAAGCACGGGTCATGTGTGCATAAATAAATTTTATTTTACCCAAAGATTGTTTAATTGTAGCTCAGGAATTGTTTGTTGTGTTCGCCCGTTAGTTCACCATGCTGACAATTGAGCATGGCTATTCAGTCTCGCCACGGGAGGCCGACGAACAGAGACCATATTTACAATATGTACAATGGTTTCCGGGGAGTTTTGTTACGGGCAGACCCTTAACCTACGCTGAATTCTGTGGTTCAACAGGGGAGTTTTGTTTATGGCGGGCCATGGCAGCTCGTGTTCTAATTGTATTGGTAAAGTTTGTGAAGTCTCCAGCCATTAGAAGAGTAACTCCACCATCAGCCTTGCATTGCTTCTAATGTCCTGAAGCTTCTATTCACAAATGCTCCTTTATGAGCCATGGTACACTCGTCCCAAATGATCAATTTGCGGTCTTTTAACCTCGGCTGAATCACTTTGCTTGGGTATATTGCAAATGGAGTTTCTTGGTGATTCAGGTTTAGAGGCAATTTAAACGCAGAATGAGCTGTCTTCCCTCCATCCAACAGTGTTGCTGCAATGCCTGACGAAACAGCAGAGCATGCAATATTTTGTCTTTTCGCACCCTGGCCAATATTAAATTCAACAAAAATGTTTTCCAGTACCTCCCGGTGCATCAAGGAAAATAGCTGCGTTATCTGACAAAACGCTCGTAATGACTTCATATAGACTGTTCGTTGTTCGTCATTAAGTTTCGGCTCATTGTCAGCAACCATGTTGGATAATAGGTCTACGTTGTAAGACAGTTCTCTGAGGTACTCACGGTTGGTTGACACACTGTTGTCTGTAGTTGGAGAAGGAAGACCAAAGTTTAGAAGATTGATGGGCCATCGAATATAATAAGGTTTCCAAGGTTTCAAGACATTTATTATAAGCAATGCTTGCAAAAGCCCCATCTAAACCTTGAACATTGCTTTCCATCTGCCTCCTCCTCAGACATACTGTTTCTGTGTTTCTCCCACAAAGCCAAGGGGTTTGCTGCTTGGCAAAATACCAAGATTACAGCAAATAGCTGTCTGATCTTAGAGGGTGACTCAGACACAGCAGCTTCTTCCAATGTATTGGCCCAATGGTTATCGTCCTGTAATAAACCTTCCCTACAGGCGGATTGAAAAGTAGGATGAACTACTCCAGACACCCTCTTAAGATCCTCAAAGCTAGTTGGCCCCTTAACTTCATGGAGGAGAAGACGCAGATAGTAGCATTCTGCATTGTTGGGATGTACGGTGTAAACACGGCCAAGGACTTGGTCCTTTTCACACCGTGGTGTCCTGGAACGGCTTTTCCCTGTTTACGCCGGACAAACTTATTATTTTTCCACGTAATAAGCTGGAACTTCACTGTATAAAGGGTTGTGGCAAAGTTGTCTGATCGGCAGAGTTCAAAAATCCAATAAGTGTTGTTTTGGCGGATTTGTTAATTTTTCCATGACGTTTTCCCAGTTAAAGTAAATCCTTTGGCCGTTTTCTAAATGCACTGCCAAATGCATCACTGGAGGATACCTCTCATGGATTGGGATGCACAATATCCGCCAAGCCGCCTCAGAACTACTTATGTACCGCCCAGCCTCGTACCTGGATACCTCGTCGAATTCGTTTTCCAACCTAAATGCAGCTTGATCACTGCCCTTGTTCACGTATTTACATATGTATTTTATTGACTTGACAGAATTGCATATTTCAACGTTAATGTGTGCCTGACATGTACGTGAAAGGACAGGATTGTACGGAACTACCCATCTATTATCAAGTTCCACTCCTTTGATGTTGACAGTAAAGCCACCATCAGCAGGAGACCTTCGTTGATACTGAGGGTAGCCGTCGTCTGCAGTTTGAGTTTCCTAACTAAAGGACGTGGATATTTTTCGAACAGGCACCATTAACCATACAAGGCGAGTTTTGTTGAGGTTTCCACAAGGGCCATGGATCATTGTTGATTTAATCACTTCGTGAAGCTCAGGGTCTTCTTTAGGGTCAGGTATCTCTGCCCGTATGACACTGTCCGTTTGATCTGCCCTTATTCGATCATGAAGCCACAAGAGGATATGAGCGTGAGGTAAGCCCTTTTGCCATTCAACTGTGTACATGTAACACCTAGTTGACCCGAAAATAGCACCTTTAACCAGAATGTTTATCATTTTCTTCAGCTTCAAGTTAAATACTCGAGCTGTCAACTCGTGTCTGTCGTGACCGTTGTCCATTTGTCAATAGGCTTTCAATTTCGGACCATTTAGGGTTACATGTAAATGTTATGAACAAATCAGGACGACCATAGTGGCGAACATATGTCATGGCGTCCTGAGTGCGTTCATGCATGTAGCAGGGCCCTCCTACATGGCTTGATGGCAACACAACTATTCTGCCAATGTTTGCAACATCGCCGTCTTGCCTACACATCGCATCTCTTACATGAGTGTAACTTTCAGCACGTAGCTTACTATGATGAAACCTAACAAAGTTAAGCCTCTCAGTCTCTATCTTCGCGTACATATCCACTAAAAACTGGTTTAAAAGATGACGATAAAGTAAGATATAGTTGTGTTCCCCTTCTCTTTCCATGATCCGGTAGGCGTAAAGTCGGCAGCAGAAACAGTTTTCTTGAGAGGAGCTTTAGATACTGGGTCACATTGTGGAATGTTGATAGAGTAACCATCTTCCCCACGGCAGCAGAGGGTACTGAAGAGTGTCGTAAGCGCGATGAGTTTCACTGATCCGTACCAACTTTGTGTCTCTGCTGTGAAGAACGATGTCACGCTTTTCAAACTGTTGACCAACAATAACCAAAGCTACCTCCCTTGACGACGGTGCATTGTAACGACCCTATGACCAGCCGCAGGCTTTCTATCAGCATGAATAACTACTTTAAAATCTTGACCCTTTGGTACGATTTCCATTGCGTATTTAAAATCTCGTATGTATGGATTGTTATCATGCAGAAGTTTTGAAGCTGGTCAACTAACCACGGATATACAACATCGAAAAGATCTGTTCTAATTTCCTTTTCTTTTCATCGTCGCCTAGAAAATATATTTGAAGAAAAGATGGACTTTGTGAGGTGATGGTAATAGACTGCCTATCCTATGGTAAACCTGTCCTTGGACTTTGAAAGTTGGCATAAAGTTACCTTCACTTATTTCTTTACCTCAAATGAAGTCATTTGGAAACATCCATTATACTTTCTAATATGATTAAAAATGTAAAGATTCGGGATGGTTACTTGTAAGGAGACTGTGCAGTGGCTCAGGAAAGTGTTCAATGGCAGGAAGATGAACTTTACCGTTGCTACAACATAAACCTGGACTTTCATCTTTCCACTTTAATGCGTGACACCACTTGCATGCGATACGCTGACCAAGAGAAACCACCTTGTCATTACTGTAATCTATGGTACTGTCATATTTAAACCCCGATTGAAACTTATTGGACCATGGAATTGTTTTTCTTTTTCATTGTATCGCCGAACGGATTCCTTGTTAACATCCGTTTTGTTTAGAATATTTACAAACAGAAGCTCTGTTGATGTTAGGATTTCTCTGGTATTTCTTAACAGACTTTATTTACGCTAGGATTATTTTTATCATACAGCTTTACCGCCATTGAACGTCAGGTTGATATGTTGTATTTTACTGCCTCGATCTCAGGATTAAATTACCGCTTTTACTGCCTATGGGCCTCAGGATTTGATGTGTTATATTTTTTTACTGACTCCCTATGTACCTCAGGATTTGATCTGTTATATTTTTTTACTGACTCCCTATGTACCTCAGGATTTGATCTGTTATATTTTTTTACTGACTCCCTATGAACTTCGGGTTTTGATTTACTGTACTTTTTTACCGCCTCTCGGTTTACTTCGGGATTTTTTTCAATATATTTCTTTACAGATTCTCTATTTTTTTGTCTTTTTATTCTATCATTCACCCTTGAGCGCCGATTTTTCCTTCTTTTCTTTCCAGAATTTAAATTATTTGTATAG
The DNA here is from genome assembly GCA_018831715.1 of Matsumurasca onukii. NCBI lineage: Eukaryota > Metazoa > Arthropoda > Insecta > Hemiptera > Cicadellidae > Matsumurasca > Matsumurasca onukii. The sequence goes on from CM032060.1 coordinate 52,607,092, forward strand.
CTGGCTAAAGAGGAAGAAGAAGAACCAAGATTTGTTGGAGCTAAAGTGCAAGAATCTTTTGAAGGTGGATTGGCAGGATTTACAAAATGAATGAGAGGTAGTTCATCATCGGTTGAGTAGAATTGTTGATCAGGAAGAGGTTCAAGGTTAACAGTGGCGGGTGGGTCTGGCTTAGAGGGCATATAATCTTGGGTAGGTGGGAGCGGTGGAAAATTTTGAGGAATCAGAGGTTCGAAATGAGCGCTCATCATATGGCCAGTACACTTGAGGCGTAATACTGGCCTTCCCTCCTCATATCGTTCAGGCTGTAAAACTACTTCACCTTCACGATAAACAACCAGATGGCAAGCATATATTTCTGTGGCAGCTTGAATTTCACAGTGGGTCGCAAACGTCGTTCTTAGGGACATATGAGCACGGTACTCAGCCACAGAGGAGTAAATATTGTCACATGGCAACATTGTGTGCAAACAAAACCTTTCCCAGTTATTTGTAGATATGCTGCACAACGTTGTTTCTCAACTCAGTGGCATGAGAGACAGTGCCATACATGAGGTAAGAAGGGAGTAAAAAATGACCCATCTGCACCCACAGGAACTATCAGGTGAGGCACCATAACCGTCAACTTCAATACCTTCCATTATGTTGATGGTAGGTGTATGTATGAAAGAGTAAAAAAGAAAGTGAGTTTGTAAAAGAAAAATACTTTTAGATGTTGGTATGACGTTTGGTAGGCAAGAAGAGTTTACGTGTGGCCAGCAAAGTTTTAAGGATAACTTTGAAATCAATCAGACTAACCAAAGCTTTTCAGAAAATAGATCAACTTTTAAAGAAAGAACCTTAATACAATTTATTTTAGATAAGTCTGAGCAAATATTAAAACAATATGGTCATTGATTAACTAACGAAAGGGACAGTCCAAAAAATGATAACACTCGTATAACGTGAAATTAAGAAGTGATAGATTTAAGACTGTAAATTTAGACACTGTAAAAAGAATAAGGTAAGAACTGGAAGGTAAATAATACCAGGAAAATAATTGAAATGTAGAAGTGTAATGAAACGTGTAGAATAAGTGTAAAAATAATAATGAAATAAGAAAAGGTAGTAGGATTACCAGGAAAGGAGTGTAGTGTAGAAGTGTGATAGAATATAAAACGTGTAACAACTGCGAAAATAATAATGAGGTAAGAAAAGGTGAGTAGGATTACCAGGAAAGCAGTGTGGTGTGTGGTGTAGCAAGGTGTAGCAGGTTGTAGAGTGAACGATAGACAGTAGCAGTGTGGCAGGCAAGAGCACAACGATAACTGGCTAGGCAGAGAACACTGGTCACCTATCTCTATCTCCCCGCCTCCCCCTGTCCACCTCAAACAGCTGATCTACCTAGCCTCTGGCTGCTATTACCTCACTTGATTAAATAAACGTATTCTACCATAGGAAGAGTATGATATTTGTAAGTAATATATACATAGCTTGATTCATTCCAAGTGTGTTGAACGTTATTGTAATGAAACGGTAAATGATTCTGATAGTCATAGCTAGAATACTGTATGTAAACCTATATTTTAAAGAGTAAGTACGATATTCTTGAAATTATTCGAAAAACCCTAAATTTTGAAAGTAAAGCCATTTTTGGAAAAACCGTAAGAGCTACAAAAAATTTAAATAAAAAGTTATAGAAAATTTAATTCTGGACCATGAAAATTTCATCAGATTTCAAATCGGACTCAAGGTTTAGACGCTAGAGCTCATATACGAAAAGCTTAGATGCCGCAAAGGGCGTCTGTTTGGCCTATCATGGGGGAGACTACCCTTAGACTCAAAATTTTTCAAAATCCCGCCTTATTGCACATCTAGAGCATATAAGGAACCACTATGTTAAGTTTCAACCCTCTAACTCAGTACTTTTGTGATACAGTGATGAGTGAGTCATCATCAGTCAGTGAGTCAGTGAGTGAGTGGTATTTGAAAATATATAATATAGATTTACCTGTCGCATCCTGTATCCAACGTAGCTCTTGAATCCGTCCAAGAGACCACTGGATATCCAATGTACTGGAAATAGTAACCAGTTTCTTTAGAATGTACACTCTATGAAAAATCCAAATAACAGGTATCTTGGGTGATTTAATTGACCTGAAACATTAGGTGGTGTCTAGCAGCAGAAACCAACCGATTTGTTGGGGTCCTAGCCTGTTTAGCCATCTATGTTTTCTAACATAATTTTTGTCAACATGTACGGCTAAATCTTAAAGTTATTTTGCAAGCAGTGCTTGGCAACCTCTAAATACGTTGGAACAAGCGGAGAAAAATAACAATCCTGTTTCTACAATTCACTTAATTTGTTATAAATTTAAAAATATGTTTTGAATACAAAAGTTAAATGTATCTACAATAGACTATCTGCATACAGTGAAATCTAAAACAAATTTGTGCGATGGGATCTAGACTTTGGTTACAGCTTAACAGGTGGTCTTGCAGCCTCGTTACCGTACCGCCCGTAAGGCCTTGTCACCATCATCGGATAACTGGTCATTGGGAACAGCTTGCCTGTGTACGCCGACGTCTGTGTCAGGACGACCGGGGCGACTGAACCCTTCCGCGCTGAACAGGAAAATGCGGCACATCAGGCCTATGGTCCGAGTCGGTGGGCGACCAATCGTAGCTCCGCGCCGTACCGACACGGGCCAGGAACGGCCCCGCCTCAAAATACACAGGCGGCCCGCTGTCCGTGCCGACGCCGGGCCGTCTGTAACCTGGGCGCCCGGGACCTGGCAAGCCTCGGTTTTACCGGACCACGTCGGGTCAGGCGCGAAGGTTCGAGACGTGGTTGCTTCACGCGCTCGGTTCATACAGATGGGGGCGGTTTGCAAGACCACGCCGTGATGCGCCAGCGCGATTGGGGATTCAGAACCACGCCGTGATTCCCGGCGTCGCCTGGATGCTTTCATCCTGGCGTGATGCTTTGAAGCATGGCACGATTGGAGTGTCATTTACCTCTGTTTTGTTTGTTTTGTGTTGATATTCTAGTTGTTGTTATTTATTGTTGAAATGGAGTCCCAAAGTTTTTCTCTGGAGTTGGACGTAAAGCTAATTGTTTTGGCTCTCCAGCAACTGCTACCCACAGAAAGAGCTTCAACCCGCGTCGTAGCAATAGCGTTGTACGCCAATGAGATTCCTCCATACGCTTTTGATGGACCGACGTAAGACTCGTTTTTTTTATTTTGAGCAAATCTTTTTTGGTAGTAGAGACTATCCCATTCGCCATAACGGATATCAAAATCTAAAATAATATCATCAAAATAATACATTAAAATAATCTTGTTGATCTGCAATTTCACTGTACTTAAATTGTATTTTAATGACGGTTGTAGCGGAAAATAATCCAACCTCGCTATAAACGGCACTAATTAGTTAAATATAACAAAGAGCAAACAGTAATGAAACAACTTCAACGGGTGGTTTTGTTTGGGTTGGTCCCTAACTACTGCTAAAGAAGTGCCAGAAACCCCAAGCACGGGTCATGTGTGCATAAATAAATTTATTTTACCCAAATTGTTTAATTGTAGCTCAGGAATTGTTTGTTGTGTTCGCCCGTTAGTTCACCATGCTGACAATTGAGCATGGCTATTCAGTCTCGCCACGGGAGGCCGACGAACAAGAGACCATATTTACAATATGTACAATGGTTTCCACGGGGAGTTTGTTTGGGCAGGCCCCTAGCCTACTGCCAAGTCACAGTTCAACGGGGAGTTTTGTTTATGGCAGGCCCCTAGCCTACTGCCTAAGACCTCTTTGTAGACAGTATTTTTTGTTCGCCCATCTGGCTGAAGAATCGTTAATTTACTGACAGAGCTTACTCTTGAACACACGAGAGCAGTCTTCCTCAGATCAACACCGGCCAATTTCAATGTCTGGCCTTGAGACTTATTGTCATAGCAAAGCACAGCTTGACAGGGAATGAAGTCTTTTAAATGAAATTGGTAATCTGACGGAATCAGAGGTATTCGTGGAATAAAGACAACTTCTCCCTGGCCACATCCAGTAAATATTGTTGCTTCGATAACGTTCTTATACAAAGCTTTGATTTGAAGTCTAGTGCCGTTGCAAAGCTTAGGCGGTACCAGATTTCGAAGCAACATTATCGGCACCAACTTTAAGATTAAGAATATGTGGTGGAAGGCCTGGAGGATTCAGCGTGTGCAGGAACTCCACTGGATAATTGAACGCGTCTTCAACTTCAACCACTGAGTCTACAGATTGGTAACGAATATTTTCTGTTGTAAGTTTTGGCAGCAACATGTTATTTATTTGAGCAGCCGTATCATTCTTTGGGGTGAGAATGGCTCTTTCTCTCAGCAAACCGAGTTTAGAGAGTTCGATAGATTTGGGTAAATTATTTCCGTCATTGCATCCAAATTACTCACAACCTCACATAAGCTATCCGGTATGTTGATTTTGCCATCATCTTCAGGAAATGTTCCGTTACCAATCTGCAGAATTGAATTTGAGAACTCATCTGCTTTTTCATCTCGGAAAGAAGCACTCGCATGTTGACGGTCAAGAGCAAACTTTAAAGAAAGGCCAGAGAAAAGAACTCTTTATGCATGCTTTGACCTCATCAGCTCGTGTTTGAGGTATGACTGGTAAAGTTTGTCTGAAGTCTCCAGCCATTAGAAGAGTAACTCCACCCATCAGCCTTGCATTGCTTCTAATGTCCTGAAGACTTCTATTCAGTGCCTCAAATGCTCCTTTATGAGCCATGGTACACTCGTCCCAAATGATCAATTTGCAGTCTTTTAACACCTCGGCTGAATCACTTTGCTTAGGTATATTGCAAATGGGAGTTTCTTGGTGATTCAGGTTTAGAGGCAATTTAAACGCAGAATGAGCTGTCTTCCTCCATCCAACAGTGTTGCTGCAATGCCTGACGAAGCAACGGAAGCAATATTATTTTTGTCTGCACCCTGGCCAATATTAAATTCAACAAAAATGTTTTCCAGTACCTCCCGGTGCATCAAGGAAAATAGCTGCCCGTTATCTGACAAAACGCTCGTAATGACTTCGCTATAGACTGTTCGTTGTTCGTCATTAAGTTTCGGCTCATTGTCAGCAACCATGTTGGATAATAGGTCTACGTTGTAAGACAGTTCTCTGAGGTACTCACGGTTGGTTGACACACTGTTGTCTGTAGTTGGAGAAGGAAGACCAAAGTTTAGAAGAGATTGATGGGCCATCGAATATAATAAGCCAAGGTTTCAAGACATTTATTATAAGCAATGCTTGCAAGTAAGCCCCCATCTAAACCTTGAACATTGCTTTCCATCTGCCTCTAAAGTCCTCAGACATACTGTCTCTGTGTTTCTCCCACAAAGCCAAGGGGTTTGCTGCTTGGCAAAATACCAAGATTACAGCAAATAGCTGTCTGATCTTAGAGGGTGACTCAGACACAGCAGCTTCTTCCAATGTATTGGCCCAATGGTTATCGTCCTGTAATAAACCGAGTTCCCTACAGGCGGATTGAAAAGTAGGATGAACTACTCCAGACACCCTCTTAAGATCCTCAAAGCTAGTTGGTTAACTTCATGGAGGAGAAGACAGATAGTAGCATTCTGCATTGTTGGGATGTACGGTGTAAACACGGCCAAGGACTTGGTCCTTTTTCACACCGTGGTGTCCTGGAACGGCTTTTCCCTGTTTACGCCGGACAAACTTATTATTTTTCCACGTGTAATAAGCTGGAACTTCACTGTAAAAGGGTTGTGGCAAAGTTGTCTGATCGGCAGAGTTCAAAAATCCAATAAGTGTTGTTTTGGCGGTTTGTTAATTTTTCCATGACGTTTTCCGAGTTAAAGTAAATCCTTTGGCCGTTTTCTAAATGCACTGCCAAATGCATCACTGGAGGATACCTCTCATGGATTGGGATGCACAATATCCGCCAAGCCGCCTCAGAACTACTTATGTACCGCCCAGCCTCGTACCTGGATACCTCGTCGAATTCGTTTTCCAACCTAAATGCAGCTTGATCACTGCCCTTGTTCACGTATTTACATATGTATTTTATTGACTTGACAGAATTGCATATTTCAACGTTAATGTGTGCCTGACATGTACGTGAAAGGACAGGATTGTGGAACTACCCATCTATTATCAAGTTCCACTCCTTTGATGTTGACAGTAAAGCCACCATCAGCAGGAGACCTTCGTTGATACTGAGGGTAGCCGTCGTCTGCAGTTTGAGTTTCCCTAACTAAGGACGTGGATATTTTTCGAACAGGCACCATTAACCATACAAGGCGAGTTTTGTTGAGGTTTCCACAAGGGCCATGGATCATTGTTGATTTAATCACTTCGTGAAGCTCAGGGTCTTCTTTAGGGTCAGGTATCTCTGCCCGTATGACACTGTCCGTTTGATCTGCCCTTATTCGATCATGAAGCCACAAGAGGATATGAGCGTGAGGTAAGCCCCGCTTTTGCCATTCAACTGTGTACATGTAACACCTAGTTGACCCGAAAATAGCACCTTTAACCAGAATGTTTATCATTTTCTTCAGCTTCAAGTTAAATACTCGAGCTGTCAACTCGTGTCTGTCGTGAGACCGTTGTCCATTTGTCAATAGGCTTTCAATTTCGGACCATTTAGGGTTACATGTAAATGTTATGAACAAATCAGGACGACCATAGTGGCGAACATATGTCATGGCGTCCTGAGTGCGTTCATGCATGTAGCGGGCCCTCCACATGGCTTGATGGCAACACAACTATTCTGCCAATGTTTGCAACATCGCCGTCTTGCCTACACATCGCATCTCTTACATGAGTGTAACTTTCAGCACGTAGCTTACTCTGATGAAACCTAACAAAGTTAAGCCTCTCAGTCTCTATCTTCGCGTACATATCCACTAAAAACTGGTTTAAAAGATGACGATAAAGTAAGATATAGTTGTGTTCCCCTTCTCTTTCCATGATCCGGTAGGCGTAAAAGTCGGCAGCAGAAACAGTTTTCTTGAGAGGAGCTTTAGATACTGGGTCACATTGTGGAATGTTGATAGAGTAACCATCTTCCCCACGGCAGAACATAAGAGGGTACTGAAGAGTGTCGTAAGCGCGATGAGTTTCACTGATCCGTACCAACTTTGTGTCTCTGCTGTGAAGAACGATGTCACGCTTTTCAAACTGTTGACCAACAATAACCAAAGCTACCTCCCTTGACGACGGTGCATTGTAACGACCCCTATGACCAGCCGCAGGCTTTCTATCAGCATGAATAACTACTTTAAAATCTTGACCCTTTGGTACGATTTCCATTGCGTATTTAAAATCTCGTATGTATGGATTGTTATCATGCAGAAGTTTTTGAAGCTGGTCAACTAACCACGGATATACAACATCGAAAAGATCTGTTCTAATTTCCTTTTCTTTTCATCGTCGCCTAGAAAATATATTTGAAGAAAAGATGGACTTTTGTGAGGTGGTGGTAATAGACTGCCTATCCTATGGTAAACCTGTCCTTGGACTTTGAAAGTTGGCATAAAGTTACCTTCACTTATTTCTTCCAAATGAAGTCATTTGGAAACATCCATATACTTTCTAATATGATTAAAAAATGTAAAGATTCGGGATGGTTACTTGTAAGGAGACTGTGCAGTGGCTCAGGAAAGTGTTCAATGGCAGGAAGATGAACTTTACCGTTGCTACAACATAAACCTGGACTTTCATCTTTCCACTTTAATGCGTGACACCACTTGCATGCGCTGACCAAGAGAAACCACCTTGTCATTACTGTAATCTATGGTACTGTCATATTTAAACCCCGATTGAAACTTATTGGACCATGGAATTGTTTTTCTTTTTCATTGTATCGCCGAACGGATTCCTTGTTAACATCCGTTTTGTTTAGAATATTTACAAACAGAAGCTCTGTTGATGTTAGGATTTCTCTCACAGTATTTCTTAACAGACTTTCTATTTACGCTAGGATTATTTTTATCATACAGCTTTACCGCCTGCCTATGAACGTCAGGATTTGATATGTTGTATTTTTTACTGCCTCCCTATTGATCTCAGGATTAAATTACTGTACTTTTACTGACTCCTATGGGCCTCAGGATTTGATGTGTTATATTTTTGACTCCCTCAGGATTTGATCTGTTATATTTTTTACTGACTCCCTCAGTTTGATCTGTTATATTTTTTACTGACTCCTATGAACTTCGTTTTGATTTACTTTTTACCGCCTCTCGGTTTACTTCGGGATTTTTCAATATATTTCTTTACAGATTCTCTATTTTTTGTCTTTTATTCTATCATTCACCCTTGAGCGCCGATTTTCCTTTTTCTTTCCAGAATTTAAATTATTTGTATAGCTGGCTAAAGAGGAAGAAGAAGAACCAAGATTTGTTGGAGCTAAAGTGCAAGAATCTTTTGAAGGTGGATTGGCAGGATTTACAAAATGAATGAGAGGTAGTTCATCATCGTTGAGTAGAATTGTTGATCAGGAAGAGGTTCAAGGTTAACAGTGGCGAGTGGGTCTGGCTTAGAGGGCATATAATCTTGGGTAGGTGGGAGCGGTGGAAAATTTTGAGGAATCAGAGGTTCGAAATGAGCGCTCATCATATGGCCAGTACACTTGAGGCGTAATACTGGCCTTCCCTCCTCATATCGTTCAGGCTGTAAAACTACTTCACCTTCACGATAAACAACCAGATGGCAAGCATATATTTCTGTGGCAGCTTGAATTTCACAGTGGGTCGCAAACGTCGTTCTTAGGGACATATGAGCACGGTACTCAGCCACAGAGTAAATAATATGCCACATGGCAACATTGTTATGCAAACAAAACCTTCCCAGTTATTTGTGATATGCTGCACAACGTTGTTTCTCAACTCAGTGGCATGAGAGACAGTGCCATACATGAGGTAAGAAAGGTAAAAAACATGACCCATCACCCACAGGAACTATCAGGTGAGGCACCATAACCCCTCAACTTCAATACCTTCCATTATGTTGATGGTAGGTGTATGTATGAAAGAGTAAAAATGAAAAGAGTGAGTTTGTAAAAGAAAAATACTTTTAGATGTTGGTATGACGTTTGGTAGGCAAGAAGAGTTTACGTGTAAGCAAAGTTTTAAGGATAACTTTGAAATCAATCAGACTAGCTTTTCAGAAAATAGATCAACTTTTAAAGAAAGAACCTGCTAATACAATTTATTTTAGATAAGTCTGAGCAAATATTAAAGCAATATGGTCATTGATTAACCCTAACGAAAGGGACAGTCCAATAAAATGATAACACTCGTATAACGTGAAATTAAGAGTGTGATAGAATTTAAGACTGTAAATTTAGACACTGTAAAAAGAATAAGGTAAGAACTGGAAGGTAAATAATACCAGGAAAATAGTGAAATGTAGAAGTGTAATGAAACGTGTAGAATAAGTGTAAAAATAATAATGAAATAAGAAGAGGTAGTAGGATTACCAGGAAAGGAGTGTAGTGTAGAAGTGTGATAGAATATAAAACGTGTAACAACTGCGAAAATAATAATGAGGTAAGAAAAGGTGAGTAGGATTACCAGGAAAGCAGTGTAGTGTGTAGTGTAGCAAGGTGTAGCAGGTTGTAGAGTGAACGATAGACAGTAGCAGTGTGGCAGGCAAGAGCACAACGATAACTGGCTAGGCAGAGAACACTGGTCACCTTATCTCTATCTCCCCCGCCTCTTTCCTGTCCACCTCAAACAGCTGATCTACCTAGCCTCTGGCTGCTATTACCTCACTTGATTAAATAAACGTATTCTACCATGGAAGAAGTAGTATGATATTTGGCATAAGTAATATATACATAGCTTGATTCATTCCAAGTGTGTTGAACGTTATTGTAATGAAACGGTAAATGATTCTGATAGTCATAGCTAGAATACTGTATGTAAACCTATATTTTTAAGAGTAAGTACGATATTCTTGAAATTATTCGAAAACCCTAAATTTTGAAAGTAAAGCCATTTTGGAAAACCGTAAGAGCTACAAAAAATTTAAATAAAAAGTTATAGAAAATTTAATTCTGGACCATGAAAATTTCATCAGATTTCAAATCGGACTCAAGGTTTAGACGCTAGAGCTCATATACGAAAAGCTTAGATGCCGCAAAGGGCGTCTGTTTGGCCTATCATTAGGGGTGAAAACTACCCTTAGACTCAAAATTTTTCAAAATCCCGCCTTATTGCACATCTAGAGCATATAAGGAACCACTATGTTAAGTTTCAACCCTCTACGCTCAGTACTTTTGTGATACAGTGATGAGTGAGTCAGTCAGTGAGTCAGTGAGTGAGTGGTATTTGAATATATAAGATAGACATGCATTTTAGAAGCAGCTTATTATTTGACATTCTAGCAATTTGGCACAACGCTTTGCTTATTGAACCAATACCAATCAAAATTTGATATGCAACTTAAATAGTTACATTATGGCTGCAACATGATTTCAATATTACAACCGCAAGCTTTGGACTGCAGTGCTGATATTGCGACTGGTACGGTTGGGGTGAAGCCTAAACCTGAGGTACGGACTGCGCGCGGACGTTACTAAAGTCTCGGTTGAAACTCAAAACAGGTTAAATAAGGTTTATATTAAAAGCCTAATTTCACATTTCGGTTTCAGTTGAAAGTGTTTTAAACGCCTATTATTTGTTATAATATTTTTATACATTTTCCGGGGGAGGCCTCGGACCCCCTTTGGTTAGAGGCTAACTTCTATTTCTAAACAATGCGTGCGTCTTTTTCCTTACACAGGCGATATCATCTTCTTCTTCCTCCTGTAACAACAACAATATAGCTACACCCATCACTGCAACTCCTCTCTCTAGATGCAGAATGACAACAGCAAGTAGCGCGTCTCGTCCTTCACGTCAACGCGGTTCTACCAAACCAGTATCACGCTGAACCACGGCGTGGTTTGTATCACGGCTGCAATGTTCACTTGCCGCTCTTGAACTTGACGGCGTGGTTATCACGGCGTGATTGTCGCGACGTGGTCTAGGAAACCTTAGCTTTAGACTCCTGTTAGCTCACGACGAAATCACGACTTTTGTTACAGCTCACGGTGGTCCCCAGACTCCTGTTAGCGCCTGCGATGAAATCAAGACCTTTGTTGCCTTTACAACAATCTCTAAACTCCTAAAAGCATCAACACTTTCGCGCCTTCTTCTGAAAATTTTCTGGTTTAAGTAAAAATTCAGACTTTTCCTGTATATAGAAATTTCTGTATAATTCCTGGAACTCCCGTATGCTGGACACTACGAGAAAATCCCTTAAAGTAGCCTATATAAAATTCTATAACAATTTTTATTGTTCAACCGACTTACCAATGGGTTGCAAAGGGACGGCACAGGTCCAAGTGGAAAGGCAGGTGGCGTAGATCCCTGAGCCGAACCGCTGCCTCCATGTAGACAAACAGCAGCCACAGGACCACAGTTGGAACACAGACTCCCTTTTCTGTAAAAACATCAACATGGATCTTTCTGATTAACCCAAATTCATTCCAACCCAAGATTATTTCAATGCAAATTTATGCTACTGATTTCTTCAGCGACTAATTTTGGTTTACTGATTTATTATCCCAACCTGTTAACTAACAGTTGAAATCCTGTTAGCTTTTTTGATTACAACCATTACTTCTGGTATCTAAGAGTACTGTATCTCTACAAATATACATTAAATTAGAATTCACACTAAATAATATATAAGCTGGTTTGTAAATAAGTAAAGTTGTTACCTGTATGCCAAACGTACTGAACCCATACATAAGTGCTGGCTGCGAAGAATAGCCACTGGACTGGTATGAAGAAAAAACAAATCATGTCTGAAGTGATGGCAATACACACGAAGAATACAGAGAACGCTTGAAACACAATTACACATGTTATATGATAAAACAAATGTTTGTACATTTGTAAGTCACCTCCTTCAAACCAATAAAAATCAATTAAACCTTCGTGTGATTTAGAAACAGTAAAGTATAGCACCCAGAGTTGTAGCATGGCAATGGTAAAGTGGGCACAAAGCTTACTAGGATTTTTTAAAATAATTGTACAGAGAATTTGTCGTATGTGAGTGAAATATCAGGGTTATGAAATATTTTTATTTAATAGAATGCTCTCAAACAGCCACATGGAATACATTCATACTCATGTATGTCTAAGCTAGGCAAAGGCAAGAGGTGTTCTGTGCTACTAGTAGCGAGATGTAAACTCCAACCTAAACAGTCCCACAGGCCGGGAGGAATCTCCTTCCACACATCAGTATCAGCTCGATGACTCACTTACCTGTCAGTGTGGCTTGATGTGAGCGTAGCTTTAGCAAGTAGACAATAACTAACTATCTCTGTTCAAGCATGGAAGAAGGCAATGGCAAATTTAACAATCTTGTCAATAAAATAAGATATTGCATCAAAAATAGACTACAATGAAATCATAGAAGATTTTGCCAGCAAGAAGAGTAAAATTTTGATTATGTGCGTTTTCCTAGATTGTGAACCAAAAGATTTAATACACTTATGTAATACACTAATGTGTAATTATTGGTTTTAACTTTTAATTATGTATTGCTCCTATTTGCATTTCCTCTGAGCTCGTTTCTCAGGTCCTTGGTTATTCATGGCAAGTACGGTCTGGCGAAAAGTCGGCTGTCTTTATTCGTTTAGAGACAATGTCTGTGTTGGCGTCCAGCCCAAGAACGAACCTTGGTCGGGGATGTGGGCTTGGAGGGATGTTAACTGTTAAGGATGGGCAATATGTATGAGGAATATTCGATTGTTATCTAAGATAGTCTATTTGTTTTTGTGATGTAAACATATATATTATATTTGTAACTTAGTAATCATATTTATTATATGTATTATCTTTGTAACTTGTTAACATGTTTATTATATTTATATATAACGATGGCAGTTAATGTGTTGTACAATTATTGACATTGTCTATGTATGCATATTACCACACGAAAAATAAACCTACTTTAAAAGTGGAATGGGAACTTACCAGTCCTTGATACTTGAAGGAGTCATAAACACTTCTAAGGAGGAGCCAAAACGGCCACAAACACTCAAAGCGAAATTCAAGAATGAAATCTGCCAGGAGGACAACTGCCCAGAGGATGAAGAACTTCAAGTACAGGAGTGTGCTGGAACAAACCATCAGACATTATATTCCATCCAATTTCAAAACTCTTTTTAATAAAATCAGCTTTGAAACGTTCGTTATGGTTTGCTATAGTGGAGGCAATGATACTGACTTCCTCAGTACCTTCCTTCTACCTTGCATCCATCCAAGTAGTTGATATTGTTGGTATCAGTCGTTTCAAAAACATAATTGGCTGTAACATTTTGTCCTAAGGTTTGCTCTGTGAATTATTTTTTATCAAGAAAACTGAAATAAGACATTAAAAATACTGAAAATATTAGATTAAATCTATAGGTTCACTGAACTCCCTAGTAAACTGCTACAAATACACTATTGTCCACAGAAGCAAGAATAATTATCTGGTTTTATAAAAACTATGCAATTTCTGTCAAATTATTTACTGGATTGAGACGGAAGCTGCCACCGATATCAGCTAGGCAGTGGGTTCAATTTGAAGGTGGAGGGGGATTATTCCAGTTTACTATGGGGTTTGCACTACGATTAAGGGCAGCTCCTGAGAGGTTGGCTTGACTCGGAAATGTTCGGCTCCTCGCTCCTTAGCCTAAACAAACGCCTTCATCGGTCGGCAACTGTACATATCGGTTCAATGACATTTCCGACTGTACCAGCTGATGACTGCACACTGCACATTAATGCATTTATGGCATTGTTTTTGACAGGCAAAGTGTTTGCTATTGTTTGGGTGTACATCATTATGAGCTACAATAAACATGTTAACTAATGACCCTAGGAGAGGAGGTTACAATGGTTTCCATCTTAAACAATCAGGGTCACTAACAAACAGTTTAATTGCAAATATCCATAGGTGTTATTCAAGGAGGATAAATAGAAATGGAGTCGCCATCTCGTAAGCGAGGTACTGAGGGCAGTGAAGCCGGGCCACGCCCCCCTTGGAGGGCAACAGTCACTGTTTTGCTGCGAGAACGCATGAAAATTCCAGTGCGCTCATTTCGTTCCCACTGTGATTTCAGTTACTCACAGTGCATGAATATTTTTTAATTTTTACCATATGGTAGCCAATTAAGTAAGGACGCCAATGGTGTAAATAACATGTTCAGAAACTCTCATTCTCATATTTTAAAAATTCATTAAAGTCGAAAGTTGTATATAGATTTTAAATCATGACATTTAAAAAGTAGTCGGTTGCTACTGTTTTTATTTTTTGGTCAGGTAAAGATAAAAACGGTGGAAATTGTAGCCAAAGAACTGAATTTACCAAATATTATTTTTTGGAAAAATTAGCTCCTATAACTTTGGCGTTACGGCAGTTTTAGTGTGGGATAAGTTAACTCGCTCGGCGCTCGCTTTTTTCCGGTCTACCGTTTCTTGCCTCTGTATTCTGAGTGCATTAAACCTTCAAATAAAATTACTCTCAATTTATAATTTCCTATCCAATTACTTTTTCTTTGCATGTAATGCATTTTACATCACCTGCTATAAAATATATGTGTATACATTTTGAAAATGTTGTAAATGCTGAAGTGTTTACTTATCCAAGTAACTTTGTGATTATGTTCAAAGCAAATACACCATACTTATTTCCAACGTGTAGGTTGAATTTTGTTATACCTGAAACAATGTTTTTGTAAAGGTTAAATAAAAAAAAATACATGAGTTTTTAACATTTTTTATTACGGAAAGTTTAATAATTGTATATGATTGTTTGTAAATTATGTAACTATTATTATAGTTAATTAAATCTACTTTCATGATAAGAAATTCTCCCGTTTTCAAGAAAAATTGCAAAGATTGTACAACAAAATGAATGAAGTATAGACCTATTTATTGATTGATGTTATTGACAAATGTTTCCAAATTGAATAGTATGGGATACTAAAACAACCTTTAAACATTCAAATCATGTTTTCTTTTTCAACAGACACATTTTTACAGGAATTGTAGTGCCGCTACATATACTACTTAGCTGTATATTTATTGTATATATTGTTAGTTCCCAATAATTATAAAGAAACTCATGTACACTAGTGCCCTTTACGCCGTAATATTTCTTTGTCAAAGTTCTTTTAATTAAAGAATTTTTGAACTCTGGTTTTTAAGAATAGTTTTAGTTGTTGGCTTTACTTAGTAATTTGCTTGGATTTGACCGAATCACTTCGTGTTTGGGTTCATTATAAAGAGGACGTCTAGAGCAGTCCAAATAAAGTTATAAATGTATTGAGTTCATAAATTATGATCCGTGGTTAGAGGTTTTGCGCGCAGGCATGGTTGCCTAGTACGCTCTCCCCACTCCAAGTGAGGGCAAACTCGCTGGCGAGGTGGCTTCACCTCTCGGTTTCAGATGGCGTCTCTGTTTTATACCTGCTCTGTGGTGTTATTACAATGTAACTGAACTTTGACTGGATTATTATTGTACTTACCCTATTTATTATGAGTGGTATTAACCTAATGTGGTATTACTGTAATGTGCTTTTAAATAAATGTTGGATGTTGTTTATGTATAATACCTTATGGCTAGTTTTTATATAAATGCCAAAGGAAATTTGACCACAAAATGTATGGACCAAACCAGATCTCATACAATTAATTTAATCCAGTTCTCAGTTTTGGATTACTAATTTATGTATTGCTGATTGTTTTTTAGCTGCAGTAGAAATCGGTAACGTTTAAACAAGAAGTAAACTGTAAACACAAATTCATATTTTTAATGGCACTTTATGATTTTACCGTAGGCCTAAGGACCTATTATATTTGAACCCCCAGCATGATATACCACCAGCCGCCACTGCAGCCCCAGCACGATATGAAATGAAATGAAAAAGTGTCTTTATTGATACATTTCTTTTTGTATTACATAGTTTACATATAGTATTTACATAACACCACTAAACAATGGTCAAAAAGACCGTCTGCTTAATTGGTCATATTTTGTAGTTTTTTTACAATTTAATTTATATTTCTTAAGATAAAATATATAAATACAATTTATATTTGAATAAAGAGGCTAAAAATTAAATTCTTCAACTAGCTGCCACCTTTTCCGCCATGCAGCCTTCATAAAACTCCCTAAGGCTCGCCAATCCCTACCATTTAATAAATCGTTAAACTCACTTAAATTTAAACAGGCTTTCCCTAAATGTAATCTTCTAAGACCAGATAAAATGGGACAAACCGCAACAAAATGAAACACTGTTTCAGGCTCCTGCAAATTGCACAAGGAGCAATTCATATTGTTGCCCTCTCCTAGCCATGGTTTGTAATTTAGATGGATCAATTCCGCCCTAGCTTTAATTACCCACGATATCGTTACTACATCTGATGTTTGGCACAAAACACTCCTGTCACCAAGGTCAAGGTCAAGGGTCAGCTACTGTTGGTGATAGAGCGAGGTACGAGCCCTGCCCTCGCAGTCAGCCCGCCACCTTCCCCTCACCCCCTCCACCACTGACATCAGCTGATCCCGCAGGCTACCAAACTCTTGCCCATTAAAAACCACTGCTACTCCAAATCTGCGTCCTAGCTCTTTCCACTCTTACCACCAGAGATAGATATTCTCAATTACTTTATTAGCTAGCACAAGAGGCAGTCTGTCTTGTTTTAATACTCGAATTTTCAGTAAGTACTTCAAATTCATCAACAATGTGAAAAATTATATTTTTTCAAAATACGTTTCTATGTATAGCACATAATCTGGCGTGTTTTGTGGTAGTCGGAATAGTTTTTTTATAAACGTTTTCTGCACTGATTCTACCTTCCCCCTCAATAAAACCCCAGACTTGTGCACCATAGCATATAATTGACCTGATAACTGCGTTAAAGCAAGCACATTTTGCAAATATGGGCACTTTTGGGTTGTTAATCAACACCTCCACGCTAAATTTAACGCTAATTTTAGCTGTTATAGCTTTTTCCTTGAAGTACTGATTCCAAGATAGCGTCGGTGTAAATGTCACCCCTAGACACTTATAACGATTTACAACTTCTATACGCTTGCCTTTGAACCACCACTTATCAGTAGCGCTTAACTTGCCTCCTTTCCTAAATACTAATATTTTGGATTTTTCTAAATTAACAATCAAATTCTATGTATTACAATAGTGCTCTAGACGATTGATCATGTGTTGAAGGCATGTAGCTGATGGTGAAGTCAATACGATATCGTCCGCATACATCAGCATATTAACTCTAAGCTCAGCAAAATTGCAACCTCCTTACACAGCATCTGGCATGTCATTGATGAACAAAGAAAACATCAATGGGCTAAGAATACAGCCTTGTCGTACTCCCACCAGTGTTTCGAAGTTATCACTTACACCTCCTCTGCACCAAACTCCAGCATGTGTGCCTGTATAATAGTCCTTCAGTAAATTTATCATCTTTGTGGAAACTCCAAGGCAGGATAGTTTGTACACTAAAGCTTTTCGGTCAATTGTATCGAAGGCTGACGAGAAATCAACAAAGAAACAAAATAGTTTTTCACCTCTATGAAAACTCAGGTGGACCATGCTTGATAGATTGAAAATATTATCAATCGTTGAATAGTTTTTTCTAAACCCTTCTTGGAACTCGGTCAATTTGTGATTTCTGTTGACCCATGTATACAATCTATTATTCAACAGGCCTGTAAATAATAAATTATAAAAGTTAGCTACTCTGTGCGCATATTTAAAATACAATTAAATTTCAAAAAACTATTTACAGCATAAATTTTATGAGTGTGTGTTAAGAATGTTTCTAACAAAATAACTATATCATACGAATTAATTCATTTAAAAAAATCAACACTAACCTTGTTTTTTATTCCACACAGATTATAAACTAAATTGTCCAACGTGTCCTCTTCTTGTCTTGGGGGGTGCTGAAGTCCGGTCCTGTAGCCATGTCCTTGCCTCCTGGGATTGGCGGAGGCTCCTCAGTGCTCCTTGGTGTTGGTCTGCATCCTCACCGGCACCTTGTCATCTGCTCGGCCCACCTCTCCTCGCTGCAGCTTGCCCAGGAACTCGGAGAAGTCACTGCCGACCACCTGCTTCAGCTGCTCGCCGCCGTCCAAAGGTCCGGATCTCAGCTTTCCTCCATCCCACGTGAATCTGCATCCCTCAATGGTAAGATGATCGTGGACTAGGGGCATTTTTCTTCTTCCAGTCACTCTCTCAACTTCTGCCCGTACCTTCACCAAGTTCGCTCGCTTCTCCCTGATCTCCAAGGGGAAGTCCCGATGTACCATGAAGCCGGTGCCTTTGAGATTCTTCACCCTCGACATGATGTAGAACATGTCTGCGTCGTCTGGAAGGTGTGCGATGATGGTAGACTTGTCTCTGCTGAGTGGATGTGCCCTGTTGACCCGCAGAGAATCCCTGCTGCCCATCACCTCCGTGCAGAAACTTCTCACCGCACCACAGTAGTCCGTAGATTTATCTGGCACCTTAAGTC
Organism: Matsumurasca onukii; assembly: GCA_018831715.1. Lineage (NCBI taxonomy): Eukaryota > Metazoa > Arthropoda > Insecta > Hemiptera > Cicadellidae > Matsumurasca > Matsumurasca onukii. The sequence goes on from CM032060.1 coordinate 52,625,673, forward strand.
CCTTGAATGATATACCACCGGCCGCCACTGCAGCCCCAGCGTGGTAAATTTTGCCGTCACCCTGGCATGGGGCCCTTACAGAGATACCGTCATTCAGGCCAGATGACCTCCGGTTTTTTATCGAGGTTGATACTACTCCGACTCCTCCTCCTCGTTGCCGAGTCCCGGGCTAGCCACCGGTTTAGCGGAGTTAAAAATTAGGGTTTTTTTTTTTTATGGAGGTGTGAAAACCTAAAAACACAACTCTCTCGTGGGAAGGGGAGCGCAAATAAACACCGGTATACCACCGGCCGCCACTGCAGCCCAAGCGTGGTATACCACCGGCCGCCACTGCAGCCCCAGCGTGGTATACCACCAGCCGCCACTGCAGCCTTAGCGTGGTATACCACCGGCCGCCACTGCAGCCCCAGTGTGGTATATCACCGGCCGCCACTGCAGCCCCAGCGTATACCACCGGCCGCCACTGCAGCCCAAGCGTGGTATACCACCTGCCGCCACTGCAGCCCAAGCGTGGTATACCAACGGCCGCCACTGCAGCCCAAGCGTGGTATACCACCGGCCGCCACTGCAGCCCCAGCGTGGTATACCACCGGCCGCCACTGCAGCCTTAGCGTGGTATACCACCGGCCGCCACCGCAGCCTTAGCGTGGTATACCACCGGCCGCCACTGCAGCCCCGTGGTGGTATACCACCGGCCGCCACTGCAGCCCCAGCGTGGTATACCACCGGCCTGCCAGCCCAAGCGTGGTAACCACCGGCCGCCACTGCAGCCCAAGCGTGGTATACCACCGGCCGCCACTGCAGCCCCAGCGTGGTATACCACCGGCCGCCACTGCAGCCTTGGCGTGGTATACCACCGGCCGCCACTGCAGCCCCAGTGTGGTATACCACCGGCCGCCACTGCAGCCCAGCGTGGTATACCACCGGCCGCCACTGCAGCCCCAGCGTGGTATACCACCGGCCGCCAGCAGCCAAGCGTGGTACCACCATTACGCCTGCAGCCCAAGCGTGGTATACCACCGGCCGCCACTGCAGCCCAGCGTGGTATACCACCGGCCGCCACTGCAGCCCCAGCGTGGTATACCACCGGCCGCTGCAGCCCAAGCGTGGTATACCACCGGCCGCCACTGCAGCCTTAGCGTGGTATACCACCGGCCGCCACTGCAGCCTTAGAGTGGGGTATACCACCGGCCGCCACTGCAGCCCAGCGTGGTATACCACCGGCCGCCACTGCAGCCTTAGCGTGGTATACCACCGGCCGCCACTGCAGCCCAAGCGTGGTATACCACCGGCCGCCACCGCAGCCCAGCGTGGTATATCACCGGCACCACTGCAGCTGGCGTGGTATACCACCGGCCGCCACTGCAGCCCCAGCGTGGTATACCACCGGCCGCCACTGCAGCCCCAGCGTGGTACCGGCGCCGCAGCCCAGTGTGGTATACCACCGGCGCCACTGCAGCCCCAGCGTTGTATACCACCGGCCGCCACTGCAGCAGGCGGGTATACCACCGGCCGCCACTGCAGCCCAAGCGTGGTATACCACCGGCGCCACTGCAGGCCCAGTGGCGGTATACCACCGGCCGCCACTGCAGCCCAGCGTGGTATACCGGCCGCCACTGCAGCCTTTGCGTGGTATACCACCGGCCGCCACTCACGGCAAGCGTGGTATACCACCGGCCGCCACTGCAGCCCCAGTGGTATACCACCGGCCGCCACTGCAGCCCAAGCGTGGTGTATACCACCGCCGCCACTGCAGCCCCAGCGTGGTATACCACCGGCCACCACGGCCCAAGCGTGGTATACCACCGGCCGCCACTGCAGCCTTAGCGTGGTATACCACCGGCCGCCACTGCAGCTGGCGGTATACCACCGGCCGCCACTGCAGCCCAAGCGTGGTATACCACCGGCCGCCACTGCAGCCTTAGCGTGATACCACCGGCCGCACTGCAGCCTTTGCGTGGTATACCACCGGCCGCCACTGCAGCCCCAGCGTGGTATACCACCGGCCTATAGCAGCCCCAGCGGTATACCACCGGCCGCCACTGCAGCCCAAGCGTGGTATACCACCGGCCGCCACTGCAGCCCGCGTGGTATACCACCGGCCGCCTGCTGCCCAAGCGTGGTATACCACCGGCCGCCACTGCAGCCCCAGCGTGGTATACCACCGGCCGCCACTGCAGCCCCAGCGTGGTATACCACCGGCCGCCACCGCAGCCTTAGCGTGGTATACCACCGGCCGCCACTGCAGCCCAGCGTGGTATACCACCGGCCGCCACTGCAGCCCCAGCGTGGTATACCACCGGCCGCCACTGCAGCCCCAGCGTGGTATACCGGCCGCCACTGCAGCCCCAGCGTGGTATACCACCGGCCGCCACTGCAGGCCAAGCGTGGTATACCACCGGCCGCCACTGCAGCCAAGCGTGGTATACCACCGGCCGCCGCAGCCCCAGCGTGGTATACCACCGGCCGCCACTGGCCAAGCGTGGTATACCACCGGCCTGCAGCCCAGCGTGGTGCCTACACCGGCCGCCACTGCAGCCCCAGCGTGGTATACCACCGGCCCACTACAGGCCAACGTGTGGTATACCACCGGCCGCCACTGCAGCCCCAGCGTGGTATACCACCGGCCACTGCAGCCTTAGCGTGGTATACCACCGGCCGCCACTGCAGCGCGTGTGGTATACCGGCCGCCACTGCAGCCCAAGCGTGGTATACCACCGGCCACCCTGGCAGGGCCCTTACAGAGATACTGTCATTTGGGCCAGGTGGCCTCCGGTTTTATCGAGGTTGATACTCCTCCGACTCCTCCTCCTCGTTGCCGAGTCCCGGGCTAACCACTGTTTAGCGGAGTTAAAAATGAGGGTTTTTTGTTTTATAAAGGTGTGAAAACCTAAAACACACACCACTCTCGTGGAAGGGGCCGCAGTACCCACCGGTATACCACCGGTCGCCACTGCAGCCCCAGCGTGGTATACCACCGGCCACCACTGCAGCCCAAGCGTGGTATACCACCGGCCGCCACTGCAGCAAGCGTGGTATACCACCGGCCGCCACTACCCAAGCGTGGTATACCACCGGCCGCCACTGCAGCCCCAGTGTGGTATACCACCGGCCGCCACTGCAGCAAGCGTGGTATACCACCGGCCGCCACAGCCCAAGCGTGGTATACCACCGGCCGCCACTGCAGCCAAGCGTGGTATATTTTGCCGTCACCTGGCGGGGCACTAACAGAGATACTGCCGTCATTTGGGCCAGATGACCTCCGGTTTTATCGAGGTTGATACTCCTCCGTCTCCTCCTCGTTGCCGAGTCCCGGGCTAGCCACCGGTTTAGCGGAGTTAAAAATGAGGGTTTTTTTGTTTTTTTATGGAGGTGTGAAAACCTAAAAACACACCTCTCTCGTGGGAAGGGGAGCGCAAGTACCCACCGGTATACCAGCGGCCGCCACTGCATGCCCAGCGTGGTATACCACCGGCCACCACTGCAGCCCAGCGTGGTATACCACCGGCCGCCACTGCAGCCCCAGCGTGGTATACCACCGGCCACCACTGCAGCCCAAGCGTGGTATACCACCGGCCGCCACTGCAGCCCCAGCGGTATACCACCGGCCGCCTGCAGTGCGTGGTATACCACCGGCCGCCACTGCAGCCCAAGCGTGGTATACCACCGGCCGCCACTGCAGCCTTAGCGTGGTATACCACCGGCCGCCACTGCAGCCCCAGCGTGGTATACCACCGGCCTACTGCAGCCCCGGTTTGGTATACCACCGGCCGCCACTGCGGCCCCAGCCCCAGCGTGGTATACCACCGGCCGCCACTGCAGCCCCAGCGTGGTATACCACCGGCCGCCACTGCAGCCAGCGTGGTATACCACCGGCCGCCACTGCAGCCCCAGCGTGGTATACCACCGGCCGCCACTGCAGCCCCAGCGTGGTATACCACCGGCCGCCACTGCAGCCCCAGCGTGGTATACCGGCCACCCACCACCAGCCCAGCGTGGTATACCACCGGCCGCCACTGCAGCCCCAGCGTGGTATACCGCACTGCGGCAACCGTGGTATACCACCGGCCGCCACTGCAGCCCCGGTGTGGTATACCACCGGCCGCCACTCAGCCCAGCGTGGTATACCACGGCCGCCACTGCAGCCAAGCGTGGTATACCACCGGCCGCCACTGCAGCCCAAGCGTGGTATACCACCGGCCGCCACTGCAGCCCCAGCGTGGTATACCACCGGCCGCCACTGCAGCCCCAGCGGTGGCATCACCACCTGCCGCCGCACGGCCCCAGGCGTGGTATACCACCGGCCGCCATACGGCCAAGCGGTATATACCACCGGCCGCCACTGCAGCGTGGTGGTATACCGCAACCACCACTGCAGCCTTAGCGTGGGTACCACCGGCGCCACTGCAGCCTTAGCGTGGTATACCACCGGCCGCCACTGCAGCCCCAGCGTGGTATACCACCGGCCGCCACTGCAGCCCAGCGTGGTACCACCGGCCGCCACTGCAGCCCAAGCGTGGTATACCACCGGCCGCCACTGCTGCAGCCCCCGGCGCATGGTGATATACCACCGGCCGCCACTGCAGCCCCAGCGTGGTATACCACCGGCCGCCACTGCAGCCAACGTGGTATACCACCGGCCACTGCAAAGCGTGGTATACCACCGGCCGCCACTGCAGCCAAGCGTGGTATACCACCGGCCGTCACTGCAGCCCAAGCGTGGTATACCACCGGCCGCCACTGCAGCCCAAGCGTGGTATATTTTGCCGTCTCCCTGGCATGGGGCCCTAACAGAGATACCGTCATTTGGGCCAGATGACCTCCGGTTTTTTATCGAGGTTGATACTCCTCCGACTCCTCCTCCTCGTTGCCGAGTCCCGGGCTAGCCACCGGTTTAGCGGAGTTAAAAATGAGGGTTTTTGTTTTATGGAGGTGTGAAAACCTAAAAACACCTCTCGTGGGAGGGGCGCAAGTACCCACCGACGTTATACCAGCGGCCGCCACTGCAGCCCAGCGTGGTATACCACCGGCCGCCACTGCAGCCCCAGCGTGGTATAAATAAATAAATAAATAGTTTATTGCGGAAACATAAACATGTTATGCAATCGTCATATTTATTGGTTGAACTAAAATTTTCCTTGCATTCTGACATCGAGGTCCCATTCAAACATACATTTTGTTCATTCACTCTCTCTCATTCATTCGAATTGTTCCACTCTAGCCCTCCTATTGTACGTCGTTAGGTTCTGCAGTCTCCCAGTTATGTGCCATAAACTCGTCTGTACTGTAAAATGCCTTTGTGACCAAGATTTGTTTTAGACGAGCTTTGAACGCCTTCGGCATTTGCGCACTTTTAATCGAATTTGGCAACCGGTTGACTAGTTGAACTCCTGCCTGAGAAGGCAAACGTTCATGAACTATCGTTCTGTGTCTCCCAGTTCGATAGTTCTCCCTGCCTCTTGTTTCATAAGAGTGAATGTCACTTCCTCTTATGGGGTCACATTTTGATAAAAAGACAAAGTTTGAAGAGTAGAATGCAATCAACAATTAAAATTTTGGAAAGTTGACCTGCACTCTCTCTTCTTTGAAGTTTTGCGATTGTCCGAACGGCTCTTTTTGGAGAATGAAAGCTCTGGAAAATTGCGTTTTGAACAACCACCCCACAACTCTAATCCGTAAGACAGGTGTGGGTAGATTACTAATACGCCGTCATCAGTACCTGAATTGGGCAGTACTCGGATAGTTGCCTCAAAACATAAATGCCCGAGGCTAATTTTGAACAGACACTGTCTACATGACAATCCCAAGTCAACCCTCGATCAAGGTGTATTCCAAGGAATTTAGTCGAGTAGACTTCTTCGATCTCAGTATCGTCCAACATGACTGTTGGGCTTTCTGGGTCGTTGGTCATAGCAAAACTGAATGTATGTTGATTTTGTTGGATTTGTTTTGAGGTTGAGCTCATTGAAATGTTGAATTGAACTGTTGAGCTCAACAAACGTCATGCGTTCAAGTTCTTTCACTGATGGTGCTTTGAAACAGAGAGTCGTGTCATCTGCGTACTGAACAAGTTGTCCTTTTTGTACCGATGAGCCAACATCGTTGACGTAGACCAAAAAGAGCAGTGGACTTAGAATGGAGCCTTGGGGGACCCCGTAACTTAGCCACTTCTCCTCTGATCGCGCGTCAGAAATTTGGACGAACTGTGTTCTATTATAGAGATACGATTTGATCCACTTGAGTGGCACTCCGCGTATCCCGTAATATTCTAGTTTGTGAATTAAGGTAGCGTGATCAACACAATCGAAAGCTTTTGATAAGTCGAGAAATACACTGAGTGTAGGTTCCCGACTTTCAATCGCGTCTACTATCATGTCAACTAGACACATCACTGCGTCTATTGTCGATTTTCCATTCCGGAATCCAAACTGGCCCTTTGATAGTAGGTTGTGCATATCTAAAAAGTTTGCAATTCGAATAAGGAAGGTCTTTTCGAAAATTTTGCTGAAGGCTGGAAGGATTGAAATCGGGCGGTAATTTTGAGTTGAGGAGGGGTCGCCCTTTTTAAAAATTGGTGTGACTTTGGCATTTTTGAGAGAAGAGGGAACAGTTCCTGAGTGAAAAGAGAGATTAATCAGATGTTCAAGTGGCTTCAGCAAATGCTTGAAGCATTGTTTGAGAAGCCACGTTGAAACGTGATCTGAATCGTTGGTTTTTTTGGAAGGCAAATCTCTCATCACTCTGGCAATTTCCTCTTCTGTGACCGGAATCAGAGCCATAGAGGCTGTTGGACTCGGTATTGATGGGTAAGTGGGCATATTCTCGGCCTGACTAAGGCCTTGATCCCTTCCGACTGAGGAAAAGAATTTGTTGAACTCGTCAGCGACTCTGTGTGGTTCGCTGACGTGTTCGCTTTGATTTTCAGTTCAATTTTTGGGTACGCGGATTTTATTGTTTATAATGGCCCATGCGGTTTTTGAAACGTTTTTGACGTGAGCAATGCGTTAGACAAATCATAGGCTTTTGCCGCTTTGATGGATTCTGTAAATCCGCCTATAGTTTTGAAAAAGAATTTGAAGTCTAAATTTGCTGTTTGTTTGTTGATTTCGAAAAACAATAATTTTTCTCTCGAAGTAAGGATACCTTTGGTAATCCATGTGCACCTTTGTACCTTCGGTTTTGGTTTGTCTTTTGAGGGGACAACTCACGTCTAAGTGGAAATTGAAGGTGTTCGCGAAATTTTGAAATTGCTGTTCGACAGGATCACACAATTTAGAAATTTCTTCTTGCGAAAGCAAGAAGTTGAGCGCAATGTTTTCGGGCCTAGTGTTTCTGATTGTTTTGTGGTTGGTGGATCCCGTTTTGGTGGATGACCACTTATGATCTGTTGTCCATAGTGGTCTGAAATTGCCGTGTTGATAACGCTAACCTTTGCGTCTGTGATGTTGGTAACAACGTTGTCAATGGCTGTTGCTGAGTGGTTGGTCTCGTTGGCGAGGTCACCGACCAAACAAGGCCAAACGACTTAAGCAAGTCGGCAAACCGTTTTGTCATGGGGTGGTTGACGTCAAGGACATCAATGTTAAAATCCCCCATGACCGCGAAACGGCGACCCTTTGTTGTTAGGTCAGACAACAGTTGTTCTAATTTAGAAAAGAAAATGTCTTCGTTCCCGTTAGGAGATCTGTATAGTCCGATGACTACGAGCTTTGTTTGTTGTGTTTGAGTCTTTACCCCAGTAATTTCGAAATGTTTGTCTGTTGATTCAATGAGTTTGTCTGGGGTAAAGTGAAGTTTTGACAAAATTGCAACTCCTCCACCTTTGGCTTCAGAGCGGCAGTGAAAGGAGGCCAGCTCATAATTTTGAATTTTGAAATGTATTATGTTGCTGTTAAAACCGTGTTCGGTTACAACTAGCAAGTCAGGATTGAGCTCCTCGCACATGAGAGCGAGCTCATCCCCTTGTGGCCATTTGTGCATTTTGATGCACCAATGTCACTGGATGTGCAAATAATTTTCCTACTCTTAATGATTTTGATTGATTTTGTGAGCTGGTTAGGTTAGTTTTGGGGCTTGGAGTGGATTCCTAAAAACTGAATGGTTTGTGGTTTGGAATGTACAGTCTTCATTTATAGTGAGAAGTCCAGATGCTGCGGTTGAACGTTGAGGCGACTTGGTCTGTGTCACTGCTTCAGCGTAGGTCCCGTGTGAAGGCGAGGTTGATGTAGGCTGGGTGGCTGCTGCTGTCGATGTGATTCTAGCGTTGCGAGACTCCGAAGAGGGTCGGCTAGGGCGAGGTTTCATCCTGCTAAGAGCTTTACAATCACTGGCCAACAAAGTCTTTCCACTGTCTCCCAGGTGCATGCCGCTTCGTGAAGTGGTGACGACTCAAGCTACCAGGTCCAGGAACTCTACACCTCGGTGACGGATGCAAAGTTCAGCCAAGTACTCATTGATTAGGGGGGTGTGATGAACACGACTAGCGGGAGGCAGGTCATGGCGGAACGGAAGTGGTGACAGAAGTACTCTTGAGTTCTCCGAGCAATCTTTAATCAGCTTTTCCATCTTGCTGAAGATTATGTCCTGTCTTCACAAGTCATTCGTCCCTGCAAAGATGACATAGCAGTGGTCGGGGATCCGTGGCAAAGTGGTCGGGGCAATCTGGACTAGTCCGGCATTGGGTTTACAGGTAGCAGATATGTTAGTACCTGGCTTAACCTTCTTAACATTTTTCCAGCTATATGCCGAACATGACTGTCTCCTAAGATAGTTATATTTTTAAAATTGAGCTTTGTTTTTTCCAGTTGATTTTGAGTTTTTCTTTAGTTATAAGTTTATTTTTAAATAATTCTTTTCCTTCTTGCTTTTATTTTTCTTTCGTGTTACGATTTGGTAGCAATTATCATCTCTGAGGTCTCCTCTTCGTAAGCTTTCGAACCGATTTTGGTCGGTATGTTTATTTGTGGAGGTTGAGAAGGCGCTGAAGATGGTAAGGATTTTTCTTTAATATGTCATTTTCTATCAGTAGGTTTTTATTTTCAGCTTCTAAAATTCTTATACCGCCACTGCAGCCCAAGCGTGGTATACCACCAGCCGCCACTGCAGCCCCACCGTGGTATACCATCGGCCGCCACTGCAGCCCAAGCGTTGTATACCACCGGCCGCCACTGCAGCCCAAGCGTGGTATACCACCGGCCGCCACTGCAGCCTTAGCGTGGTATACCACCGGCCGCCAGCCTTTACCGTGGTATACCACCGGCCGCCACTGCAGCCTTAGCGTGGTATACCACCGGCCGCCTTCAGCCTTAGCGTGGTATACCACCGGCCGCCACTGCAGCCTTAGCGTGGTATACCACCGGCCGCTACTGCAGCCCCAGTTTGGTATATCATCGGCCGCCACTGCAGCCCCAGCGTGGTATACCACCGGCCGCCACTGCAGCCCCACCGTGGTATACCACCGGCCGCCACTGCAGCCCCAGCGTGGTATACCACCGGCCGCCACTGCAGCCTTAGCGTGGTATACCACCGGCCGCCACTGCAGCCTTAGCGTGGTATACCACCGGCCGCCACTGCAGCCTTAGCGTGGTATACCACCGGCGGCCACTGCAGCCTTAGCGTGGTATACCACCGGCCGCTACTGCAGCCCCAGTTTGGTATATCATCGGCCGCCACTGCAGCCCCAGCGTGGTATACCACCGGCCGCCACTGCCCCCAGCGTGGTATACCACCGGCCGCCACTGCAGCCCCCGTGGTATACCACCTAGCCCCAGCGTGGTATACCACCGGCCGCCACTGCCCCCAGCGTGGTAGCCACCACCGGCCGCCACTGCAGCCCCAGCGTGGTATACCACCGGCCGCCACCGCAGCCCCAGCGTGGTATACCACCAGCCGCACTGCAGCCCAGGTGGTATACCACGTTTTAGCGTGGTATACCACCGGCCGACACTGCAGCCCAAGCGTGGTATACCACCGGCCGCCACTGCAGCCTCAGCGTGGTATACCACCGGCCGCCACTGTAGCCCCAGTGTGGTATACCACCTTGCCGCCACTGCAGCCCCAGTGTGGTATACCACCGGCCGCCACTGTATTCGCGTGGTATACCACCGGCCGCCACTGCAGCCCCAGTGTGGTATACCACCGGCCGCCACTGCAGCCGCGTGGTATACCACCGGCCGCCACTGCAGCCCCAGTGGTATACCACCGGCCGCCACTGCAGCCCGCGTGGTATACCACCGGCCGCCACTGCAGCCCCAGCGTGGTATACCACCGGCCGCCACTGCAGCCCCAGCGTGGTATACCACAGGCCGCCACTGCAGCCCCAGCGTGGTATACCACCGGCCGCCACCGCAGCCCCAGCGTGGTATACCACCGGCCGCCACGCAGCGTGGTATACCACAAGCCGCCACTGCAGCCTTAGCGTGGTATACCACCGGCCGCCACTGCAGCCCCAGTGGTATATATCACCGGCCGCCACTGCAGCCCAGCGTATACCACCGGCCGCCACCGCAGCCCAAGCGTGGTAAACCACCGGCCGCCACTGGCCCAAGCGTGGTATACCACCGGCCGCCACTTAGCGTGGTATACCACCGGCCGCCACTGTGCCAGTGTATGCGCGTACCACCGGCCGCCACCGGCCCACGTGGTACCACCGGCCGCCACTGCCCCAGCAGCGTGGTATACCACCGGCCGCCACTGCAGCCCCAGTGTGGTATACCACCACCGCCAGCAGCCCCAGCGTGGTATACCACCGGCCGCCACAGCCCCAGCTATCATCACGCATCCCAGCGTGGTATACCACCGGCCGCCACTGCAGCCCCAGCGTGGTATGCCACCACCGGCCGCCACTGCAGCCCCAGCGTGGTATACCACCGGCCGCCACTGCAGCCCCAGCGTGGTATACCACCGGCCGCCACTGCAGCCCCAGCGTGGTATACCACCGGCCGCCACTGCAGCCCCAGCGTGGTGTATACCACCGGCCGCCACCGCCCCAGCGTGGTATACCACCCGCCACTGCAGCCCCAGCGTATACCACGGCCGCCACTGCAGCCAGAGTGGTATACCACCGGCCGCCACTGGCCCCAGTGTGGTATACCACCGGCCGCCACTGCAGCCCCAGCGTGGTATACCACCGGCCGCCACTGCTCCAAGCGTATACCACCGGCCGCCACTGCAGCCCCAGTGTGGTATACCACCGGCCGCCACTGCAGCCCAGCGTGGTATACCACCGGCCGCTGCAGCCCCAGTGTGGTATACCACCGGCCGCCACCGCAGCCCCAGCGGTATACCACCGGCCGCCACTGCATCTGCGTGGTATACCACCGGCCGCCACTGCAGCCCCAGCGTGGTATACCACCGGCCGCCACTGCAGCCCCAGCGTGGTATACCACCGGCCGCCACTGCAGCCCCAGCGGTATACCACCCGCCACTGCAGCCCCAGCGTGGTATACCACCACCGGCTGCCACTGTTAGCGTGGTATACCACACCGCCACTGCAGCCTTAGCGGTATACCACCGGCCGCCACTGCAGCCCCAGTGTGGTATACCACCGGCCGCCACTGCAGCCCCAGCGTATACCACCGGCCGCCAGCCCAAGCGTGGTAAACCACCGGCGCCACCGGCCAAGCGTGGTATACCACCGGCCGCCACTGCAGCCCCAGCGTGGTATACCACCGGCCGCCACTGCAGCCCCGCGTGGTATACCACCGCCGCCACTGCAGCCCCAGTGTGGTATACCACCGGCCGCCCACTGCAGCCCCGCAGTGGTATACCACCGCCGCTACGCAGCCTTTGCGGTATACCACCGGCCGCCACTGCAGCCCCAGTGTGGTATACCACCGGCCGCCACTGCAGCCTGGGCGGTATACCACCGGCCGCCACTGCAGCCCCAGTGGTATGTACCACCGGCCGCCACTGCAGCCCCAGTGTGGTATACCACCGGCGCCACTGCAGCCCCAGTGTGGTATAAACCGCCACTGCAGCCCAAGCGTGGTATACCACCGGCCGCCACTGCAGCCCAAGCGTGGTATACCACCACTGGCCCAAGCGCGTGTATACCACCGGCCGCCACTGCAGCCCCAGTGTGGTATACCACCGGCCGCCACTGCCCAAGCGTGGTATACCACCGGCCGCCACTGCAGCCCCAGTGTGGTGGTATACCACCGGCCGCCACTGCAGCCCCAGTGTGGTATACCACCGCCACCGCAGCCCAGCGTGTAATACCACCGCCGCCACTACAGCCCCAGTGTGGTATTATGCCACCACCGGCCACCAGCGTGCGGTACCACCGGGCCACCGGCAGCGTGGTATACCACCGGCCGCCACTGCAGCCCCCCAGTGGTATACCACCGGCCGCCACTGCAGCCCCAGTGTGGTATTACCACCCGCCACTGCAGCCCAGGTGGATACCACCGGCCGCCACTGCGGCCCAGCGTGGTATACCACCGGCCGCCACTGCAGCGTGGTACCACCGGCCGCCACGCAGCCTTAGTGGTATACCACCGGCCGCCCTGTGTTTAGTACCACCGGCCGCCACTGCAGCCCAAGCGTGGTATATTTGCCGTCACCCTGGCATAACCCTTTTGAGATACCGTCATTTGGGCCAGATGACCTCCGGATTTTATCGAGGGATACCTCCGACCTCCTCCCCGTTGCCGAGTCCCGGGCTAGCCACCGGTTTAGCGGAGTTAAAAATGAGTGCTTTTTGTTTTTGGAGGAGGTGAAAACCAAAACACACCTCTCGGAAGGGGAGCGCAAATACCCACCGGTATACCACCGGCCGACACTGCAGCCCGTGGTATACCACCGGCCGCCACTGCAGCTCACAGCGTGGTATACCACCGGCACGCAGCCCCAGTGTGGTATACCACACGCCACCACTGGCCCCAGTGGTATACCACCGGCCGCCACTGCAGCCCAAGCGTGGTAGTTTACCGGCCGCCACTGCAGCCCCAGTGTGGTATACCACCGGCCGCCACTGCAGCCCAAGCGTGGTATACCACCGGCCGCCACTGCAGCCCCAGGTATGCACCACGGCCGCCACTGCGCCTTATGGTACCACCGGCCGCCACTGCAGCCCAAGCTTGCACCGCCGCCACTGCAGCCCGCGTACACCGGCCGCCACTGCAGCCCCAGCGTGGCGTCACGGCCACTGCAGCCTTAGCGGTATGTACCGGCCGCCACTGCAGCCTGTTGGTGGCACCACCGCCACGGTCAAGCGTGGTGGTATATTTGCCGTCACCCTGGCATGGGGGGCCCCTGCTACAGAGATACCGTCATTTAAATACGACCTCCGGTTTTTATCGAGGTTGATACCCTCCGACTCCTCCCTCCCCGTTGCCGAGTCCCGGCTAGGCCACCGGTTTAGCGAGCAAGTACGAGGATACCAGCGGCCGAGGGTGGTAAACCAAAAACACACCTCTCTGGAAGGTGAGCGCAATACCACCGGCCACTCGCCACTGTTGGTATACCACCGGCCGCCACTGCAGCTCAGTGGGTATACCACCGCCACAGCAGCCCGTGGTATACCACCGGCCGCCACAGCCCCAGTGGGTGGTATACCACAGTTCGCCGGCACACCGGCGCCACTAAAATTCCAGTGTGGTATGCTACCACCGGCCGCCACTGCAGTTCAAGCGTGGTGGTATACCACCGGCCGCCACTGCAGCCCAAGTGTGGTATACCACCGGCCGCCACTGCAGCCCCAGTGTGGTATACCACTGCTGCCACTGCAGCCCAAGCGGTATACCACCGGCCGCCACTGCAGCCCAGGTATACCACTGGCCGCCACTGCGGCTGGCGTGAACCACCGGCCGCCACTGCAGCCCAAGCGTGGGTATACCACCGGCCGTCACTGCAGCCCCAGTATACCTTCGGCCGCCACTGTAGCCCGGGCAAGGTGGTATGCCACCACCGGCCGCCACTGCAGCCCAAGCGTATACCCGCCGTTGCCTGGGCAGTGGTGATACCACCGGCCGCCACTGCAGCACCACCATCCGCCACTGCAGCCCCAGGTGTGGTATACCAGTGTTGGTAGGCCTGGTCCTACTCTATTGACACGGCCTGACTATCGCCCTTGCTAATAAAATATTTCAATACATTTCGGTATTAGGACTGTGCTTTGTTGCCGAACATATAACAGTGGACTTGTGCATGGACATCATCCACAAACTTAGTAAAAGGATTTTCAACAGAAATCGAGTTTTAATGTGGTTCATTGTGACCGTCAGACCTGACCACCTGCACACTGCAAGACATTTTCAAGGCCTAGTCAAAGTTGCGTCGGATCAATAACTGTGTTATCAGCGACTGATAAGCCGCTGTGGCTCAGTCGGATAAGTGCTCGCTCACTACCATTCCTCGTCTGAGCGCGAGTTCGAGCCCCGCTACAAGCGATATCATTTTACAACACACTGACAGAGAGGAAGCGATATTATAATTTTGCCACGACTTTAAATCCAAATTTTTTCCTGCTTCATACAAAATAATAATAATGGTTCTGAAATTTATAACTAGTGCTGGTAAAAACTACCTAGTAGTTGAAGGCTTCAAATTCCGTGAAGTAAGAACTACAGCTGATGGGAAAATATCTTGGCGCTGCTGTGCCAAAATATGCTCTTGTTGGATTAAAACAGACAACGGAAAAAAGAAGATTTTGGAAAGTAAAACCGACCATAACCATAAACCTCAATTTGAAAATACTAATCAGACCCCGACATCTACCCGTAAACCACCTGCAGCCTCAACACCAGTCGTCACACCCCACACTCCAACAGCCGTCACACCTCACACTCCACCCGTCACACTGACACCAAGCAGTGACACACCCACATCATCACAGAGTACGTCAGGTATTCTAGCCGAGAATATTGCTCTCAAGCAAAAAATTCTCGAACTCCAGAAAGAGATTCAGGTTATCTTGGATCACTCGATTGAGTCTGATCAACGACTGGCTCAATTTACGGACCAGGTGTTTGTCACACGTCCCTCAACAACTTTGAATACTGCAATCCCCCCTACCACTGACCAGTCTTCACAAACAATAGAAAATAACAGTCACTCAATAGACAGAATAAAACAAATAGACCATCTAAACTCCATAAAACTATCTCTTGAATTAATTATCTCAGCGAAAGAAGAAACCATTAAAGATCTAGAAGCTAAAATATCTACTCTGGACCAGCCCTGCCAAAGGTGTGTAATACTCAAAGAGGAAACAACAAACATGATTGCCTCTATTAGAACTCTAGAAGAGGAAATACAAACTTTAAAGGAAACCAAACGACCCAAGTTGCCATCTAAAACACACCTGCCTTTCACTATTCCCACAAAAAACAGTTTTTCCGCTTTAGCCCAACTTGATGAAAAAGAAACCAGCTTCGTGTTGATTAAGAAGAAGAATGGAAATAAAAATAAAAATCCTCTTTGCAGAGACGTTAAAGTGAAAAATTCTGCAGAACAAAAGAGAAATCGAACAGTTTTCCCATTCTCCAAAAAAATAAAAACTCCATTCAAATCAGTATCGATAGTTGGGGACAGTCATGTTCGCAACTTAGCCAGCTTGATGTGTGAGGCGATCGAAGGAAGAACTTCAATAAGTGGACTGTGCATGCCTGGCGCCGGACTTCTGCAAATACCACCAGTTGCACCCCCTCCTCCGGGCAACTGCGTAGTACTTATCTGCGGCAACAACAACTTGGCTGCCGAGAGACAGAGCATCATCTCCAGCCACATGGAAGGATTAATAAGAAATTACAGTGAAACATCTAAAGTATTGGTGACCCCACTGTTTCCAAGACATGATCTGGCTCCCGGCAGTCCTGTCCATCAGAACATCGAGATGGCCAACGCTTACATCGCAGAACTCTGTGTCCGGATCGAGGGGGCTGAGATGCTCGACACCAGGTGCCTCAGGCGTCACCACTTCACCATCCATGGCCAACATCTGCGGGCAGGTGGGAAGCGTCTGCTAGCTGGTCGCATTGCAGCTCAACTAGCCTCTATGTCACCCTGGCCGAACCGGCGCACCCGCTCCATGGACGGTGGCAGCTCTTCTCCAGTGCCTGTGATGACAACACCGTCTACACCTGACACAACAGCACCAGTGATAGCACCTGGAGAACGCAGCTTCGCTGAGGTAGCCAGAACAACGCCAGTGCCAGTGAGTTCGCCCGTAAAGACAGTCCAGAAGCATATTACCGATTTAAATTGTTCAAATTTTACTTTTTTAGAGACCCCACTACTTGCCAAAACAAACTAACCGTGTCCCAAAACAAAAAATCAAAACCTCAAAATTCCAATTCAAACCAAACATGTTTTAAAAAAATGACATTTGTGCACCAAAATGCACAAATGGCCACAAATAAGGCAGATGAATTTTCTCTCATGTGCGAGGAACTTCATCCTGAAGTACTGATTGTAACCGAACACGGTTTTAACAACAGTAACATCAAACTTTTCAACATTCAAAATTACCAATTGGCCAACTTTTACTGTCGCACCTCAGCCAAAGGTGGAGGGGTGGCAGTGTTTGCAGGATCACTTGAAGTTTACCCCCAAACCCAAAGACCAAACGGACAAAGATTTTGAAACCACTGGGGTAAACATTCAAACAAACAAAATCTCATTGCAAATCATCGGAATCTATAGGTCTCCCAACGGCAACGCAGATAATTTTTTCAAAATTCGAACACCTTTTGATTGATGTGACGAGGAAAGACAAACCTTTCCTCTTGATAGGGATTTCAACATAGACGTGCTCGATAATAACCCCATCACAAAACGATTCGCTGATTTGCTGGGTTCATTTGGCCTGGTCTGGTCAGTGGACACGCCCACGCGTGTCACCACCACATCAGCAACAGCGATCGACAACGTCGTCACAAATCTGTCTGATTTCAGGGTTTCCGTGGTCAACACAGCGATTTCGGACCACTATGGACAACAGGTCACCATAAGTGGTCACGAACCGATACGGGATCCAATTAGTCAAAAGACTAGAGATACGAGGCCCACAAACATCGCGACTTTATACTCTCAACTTTCCAAAGAAAGATGGGAGTTTCTAAATTTTTGTGATCCCGTTGAATCGCAATTCAAAGCGTTCGAGGACCATTTCAATTTCCACTTAAACGTGAGCTGCCCCCTCAAAAAGACCAAATCAAAAAGGCTGAACAGTAAGTGCAAATGGATAACCAAAGGTATTCTGGTTTCGAGAGACAAGTTGTTATTTTTCTCCGAAATCATCAAGCACACAACAAACGTGGAATTCAAATTATTTTTTCAAAATTATAAACGAATCTATAGGAAGGTGATCAGAGCTGCCAAAGCTTATGATGTCACCAAATCTTTGCTCACGTCCAAAAACATCGCAAAAACAGCATGGGCCATAATAAACAGTAAAAAAACACAAACTGACAAACAAATTGAGTTACAGATAGGGAATGAGCGAGTCAACAACTCCTTGCGGGTTGCGGACGAGTTCAACAAATTCTTCGCCTCAGTAGGATCTGACCAAGGGCTAAGTCCTCGTCAGAATCAGCCAATGCCCCAGTTCTAGGACAGAGCCCAGCAACTTCCTTGGCTCTGTTTCCAGTCACGGAAGAGGAAATCGCTAGGGTGATAAGAGACTTTCCAACAAAAAAATCAAACGACGTGAATCATGTGTCAACGTGGCTACTCAAGCAATGCTCAACGCATTTATTGAGACCACTTGAACACTTAATTAACATCTCTTTTCACTCTGGAACCTTTCCCTCTTCCCTCAAAACAGCAAAAGTATCCCCAATTTTCAAAAAGGGCGACCCCAACTCCATTCAAAATTACCGCCCAATATCGATTTTGCCAGTCTTTAGCAAAATCTTTGAAAAAGTATTTCTCGTTCGAGTTACACAATTTTTGGATCGACACAATCTGCTATCACCAATCCAGTTCGGATTTCGAACTGGAAAGTCAACTATAGATGCAGTCGTGCACCTGACGGAAATGATAGTAGGCGGGATAGAAGGTCAAAGAGAAACGCTCAGTGTTTTTCTTGACCTGTCAAAAGCTTTCGACTGTGTTGACCACGGAATATTGATTCAAAAACTCGAGTCTCACGGGATACGAGGAGTGCCACTCAACTGGCTCAAATCGTATCTTAGTGACAGAAAACAATTTGTCCAAATTTCAGATATGCAGTCGGAGGGGCGAGTGGTGGATTATGGAGTCCCTCAGGGCTCCATCCTCAGTCCCTTACTCTTCCTTCTGTATGTCAACAATGTTCGCTCATCGCTACACTTTGGGCAAATGGTCCAGTATGCAGATGACACGACTCTGTTTTAATGCCAAATCAAAAGCAGAACTTGAGATGGTAACGTTTACCGAACTCAACCGTTCAATTCAACATTTCAATGAACTCAATCTCAAAACAAACTCAACGAAATCAAATTTCATTCATTTTTCATTGAAACAAACAAACTCAAATCACAGTCCAACGGTCATGCTGGACGACACTGAGATTGAGGAGGTCTACGCGTCTAAATTCCTTGGTATACACCTCGATCGAGGGTTGACTTGGGATTGCCACGTAGACCACGTCTGCTCAAAACTGTCTTCAGGCATTTATGTTCTGAGACAGTTGTCCAAATACTGCCCTATTCAGATACTGATGACGGCATATTACGGTCTAATATACCCACACCTATCCTACGGAGTGGTTTTGTGGGGAGGATGTGCAAACATTCATTTTTCACGTTTGTTCATCCTTCAAAAACAGGCCATCAGAACCATTGCAAAACTGAAGTGGGGAGAGTCGTGCAGAACAGCGTTCAAAAATCTCAAAGTGTTGACACTTCCCTGCCTCTACATTTTAGAGACGGCAATTTTTTACACTCTTATGATACTAGAGGCAGGAACAACTACCGAACTGGGAGACACAGGACGGTAGTTTATGAACGTTTGCCATCTCAGGCAGGAGTTCGCTTCGTCAACAAACTTCCAAATTCCGTCAAAAATGCAGCGACGCCCAAGGCGTTTAAAACTCGTCTGAAAGCTGAATTGATTTCAAAGACCTTCTACAGCACAGACGAGTTTATGGCATACAGCTGGGAGACCCCATAATCAACAGACCGGCACAAGAAGCAGTAGTGGGAAAAAATGAATGAGGATTGGCGTGAATGTAATATTGTATGTCTGAATGAGATTTCGATGGAGAGTGAATGTAAAATTTTAGGAAATTAACTTGACAATATTGACGATTGCAATAACATGTATTTGTTCCTACGCAATAAATGATTTATTTATTTATTTATTTACCACCGGCCGCCATCAGGCCCAAGCGTGGTATACCACCGGCTGCCACCGTATTCGCCCAAGTGGTATAACACCGGCCGCCACTGCAGCCCCAGTATGTACTGGCCGCCACTGCGGCCCAAGCGTAGTATGCCTCACCGGCCGCCATCAGTTCCCCGTATGCTCACCGGCCGCCACTGCGGCCCGCCAGTGAGCACCACCGGTCAGGTCTTCGCCAAGCGTGGTGGCTACCACCGGCCGCCACCTGTATCCCAGTGTGGTATACCACCGGCCACTGCAGCCCAAGCGTGGGTATACCACCGGCCGCCACTGCAGCCCCGCGTGGTATACCGGCCACTGCGCCCGCGTATACCACCGGCCGCCACTGACCCAGTGTGGTATACCACCGGCCGCCACTGGCCCAAGCGTGGTATACCACCGGCCGCCACTGCATAAGCGTGGTATACCACCGGCCGCCACTGCAGCCCAAGCGTGGTATACCACCGGCCGCCACTGCGGCCCAAGCGTGGTATACCACCGGCCACTGCAGCCCCAGTGTATACCACCGCCGCCACTGCGGCCCAAGGTGGTATACCACCGGCCGCCACTGCAGCCCAGCGTGGTATACCACCGCCACTGCAGCCCAAGCGTATACCACCGGCCGCCACTGCAGCCTGTTGGTATACCACCGGCCGCCACTGCACCAAGCGTGGTATATTTGCCGTCACCCTGGCATGGGGCCCCAGAGATACCGTCATTTGGGCCAGATGACCTCCGGTTTTATCGAGGTTGATACTCCTCCGACTCTCCTCCTCGTTGCCGAGTCCCGGCTAGCCACCGGTTTAGCGGAGTTAAAAATGAGGGTATTTTATGGAGGTGTGAAAACCTAAAACACACCTCTTCGTGGGAAGGGGAGCGCAATACCCACTGCAGGCTCCACCGCCGCCACTGCAGCCCCAGTGTGGATACCACCGGCCGCCACAGGCCCAAGCGTGGTATACCGGCGCCACTGGCTGCTGGTATACCACCGGCCGCCACTCAGCCCCAGGTATACCACCGCCGCCACTGCAGCCCAGCGTGGTATACCACCGGCCGCCACTGCAGCCCCAGTGTGGTATACCACCGGCCGCCACTGCAGCCCCAGCGTGGTATACCACCGGCCGCCACTCGTGTGGTATACCACCGGCCGCCACTGCAGCCCAAGCGTGGTATACCACCGGCCGCCACTGCGGCCCAAGCGTGGTATACCACCGGCCGCCACTGCAGCCCCAGTGTGGTGGCACCACCACCGCCACTTAGCCCCAGTGTGGTATACCACCGGCCGCCACTGCAGCCCCAGTGTGGTATACCACCGGCCGCCACTGCAGCCCCAGTGTGGTATACCACCGGCCGCCACTGCAGCCCCAGCGTGGTATACCACCGGCCGCCACTGCGGCCCAAGCGTGGTATACCACCGGCCGCCACTGCAGCCCCAGTGTGGTATACCACCGGCCGCCACTGCAGCCCCAGCGTGGTATACCACCCGGCCGCCACTGCAGCCCGGTGGTATACCACCGGCCGCCACTGCAGCCCAAGCGTGGTATACCACCGGCCGCCACTGGCCCGCGTGGTATACCACCGGCCGCCACTGCAGCCCGCGGGTATGCCCCACCGGCCGCCACTGCAGCCCCAGTGTGGTATACCACCGGCCGCCACCTGAGCCCCAAGCGTGGTATACCACCGGCCGCCACTGGCCCCAGTGTGGAGTACCAACGGCCGCCACCGCCCAAGCGTGGTATACCACCGGCCGCCACTGCAGCCCAAGCGTGGTATACCACCGGCCAGCCCCAGGTTAGGAGCACCACTGGCCGCCACTGCGGCCCAAGCGTGGTATACCACCGGCCGCCACCGGCCCCAGTGTGGTATACCACCGGCCGCCACTGCGCCCGGCAGTATACCACCGGCCGCCACGGCCTGGCAGTATGCAGCCCAAGCGGTATACCACCGGCCGCCACTGCAGCCCCAGTGGTATACCACCGGCCGCCACAGCAGCCCAAGGTATACCACCGGCCGCCACTGCAGCCCAGTGGTATACCACCGGCCGCCACTGCGGGCCCAAGCGTACCGGCCGCCACTGCAGCCCATGGATACCACCGGCCGCCACTGTAGCCCGCGTGGTATACCACCGGCCGCCACTGCAGCCCAAGGTGGTATACCACCGGCCGCCACTGCAGCCCAAGCGTGGTATACCACCGGCCGCCACTGCGGCCCAGCGTGGTATACCACCGGCCGCCACTGCAGCCCCAGTGGTATACCACCGGCCACTGCGCCCAAGCGGTATACCACCGGCCGCCACTGCATCCAGCGTGGTATACCACCGCCGCCACTGCAGCCCGCGTGGTATACCACCGGCCGCCACTGCAGCCAGGGTTATATACCACCCGCCACTGCAGCCCCAAGCGTGGTATATTTTGCCGTCACCCTGGCATGGGGCCCTTACAGATACCGTCATTGGGCCAGATGACCTCCGTTTTTTATCGAGGTTGATACCTGACCTCCTCGTTGCCGAGTCCCCTAGCCACCGGTTTAGCGGAGTTAAAATGAGGGTATTTTGCTTTTATGAGGTGAAACCTAAACACACCTCTCGGAAGGGGAGCGCAAATACCCACCGGTACCACCGGCCGCCACTGCAGCCCCAGTGGTATACCGGCCGCCACTGCGGCCCAAGCGTGGTGGTATACCACCGGCCGCCACTGCCCGCTACCACCGCCGCCCAAGCGTGGTAGCACCACCGGGCCGCCACTGCAGCCCCAGTGTGGTATACCACCGGCCGCCACTGAGCCCAAGTGGTACCACCGGCTCACCGCAACGCCGCGTGGTACCACAGGCCCGCGTATGCGTTCACCGGCCGCCACTGCAGCCCGCGTGGTATACCACCGGCCGCCACTGCAGCCCAAGTTGGTACCACCGGCCGCCACTGCAGCCCAAGTGGTATATTTGCCGTCACCCTGGCATGGGGCCCCATAGAGATACCGTCATTTGGGCCAGATGACCTCCGTTTTATCGAGGTTGATACCTCCGACCGCCTTGCTGCCAGTCCTGGCTAGCCACCGGTTTAGCGAGTTAAAATGAGGGTATTTTTGTTTTTTGGGAGGTGTGAAACCCAAAACACACCTCTCGTGGAAGGTGAGCGCAATACCCACCGCGCCACCGGCCGCCACTGCAGCCCCAGTGTGGTATACCACCAGGGCCCAGCGTGGTATACCACCGGCCGCCACTGCAGCCCAAGCGTGGTGGCGCCACCGCCGCCACGGTCGCAGCCACTGCGGCCCGCGTGGTATACCACCGGCCGCCACTGCAGCCCAAGCGTGGTATACCACCGGCCGCCACTGCAGGCCCCAGGTATACCACCGCCACTGCGGGCCCGCGTGGATACCACCGGTTGCAGCCCCAGGTGGTATACCACCGGCCGCCACTGCAGCCCAGTGGTGGCCACCGGCCGCCACTGCCCTGCGGTATACCACCGGCCGCCACTGCAGCCCCAGTGCAGTGGTACCACCACCGGCCGCCACTGCGCCCAAGCGTCACCGGCCGCCACTGCAGCCCGCGTGGTATACCACCGGCCGCCACTGGCCCCAGTGTTGGTATACCACCGGCCGCCACTGCGGCCCGCGTGGTATACCACCGGCCGCCACTGCAGCCCCAGTGGTACCACCGGCCGCCACTGCAGCCCAGCGGTATACCACCGGCCGCCACTGGCCCAAGCGTGGACCACCGCCACCGCAGCCCGCGTGGTATACCACCCGCCACTGCAGCCCCAGTGTGGTATACCACCGGCCACTGCGGCAAGCGTATACCACCGGCCGCCACTGCAGCCCAAGCGTGGTATACCACCGGCCGCCACTGGTGCCCAAGCGTGTATACCACCGCCGCCACCAGCCCAGCGTGGTATACCACCCGCCACTTAGCCCAAGCGTGGTATACCACCGGCCGCCACTGCAGCCTGCGGATACCACCGGCCGCCACTGCAGCCCAAGCGGTATACCACCGGCCGCCACTGCCCGCGTGGTATACCACCGGCCGCCACTGCCCAGGTGGTACCACCGGCCGCCACTGCGGCCAGTGTGCGTATACCACCGGCCGCCACTGGCCAGCGTGTATACCACCGGCCGCCGCAGCCTGCGTGGTATACCGGCCGCCACTGCAGCCCCAGTGTGGTATACCACCGCCACTGTGCGTGGTATACCACCGGCCGCCACTGCAGCCCCAGCGTATACCACCGGCCGCCACTGCAGCCCAAGCTGGTATACCACCGGCCGCCACTGCAGCCCGCGCGGTATATTTTGCCGTCACCCGGCATGGGGCCCTTACAGAGATGTCATTTGGGCCAGATGACCTCCGGTTTTTATCGAGGTTGATACTCCTCCGACTCCTCCTCCCGTTGCCGAGTCCCGGCTAGCCACCGGCCGTAGGAGTTAAAATGAGGGTATTTTGTTTTTTTATGGAGGTGTGAAACCTAAAACCTCGTAGCGGAGCGCAACACCACCGGTATACCACCGGCCGCCACTGCAGCCCAAGCGTGGTATACCACCGGCCACCGCAGCCCAAGGTGGTGGCACCACCGCCGCCACCGGTAAGCTCCAGGTATACCACCGGCCGCCACTGCAGCCCACAGTGTGGTATACCACCGGCCGCCACTGCAGCCCAAGGTGGTGGCACCACCGCCGCCACCGGTAAGCTCCAGGTATACCACCGGCCGCCACTGCAGCCCACAGTGTGGTATACCACCGGCCGCCACTGCAGCCCAAGCGTATACCACCGGCCGCCACTGCAGCCCCAGGTAGCACCCACCGCCACTGCAGCCCAAGCGTGGTACCACCGGCCGCCACTGCAGCCCCAGTGGTATACCACCGGCCGCCACTGCAGCCCAAGCGGTATACCACCGGCCGCCACTGCAGCCCAAGCTTGGTATACCACCGCCACTGCAGCCCAAGCGTGGTATATTTTGCCGTCACCCTGGCATCCCCTACAGAGATACCGCCATTTGGGCCAGATGACCTCCGTTTATCGAGGTTGATACCTCCTCCGACTCCTCCTCCTCGCTGCGAGTCCCGGCTAGCCACCGGTTTAGCAGGAGTTAAAATGAGGGTACTTTTTTATGGAGGTGTGAAACCTAAAACACACCTCTCTCGGAAGGGAGCGCAATACCCACCGGTATACCACCGCCGCCACTGCAGCCCAGCTGGTATACCACCGGCCGCCACGCAGCCCCAGCGTGGTGGCCCACCGGCCGCCACTGCAGCCCAGCGTGGTATACCACCGGCCGCCACTGCAGCCCAGCGTGGTATACCACCGGCCACTGCAGCCCGCGTGTATACCACCGGCCGCCACTGCAGCCCCGTGGTATACCACCGGCCGCCACCGCCCGCGTGGTGGCGTACCACCGGCCGCCACTGCAGCCCAGCGTGGTATACCACCGCCACTGCAGCCCCAGCGTGGTATACCAGGCCGCCACTGCCCAAGCGGTATACCACCGGCCGCCACTGCAGCCCAGCGTGGTATACCACCGGCCACTGCAGCCCCAGTGTGGTATACCACCGGCCGCCACTGCGGCCCAAGCGTGGTATACCACCGGCCGCCCTGCAGCCCCAGTGTGGTATACCACCGCCGCCACCTGGGCCCAAGCGTGGTACCACCGGCCGCCACTGCAGCCCGCGTGGCCACCACCGCCACTGCAGCCCAAGCGTATACCACCGGCCGCCAGCCCAAGCGTGGTATACCACCGGCCGCCACTGCAGCCCAAGCGTGGTATACCACCGGCCGCCACTGCAGCCCAGTGTGGTATACCACCGGCCGCCACTGCAGCCCAAGCGTGGGTATACCACCGGCCGCCACTGCAGCCAGTGTGGTATACCACCGGCCGCCACTGCAGCCCAAGCGTGGTATACCACCGGCCGCCACTGCAGCCCAAGCGTGGTATACCACCGGCCGCCACTGCAGCCCAAGCGTGGTATACCACCGGCCGCCACTGCAGCCAAGCGTGGTATACCACCGGCCGCCACTGCAGCCCAAGCGTGGTATACCGGCCCCACTGCAGCCGGCGTGGTATACCACCGGCCGCTGCGGCCCCAAGCGTGGTATACCACCGGCCGCCACTGCGGCCCAAGCGTGGTACCGGCCGCCACTGCAGCCCAAGCGTGGTATACCACCGGCCGCCACTGCGGCCCCAGTGTGGTATACCACCGGCCGCCACTGCAGCCCAAGCGTGGTATACCACCGGCCGCCATCGGCCTGAGTATGGTATACCACCGGCCGCCACTGCAGCCCCAGCGGTGGTATACCACCGGCCGCCACTGCAGCCCAAGCGTGGTATACCACCGGCCGCCACTGCAGCCCCGGTGTGATTATGCCGACATACTGCGGCCCCAGGCGTGGTGTATGCCACCGGCCGCCACTGCAGCAGTGGTATACCACCGGCCACTGCAGCCCCGGTGGTATACCACCGGCCGCCACTGCAGCCCCGGTGTGGTTATGCCACCGACCCCATCACTGCACCCCAGGCGTGGACCATGCCGCCAGGCCGCCACTGCGGCCCCCCGGTTATTGATTGTCTGCCGACGACTCACTGCGGGCCCACGTTTTCGTTCCGGTAATTTTCATTCATTCATTTTCATAATCATTTCATTCTTATTCAATACTATTCATTTATTCATTTCATTCCTTCATTCATTTCATTCATTTCATTCATTTCATTCATTCATTTCATTTCATTCATTTCATTCATTTTCATTCATTTCATTCATTTCATTCATTTTCATTCATTTCATTCATTTCATTCATTTTTCATTCACAATTCATTTTCATTCGTTTCATTCATTTCATTCGTGTCATTCATTTCATTCATTTCATTCATTCCTTCATTTATTCGTACAATTACTCGTATTAGGAACCTGACCCCTCTGGCCAGACTAGAGCTCGACGGCGTCCGATTACCACTTTCAGACAGCACGAAGTACAGGCGTGACCTGGATCGCAAACTTACGTGGAACCTACACTTAAAGTCGGTACTACACAGAGCAAGCTGGTCGCTCTTAACCAGACGTTTTATAGGGAAAAATTGGGGACTCAAGCCTCACATGGCGCTTTGGCTATACAAAGCAGTAATAAGGCCCCAGATCACTTACGCCTCTCTAGTTTGGTGGACGAAAGCCAGGCAGAGTACAGTAAAGACCAAACTTAGCAGCCTACAAAGACTGGCATGCTTAGGAATCACCGGAGCATTCACTAGCACCCCTACAGCGGCGCTAGAGGTACTGCTCAATATAACCCCCCTAGACATTTTCATAGAAATGGAGGCTAGGTAATTCGGATACAAACTCTCTATTTCGGGCCTTTTAAAAAGGGGTCCGACTCGTTCGGGACATGTGGGAGCATTAGACTCCTTCCCCGAGGAACCGCTTCTCACTATGAGGTCTGGCTATATGGAGGGGCAATACCTCTTTGTAAAACCTTACACAGTCAGCATAGAATCACGGCTACAGTGGTCAACTGACAAATCCCTTTTAACTATTAATAACTGTAGGGTATGGTACACAGACGGTTCATTGATAGAAGGAAAGGCTGGCTACGGGGCACAGAGTCCGGCCCAGGTGTAACCTCTCAGGTAGCTTGGGAGGCTTTTGTACAGTGTTTCAAGCAGAAGTCTTCGCAATCCTTACTTGCACCTATATAGAGTTATCT
The DNA here is from genome assembly GCA_018831715.1 of Matsumurasca onukii. Taxonomy (NCBI): domain Eukaryota; kingdom Metazoa; phylum Arthropoda; class Insecta; order Hemiptera; family Cicadellidae; genus Matsumurasca; species Matsumurasca onukii. The sequence continues at coordinate 52,652,658 of CM032060.1, forward strand.
GTTGGTACAAGGGATAAACATATCTTAATCTTTTCAGACAGTCAGGCTGCCCTCAGGGCGCTGGACTGTCCACTAATCAACTCCTGCATTGTCCGGGAATGCTCCCAAGCGCTCCGGGCTCAAGCAAGCTGTAATACCATACAAGCAAGCTGAGACCATACATTAATTGATTTACTGACGGGGTGCAGAGTGGGATAATTCGAATGAATGGAGAGAGTGCATGTATAAACTGTAAGTCTGAAAGGTTCTCGATGTGTATGAATGGAAAATTTTAGCTTGTAGATAACTCCTGACGATTGCTATACATTTTTTATAATGTTCTTGCAATAAAAAATATTTATTTATTTAATAATGTACGGCTTGAATGGATACCGGGGCATCAAGGATTCAAAGGGAACGAAAAAGCCGATCTGCTGGCTAGAAAGGGAGCGCTGTCACCCTTTGCCGGTCCGGAACCGGCGGTAGGAATCAGTCCCTCTCTTGTCAAAACTTTGCTAGCCGATAGGGCAAATGCGCGACACACTGAGCGATGGAAACAGCTACCATGCCAGGAACCCGCCAAACTTTTAGTCAAGAATCCATCAAGGATACTTACCAAACATCTGACCAGTCTTAGTCGCCAGAACATCAGACTGGTAATAGCTTATATCACAGGGCCTGGGCACTTCAGAAATCACCTAGAAAAATGGGTCTCTACACAGGAGATACCAGATGTAGGCTATGTGAGCGTACTCCTGAATCCGCAAAACACATTCTTATTGAATGCGAGTCTCTGGAGGCCAGGAGAAGGGGTCTTCTAAGGTCTCGGGAGTGGCAGGAGGTACACCCATCAGAATTGGGTAGCGCGATCCTCGAGCTTTGCAAGCAAACGGGGATGGGGCTGCGTAATTAGGAGAAAAGGGAGCCAGCACAATAAACCAAAGGGTTGAAGTGCGCGTGGTCCTGAACCATTAATTTTCCCCATCCAATCTAATCTAATCTCTATTTATAGAAAATGTTTAACTCTGACTCAACAGAATTCCTCCAACCATACATGATAAAATCTTTAACTTTAGACAAGATCGGATGTCTCTCTGTCAATCTGGCTATGTCTACAGCAGTAACAAGTGGTGTCTCACTCACCTCACAGAAGTGATTCATCACCTTCACACAATCTTCCGTGTGCGATACGAAGTTAGTCTCCAACTCCACTGATTCCGAGTCCGGTAGGGGTAGCCGTGACAACGCATCTGCGTGGGGAACCGCTGATGCTTTCCGGTACTTGACTTCCAAGTCATAGGCCGACAACAACAGAGCCCATCTCTGCAAGCGTGAAGCCGCAATACTCGGCACGCCACGTTTCGAGCCAAAAATGGTCTCCAACGGTTGGTGATCTGTCTGTAAAACACACTTGCGGCCATAAATGAACTTATGGAACTTCTTAATTCCAAAGACTAAAGCTAGAGCCTCTTTATGCAGCTGAGAATAATTTTTCTCACTCTTACTCAAAGTTTTACTCGCAAAGGCAATCGGCCTTTCTTGTCCCTCAACTAAATGAGACAACACCGCTCCAACCCCTCTACCAGAAGCGTCACAGATCAAAACCAATGGTTTACTCACGTCATAGTGTACTAAGAGACTAGATTCAAGTACCCAAGATTTACTCTCTTTAAAAGTATCCGAACAAACCTGAGACCATGACCACGGAGTGTCCTTGTTCAAGAGATCATAGAAACAACTTAGTCTAGCAGACAAGTGAGGTATGAAGTTGTGATAGTAATTAATGAGACCTAAGTAGGCTCGCAATTCATCTTTAGAAGTAGGCTCAGGCGCCTCTCTCAAAGCTGTCAAGTTACCTTCCTGAGGCTGAACGCTCTGGGCCGAAATTTTATGCCCTAAATACTCAATTGATGATTGAAGAAACTTACTGTTTAAAAAATACTTCTTATTTCATTTCAAAACAACTCTGAACTCTTTATTTTACAATTTTATCAACATCATAATAATGTACTGGTATTTTAAAATAACATGTGTTTTAACAAAAACAAAGATTATTTCAAACATCTCCCCCTTTCTGAAACGGAAGTACTTCTCTCTTCCTGATGAAAAATGAGTTTCTTCTGAAAGTGTTCCCTCTGTCGGTGCACACAATTTAAGACCTTGGAGCGTCAGTTGTACTTTTTATTACACCTGGTTCCCAGTATTTTGTTCTCGTATCTTGGACGTACACAGGGTCATTGTCTTTAAAGATAACCTCATGTCTGCTTGCTTGATCATAGCAGGTTTTTTGATAGTCTTGATTATTTTTCATTTGGCTTGTTATGAACTCTCGTGAAACTATCTTCGGTTGCAATCTGTCATTAGGAACTGGAAGTCTTGATCTTAAGACCCTACCTATAAGTAATTGTGATGGGGAGTAATTAAGTCCTGCAACCACACTGTTCCTGTAGTTTAATAAGCTTAAATTTAGATCAATACCTGATTCTGAAAAGGTTCTGATTAGCTTCTTTGCTAACATTAGCTTTCTTGTTTTAACAAAAACAAAGATTATTTCAAACACTTACATTTCTTTTCTTTGACCTTCACACCATATTCCTCCAGGCGTTGAAGTACGCTGCTCAACCTCTGTAGTCCTTCTTCTCGGGACCTCGCTGCGATGAGCACATCATCCAGATATGCTATGGTACCAGGCATACCCGCTAGAATTCTATCAATGGCTGATTGAAACAAAGCCGGCGCGGACGCCAAGCCAAAGGGTAATCTTCTCAATCTTATTAACCCCTTGTGAGTGGAAAGAGTTAACAGATGTTGTGAATCCTCTGCAACACAAAGGTGTTGATAGGCATTAGATAAGTCTAAACAACTGAAGACAGAATTTCTTGCCAAAGAAGCAAAAATGTCTTGAGCGCTTGGCAACGGGTAATGCTCTTGCTCAATTACTTTGTTTAAAGTAATCCGAAAATCCGCACAAGCTCGGATGCCATTAGACTTTTTCACTACCACCAGTGGTGTACTCCACTCCGACTGAGTAACCTTATAGGCTATGCCTTCCCCGACCATACGGTCTAACTCCCGCTCAATGCAAAAGGCACTGGCCTCGCCTTACAAAATTTTGGGACTGTACCTTCTTTGAGCACAATGTGTACCTGTACCCCTTTTATTTCACCCGTTCCCTCCCGGAACACAGATTGAAACTTCTCCTTTAACAACAAAACATCCTTGTCTCGGCCTAGGCATACCTCACTTCCAGTGGGTATCCTAGCCTTCACAGAATTACATTTCACAATGGACGGCCAATCCAATTTAGGTTTGCTCAACCAATTACGACCCAACAACATGGGCTGCTGTTTCTTAGGAATATCTGTAATGTATGTACTTTGTATAGTAAACGTTCATTGAATAAACAGTGATTTGCCATCACTAAGGCGCTTCCTGTCCAACATCCATAACAGAAAAAGAAATTACTTTTCCTCTGATTTGTGAACCGCTCTTCTTCCAAGTTCCATGCGCTGGTAAAAGCATATTTCGGCAAAACAAATCCATTGTGTTTAATTGAATCCTTTATAAAATGTTTTAGTTATATACAAACATAACATGGCGACGAGGTAAAGAAAGTGTTTAAAGGCTAGCTAGCGCCTAACTCTGTTTTACACCAAGATAGCGGTGAAGTGAAGTGAGCTGTGTAACCGATCGACAGTGAACACACGAGCAAGAAACAATGTCTGGATTTATTGGCCAACTGGGTGAGTTTGATTCTAATAACGAATCATGGGATTCGTATATTGAAAGATTCGAACTATTTTTGGACTGCAATAACATTAAGGAGGAGAAGAAAGTGAGCACGTACAGTAGTAGGGGTTAAGACTTATAACCTACTGAGGGACTTATGTACACCTGAAAAACCACCACAGAAAACGTATGTTCAACTGGTAACCCTGATCAGAGACCATCTGTACCCGAAACCAAACGCAATCGCCGAGAGGTATAAGTTTAGCCTGAGAAATCAGCAGGAAGGTGAAACAATATCACAATACGTAGCGAGCCTGAGGAAACTAACAGCCTATTGTGAGTTTGGAGCTCAACTGAATGAACACCTACGAGACCGTGTAGTGGGCGGTATTCGAAGTGAGTCAGTTAAACAGAGACTTTTATCAGAAGCAGACCTAACCTTCGACAAGGCAGTTAACATAATAGCTTCAGTGGAGTCAGCGGAGAAGAACGCAGCATCGTTGACCAATGAGGGTAATCGAGTGCAGCGGATGACTACGAGACCTAGGACAGCCCCATGAGCCAAGCAGATGGAACAGCAGGAAAGTGGCCAGCTAGCAGCGCAGAGTCCAAAGCAGCCAGTCAACAACAAAAGTGTTAAGTGTCATTGTTGTGGGCAACTAGGCCATATCAGTCGTGAGTGTAAGTACCAAGGGTACACGTGCAATTTTTGTGGTAAGAAAAACCACTTAGCTAAAGTGTGTCGTGCAAAACTGCAGCAGGGTAGGTTAACCACCAATGTCAATGTAAGTAGACCAAAGTATAACAACTCTTACCAGAATAAGCTAAATAATAAGTTTCAAGGTAAAAACCATTTCGCTAATGCTATAGAACAAGAGCCTAATGAAGAAGTGTACGATATTTCAGCCCTATTTAAAATGTGTGAAGCTAGGCCTAAGTCAGAAATATTTAAAGTTGCACCTTTTCGAGTTGAGGTAAATGTTGAAAATAAACCAGTCAATTTTGAAATTGATTCCGGTGCTTCTGTGTCAGTATGCAATGAAACATTTTATGAAACGCATCTGAGTAAGCTAAAATTAGATTCTAGTGACGTATCTCTAAGTTCTTACACAAATGTACCAATTGAGCCTATTGGTAAGGTAAATGTAAATGTCAGTTACAAAGGACTAAACAAAAATCTTGTCTTGTATGTCATAAGAGGTGGAGCGCACCCACTTCTGGGTCGCGATTGGATGAAAGCCTTGCATAATTATTGAGTTAATGTTTAAAAATAATGATCAAAATACTAGTGAGTCACTTTTTGTAGCTAATCAATCTGAACCAGATGTAAGTCTTAGTAACTCGACAAGTCCAGTGTTTGAGAAAGAATTCAAGGAAATTGTAAAAGAATTTCCAGAGGTATTTACAGATAAGCTAGGTGAATGTAAGGGTGAACCTGTTAAGTTACACTTAAAGGATAATGCAGTGCCTAAGTATTTCAAACCTAGAGCACTACCTTTTAGTTTGAAAGCAAAAGTTGAAGCTGAATTACAACGTCTTGTAGATAATAACATTTTGTGCCCTGTACAAAGTTCTGACTGGGGAACACCTATTGTTCCGGTTATGAAACCTGATGGTAACATTCGTCTATGTGCGGATTATAAAGTAAGCCTAAATCAATATTTAGAAGTAGACCGCCATCCGATACCTCGGATTGAAGATTTGTTCAACGAAATGCAGAAAGGTGAATTGTACAGTAAGATAGATTTAAGCCAAGCCTATATGCAGTTAAAACTTGATGAAAATTCTCAAAAGATGTGTACTATTAGTACGCATAAGGGTTTGTTTATGTACAAGCGTATGCCATTTGGTATCAGCTCAGCTCCAGGAATCTACCAACGTAAAATCGAACAGACCTTACAAGGCCTGCCAGGTGTGATAGTCTTTCTTGACGATATTTTAATTTCTGCTCCGGATACTGAAAGCCACCTAAAAAGGTTGCGTGAAGTTTGTCAAAGATTAAAAGATGTCGGTTTTACAGTAAAAGCGGATAAATGTAAGTTCTTTGTTCCACAGTTGGAATATCTTGGTTTTACGATCGACAAGACTGGTCTTCACACCTCTCAAAGTAAAATCAAAGCAATCGTAGAAGCTCCCTTGCCTAGAAGCGTAACGGAAGTTAAGTCATTTGTAGGTTTGATAACCTATTATGGTAAATTTGTACCCCATCTTTCAACTGTGTTAAGTCCCCTGTATAACTTACTAAAAAAGGGTAAAACTTTTGTGTTTGATAAAAAATGTGTAGATGCATTTAATAAGATCAAACAATTGTTAAGTGAAGCACCTGTGCTTGCACATTATGATCCTGATGCACCAGTTATTCTTACAGTAGATGCGTCTGGTACAGGATTAGGTTGTGTACTAAGTATTGTTGACAAAAATGGTATTGAAAAGCCTGTATCATACAGTTCTCGCACTTTGTCGCAAGCCGAAAAAAACTACTCATGTATTGATAAAGAAGCAACAGCTGTAATCTATGGTGTTAAGAAATATCATCAATATCTCTGGGGTAGACAGTTTACATTGAGAAGTGACCATAAACCACTTCTAAGTATTTTTGGGTCTAAAAAAAGTATCCCTAGTTTCGCAGCCAGTAGACTTCAGAGATATGCCCTATTTCTATCTGGTTATGATTTTAACATGCAGTAGTTAAGAGTGAGCAAAACAGTGCTGATGCTTTATCACGATTGTCCATACCTGTAAAGCACATTGAAACAGATACAGAATCTTTGTTTGTCGGAACTTACTTACAATGTATACGTGAAAGTTCAATGCCTGTATCCTGTGAGGATGTAAAGGTAGAAACGCAAAATGATGTTGTGTTAAAAAAAGTTTTTGGCTATGTAATGCATGGATGGCCAGTGTATGTACCTAATGATGACAGACAGTTATTACCTTATTTCCAGAGAAAGGATGAACTAACAATTGAACAAGGAATCCTCATGTGGGGATATAAAGTAGTGGTACCAATAAATTTGCGTTCACACTTGCTTAAAGATTTACATGGAAGCCATTTGGGCATTGTAAAAATGAAGTCAGTTGCGAGGAGCTACATTTGGTGGCCAAATATCGATAGTGACATCGAGTCGCTAGCAAACAGTTGTTCCTCCTGTCTCTTGGAAAGGGCAAATCCAGCTAAAAGTCAGTTACACAATTGGCATTACCCATCTAAGCCCTGGGAAAGGTTACATGTTGACTATCTAGGTCCATTTAAAGGAAAAATGTACTTAGTTATAGTAGATGCACATAGTAAATGGTTAGAAGTTTTTGAAACAAATTCAACTAATGCTAAGGAAGCTGTAATTCATTTGAGAGAGTTATTTGCTCGTTTTGGTTTACCTATTTCAGTGCATAGTGACAATGGACCCCCATTCAATTCTGTTGAATTCAATTCATTTCTTAAAGAAAATGGTGTTAAGCATACTACTTCAGCTCCTTACCATCCCCAATCGAATGGTCAGTGTGAAAATTCAGTGAAGTATGCTAAGAACAAATTGAAGTGTTTGTTCAGGGATAATGTAAATATGTATGTAGCATTACCTAGACTTCTATTTGACTATAGAAACTCTGTTCACTTAACCACAAATGAAACGCCTTCTAAACTCATGTTCAACCGTAACTTAAGAACACGTTTTGATTTGTTACGCCCTAGTTTAAGTACTCATGTAAAAGAGAAACAAGACAAACAAAAGAGATATTCAGGAGGTAATGTAACAAGATATTTATTTCCAAATCAATCAGTACTGATCCGTGATTACAGATCTCGAGATAAGTGGGTAGAGGGTGTGGTTGTAAAACAAATGAGTCCAACTATGTACATTGTTAAGTTAAGCTCAGGTTTAATCTGGAAGAGACATATTGATCAATTGGTTGCTATAAATAGTCTATGTGGAGAGAACGATGATGATGTTCCAGAAACAGGTACCAATAACCCAAAACCTATTCCATTACCTAAACCACCACCACATGATGATGTGCCTAGTTCTCCCAAAGTCATCCAACCACATTCTTGTCACACAACACCTGTGAAAAGTCCTCAATATCCCACACATCCCACATCTCCCAAACCCATATCACCTCTGAGTGAAGTTGAAACAACCCGTAGGTATCCTGTGAGAAACAGAAAACCGATTGAAAAAATGAACATGTAAATAGAATAGAATTTAAGTAAAAAAACTGTTCTAACAAAGTGTTGTAAAAAATGTTTAGATTTAGTACTTATGAAATCAAAACAAATGCATTTGAATTTTGTTGTAATTTAAAAAATATAAAAAAAATAGGGTAGAGGAATGTAATGTATGTACTTTGTATAGTAAACGTTCATTGAATAAACAGTGATTTGCCATCACTAAGGCGCTTCCTGTCCAACATCCATAACAGAAAAAGAAACTACTTTTCCTCTGATTTGTGAACCTCTCTTCTTCCAAGTTCCATGCGCTGGTAAAAGCATATTTCGGCAAAACAAATCCATTGTGTTTAATTGAATCCTTTATGAAATGTTTTAGTTGTATACAAACATAACAATATCAACCAACACAATCGGCAAACACGCCTTTTGTGTGCCATAAGTTACTTCCACATCTACCTGTCCCACGACCGGGACCTCATTCCCCGCATAAGTTACCAGCTTCACCAAGCTCGGTACCATTTTCAAGTTTGGAATTAAATCGGTTAAACTCTCTACAGGGCTAAGGGTAACTGCCGACCCCGTATCCACTTCCATATTCACAGCAATACCATCTAGGTACCTATTTACCTTGTACGACTGGCTTACTAAGTTACTGACTCGTGCTGCCCTAGGCCCACATTGTACAGGCTCATCTCCCCGTCTCGCTCCACCTCTTCCACTTGATGTACGGACTTCTTGTCCTTCCTCCCCTGCTGAGAAAAACTCTTCCCCGCTGTCTGGCCACTGCTCCGACACATCTTCCTCAAGTGTCCCACCTTCTTGCACCCATGACATTTGAAACTGCTATACTGACAAGCCGCACTGCCATGATCCGTGGATCCACACCGCCAACACTTAGGCCTAAAAGTCCCTTGTGATTCTGACCTTTGGTTAGAAAAATACCGCTTAGGGCCTTTACTCCCACTTTGAAAATTAATCTTAGAAACTTCCCCAAAACTAGCCTGCTGGAAAAGACTAGACTGTTTCTCCGCCTGCTCCAACATCAGAGCCATGCTGTACGTCCTATCAAAGTCTAACTCCTCTGAACAAAGCTTCTGGCGAACACTATCCGTTCACAATTCTCGAAATCAACTTGTCCCTCAAAGCATCTTTAAGGAAATTTCCAAATTGACACGAATGGGCCAAATGTTTAATTGCCACCACGAAATCACTGATTGATTCCCCAGGCCTCTGCGACCTACAGTAAAATCCATACCGTTCCGCCACTACAAGTTTTTTAGGGGCATAATGATCCGACAAAATCTTCGATAAATCACTGTATGATTTCGAATCCACTTCATTCGGTGAAACTAAATCCGCTAATACAGCTAACACCTGAGGCCCGATCGCCGTGATCAAAACCGAAACGTGGTTTTCCCTATCCACCTTGTTGGCTTGAAAGTAATGCTTCATACGCAACAAATATGCCGAAATATGCTCCTCGTTGGGATTAAACTCCGACAATCTCCCCACACTCATTTTACAAAAAGTAAATTCACTTTAAAACTACCGACTGCGCCACTGTAATAACTATTAAAGAACCGCAAATATATATAAAATATACGGACTGCATTAACTAGGTCATACCTTAAAGAAAGCGCCAGCATGAAGAAGGAAGCTTCGTTGCGTCATCCCGGAAGAGCCCATTGCGCACATCTTGTGCGCATAACTCCGTCAGCAATCAGACGCGGCCACGGCACAGCACTGTATATTAATTAAAAAAGTAATTGCTCTATGCTTTTAGAATTACTATATTACAACCACCAAATTCATCCAACATTTAAGTGATAAATCTTATAATTTTGGTACTTATTATCTCCATAACAACGTGTAGAAACATTTTAATTTATTAAAAATCAAGAAATTCATAATAAACATTATTAGATTTCCAGGACACGGCAAAGCATCACGTTTAGTTCGACAGTTGTCAGTCGGACACTACTTCTTGTCTTTTTTTCTTTCTTTCTTCTGGCTGGCAAACTGACAGTGAGAGGCTTGCGCAGAGCTGCCTACCCTCGGGCTTAGGTGGGGAGAACGTTGCATTTCTGCACTATGTAAATAAATAATCTCGTTGCCAACACAATATAGAATGAATGAGGCCTGCTCATCAGCCGCATCACAGAATTTTCTTGTTAACATATATGTACTGTAAATAATTATAATTAATTTTATATAGTACTACATAAATTAAAAAAAAAATATAGACATAGAACAACATATTTATAAATTTATTGTGTGTAGGTACTATTTTCTTTTTGTATAACATTTATTCTTAACTTTTTCATGGTGGACCCCGCCGACAAGTCCTGTGTGACTTGGTGGGGCCAAGTCTATGTAAGATTCAACAATAAATAAATTGAATTGAAATTGAATTAACGTGTTTTCTAATATACAGTGCATATTTTAAACATGTAAGTTGAGTTTTCTTTTCACAGATATATTTTGGATTATTGAAGTTTTAAAACTGTACTTACGTAGGTCACTTAAACAATTCAATTCAATCCAATTCAAATATTCTTTATTCAAAAATTGTTAACAATAAATTAACATGAATAGTGTCAACTAGTCTAATAAAATGCATCAATAATTTAATCATCCGTTTGTAAAAAAAAAACAATAATAATATTAAACATTGTGAATAAACAAGAAATATTACATCAAATAATTCGTACATACGTATAATCTATAATATATTTTGAACTCTAGTATTTTATTTTAAACAAATTCCTCAAAAGAGTAGACAGCCTTTTGAATCAAGAATTCTTTCAATAATCTTTTAAACTTTTTCTCATCTTGTATGTTTTTTATATATTGTGGAATTAAATGATAAAACTTGACTCCATTGTAAGTAACTTTTTTCTTAAACAATTCTAAATTATGGAGTGGTAATACAAAATCAAATTTATTTCTTGTGTTGTAATTATGAATATCGCTATGTGTAACTAAATTGTTTGAACTTTTTCTAACTACCATTATACATTCAAATATATACAGGCTATACACTGTTAAGATTTCTAAATCAATGATATACCAGTTCTTCAATATGATGGATAACATTACATTCATTATTGAATATATCCAACTGACTAAACAAAAATTAAATACAACAGACTTTAAAACTAATTAATTAAAATCAACAAATAGATATTTTTCTCTTAAATTTACATGAAAACAAAAGAACATAATTAAATGATGAGATAGAAACTTGAAATTTGGCATGTAGGTTGGTCTTGGCCTGTAACCAACTGGAAAATTCCAAAAAATCAGAATTTCAAATTGGGGGGCCCGTTTTTGGGGGTTAAAAAATATCACAAAATCCGGGTATGTAGAAGTGTACTGTTTTAACCGTGGAGCCTAAACAAGTGGCCAGATCTTAAATTTGACGAAAAATTGTTCTGTGAAATTAAACTGTCTACAAGGAAAATTCCAAAAAATCAGAATTTCAAATGTGGGGGCCCGTTTTGGGGGGTTTAAAAATAGCGCGAAATTCGGGTATGAAGGGGTGTACTATTTTGACCGTAGAGCCTAAACAAGTGGTCAGATCTTAAATTTGACAACAATTGTTCTTTGAAATTAAATTTCTTACAACTTTTGTATTTAGCATTATTTTCTATCTCTATACTATAAAGCTCGAACGGCGTGATCACTGACTCACTCACTCACTCACTGACATAAATGTTTGGGTACTTCCAGATGAGATAGAAATTTGAAATTTTGCATGTAGGTTGGTCTTGGCCTGTAACCAACTGGAAAATTCAAAAAAAAATCAGAACTTCAAATTGGGGGGCCCGTTTTGGAGGGTTTAAAAATAGTGCGAAATCCGGGTATGTAGAGGTGTACTGTTTTGACCGTAGAGCCTAAAAGAGTGGTCAGATCTTAAATTTGACGAAAAATTGTTCTGTGAAATTAAACTGTCTACATGGAAAATTCCAAAAAATCAGAATTTTAAATGTGGGGGCCCGTTTTGGGGTGTTTAAAAATAGCGCGAAATTCGGGTATGTAGAGGTGTACTCTTTTGACCGTAGAGCCCAAACAAGTGGTCGGATCTTAAATTTGACGAAAAATTGTTCTGTGAAATTAAATTGACAACAAATAAAATTACAAAAATCAGAATTTTAAGTGTGGGGGCCGTTTTGGGGGGTTTTAAAATAGCGCGAAATGCGGGTATGTAGAGGTGTACTATTTTGATCGTAGAGCCTAAACAAGTAGTCGGATCTTAAATTTGACGAAAAAACGCCTTGTGGAATTAAGTTATCTACAACTTTTGTTTTCAACACTTTTTTCTATCTTCAACGGGGAAAATGATACTACGCCTTAAAGTTGATCTGAACAAAAAAATTACATTTTCTGTGTGTTTGGGCTATTGTATCAGCTAAAAATCTATTAGTTTCGTCTTATAAAATCAACTAAGTTCAGAGAAACTAATTGACACAACACAAGAAAATTGAAACCAGGTATAACAAAATTCTAAATAGTGTGACGAATTCCAATAAGAATAATATTGATAATTGATCTTTGGATAGCTATCGCTCTTAAACCGTAGGTTTATTAATTAAAAATATTGCAAGTATACATTTTTTTACAATTCTGTGCTATTTATCAAAACTTTCTATCGTATAGTTAGTAGGTTAACGGGATTTTGAAAGTGTTTGTTTATTTCTATATTTGGTGACATAAACTGTTGTATTTTACCTGAGCAAACTCTTTTAGCACAACGATACTTAAATGTATTGAATTCTGCTGGTTTCACAAGTACAATTAATATTCCTACAAGAGTTACGAATCATTCCTCTAGCTGTATAGACCACATTTTCATTAAAATTAAAGAAATAGATAGAGTTTCAACTGCAATTGTACAATCTGAAATGACAGATCATTATTTCATTTGTTCTAAGCTAAATTTAAACCAAAGAAGGCAGAAACCCCCAAAACAGAACATTTTAACATTCATTTATGAAAATGTAGTAAACAATCTAATATCAAAAGAAAATTGGACTCCTATTTTAAGCGAAAATAATATTGACATATGTGCCGAAATGTTTAATAGTAAACTGCAAAATATTATAAAAATGTCGACTAAGGAAAGGTATATATCCTCAAATAAGTTAACTTTGAAGCCATGGATTACTAATGCTTTATTAAAATCAATTAGAACTAGAGATAAATTGAGTAAACAATTAAAAAGACAACCATTTAACCCAAACCTATCTAATCATGTTAAAACATATAGAAATATTTTAAGCAACTCCTTAAAGAGAGCTAAACAAATTTACTATCGACAAAAAATTAATAATTCTAAAGTAAATCCTAAATTGCTATGGAAGAATATTGGAGAAATATCTGGCAAACAAAAAACTAAAATTGAATTTCCTATTGAACATTTTTTAAATGAAAATGAAACTGTAACAGATGATAGCAAACGTAATATTGCAAACGAGTTTAATGAATACTATGCTAATGTTGGTTCTAATTTAGCAAACGCCATCCCCACTACAAATGATCCTCTAATAGTAGATGACAAAACTTACATTACAAACACAACCTTTGAGTTATCACCCATCACTGAAGTAGAATTAAATAAATATGTGTCAGAACTTAAAACAGACTGTGCACCAGGACTGGACAACATTTCTTCAAAACTAATTAAGAATAATGTTAGATATTTAAAATATGCTATTTTACACATAATTAACCTGAGTCTTTTACAAGGTAAATTTCCAGCTCTTTATAAAATTGGAAAAGTAGTTCCCATTTTTAAAACTGGATCAAAAAGAGAACTAATAAACTACAGGCCTATTACACTCTTAAGCAATATTTCAAAAATACTAGAAAAATGTGTAAAACATCAACTTGTTAAGTATTTAAAAGATAACAACCTTCTATTTGATAATCAATTTGGGTTTAGATCAGATAAAAATGTAAACGACAATCTTTTCTTAGTAACTAAAACGATTCATGAATGTATTAATGCAAATAAAAAAGCGTTATTGCTTTTTATTGATTTAGCAAAAGCCTTTGATACAGTTAATCGAAATAAATTATTACAAAAACTTAAGTATTTAGGAATAAAGGGAACCTCACTTGATTGGTTTACCAGTTATTTAACAGATAGAACACAGGTTGTCTCCATTATTGGACAAATCAGCAACCCCAAACCAATTAACTACGGTGTTGTGCAAGGAAGCACTTTAGGTCCTTTGCTATTTTTAATATACATAAACAACATTAGTAAACTAAACATGTTTGGTGGTGATATTTTTCTATATGCTGATGATACTGCAGTTTTGTTTAAGGGAGATAGTTGGGAACATGTTTATGACTTAGCAGAGCGTGGCTTGAAGAATTTAAAGCTGTGGTTTGATCAAAATATTCTAACAATGAATGTAGATAAAACTAAATGCATGAATATTTCATTAAACCCTCATTATGACCCCACAAATGTAAAACTAACACTTCATTCATGTGCTAACCAAAATTCTTGTCATGACTGTAAACCCATTGCAAATGTAAATAAATTTAAATATCTTGGAGTCATGTTTGATAATCGTTTAAAATGGGATGCTCATATAGAATACCTAAACAGCAAACTCCGGAAGTTCATATATATGTTTAGCGTTCTCAACCAAATTTTAACCTTTGACTTGTTAAAAGCTGTATATTATGCCTATGTACAATCTCTATTACAATATGGAATCATTGCTTGGGGAGGTGCCCTCAAAACAATAAAACAACCTTTAGAGATAACTCAAAAATGTATAATAAAGACAGCATTACAGAAACCTATTAGATTTCCAACAGACCTCCTTTTTGATGAATTTTTAGTATTTAATATTACACAGCTTTATGTAAGAGTCTTAACAATGTTTATTCATAAAAATAAAGACAACATCTTTTCAAAAATAAATCATAAGTACGATACCAGGAATTCAAAGCTTGTAGGAGTTAATATGCCACAGGCTTACAAAACTATCAACTCTACTAATTCATTTTACATTGCTCATCATTTATACACGAAACTACCAACAGATCTAAAAAACACCCACAATATAAGGCCTCAGCTTTACAAAATGAAAATAAATCAATGGTTATTACAAGTTGACATACACACTGTCAATGATTATATTAATTCAAACTACTTATACTCTTGATTCAAAATTTAATATCCAAAATGTAATGTATAGCTTCGCATATATCACTTTTTTGTTAAATCCAAATTGTACATAAATTATACCATCATTATTTAATTAGAAACCTTAGAAAATAATTGCACAATCAAAATTATAAAATTATATTTTAATACAGACTGACAAACCCTCCCTCACACAGGTAATTTTACCCATGAGGGAGGCTATTTCCATAGTCATAAATTTAAAACAATGTTATTAGGCTATATTAATTTTTAAGATATTTTAAAAATTTTGATTGTAAATATCAATTGGAAATAAATGATTTATTATTATTATTATTTGGTACGTTCCCTGTAAAATCTGGTTTATTTACAATATAACTGCGGTTTCTTCAATTATGCGGCATCCCCTCTACGAATCTTTACAATATTCGTAAAGATGCATGTATTCTTTAGTCTCTTGGTACGCCTAGCTGGAATGTCGGTATCACTGACAATGAAGGTAGAAAATAGTTACAAGTAATGTTTACCGCCGGCTTTTATTGGGTGAGCCAGGACACTCCCAGCTGGGCAGACTGTCGGCGAAATGGTTAGTGATATGCATTGCCGAAGAGAAGAGGAAAGACAGAGATTTATAAGCAATATTCAACAAGAAATATAAGTGAATGATTGCGATCTGATACATTAACTGAGCTTCTGGGAAACTTACCTGCAAACGATCGCCAGAAGGCTGTCAGAGTGGTCACAACTCTGATGAAACCATTCAAGGCGAAGATTTCAGGCTCGGTTCCTGATCGTATACCCCTTCCAAATACCTTTACTAATTCTCAGCGTTATAACAACTAAGTATATTGACGCAATGCCTGTGAGGCCAGGATGGGAAAACCTTCCTACTTCGTTACCGTTACCTAGGATTTAAAGTGGCCGGAAATATTTGAGTCAAACCCTCTCGGTACTAAATTGTCTTACAGTCTGTTATGTCGTGTTTTTAGATTGAGACTCTCTCCACACTCACACACTTTTTTTATTGTAGAAGGAAGAAGATCTATGCCAAATGTAGACATTGACAAGGTCGTTCGTGCAGATATACCGACGCTGAGGAGGCCTATGGCAGACTATAGGAAACAGTACTGAGCCATACGATACATGGTCCCTATGGCACTGACCACCAAAGTGATATTCTCTGCTGGGAAAGTAAAATATAAAAATATTCCAAGTATTTCCCGAATTCAAATTCAGATATAACTCTGGGGGATCAGAATGGATTTGTTTATTACAAGCGTGATTCAACAAACACCACTTGAATCAAGTATAGAAACAAATCTATAATCATCAATTATACGTAAGTAGTGCCCTACAACCCTGCTCTCCTGCTAAAATATGACTGTCAAAGATGTCAATATGAACCTTGCAATTGGCTCAACGCGGAAGATAGTCAAGTACCTGTTTAGTGACATAATTAAAGATCCTGACGAAGAAGGTGTTGTTCTGATAGGTGAAACTGGTACAAATCATGAAGACAAAATGTATAAGACCAAACGCTATTATTACGCCTGCACAACAGCTTGGAGGGTGATAGAGTTTGAAAAGGAAATGCCCTAACTGAAAAAGTATAGTCATTAGCGAAGCGAATGCATAAACCGAGAGGCCGAAGCAGAACCGTGAGCGAAGCGAAGGAACTGAGGCCGCAGGCCGAAGCGGGGGTCTGGGGGCGAAGCCCCCAGCTGGCCGAAGGCTAGTCTACGGACCGAAGTCAGCGGAACAGTACATGTAAACCTTATCTTAGCGAAGGCAGAGTAGCCCCGACTAAGCCATTGTCAATACCAAGGCTTGAGCTGATGGGTGCTGTTACTGGTGTGAGATTAAGTTTACTAGCTTTGAAATGTTTAGATAGCCCAAATTTACAAGTGATATTTTGGCTTGACTCTTCAGTAGCTCTTGCATGGATTGCAAATCAGGGAAAGTGGTCAGTATTTGTAGAAAATAGAGTTAAGGAAATTAACAATTTTACAAAGCCTTCACAGTGGAGACATGTGCCAGGAGATGCTAACCCTGCTGATCTGCTATCTAGAGGATGTAGTTCAAGACAACTACTCAACTCCAAATGGTGGGACGGTCCTGCGTGGCTGTACAAACCTGGAGAAGAGTGGCCTTCAAGTCCACCATTACCTGCCATGAGTGAAGTTGAAGAGGAGAAGAGGAAGTCTGAAGTGAAGATCAACAATGTTATTGAGTCAAGACCAACCATGACTGAAAAATTAGGGAACAGAATATCTAAATACACTATGATTGTAAGAACAATTGCTTGGATTCTCCGACTGAACCCGAAGAATACATTTAGGTCAGAAGCTGATAAAAATTCAGAAGAGTTCAAATTATCTGAAAAAACTCTATTTCGACTAATTCAAGAGGAAACATTTCAGAAAGAATTAAAATGTAAAGCCTTATCTGGAATAAACACATTAATTGATGAAGATGGGATCATCAGACTGCGCTCCAGACTACTCAATCAAGAAGACAGTCTAGAATATCTATACCCTATCATCTTACCATCATCACATCCCGTTGTAGAGAAAATGATAGAACAACATCACAGAGAAAACAAACACGCAGGAACACAAGCTTTGCTTGTCATTCTTCGAGAAAAAGTATGGATCCTGAAAGGAAGAAAGACAATTAACTAAGTAATACACAAATGCGTATCTTGCAGAAGACATGCTGCGACAGCTTTAGAAGTACCCGCGCCTCCACTACCTACTGATAGAACAAATATTTCAGTAAGATCTAAGGCTTCCGGTTTACACCGCGTCACAGTTAAAATACAATTACTGCTAGACGTTTCGACCTCGCTGTGGAGAGTCATCCTCAGTAGCTTGTTGACTGGCTGAGACTCAGACTGAGACTCAGCCAGTTTCAGCCAGTCAACAAGCTACTGAGGATGACTCTCCACAGCGAGGTCGAAACGTCTAGCAGTAATTGTATTTTAACTGTGACGCGGGGTAAACCGGAAGCCTTAGATCTTAGTGATGACACCGGCCGCGAAAGCCTAAGAGTTAAGATCAAATATTTCAGCTTGTTTTCAAGTATCTGGAGTAGATCTGGCCGGACCACTGATCGATAGAAGTGGTAAAAAGTGTTGGGTGGTTATTTTTACTTGAGCTGTTTATCGGGCAGTACATCTAGAATTGATCCAGTCTCTAAGTACGGAAGCGTTTCTCCAATCTTTAAGAAGATTCATTGCTAGAAGAGGAAGAATCAGCACTATATACTCAGACAATGGAACAAACTTCACAGGATTGAGCAGACAACTTCAAGCTTTAGATTGGAAGAAAATACAAAATGAGTTCAACTTGAAATCAATTCTGTGGAAGTTCAATCCACCGGCCTCGCCCTGGTGGGGAGGGTTTTAGGAGCGCCTGATTAAGATCATGAAAGATCTTCTAAAGAAAAGTTTAGGCAACGCATCCCTGAGCTACGAAGAACTTAATACTTTAATATGTGAGTGCGAAGGAGTGATGAATGGAAGACCTCTGACTTACGTATCAGAAGAATCAGATGAGTTAAAACCTTTGACACCCTCCATGTTTTTACAGAGTATACAAGGCAATGATGTCATGGACCTTGACATATTAGAAAAACAACATTTAAAATCCAGATGGAAATACCTACAACAAGTGAGAGAGGGATTAAAATCCAGATTCAAGAAAGAATATCTTGGATTTTTGAGATCCTACAAGAAAAAGCGCTCTGATGTCATCCGAGAAGGTGATGTGGTTATAGTACACAAAGAAGATAAGAGAAGAGTTATGTGGCCTCTAGGACTAGTCATCAAAGTGATTCCAGGAAAAGACAACTTGACAAGACTGGTTCGAGTAAAAACGAGCAGCGGAGTTCTTTTGCGACCAATTCAAAGACTTTACCCTTTGGAAATCGCAAGCAACGAAGAAGATGTTCTGAAGAAAAGGCTTTCAATGGACAATGCGACAGTAGTCGAGAAGAATTCCCAACCAGTGACCGCAAGTTCTCCCCAGGAAAACGATGCCAATCAAAATCACATTACAACCAGGAGTGGGAGAAAAATCAAAGAAGTACATAAATTGGACTTGTAATGCCTGTAGGGGGGAGAATGTAGGAAATTATTTTATATAGTTCTTTGTATAACTGTTTGTTTGATTTATATCATATGTGTTGTATCAGTTTACCATCTGTGAATTAATTTTTGGTTTTTGTTGTTTTTATGCGAAAGAGAAAGAGTCATAATATTGTAGAAATTGTAACTTAATAAACAAGTACCTTAACGAATTAACTGTTTTATTTAAACTTTTAGAAAACCAGTATATTTTGAGACGTTTTGTACTCTTGCTGAGTGACAGT
Source organism: Matsumurasca onukii (assembly GCA_018831715.1). Lineage (NCBI taxonomy): Eukaryota > Metazoa > Arthropoda > Insecta > Hemiptera > Cicadellidae > Matsumurasca > Matsumurasca onukii. The sequence goes on from CM032060.1 coordinate 52,672,073, forward strand.
CATGGGAGGGACTAAGCTTTTCACTTGCAAAATCAATTAAATAAAAATGACTTCAATGTCTCCACCCTATGTAGGCCAAGTGCAAAACTTTATGATGTTTTAAGTGATGTTCATAGTTTTAGTGACAAATTGACAAAAGTAGATTTTACTGTTATTTTAGCTGGTACAGTAGTAATGATGTGAGACCTGGGCTCAAATCTCTCCTCACTAGTGAAATAGAAGAAAAAATAATGTATCTCAAAGAGAAAACCAATGTAATTATTGTCAAACTTCCTCCCAGATATGATAGGTTGATTTAAAAAAAAAGTAGTTTATGAGTGTAACTCTGAACTCATAAGAAATAAGGTACTCAAGGGATGTAGTTTTATTGATTTAAGTCTATTTGAAAGAAAATTGTTCACCAAACAAGGCCAGCACTTAAACAAACGAGGGAAAATTATCCTCTCAAAAGAAATAATGAAGTGTATTATTTATCATATTGCCAATAATTTTGAAGGTAATGTTGATGATGATGGTGTTTTTTTAGACGATTAGATTTCAGCACTAAAAATTGTATCCCGCAAAGTCGCAATCAAACTAAGCCTATAGTAATAATGCAAGTCAATTTACAGAGTATAAGGAATAAACTTTTAAAATTAGAACAAACATGTAACTCTCTCAATGTAGATGTCATCTGTGTTTCTGAACACTGGTTAACAGATGAAGAAGTTGATATTTTTATTCCTCAAAACTATATATCTGCTAGTTTCTTTTGCAGAAAAATCAATAAGAATGGTGGGTCTGGTATTTTTATCAAAAACAATTTAAATTTCGAAGTAGTAGATTTTAACAAATTTACATCAGAGTTTGATTGTGAGTTGTGTTGTATCAGATTAACAGAACTTAACATTAATATTGTCAGTCTCTACAGGTCTCCTCGAGGCAACATAAATATTTTTCTTGAAAACTTTGAATCAGCAATGAAGCAGATATTAAAAGGGAAGTTATTAGTATGTGGGGACTTTAACATTGAGATGGTCAATTTGGACACTCGAAATTCAATTCACTTTGCAAATTTAATCAGATCACTAAATTTGATTGTCACTGTCAAAACTCCAACACGACTTAATGCATGTATTGACAATATTCTTGTTAATTTCACTGACAATGTTTATAAAACAAACTCCATTGATGGTTTGTTTGCGGATCATAAACCTAATCTTATTACTGTTTACACCAATAATAAGGGGAAAAATGAATGTAAGGGTGCTTCTAATAACAATAAAGTTCTATTCAGAAGACAAACTGATCAACAAATTGAAACATTTATTGAGCACTTAAAACTTAAAAAATGGGATATGATAGATCTTTATGTAGCTGGTAGAATAAGTGTGGACCAATTGTTTGATAGTTTTTATATGAGATATGTTAATTTATGGAATTACAGCTCTCCTTTAGTCAGTAAAAATAAAATGGAGTCATAAATGTAACCGAGTGCAATGGTATACCAAAGAATTAGAACAAGAAAGAAACATAATGTTAAGTTATTTTAATATTTATAAAGACCTTAGAGGTAAGAATTCTCATCAGACTCAAGTAGCCTATAAGTTGTATTTATCTGTTAAGAGAAATTACAGAGCTCATTTAACAGCAGCCAAAAGGCAGGCAATTGAAACACACATTTCTTACGCGCCCAACAAATGCAAAGCGGCATGGGAAGTCATTAAACAGGAACATTCACCTACAAATTCACATGAGGTATATCTGGATCCTGAAGTGGTTAACAATTATTTTTTAACTTCTGTCAAAGAAATTGCTCAGAAGCTTCCATCAAATTGTCCCTCTTTTATAGACTTTCTTCAGAACAAACCCATTATTGCAGACACTTTTAAGTGGCAAGAAATAAGCCCGAGCCACTTGGAAACGGTAGCCAAAAAGTTATCCAATTCCAAAAGCAAGGATTTTTATTGGTTATCAAATAGAATAATAAAAAAAACAATACATGCCATTAAGGATCCCCTGGCTTTTATCTTTAGCAGATGTTTAGAATTAGGCTATTTTTCTGATCTTCTAAAAATTTCTAAGGTTATACCTATATACAAGAAGGGAGATAAATCTTTACTTCAAAACTATAGACCAGTTTCTATTGTTCCAATTTTTTCTAAACTTTTAGAGTCTCTTATGCATGAACAAATGTCCACTTACTTTGATAATTTTAACTTGATCTCTGATTCACAGTTTGGCTTCCGAAAGGGAAGATCTACTGTGTCAGCAGTACAGAAAATAATTGATCATACTCTCAAAGCATTCGAAAACATCAGTAACTCATCAGTGATGAGTCAGCGCTCGGAGAGGACGGTTCGTACTGATAAGAGAGTGCACCGGTCATGTTAGTATTTTAAGTTCGCGTGCACGTGCCCGACTATTCAGTGATATTTGTGGTAACTTAACTTCGCAGCTTGCATTTACTTCTATTTATCAACTGCATTTCATTATACAATCATGGATAACTGTGGTATTTGTGTTAAATCCGTATCTTCTAAACTGAAGCTGGTGTGTTGTGACTGTAGTCGTCAGTTTCATGCGGCATGTTGCAAAATGAGCAGAGCTGATGTGGATTGTGGCACGGCGGATGGCTTGCCATGGCGATGCAAGCCGTGTGGAGAGTCTAGAAGACGGAGTATGAGATTTGAAGCTAATGTGGATGAAGGCAAGTACACGTTAGATGATATAATGAAAAAGATAACTGAGATAGCCTGTTCGACGCCTGTCATCGACTAGGAAGAAGCAGAGCTGCCACCAACAATGCGCCACCAGGAAGTGAAGTTCGTCAGGCGTATAGACAAGGACCAACTTCTCCAGAAGCGGCGGGTCAAGAGTAACTTCTCGACCAGACACATGAACCTGCGCCTGGACCAACCAATCTACATTAACGAGTCGTTATCACCTGCAAGAAGACGGCTCCATGCTGAGGCGAGGCAACTGAAGAAGGAGAAGAACTACCGTTTCCTGTGGGTCCGAGGAGGGAAGATCTTCCTGCGACGAGAAGAAGGGGCTGCGGTTATCCAGGTGACCTGTCAAGCTGATCTTAAAAAACTGTAGACTGTAAGAAACAATTAAGGCTAACAGCTAATAATCCTAATACAACCAAAGCAATACATTTTCACTGTCTTGTGCGTGCTATTATCCACCCAATTTTATTTGTGCTACCGTATATTAAATAGGCTAAATAAAGATACAAAAAGTACATCAAATAGGTACTTTAAACATGTGCTTTTCTATTAAATTATTAAATATATTTTATGGATAAGGAAATCCTAATAATTCATCAAAATATTAGAAGTCTCAGAGCAAACTTTGATTTGTTTCTATTAGTACTAGAAACTAATAAAATTAAGCCGGATGTAATTATTTTATCTGCGATTTGGATAGATGACTCTGAAATCAAACTATATAAAATACCGGGTTTTAATTTGTTTTGTAAAGCCAATAAGGAGCAAAGGTGTGGTGGAATAGCAGTTTTTATTGAGTCTTCCATAAGCGAAGTAAACGATTTTCAGCTCTTAAGTGAAACAGCAGATTCACTCTTCTTATCCTTTGAAGTATATGAACAAAAGTTCCACATATTAGCATTATACAGATTACACCTATACTCTAGTAATTTGTTTATAACTGAATTTAGTACAATTTTAAATAGTAAAGTTTTTTAAAATGCAAAAAACCTTTTCTGGATTGGGGATTTAAATATTAATATTCTTGATGTGCATAGCTCTAATTCCACGATTGATGAATATAAAGCTTTGATGGCTATCAATGGGGTGGAATGTATTTTAAATGAACCGACTAGAATTACAGATCATTCTGAAACCTGCATCGATCATGTCTTTGTCAGGACTCAGTTGGTGTTGTGGGAGGGAGGGCCGGGGGAGACGTTGGTTGCCCTCCTCCTCCCGGCCCTCGCTACCGCACAGACTGTGCACTGTTCCAGCAGCTGATTGATGAGGCTGACTGGTCAGCTGTTTATTGTAGCAATAACGCATCCGTTGCTTTTGATGAGTTTTTTAAAATATTTGTAAGCATAGTGGAAATGAGTAGGGTCAAGGTTTTAGAAAAGAATAGCAAATATAAAAAAATAAAACCCTGGATCAATGATTTTATTTGCATTAAAATTAAAAAAAGAAACAATTTATTTAAAATAGTTAAAAAACACCCAGAAAATATAAATTTAAAAAACTATTACAATAAATATAGAAATAAATTACAACAAGATATAGCAGTTTTGAAAAGTGACTATTATAAGAGGCAGTTTGAGCAGTGCAAAGGGAACTCAAAGAATGTATGGAATTTGATAAATAATTTAACTGGTCAAGCTAAGAAAGAGTGTGATAAAATAAAATTAGATATAAATGGTGTTACTATTTCTGATCAAAACATGGTAGCCAATGAATTCAATAGCTTTTTCCGTGGAATTGTGAATAGCCTAAACTTAAATAGTAAAATGGACCAGGTTTTGCATTCACAGTATAAGGACAGATTTCAATTCATTTTGAACGTAGTTCAATGTTTCTTAACAGTTTCACCTCAAGAGTTAAGTACTGTAATTAGTGGTTTGAAAAATAACACTGCTCCAGGAATTGACGGAATTAGCACGTTTCTAGTTAAAACAGTTTCTTTGAAAATAGTTGATGTTTTGGCGTACATAATTAACTTAGGTTTTGAAAATGGTGTTTTCCCCTCAAAACAATTAAGGATGCAGTCGGGATACCAATACATAAAAATGGACCAAATAACTCCTGCAATAATTATAGGCCTATTTCTTTACTGTCTTGCTTCTCAAAAATATTTGAAAAAATTATGAAAAATAGGCTTCTTACATTTTTACACAGTATCAATTTTTTTAGTGCTAAGCAATTTGGTTTCAGGTCTGGAATCAATACTGAGAATGCTTTAATCAACTTCATGACTAGTGTTTATAATGGATTAAATGAAAGAAAATGTGTAGCGGGTTTGTTTCTCGACATCAAAAAAGCGTTTGATACCGTGAACCATGAGATTTTATTGAGCAAATTATATAAGTGTGGTGTTAGGGGCAATGCATATAAGTGGTTTAACAGTTATCTAATAGGTAGAAGGCAGTGTGTAAAAGTAGGCTCAGTTCTTAGTGAAATGGGGGACCTGAAAAGTGGGGTACCCCAAGGATCAGTTTTGGGAGCAATTTTATTCATTATCTACATCAACGATCTTTGTAATGCTAGGCTAAGGGGGGTTTGACATCCTTTGCTGATGATACTGCACTAAGCTATGTAAAGTCTAGTTGGAATGGAGTACAATCAGATATGACTGATGACCTTAGAGCCCTGCAGTGGTGGTTTACTACAAATCATATGCTATTGAGTGCGGAAAAAACTAAATTTATTTTGTTTGGTCTAAAGGGTTGTTTTAATGCATTTGACGAAGTAAAGTACACATGTTCTGATTGTCTTGATGTACAAGGTGCTTGTGTAAACAACTCATGTACATTTATCGGCAGAGCAAACGAAATTAAATATTTGGGAGTTTTTCTGGATCGGGAAGTAACTTGGAAGTTTCATTTGAATAAACTAAAAGCTAAGCTCAATAGTATCTTAAGATACTTTTACTTTTTAAAACCTTTAAGTAGCGATGAGGTAATGCGCATGTTGTACTTTGCTTTTGTGCAGAGTCGTTTGGAATATGGAATGGTACTATGGGGAAACGCTTTCAATGTGCATTTCAAACCAGTTTTCCTAAAGCAAAACATGTAGTGAGATTAATTTCAGATAAAGGTCGTTTTGAACATACACAGCCTTTATTCAAATTTCTAAAATTTTACCTCTCAAATATTTGTATGTTTACAAAGTACTTAAATATTTTACTCGAGAAGTGGAAACATTCCCCAAAGCGATAATTCTTATCGCTCTAAATTAAGAAACCGAGATATTTTAGCAGTTCCGAAACCAAACAACACATTCTTTACCAAAACTTATAACTTTGTAGCACCTAGAATGTATAATTTTTTACCTGAATTCATAAAACAAGCAAATAATGTAAATATTTTTCAGTTAAGACTAAAAAAATGGCTGTTTACATTAGAAGATGTAAATATTTTGCTCGAAATTCAACCTTAGTTGTAAGCTATAATGTGATCTTTGTGCATATAGTGTTACGGTTATTGTTTTTAAGTATTTTTTGTTAAATAATTACTTTTAGTTACCATGTTATTAGATTAAATTTACTGCAAGGCAAGTATTATGAAGCCGAATATGTTAATTTTTATTTGTTTTCTGAACGCTGAATTTATAAGGTGTTATTTGTTTGTAGGAACCTCTAAACAGGCTAGCCTTAGAGGCCCTAAATTTTCTTGATTAGTTTTAATTTACTTTAACAGTATAATATTATGTATGTTTGATCATTCTTAAGATTTATCTTTAATTTATCATAGTAATCTTCTCAGACAGTCAGGCTCCTCTCAGTGCCCTTGACTTATCAACTCCTGCATTGTCCGGGAATGTCCCCAAGCGCTCCGGGCTCTAGCAAGCTGCAACAATGTTTGGCTTGAATGGATATCGGGCAATCACGGTTTTAAAGGGAACGAAAAAGCCAATCTTCTGGCTAGAAAAGGAGCGCTGTCATCCCTTGCTGGTCCAGAACCAGCGGTAGGATTTAGCCCCTCCCTTGTCAAAACTATGGAAGCTGATAGGGCAGATGTGCGACACGCCAAACCTTTAGTCAAGAATACATCAAGGATACTTACTAAACATCTGATCAGTCTTAGTCGCCAGAACATCAGACTGGTAATCTCGCATATCACAGGTCATGGGCATTTCAGAAATCACCAAGCTAAAATGGGTTTCCTCACAGGAGATATTAGTTGTAGATTATGTGAGCGTACTCCTGAGACCGCAAAACACGTTATTATCGAATGCGAGTCCCTTGAGGCCAGGAGGGGTCTCGTGAGTGGCAGGAGATACATCCATCTGAACTGGGTAGCGTGATCCTCAAGCTTTATAAGCAAATTGGGGTGGGGCTACCTAATTAGGACAGGGAGCCAGCACAATAAACCAAAGGGCTGACGTGCGCATGGTCTAGAACCACATTCCCGAACAATTTTATCTACGTCTGGTAGTGCTTCTGTTGTTTCTTCTTTTATGTGCTCCAGAGTCTAAAGTGGTGTCCCTTCTTTGATTTTAGGGAATATAAAAATCACAGGGGGCCAAGTTAACTGAGTAGGGAAGGTATTCAATGACTAAGGCGGACGTTTTGACTAAAACCTGCCTGACAATGAGGGCGGCAGAGAGGGTGCAGCACCCATGACTGATCTGGCCTCTGTCTGCAAACTCTCTCACGCAGGCGCTTCATTACACCCAAGTAATAGACGGAATTAACTGTCTAACCCTGAGAAACTCACTCTAGCAGCAAAATTCCGTGTGAGTAAAAAAAAACCATCACCATGGTCTAATTTTTGGATTTTGACGTCTTGGCTTTTTCATCCGTGGCTCTTTATCTTTTTACCATTCCATATTTTGCTTCTTAGTCTCAGAATCGTACTCGTAAATCCTAGATTCATCTCCAGTAATCACATTTTTAAAGATGTAAACTAGAAATTTCTTCAAAATGTATTGTTCTTCAAAATCAGTAAATCACAATGGTTTCTATAGTCACGACGTATTTATTTATTTACTAAACAGAAAAAGATCACTAAAGCCTGAGTCACATTGGCTACTTAATAGCCGCCACTGGTTCGCTGCTAGTAAAATAGCTGCTACTAAAGTTGTCACACACAAAACATGGTAGCTGCTACCTAGTAGTTGGGATTGTGCTAATCAGTTTCATTTTGTTCTGTCTGTGACAAGCGTGTAAAATGTCATCTGTCACTATAAGGCGTAATGATTTAAACCACTTGATATTGGGGTGTGTAATAGACGTTTGTGATGATTTGATCAACTATTTACAAAACAAAAATAGTTACGAAAAAGAAATCCCAGCCGCACGAAATTAGAGATAGTCTTAAGATACATTGCAGCCGTCAAAAATGTTATGACATCCCCTCCGGTCCCCAATATCACTCCCTGTCACTTAACTATTTTACAAATACACTTGAAACAAAAGTCAAGAGTTGACAGAGAGCATGCGCAGTTGCAACTAGCCGGTAGCTGAGTATGTCACACTAGCCGCTAGTTGGTCACGTGACTCACTCGCTCGAGTTAGTAGCTAGGAAAATAGAACATGTTTGATTTTTGATGCTAGTGGTTTTTGACTAGTGCGCTACTGTTAGTAGCCGCTACTTCCTATGTCACACTAGCTACCTAGTAGCTGCTACTTCGATAGCTGCTAGTAAAGTAGCCAAATGTGACTCAGGCTTAAGGGGTACTATTGTTATTAGCATAGTCAAGGAAACCAACTATTAATTTTTGTCAATATACAATAAATTAATTGTGTTGACAACAAAACACAAAATCTATCATCACTGGTATATACCGTAATAGCTAAAAATCCTTACTAGAAATATACAAATTTGAACACCATGAGCTCTTCCATTGTATAAAATGAATTTGACTAAAAAGGTTTTTTGGCTCACACTTTAAAGTGGCTTTTAAATGTAGTTTGTTAAACATCTTTTTATCAGCAATTTATTGAATATTACTAAATGGTGGCTATCAAAATCAAGATGTTTTTACTACAAGTGACTTAACTCTACCAATTAAAATTTTGAGAAACAGAATTATAAATTTCCTATGCCTAAAGTGGCGTAATTGACGTAAAAAGTGACGTATAAAAGTGGTACTAAACAAACATCAATCACACCAAAAATGCATAGTGAACTGAAAAATTGAAAACACTCTTCAAATGTATAGAAACGTTGTACAATAGCTGATAACTTTATAAGTGTAACCAATACAGAGGAATAAATAAGTCAGCAAACTTTATTGGCATACCTGGTATGTACTAAGAACGGGAATATCAGCAAGTAGAAAAACATACAATACCCGGTATATCAGACAAAGAGCAAAACGGACAAATGCAAACATAGTACAAAACTATAATCTATTTATTCTTATATCACATCATTTACAAAGTATGTATTATTTCTTTTTGAAGAAACTCATCAGAGATGCCTGTTTTGTTTTCTGGGGTGATGGCAAGTTTTTAGGTAGGTTTTTCTTTTCCTGAGCTGTAGTTTTCTTAGAGGCATTGGCTTGTGTTTCTTTAGTTTGTTTAACTTCAGCTTGTTTTTCTTTTGTTTGTTTAATTTCAATGTCAAAAGGTTCATGAGATGTTTTAACTTTTTTCTCTGGCATCTTATCTTCCTCTTCTTCCTCACTGAAGGACTCGTAAACCTTTTGAGTTTCTGAAAGAAAAGACAGTCATTATTCTTGCGATTTTACTATGGAAGTATGTTTAAAAAATTAAACCATTTAGATCAATCTATAGTTTAATATTTGTATGTAAGGTAATTTTAGATATGAATGAAACCTTACCCATAAAGCCATCGGCTGACATGAAGGTTTTACTGACTAACTTCTTCTTCCTCTTCTTAGTTGGCTCAGGAGTGCCACAGATAATGTCATCATCCTCATCATCCACAATCATGGCGGGTTGAGGTTCCGGAGTCGGTTCTCTTTCCACCTCCTCGTTTTCTTCTATCAAGCAAATTGAACCAATTAAATAATTACTACAACAACAAATGAGGAATATGTTTTGTTTTTATTTATTTTATAAATAAATCCAACTACAGTTTATTTTACTAAAAGCTTTGGTTTTTAAATTTCCAATGGACCTTCACGATTGAACGTTTACATTAGTAAATTTCAACAATTTAAATTGGTTGAACATTATCACACCCCAGAAGCTGACTTAGCAAGCAAGAGCAAGGAGTGCTGAGAGTTTTAAAACAGATTTAAAACTGAAAGTCCAATCAAATTTAAATAACGTCAATGTTACGACATAACTGTTAAGCCTTCTTGGCCAGTGTCACAACTATGATCTAGTTCTTCTGGCACGTCACCGTCAAAGTCTCCACACCTCTGCAAGGCCGCAGTGACTAGTCCAATTACCTACCCACCGCAGTTTCTTCCATCTGAGGCTGTGATGCTGGGAGATTGAGAGGGAGCAGACTTACTGGTGCGATGACCCTAAACAAGCTGCCATCTCCTATCATGCTCCGTTCTTACCCTCGCTCTGATGAGTTGATGGACTGTACTACTGGGAACTCCGCAGAAAGGTTTGGGACCCACTAGATTTGTGACTGCTGCATTGTTAGCTAATGCTAAAAAAAATTAACCTGTACCTAAACTCTCATGAATATAAGGCTTTGAGGGCTGCTTGACTCTTAGAATAAATTTCAATAGATTTGTTCATAAGAAATGCTGATTACCTTCACTTTCCGATTCACTATCACTCATGACCATCAGACGGCTCCTTTTTTTGGTGTCTTTGGAGCTTTTTTTCTGTGTCTTCTTTTTCGCTTTTAAGTTATTTGCCTGAAATAAAAAACCTGATAAGATCTAAAACAAAACAGTACAATCAGAAGAATAAACTCCAGACGGAATGTTCTTGATTTAATTGGCTTCCACACACAGGTGGGAAAATCACTGGTACTGTTTGAGTTATGTCACAAATACTTTTCCCTTGGCTATAGTCTGTTTTTACCTACATAAAATTATATTTCTTCCTTTTCCTATGTTAGTATAGTCTCTATAATCTGGCCGTTCGCCACTCCGACACGTCCAGTAATCAGATGCTGTGGCGCAGCCATCTTGCCACCTGTTTTCAAATCTTTACTTGTCTGTAAAGTGTGTGACGTATGTCGCCTGTATCGATAACTTCAGTTCACTGCAGACAGCCAGGGAAAAGTGTGATGTTTATTGCTAATCTGTGCTTCCATTCAGTACAGGCCATGAGATGTCGTAAATATAATTATTACTTAGACAATAGATAAAAAGTACGGGATTTTAAAGATTAGAAAGTAATGGTAAGCTAGCTACTCTATCCAAGGAATTCAACATCAACAGATCCAAAATTCATGGACATAAGGTGGAAAAAGAATGAAATTGAATCATTCTTTAGTGGATCCGTGGCGGATTGGTATCGAGTGCGACTCCGGAGCCTATCACTCTGGTGGAGCGGGTCGATCCCCGCAGTCACCTCTTACAATTTGTAATGTGACTATATGGTGATGGTACGTAAAAGTCGAGGTTGAGTGGCAGAGAGGACTTTGTAGTCCTAACTTCGCCTCGTTAAACAAGACAAACTTTACCTTTAATGAATCATCCTTCAACGTAAGAAAGATTATTTCCAGCAAATTGAGTCTATTTTAGAGAACCTCCACTAATACGACTTTTTCACTAATCCAGCACTTCCGATCCCGATATAGGGCCGGATTAGTGAGATTGTACTGTACATGGAAGACAGAAGTACATAAAAAGTAGCCTCTTAAATAGGTTTTGTCGTTTTCTAGCAATAGTAAAGACCTTAAGTAACACGCAAATCAGGAGTTGTTTAAATTATTCCTCTTCCATTCTACATAGCAGTAGCACTGGCTGGTTAAACGAAACCGGTTTGTACTACCAGTCGCCAGAGTTTGAAACCTATCAGACTTGGCGTAAATCTGCTGTGCAGTTCCGTTTTCTGCTCATGCAAACACGCTACAAATTAATTAGCCTGCTCAGAAAAATGTAAACCGCTCCAATGATTTTTTTTAGTTTTGTGTATTGTTTAGTCAACAAACATTTAAATCTATTTATTAAATACCAGGTGTTACAGGATAAAGGTCAATGTTGTATGGAATTTGATTTTCTTTAAAAAACTGCAACATTCCTTAAAATTATAACTTACTTTCTTCGGCTTTTTGGATTTGACTTCACTTGAGTTTTTCACTTCAGCTTGTGGACTACGCTTCAACATTTCTTTTTCCGGGCTTATATTTAATGTAGGTTTATTTTCTTTTGATGGAGACTGTTCTTTTGAATGTTCCATTTTACATTCTTCTACCTTTTCAGCAGCTTTTTTGGTAACAAGGCTCGGTTTTGAGCTAGCTTTGTTGAAGAACGCCCCAATAGATCCAGCTTTGGTATTTGTTGGCTTAAACATAAACAATTAGCAATTACTAATAGTAATCTTGAAAAGTTATGATGTTTAACATGAATATTAGTGAGAACACAAACGTAGGAGGCCTCACGTGTAGGAGGGCTCCCAGGTTTTTGTACAATACAGTGTAGGTTATGATATAAATCCATTCTTTTCGGCTGACCGAATTATTTATTCTCTTTAATACATATTTTATTAAAGTAGGTATGTACTTAATACAGTGTACAACTAACCTTTTTCACATTTTTTGTAGAAATGGTTCCTTTTTCTTCTTTTACAACTTCAGTCGTTTTATTTTCTTTGTTGACAGTTTTTTCAACCAGTTCTTCTGGTTTTTCAGACACATCTTTTGGTTTTTGCTTGCCAAATAAATTATATGTACCTCCAGTCTTTTTGGTACCTGGAGCCTGAAAAAAATTAGTTACATTATAGACTGGTATAACTTTTATTATTTAACTTGATAGTTCGACTATATGTGAATTGAAGGGATGTCGAACAAAATGTCCAACTGTCTAGTACACAAAAAGTATTATCACAGGTGATTAGAGCATGATTAGCAATGATTAGATTAGATTAAAGTAGGACTGGTAGTGTAACAGTTGTACGTCAACTAAAGGTTTGTCGTTCTACCCCGGTTATCTTAGCCTGGGAGACCTACCCCTGTGATTCCAATTACGCCCTTCAAGTAAACTCCTTCTCCTGATATCCAGAGAGGGACAGTCTAATAGAATGTGCCTAGCAGTCATGCGTATGGGAGTGGCCATAGCTCATTGGTATAGTGCGTGCTTTGAACCAAATCAGCCCTGGTTAGATTCCCGAGCGCAGTGATAACTTTTCATAATGGCCACTCTCTCCCCGTGGTTTGTCACGCTAAACCGTTGGTCCATTCCTTTGGTCATTGGGCTATTAATGACGTTATCTGGGGAATATTCAACCCTAGTTTGTAACAAGACTACATCTCATCATCCATCAAAATGACTCACTATCATCTTATACTGACCTTAAAATACCCTCTAAGTGGTCAGTGTCTCAAAAAAAAATTAAAAACTATCAAAAGTTTGTACCGACTGCTCACAAAGTTTAAATAAAGTCACCATTGTACAACCCCAATTTCTGCAGATGATACCTGAAGTGCCATGTCCAGTTAAGTATGTTATTACCGTAATAATCTGATATCAGTGCATTTTAACTTTAAGGAGCAATTGGAAAGCGCCCTGATAGGTCCTTTAGGAATTGGTTAGCAGTTGAGTTTCCTGCGAGGCTAGTCCATCTTTGACAATGTATCCATAAGTATTATCCTGCAAGGACTTGTACCAACTGCTGGTTCTGAGGGTCAGTGCGTTTTCAAATCTAACTTTGTTATTTTTTGTTATAATCAAGACATTAAGGAAGATGTCAACTTTAGTGAGTGGCGCACTACCAAGTTTCTACTGTAACAATATACCTGAGCAAGCATAGTTACCTCAATGTACAAGTCATGACTGGGAACTTTACAGCATATCTTACCTGAGCATTGCTTTGAGGCTGGGGTTTCTTTGTATTGACGAGAGGTTTTATAGCCGCTTCCGGCAATGCTTTATGCTTAAGTTCTTCCATCAAAGCATTGTCTCTCTGGTTGCAGTTGAAGGTGATTCCAGATATTCTGAGAAAACAGAAAAGTAAGTAAAACGCTACCGAGAAGGACGAAAGTGGATAAAACTCAAGTTTAGGACTTAATAGACAGAGAACAACTAGCCATGATGTGTGATGTGGCAATGATGTGTGATGTGGCTCTGATTTTGAATGGTTGTAGAACTGACTTCTGGTCTAGTTATAGTCAGACTTATTGACGGTATTCCCATTTCCCATAGTACGGTCAACCCACCAATGTTTGGCTGGAAAGAAGCAAGCTTATTTAATTTGCTACTTTGTAGAACTTCCATAGTCCCGCTTTTTGTGAGTCATCATTTGTTTTTAGAACGGATGAATGTACTGTGTAGGTTTGGGCGCGGGGGTTGGGGGAGGAAAGGTCGCAGTGTTGCGAACGTAGGCCCTACTACCACAGCCATCTGTGTACTGCCCGTCATACCTGCGTACGTTACTTTCACGCTGATTATTATTGCGTGTACAACATGATTAAAATAGGACATACATTTACATATAAAATATTAGTTGCTCAAAATTGCTATTTAACCTAATAAGGTCAATACATAATAAATGCTTCCATATAATTATACCAAAAATCTGTTTAATCCAAAATTTTGCTAATCCCAACAGGAATATGAAGTTCAATCAAAACGTAAACTGACAACAAGTACACAAACTTTATGGCCAGATATTTATTTTATTAAAAAAACTTAGTTTTGACTTGTACTTTTCTTGCTAACTTAATTACCAATGTACATTTAAGTGTTTAAGTTATGTTTACAATTGTGGCTTATACAGTACGATCTCACTAATCCGGCCCTATATTGGGTTGGGAAACGCCGGATTAGTGGAGGTTCACTATAAAAGATTCACTTTGCCAGGAATAATATTTCTTACATTAGAGGACGATTCACTACTCTTAACCCTCTACCTGGCCATCAGAAATTTCTATACTGGCAGGCCCTTTTTAGCTCATTACGCATGGTATCATACAAACCCCTATAGATGGTATAATATTGAAGATAAACCCAAAGTGTTATATATTTTTGTTTTCAGCACACTACAGGCTTTACACTTATAATATTTACTTACCTGAAAAAAAATATATTTGTAAGGTAGAACACTTTGAATAACCTAAGTCAGTAGTAGCGGATCTGAAATTTCAAAAGCAGAGCTCTGGGAAAAATACTAAAGATTTTTTCACCGAAATTTCAAGATATACAAAAGTTGACCAATTTAGTTCCTTACATAAAACTGTAACTAAAATCATTTTGTAATTTTTTTTACAATACTTATGATTTTTTTACCAAAACTTGACAAATTTTAAAATTTTTTTGTGTTTGAAGTAATCTTCCCGTATACACTCTATTTGCCAAAATATAAATACAAAATAAATATGAGCTGGAAGAATACAAAATATGTCATAAAATATCTTGTTTTGGGATAGTTAGGTCTTGTATTGTTTTTCATAAATGTTAAAAATTGAGTTTGGAGTGAAATTAAAAACGTAATCTAAAAACAAAACTATAATTTTTTGTTTTCTTATTTTTTTTATATTATGTATAGTGTATGCAATTATAGGCAATATATTTCTGTGTAAAACACTGGAAATTCCTTTATGATATGATTTTTTTTACCAAAGGTATGAAATTTTTACTAAAAGTCGGTAAATTTCAACGTTGTTGTAAATCAGAAATAACTTTTCCATATCAACTCTATTTGTCAAAATAATCAAATAAAAGATATATCAAGCTAAAGATGATACACGGTAGTTTGTGTAAGAAAATAAAAATACCATTCTAATATAATATGTTTTGCAATAGTTATGATTTTTTTGCTGAAAGCCGACTAACTATTAGTTACCTGAAAAGACAGGCCAGTAAAGAACTCAAGTTTTTATAGACAAAGAAAATTTATTTACACACTTATAAATTGTTTACATACTGTTGTAGTTACCGATATAAGTAAAAAACATCACTAAAAACTTCAAATATGTCCAAAAGTTGAAGAAATGTCAACAAATATAGTCCACTGCAACAAACTGACAACTGAGGTGTATACGTGACGAGACGCAAAATGGCGGGACGGGGTGTGCTGTGTGACCGAACAACTTTCACAACAAAATCAATAACTGGTTTATATTCCAAACGCTCTAATATTCACATCTATGTAACCAGCGTCTCGTTCCGAGTCGAACAGTACCAAACACTACTACCAAAACATCGATTTAGCTTATAAAACAAGAAAAAACGAAACAAAGGAAAACCACGATTGGTCGATCGCGGTCTGCCAGTATAGAAACTCGAAAGAGATCGAGTTGAAAAAAAATCACTACTACGTAGTGGAAGAAGCCACAGAGTAGAAAAAATATTTCCTTGTAGACAAAGAAACGTAGCACACAGTGTGTTCTTGCTATTAACAGCGGTGCGGTGAAATATTGTTGTAATATTAAACTTGTAAAATTAAAAAAGGAAATGAGAAAGCGGTGTTTACTTGTTGAAATGGACTGTAATAATAATAGAAAACAAAACATGAATCACAATACCAAAACAAGTGGTTTTAAAGATCTAGCATAAACAAATCAAATCATGGCAACATAAACAAACTAAATCTTGAACATTAAAATATATGTACTATAACAAGTATAGAACATACCGCCCGCCAAAAACAATGTTTTTTATATACAATCACGTTTCATGGATTGGAAGAGGGCACAGTTTCACTACAGGGCGGATAAGTTCTCCTTGGCTGGTTATGTAAGGAGTTTACGTTACATTTGTCTTGCGAATTTTCCAGAATAAAAACGCTTTAGAGTGTATATAGACTGTACTGTATTTAAATAAAATAACCTGAGGTAAGATTAATGAATTGTCAATATTAAAAATCCCTAATGTCTTAAATCTTCTCATCCATGTGGGACAAACAATATTTTGTAACCGACGAATCATGGGTATTCCATACTCCCTAAACCCCCTGGTGCTCCATAAGCCACACCTAGCGAGTCTGTCTTTTCTAATTCCGGCCCTGATATTATCTCTATACAATTGAATAAAGGTAAAGTGTAACACTTACCCACTGAAAGATGAATTTACGCTTTCTTTTTGTGCTGAGTACAAAATATTTAAATCACCTAGTTCTGAACACTTTTGAACACTAAAGATATGTTTCGAAGTGATTAATTTCATCTGATTTTCTACCTTCTCCAGGTCTTTGTCTTTAACAATCAGCACTTTTGTATCGGTTTCATCGTTTGACTGTCCTATTATCAAGTATGTTACTGACAATTCGTCTTTCTTGGGGGAGTCCTCAAAAAATGAATAAAGTAACCTGAAAATTAAAACAATAATAACATATGTTTACAGTCATTTACAACATTAATCAAGTTGAATATATACTATTGATCATGTGACAAACAACTAACAATAGGCTACACAAAAATCAAACTAATCTATTGACGGAGATGCAATCATCATTACATTATTGATACTCGAAATATTACATTGTATTACCACCAATTTTTTGCATGACATGTTCTTGGTTCATAAATTTGCCAACACTATATTGTGATTGTAGGATCTTCCCAACTAAATTTAAAAGTTTTAATTTTTGGCAATATGGAAGACAGCAGGATGGACCACCAAGGATTTTATTGCCAAGCAAAATTAGTACAAAAAGCGAAGTTAGGGGGTTTTAGAACCCTCTCTACCAAGGTTATATGGGTTTTCTTTTCAAAGAGTGCTATACTATGATAAAGTTAACGCCACTCTCATGATACTGTAACATATTTTATACGTAGCAAAGCACGGGGAAACACCTAGTCATTTATAATACAGTACAGTCTCTATAATCCGGCCGTTCGCCACTCCGACACGCCCAGTAATCCGGCGCTGTGACCGCGTCATTTAGGTTCTGATTCAAGTCTCTACTTGTCTGTCAAGTGTTACTTGTCTCTACTTGTTCTTTATTGCTAATCGGTGCTTCCGTTCAGTAAAGGCCGTGAGATGTAGCAAAAACTAATCATGTTACTTTGACATAGATTAAAAGCACGTGATTTTAAAATGATTAGAAGGTGATGATAAGTTAACATCGCCAGATCAAAAATTCACAGACATAAGGAAGAATAAAAATGAAATTGAAACATTCTTTAAGAGTAGTGAATCGTCCTCTAACGTAAGAAATATTATTCTTGACAAAGTGAATCTTCTTAGTGAACCTCCACTAATCCGGAATTTCTGCTAATCCGGCATTTCCAAACTCGATATAGGGCCGGATTAGTGAGATCGTACTGTACAAGTGTAATTACAGTGCAATCTCACTAATCTGGCCTTATATTGGGATCGGAAGCGCCGGATTAGCGGAAATGCCGGATTAGTGGAGCTTCACTAAAAAAGATTCAATTTGCCAGGAATAATATTTCTTACGGCAAAGACAATTCACTACTCTTAAAAAATGCTTCAATTTCATTCTTATTCTTCCTTATTTTTGATCTGCCAATGTTAACTCATCATCACCTTCTAATCATTTTAAAATCACATGCTTTTAATCTATGTCAAAGTAACATGATTACGTTTTTGCGACATCTCACGGCCTGTACTGAACGTAAGCACCGATTAGCAATAAAGAATGCAGGCTTTACAGACAAGTAGAGACTTGAACACAGAACCTAAATGGCGCGGTCACAGCGCCGTATACTGGACGTGTCGGAGTGGCGAACGGTCGGATTATAGAGACTGTACTGTACTATCGAAAACTTATTCTATTCGGCAACATTTCAACAAATTAATAACGAGAAACTAACTCCACGCAGACTAGTTACTTACTGTTTGGATAGGTTAGAATGAACTCCTAGGGTTTTCGCAAGCCAACTGCAAGTTACCTGAAAATATAATTAAGTTTAATTAGCTTAGCCTTATATTAAACACTAAATATAAACATGAAACTAAATGAGGCTAAAAGGCTAAATGAAACTAATCTCAGAATTCATAAAATAACCTTAACCTGTTCTGGCCTAATCCAGAACAAAAATTTCATCCTTCAATGGAATATGGACTGTGTGGTTTTGGTATTAAGAGGAATAGCCTAGTTGAAACCACTTTAGGCCAGAAGGCAGAAACTCAGATTAATAATTTATCTTGAGGGACCTATCACAAGCCTAATCCTGTGCCATTTAGGCCTAATCTTAAAAACTATCAATACACTTACTATTTTTTTCTCGTCGAATATAAATTCCTCTATAGATTCTAGATATGACTTCATTTCTTCTGGTGTCATTTTCAGAATTTAAATAGCTTAATTAATTACAAAATACAACACGAAACTTAAAATATGAACTACAAACATTTACTGAACCGTCTGACAAGTGACAGTCACGACTAACGAGTGTAAAAAAAGAAGATATTAGCGGGATTTCTATTTTGTAAACCAAGAACAGCAAAAAACAAACAAGTCAACAGACGACGAACTATCTTTAGTTACTCTATGCGACGAACATTCCAGTTCAAGAAGAGTTAGTACCGAAACTGCCACCAGTTTGCAGCACAATGCAGACAATCTTTGTTACCGACATAGCACTACGTAGTTCACGATTTTACCGCCGCGGCAGCACCGGACTGACAATCTTTAAATTCGTACATACATAATTATAAAAAAAACCTCATGCATAGGAACAGGATTGCTCCTGAAATTATTGGTCTTTTTTCGTGAATATCTTCCGAACGGTAACGGGGGTTGAAGATTCATGTACAGCGCGACGAGACGGTTATAAAAATGTATAATTTGTTAGGTTTTGGAGGAAAAAAGTGTTTTTCAACTCAACAAATCAAAATCAAATCAAATCATTTTTATTTCCATCGATCATTTACATGAAATAGGAATAGTCAACAGTTGCATTACATGCGTTTTAACATAACTTAGATAATAAATAAATATGTAAATAATAAATAAAATGCATGTAAAGAGCTGTCCCGTGATTGCTATAGGATATATTTGTCCAATGTTGAAGCCAATATTTCATCAAACCCCCGGGCTTTCTGGGGCCTCGTCAAGGCACAAAAAAATTCTTCAGACATACCCTCTTCTCTGCATCTCGATGGAAAGGGAGCCAATGATTTCTTGAGTAAATGCAATCTGTTTGCCAGCTTCTTCAATTCTGTTTTTTCTCCTCCATCGCATTTCACTGCAGACTATCAGTTTCCATCTTTTGACTGCCTAAGCACCATAAGTATTAGTAAGGATGAGGTCTTACTAAAGTTGGAGCATCTGGACACCAAAAAAGGAGCTGGCCTCGATAATATCCCCCTCGGTGATGCACCATTGCCGTTCGCTCCTCGCAGAACCTCTCCAACTCCTATTCAATGAATCGCTTGGAAAAGGCGTCTTCCCCAAAGCGTTGAAGAGTGGTTACATCACACCTATACACAAATCTGGCGATCCTTCCAACATAAAAAACTATCGCCCAATAACTATTCTTCCCGTCATTGGAAAGCTCTTTGAGAGCGTTGTGGTGGACAAGCTCAATTTCCATATCTCAAAGATTCTTCACCCCTCACAGCATGGCTTTGTACAAGGCAAATCGACTGTCTCCAATCTCCTTCTTTTTCAAGAATACGTCCTGGCTGCCTTTCGCAAGAACAAACAAGTTGATGCTGTATATATCGATATGTCAAATGCTTTTGACAAAGTCGACCACTCTGTCCTGCTATCAAAGCTCGAGGGATATGGTGTTGCTGATCCACTTCTGTCATGGATATCAGACTACCTGCATGAACGCTCGCTCACAGTAAGAATTGGCCCCGCAACCTCTGATCAATTCTCACCACAGAGGAATATAAAGACAGAGAATCAACCTAATGCAAATACAGATGTATAAAGTTTGATCGACCTGCCTCTCGCGGCGGCGCAATGCAACTACTTGAACGGCAAGTAGAAACCGTAGGGAGACCGGGGGAAGCCCGACACCCTGGGCTATACCGACACCTGATCGTATACGTTAATGGTGCAACCGAAGGTGAGCTGATTAGTGCCGATACCTAGCGGGCGTAGTGGGAACTAGCGGCAGAGTGGATTCCTGGTTGTCGGATGCGTAGTTTTTGTGTGCGTGAAAAATACAATTTTTCGTCGAGTTTGATATTACTTTTTGGTGTCATCATTGAAGAAGGTGAGTTCCCATACAGTGTCTTAAATCTATTATATAAAAATGAATCGCAGAATGTGTTTCTAAGCGCATAACTCAACGACGCCAGGACCAATTTGGCCAAATCTTTTTTTAAAATGTTCGTTGGAGTTCAAGGATGGTTTTTACGGCGAGAAAAATTCGAATAATTGCCGGGAACCCCCTTTAAACAGCCCTTTTCTTTTTCCCATACAAACGTGTTCTAACTAAAACTTAAACAATTTGAGCTTTATTGATATTCGTTGCCAGCTGATATCCCTATTTTTATAAAACATAAAAAACAATAACAAACGGCCACATTACAAATCTTTTTGACAGGACGAAGTCTGTCGAGTCAGCTAGTAATCCAATAACTATATGTAAGGAAAGCGTGTAGTTTTAGGTAGTTTTTGGTATAACTATTGTAGGCTAACAGTGAGTAGGTTGGCGTGGCCGCCATCTTGAGGGTTTCTTTGTGTCGCCGGGGTAATACCAACATCCCTACACTGGGGAATACCGACAGGTGTCGGTATTCCCCCCGCTTTGCTTTATTTTCTTAAAGTTAATTTTCTTTCACCTAAAAATGGGGTTTATTGCATTTCAGATGGTGAGAAATAGAGTACGAACTACAGAAAAGGCCAAATGGAGCGAAGAAACATTACAAAGAGCTTTCGAGCTAGTACGAAGTGGAAGATCTGTCAAAAGTGTAGCTCACAATTTGAACATACCACGAATAACATTGCATGACCGCCTTAAGGCCAATTCTACTGAGAAGCCACGTTTGGGAAGAAAGAGCGTTTTCACTCCAGATCAAGAAGCGGACTTGACAAATCACATCAAACAGCTGGCTAACACATTTTATGGGATTACTCTGACTGAATTGCGACGGCTTGTATTTGATCTGGCCCAACAATTAAAATTAAAAAACAATTTCAATACAGAAAACAAAATGGCTGGAGAAGACTGGGTAGCAGGATTTAAAAAGCGTAATCCCACTTTGAGCTTAAGAAAGCCTTCTCCAACAAGCCTTAACAGGGTTATGGCATTCAGTAAGAATGAAGTCGATCTATTTTTTTCGAACTTGAACAAAGTGTATGATGAAACCCCCTTTTCTGCTACTAGAGTCTACAACATTGATGAAACGGGGATCTCAAGTGTGCAAAAACCGGGTAAAATCCTGGCGGCAAAAGGACAAAAGCAAGTGGGATTTGTCACAAGCTGGGAAAGAGGCAAGAATATCACTGTCATATGCGCTGTAAGTGCGTCTGGATCATTTGTCCCCCCCATGTTCATATTCCCTCGAAAACGGATGTCTCCGCTTTTAGAGAGAGGAGGCCCGGCTGGTGCCATTTATAGGTGCTCATTCAATGGCTGGACAAATGAAGAATTGTTTGTTGAATGGCTTCGACATTTCAAAGACAGTGTGAAGCCTACCACAGAAGACCCTGTGTTGTTAGTAATGGACAATCATTACAGTCATGTTACTCTGGAAAGTTTCGAATTTTGCAAGGCCAACCATATCAAGGTTGTATCTATACCCCCACATACATCACATAGATTGCAACCACTGGATGTTTCTTTTTATGCTCCGTTGAAAAAGGCATTCAATCTTGAGTGCGACAGATTCTTAAGAGCGAACCGTTTCCAAAAGATCTCAATGTATGACATTGCATCTATCTTCAATGAAGCATACATGAAAATGGCAACTATGGAAAAAGGTGTTTCGGGATTCAGAGCAGCAGGGATTCACCCCTACAATCCAGACAAGTTCTCTGAAGTTGACTTCATTCCAGAAGTCATTGAGCCTTTAGTTATTGAAGATCAAG
The DNA here is from genome assembly GCA_018831715.1 of Matsumurasca onukii. Classification (NCBI taxonomy): domain Eukaryota; kingdom Metazoa; phylum Arthropoda; class Insecta; order Hemiptera; family Cicadellidae; genus Matsumurasca; species Matsumurasca onukii. The sequence continues at coordinate 52,694,759 of CM032060.1, forward strand.
ACGTAGCAAATGATCCTACAAATGGAGGTATTGTGGATGGCAATGAAAAGAGTGTTTCCGAAGAATCTGTACAGAACTCTAGACCTGCAGAGAAGATCAAACCTGTCGAACTGCAAGATCTGTACACCAATCCTGTTCCTGGTGGATCTGGACTTTGCTCTTTTCCTATGGAGCAAACAAAACAACAACACAAACTCAAACAATCTAAATCAAAGAAAGCAGTTCCAGACCAAACTGGGAAGACAAGCTCATCTGAGTTTATTAAACAACTAAGCCAGGTATCTCCAAAGGTGTTCTTACCAAATACAAGTAAAACTAAATCCAAAGCAAGTGTCGATAGAAAACAACATTTAATAATATTAACAGCGACGCCTATGAAAAAAACACTGGAGGAAGCCAAGAAAAAAAGAGAAGAAAGAGAATCCAAGCTGAAGATTAAAAAAGAAAATGTTGAATTAAAAAGGAAGTCTGAGGGAGACAAGCCAAAACTGTTAAAGAAAATTAAGAAAGAAAAAGGCACCACACAGGTCAAACCAAAGAAGAAGATGAAAACTTGTAGAAGAAACATATCTTTTGGTGACTCGTCCACGGAGGAAGACATCGACGAAAAGAACTTATGCGATGACGATGAAATGGATGATGTCGAAGACCTAATTGGGGATAATACAGAGATGTGTCTGGTTTGCGGCGAGTTTGGGTCGTCGGAACTTTGGTACCGGTGTGTTATCTGTGGAAAGTGGGCGCACGCAGACTGCAGTGGAAGCGAGACAGCTAAAAACTATAAATGCGACTTTTGTTTTACCGAATAAATTTTTCAGAATAGCGTGTGTACAATTATAACCTGTTTTTTTGCAATATAGTTCTTTATTTCTTACATTCCACCCTATGTTGGCATTCCCCCAAGTGCATGTCGGCATTACCCAGATGACCTGGGGCATTCCCGACACTTGTAAGCTTTCATAAAAAATATACAAAAATATTTCTATTGATAATTTTGACTTAAATTAATATTTATTATGAGAGTATGTCATTGAGGTATGTCTTTAACCTGTCAACTCTGCAAAAAATATAACAATAAAAATTACAAAAAATAAAATACGTTAAGGTGTCGGGATTTCCCCGGTCTACCCTACCAGTCGCTTCTGAACGCGGCAAATTCGAATTGAGTTTAACAACTGGTTATTATTAGACCAATCGTACTCATTCGAAACAGTTCATTGCCAACTCTTAACAATTTCTTTAATATGAGATTATTTGTAATGAGATGTTTCTTGGAATGTGTACGTTTGTGCTAGGACTGCTTTTCAGGATAAAAACAATATTAAAATGATTTCCTTAATACAGTATAGTAAAATGAATTATGTATAAGAGAGCTACACCAGTACGCTAAACGTTTTATGTTAACTTTGCCTAGTGTGTTAGGTTGTAGCAAGTAAAGTCATTTCAATACCATTTGTATACTGATTTTATTCAACCAAGTTATTTAAAATACAGAACTAATGTGGTACTTTATATGTTACTCAAATGTAATAATTGTACGCACATTACATGACACATATAGTGTCTGTGAATTTTTATTTACTTTGATTAAAGTTGTAGTTTCTATAAACTTTAAATATTACTTTGATACTGTAAATTGAAGCCTCATTAAATATTTTAATTTCACCTAGAACAAGTCTATATCTTATTTGTACAAAATACACAATGTCACAATGCTTGTGTAAAATCATTTGTATGGATTTATTTCAACACAATACAACCTTTATAAGAAAACAACTGGAATTCTTCTTGATTTTTACTATGGCAAAACTTGACACCACTTAACACCAATAACTCTATAGAGTGTAGACAAACTACTTAGATTTGACACAGCACAACGCGATACGCAACACCTTTGCAATAACCATTAAATTATGTCTCATGTTCAAATTCATCATCCGTTCATCACTGCTTGTTTCTTCGTCATGGTTATTTTTGTATTCATTATTACTTCAAACATGAATATAAAGAGGGCGTCATACTTCCAATCAATCAAAGGAGTTATTTTATTTGCCTGAAAAGAAAAAAAAATTGTATAATGCCAGGAGCCTAATTGAAGTTGTACTGTAATGCATGTCCTACCGTCTAAAGTGCAAATGTCAAAAATACACTGGTGCTGGGTATTGCGAAACATGCAAGAAAATCGTGTATGTAGCCTTCATCACACTAAATAGCTTTTGAGTTTAATGTAACAACATATTTATAAATCAATTACAACTTTTAACTTTCAGTTGAAGTCTCGAAAGCTTTCATCATGCTTGGGGCCGGATTTTAAAGTAAAATATTAAACTAGGGTAGTGCTTAAATGAACAGCTATACAAATTGCCAAATTGCTGTTGTATTAAAAAAGGTAAAGTTTGTCTTGTTTAACGAGGCGAAGTTAGGACTAAAAGGTCCTCTCTACCACTCAACCTCGAGTGAAAACCTCTGGTAAAACGCGCAAACAATTTTGTGGAGTATTTGGAAAAATATTAATAACCTGGTCTAAAATCAAAAATAAGATAACAGGATCGACGAACGTAAATCTTAGTGATGTCCCTTAGATCCTGATTATTCCTAAGATACTTTCTTAACATGCCTGAAATTGACTAAGCTTCATCCATTGTACATAATGATAAACAGAGACAAATTTAATTGATAGGCCTATATAGGCTATATACAAAACAACAATTATTAATAAGAACAAGTACATAAATAATGGCTGCATGAGAATTATGGATACAAAATAGATACGTTTGGGTCAAGGGTATCTTTGATTAAAACAAATTTAAACACTAAAAATTAATCTTGTAGCCACAGACGAAAAGTACTGATGTACACCCCTACAATAAAAATTAACCATAATGACTAGCCTAGATTAAATAAAGTTAATCTTATTCTTACCTGAGTAACTTAATGTGCCTACTGAATAAAGCATATAATATTGTTAGTTTGAAATCGTATTTCTTCATTTCGTGAAACATTATCAACTGAGTAGAGAGCAGTGCAGAAATAAATTAAAACAAATTCGGCAAGTCCTACATAAGAATTAACAGCATTTTAAAAAATCGGGTTTGTTTACAAACATAACAAAATATTACGTGTTGAACCAGCTGTTGTCATGACAGCGCCAAACAAAATGCGACAGTGGCGCTGTCTCGCGGCGGCGCAATGTCGGCTCCGAAACTCCGAAACTCGCTACACAAACCTGCCATTGAAGTTGACTGCCCCTGATTCTCACCATCCTCAGGAGTTCCACAAGGCTCTTTGTTGGGCCCCTGCCTCTTCAACGTCTTCATCAACGACCTTCTGGCTGTAGTCTCCGTCAACGCCTTACAGTTTGCGGATGACTTGAAAATCTTCACTGAAATTTCTTCGTTTGAGGACTGTTTTAAAATTCAGTAAAGTCTTTCTGCGATCGAAGTATGGTGTACTAGGAATAGCATGTCTGTAAACCCCAGTAAATGCTCCACCATGACTTTTCATCGTATCAAATCTCCAAGAGCGAGTTCTTACTTCATCTCTGGTGCTGAGATCCCAGCTGCCCAGACTATAAAAGATTTGGGTGTACACTTCGATAGAGACATGAATTTTTCCTCTCACATCAATAGCATCTGTAACCAAGCAAACAGAATGTTGGGATTTATATCTAGATTCTCCAGGGGTGTCACCAATCCTACTGCTCTTCGTACTCTCTATCTATCTCTTGTACGACAACTCGTGGAATACGCTTCTCCCGTGTGGTCTCCATACACAGCTGGTGACAAGACTAGATTGGAGGCGTTCCAGCGGCGCTTCATACGTTTGGTAGGAGTTCGACTCGGCTACGGCTTCATGCAGGTTCCTGTAGAAGGACTACTGAATCTTCCTCCTCTGGCCCTAAGACGTGATGTTTCTGACGTTGTCCTTCTGCAGAAGATCCTTAATGGTCAAGTGCAGTGCTCGGACCTCCTCGCTGAGATCAACTTCAAAGTACAACCATTGAACACCAGATCCCGGGAACTCTTAAGCCGCAAACACCACTCGACGAGCTAGGATTACCACAGTCCTCTTGCTCGAATGGTCAGACTGGGTAATCGTGTTGCAACTGAATGCGACTTCTTCTCTGACAGTCTACAGCGAACACGAAGATGTGCCTTTGACCTCCTCTCTATTTGAAGCATGTCCCCACATATTTTGCATTATATGTATATATTATTTATATCTGTTATTCATTATCTATTTATTGGACGGTTTAATATTTATTCATTATTATCTTCATTGTTTTGTGTAATATTTATTATTGTGTAATTTACAATTTACAAGTTATTATATATGTACAAATGTAATTGGCTGCTGCCGTTGGAAATAAATAAATAAATTACATATGTTGCAATGTTTTAAACTAAAATCTTAAATCTACTGAAGTCTCGAGAAACTCCTGTATTGAATAAAATGGATGATTCAGGAGGTATTTTAGAATGTTATTTTTGAAATTATTTAACGAAGAGGTATGGGCAGAAAGGTGTAATTTATTAAAGCATTTTGAACAGTTTACCTGATATGAAGATCCAGTTTTGGTTAGCCTCATGCTTAGGAAAAGGATTGCTCCTGAAATTATTGGTCTTTTTTCGTGAATATCTTCCGAACGGAACAATATACGGTAACGGGGGTTGAAGATTCGTGTACAGCGCGACGAGACGGTTACAAAAATGTATAATTTGTTAGGTGTTGGGGAAAAAAGTGTTTTTCAACTCAACAAATCAAAATCAAATCATTTTTTTCCATCGATCATTTACACGAAATATGAATAGTCAACAGTTGCATTACATGCGTTTTAACATAACTTAGATAATAAATTACATATGTTGCAATGTTTTAAACTAAAATCTTAAATCTACTGAAGTCTCGAGAAACTCCTGTAATGAATAAAATGGATGATTCAGGAGGTATTTTAGAATTTTATTTTTGAAATTATTTAACGAAGAGGTATGGGCAGAAAGGTGTAATTTATTAAAGAATTTTGAACAGTTTACCTGATATGAAGATCCAGTTTTGGTTAGCCTCATGCTTAGGAAAAGGATTGCTCCTGAAATTATTGGTCTTTTTTCGTGAATATCTTCCGAACGGAACAATATACGGTAACGGGGGTTGAAGATTCGTGTACAGCGCGACGAGACGGTTACAACAATGTATAATTTGTTAGGTGTTGGAGAAAAAAGTGTTTTTCAACTCAACAAATCAAAATCAAATCATTTTTTTCCATCGATCATTTACACGAAATATGAATAGTCAACAGTTGCATTACATGCGTTTTAACATAACTTAGATAATAAATTACATATGTTGCAATGTTTTAAACTAAAATCTTAAATCTACTGAAGTCTCGAGAAACTCCTGTAATGAATAAAATGGATGATTCAGGAGGTATTTTAGAATTTTATTTTTGAAATTATTTAACGAAGAGGTGTGGGCAGAAAGGTGTAATTTATTAAAGAATGTTGAACAGTTTACCTTATATGAAGATCCAGTTTTGGTTAGCCTTTGATATGGTGTATCAATGATAAGTTTGTTCCTAGTGTTGTGGTAATGTATCTTGCCTGAGGGTAAAATAATGTAGATTAGTTTTAGTATATAACAAGATGTGATATATGTATAAATTTACTATAGTTAGAATGATTAACTGAACAAAAAGAGGTCTGCAATGTTCCCTGGGCCCAACCCTACAGAGTGTTCGTATCAATCCTTTTTTAACCAGAAGAATTTTGGATACATTTGGAGCATGTCCCCATAGCATAAGACCATATGATATGTGTGACTGGAATAAGCCAAAATAAGCTGTTCTGAGGTAGTCCAAAGCTATTATATCTCTCAGTTTCCAGAACAAGGAGACTAATGAGGAGGGAATTTCATAAAGAAGAAAAAAAAAGTAAAAAGAGAGAAATAGTAGGGGTAGATTGGAAGACATGACACTGTGTATGTAATAGTTTTGTATATTGTAGGCTACTCTCTTCATCTATATTACTATTTTCCATATGATACTAATGTATAAAAAGGTGTAAACCGTTGATAAATAAATAAATAAATAAACAAGAAATTCACTTGAGAAATCCTCTTACACACATTGTCAATATGATTAGTCCAATTAAGCCTGCTGTCTAAATAAATACCTAAAAGCTTTACAGGTTCTAGCTCTTCCTCTAATGTTAGGCTTAATTTTATGTTCTGTGTCTTGCCATGATTACAGTGAAGTCCGTTAGTAGAAAACCAGTTGGACGCTTCAGACTGAGCAAGTTCCATAGAAGCGTTTAAGGTCATCAAATCCCTGCTGCTGGAAAAGAGAGTTGTGTCATCCGCATAGATGACAGAGCGAACACTAAGATTTTCAGGAAGGTCATTGATTATGACAGTAAAGAAAAAAGGTCCAATTTGATCAAAAAAGGTCCAAGAAAGGTCCAACAAACTCATTAAATCAAACAACTCATTAAAACGACCACTGTAGTTAAAACTATTATGATACATTTCTATACAGAGTGTCCAGTATTAAGGATTTAGGGGATTAAACTTCACCAGGTAATTTGTTAGGTCATAATAAACAAAAACGTGTATGTAACACATATGCCTATGCCTAGTTTTCGGTCTGTCTGTGTTGTTTTTACTAAATAATTTGTATCTCCAAGATCAATTAAGTTATAAACTTTGCACATTTGTTAGTATAATTAAAACAAATAAATTTGACTAATTTTCACTTTTGGTTTAAAAATGGCGCCCATATTAAATTTTCTAAGCTTAATAACTCAAAACCCTTTGTCAGATTTAATTTCATATAAATATAATTAGTTATTAGTTTGAAACCATAAAGTGAACATTTCTTATTTTTCGTTTAAACTAATTCAGTTCTCTTATCAAATCCTATTAGTGCAGTGTATGAACCTTGCAAACCTTTTGAATCACCAATAGTAACAGTTCTGACTTCTGATTGGCCAGCCAGGTCATGTGACAACCACCACCATACTCCTCTACCTCATTCTGCCATTAACCACCTTGTGATACACATGCTTTTTCCCCTCTAAACTATACCAGCTAAATTCAGTGCTCCAACCGCTTATTTACTACAATCATTTTACCCGCAATTATCTCAAGAATCAGTTCAAATTCAATAGACATTTGTATATATGTACATAAACCCTAAGGAGGCAATATTTTATTTTTGACCGACTTCAGTGAAACAAGGAGGTTATACAAGTTGACTTTGGGCGATTTTTTTATGTCTGTTCACGAATTACTTTTGAACGCGAGCACCGTTTTACTTCAGTTTACTTTGATTGGTAGATCTTAACTCCATAGTGGTCCCATTTAAATATCTTTTTGATCGGACTTATATTTCTATATAAAAAAAGTAAGAAACCTCAAAAAAATCTCAAAAACCCATGTACTTGTTGCGTATTTTGCGTGGTAAAAACACTATTTCGAACCGGAAATGGATTTCTATAGCCTTATTTCGATGTAGAATTAAATTTGCAACAAGATAGTAGCATTAAATTCTTCTACAACTTGGGTGTTGTTGAGATAAACAGATATTTTCGTATAAAAATACTCTAAAAAATGTCTTTGTTTGTATTTACAGAGTTATAAGAGCCAAACTATACACTTGATCGAAGTTTTGAAGGAACCAAGTGAAGGTCAAATTTAGTTGTCTTTAAGAAAATATATATATTTATTATGATTATATTCGAATTTACCGAGCTATGACCTCCTTCTCGCTCAAAAACACGTAATTTTTATTATTCTTTATGTCTGTTCACGAATTACTTTTGAACGCGAGCATCATTTTACACCCAGTTTGCGTTGATTGGTAGATCTTTACTCCATTGTCGTCCCATTTAAATATCTTTTTGATCGAACTTATATTTCTATATAAAAAAGGTAGAAAACCTCAAAAAATCTCGAAATTCCATGTACTTGTTGCGTATTTTGCGTGGTAAAAACACTATTTAGAACCGGAAATGGATTTCTATAGCACTATTTCGATGTAGAATTAAATTTGCAACAAGGTAGTAGTCTTAAGTTCTTCTAAATCTTGGGTGTTGTTGAGATAAATAGATATTTTGTCTAAAAATACTCGAAAAAATGTCTTTGTTTGTATTTACAGAGTTCTAGACACCAAAATATACACTTGATCAAAAATTTGAAGGGACTCTGTGAGAGTCAAGTTTAATTTTCTTTCAGAAAATATACATATTTGTTATGATTACACTCATATTTACCGAGCTATGGCCTCCTTCTCGCTAAAAAACACGTAATTTTTAGCATTTCGTATTAGTTTTAATAGCCATAGAAACTTTATTTTTAATATCATAAACCTGGTTATGATAAGATTCTGTACATAGCTATGTTCTCAACAAAAAAAAAGTATTTTACAAGCTTTAAAACTGTTTATAGATTCTGTAAACAAGTATAAAATGTCCAAAATATCATGCTGAAACTCCATGCGTGCTTAGTGGTATAGGTCTCGCTTTGGCAGGTTATAAAAATAGTTAAGGTACAAGACTAATTAAAATTGAATTTTCTACAACATGGTTTCCATAAAATGTTTTATGAACTGTTAAAAACGATACATTTTACGCAAACACGAATTTTAAGCATGATGTTTTCATTTCATATAAATGTTTTATGATACGTTTAAAAATACGTTATTTCTGGAGAAAATTTCGAAACAATCAGACATTTAAGGGTAGCGAACTACAAATCTGAACATTTGCGTTAATTTCAACATTAATAAATTATGTACATAACCGGTTTTCCCCGAATAAAGGAAAGGCAGTTTAAGCAAAATAAATCTCTACTAATTTGAGAGCCTAAGGACGATGCGTTGTTCATTTGCGATGTGATGGATGATCTTGTGAGCTGCAATAAGCAAATGAAAGGCCAGCAACAACGAAGCGTCAATGGTGGAGCGAACCACCTAGTCCTTTTGTACTACATTTCGAGAAAAAAAGAAAAACCGAAGGCTCGTAACCAACGAGCCATAAGCCAAATCGTCACCCTGATGCCCCATACCCGTTCGGCCAAATCGCTACCGCGAGCGAAGCCAATCACTTAATTGATCCTTCGAGCATGCTATGGGAAAAGCAAACGGCCTATGATCTGCATTGTTAGTTTGTTACCATAAGCAAAGGCGTCGAGGCCAAAGGACGAAGCGTTACCGTGATCGAGGCGGTTCTTTCCACTCCCGTGTAGCAGATTTGTGTCTTGAGTGCAGCGGTCTAATTGTCTACCTAGAAGAGCTGTACTCACAGCTATACTCAGTACACATTTACTTCAGTTTGTACTGAAGAAAATCACATCAAACCAGCGATTGATACAGAGGATGAAGGACTCGACCCTAGGGTCCAATTAGAGGGCTGCTTCCCTCCCAAACTGGCTGAAAGCTTTTTGTAATAAATATTATATGATTCAACTACTTTAATTTCAAGACCTCATGACTTAATTACTAAGTTCGAGATAATATGATTACATTACACTACAAGTACAAAATCATTTAACAGCTTCAAAAATTGAATCAATATTTTCTTTGCCGTTACTGTATTTTTGTTTAACCATCTCGCCTATTATAAATTTGTCTGATTGGAATTACTTTACCAAAAAAACTAACTTCAAATAAAAATTGAAAAAATAAATATCAAAAATTGTGAAAAAAAAACTTTTAAAAAAATTGAACCGACTTCAAAAACAATCCAACAGTAAAATGCTATAAAAAGTGTGAAATAATTGGGTAATGCAATCCTGTATTGCTTTACATGATACATTCATAAACAATGGGTTTCTGATGTGTTACGCGTACAAACAATAATTTATCTATTACACTACAGTAAGATATTACAGCTGTATCCATTTCATGGTAATCAATATAATAAATATTAATTTGCTAATACATATAAAAATACCATCAAATGCGCACACTATTTGCCATATTGTAGAATACAATTTAGGAGTTGTTATAATCTTCATTCACTTTAAAAAAACATTGGAGTCGGTGATGCTTCTTCTTTGATAATATTGCTTCAGCAGCACCGACTCCAATATTTTTTAAGTGAATGAAGATTATAACAACTTCTAAATTGTAGTCTACAATATGGCAAATAGTGTGCGCATTTGGTGGTATTTTTATATGTATTAGCAAATTAATATTTATTATATTGGTTACCGTGAAATGGGTACAGCTGTAATATCTTACTGTAGTGTAATGGATAAATTATTGTTTGTTTGCGTAACACATCCGAAACCCATTGTTTATGAATGTATCATGTAAAGCAATACAGGATTGCATTACCCAATTATTTCACACTTTTTATAGCATTTTACTGTTGGATTGTTTTTGAAGTCGGTTCAATTTTTTTGTTAAAAAGTTTTTATTATTTACTTAGGATTACAGGAACCTATCTACCAGGGGGCCCCCTACGCATCTCTCCACTTCTCATCAAGGTTAGTGTGTTAGAGACATTTTATTGCCTTTGTGAATTTTGTTGTAAAATTAAAAACACTAGATACAGTCCACAAATTAAAAACAACTATTTTCAACAGAACTTAAAATTACCCCACACTCTTAATCTTTCCGGCAATACACAAAACCAAAAATACGTGAAAATGTTTTCATAGTTGCCAAAAACTCTCTTGGTAAAAAATGACTACCGGTATACAAATTATTTAACCAAGCGTATTTCGATTACGTGTTTATTTAAAATTAATTTAAATTAACTTTGAATTTAAAAAATGCATTTGTTTACCTTAAGGTTTGGTTTTATCCATACAGAAGTAAACAGCGCAATAGGGTGAAATTTTCTTCTGCAAAACCTGATAAATTGTACATTTTCTGGACCGCCAAGTCACGCTGAACACGAATCTTCACCCCCGTTACCCTTTCCTCTTTTATTCGGAAGTTATTCACGGATCACCCTCAAAAATCATTTGCAATTCATTTACCTTGTAGGAATTTATTTAGTAACATCGTTAAAACCTACTTTAATCAACACATTTTAATTAAAGTTGTTTTAAGGTATTTTAAGGTTGTTTTTTATATTTTAAGGTACAAGTAACCACGAACTAAAATTAAACCACTTTAAAAAGTAGATATACGAAGTTAAAGATTATTAAACTTGATACTATAAAATAAAGAAAATTTCTATGAAGTTATTACTTTTTAACGTTACACAACAAAGGTCAGATTACAGACTGAAGTTGAAATATCGTTCTAAAATTAATATGTTTACAGATAATACAATAAAACACCCATACATGAATCATCTTTACGATTGAAAGAATGTGATATTGAAACAAAGAAAGAATGCAAAGTGGGAGAGCTAGGGATTGGTAGCATTCCTGGAGAGTTTCAGCCTTCAGTCTAGCAGTAGCAGGCATATTGAATACATGTCGGCATCTGTATGCGATATACACTGCAGTTATGTCAGATATTTGTTGACATAACAAGTCTTTGGGGCACAATAAACACTATCATCTTGCAATACAACAATATGGTGCAATAGCAGATTTGGACAAACTAAGTTAACCCTAGTAGGACCAGGGGGGTGGCTTTCAGGCCCACTATTTTTGTTGTTGTATGTTTTAATACTTAAAATTGTTATGACAATTCCCAAAAAATTTCATTTTGTCTCTTTATAGATAAATAAAGGTTTCTTATCTGTTGACCTTATCTTTGTTATGGCGATAGAAAGTAGATTTTCTGGGCCAACGCAGAAGATGCCATTTGCGTCAAGGATGCCACCTCTAAGAAAATGGAGTATGACAAGTTAAGAAAGACGAAAACAAGTTGTATGCAGTGTGGAAAACATGTTTGTGATTTTCACAGCACCAAACAAGTGGTTTGTGACAGCTGCGACAGAGATAATCAGAATAGAACAGATTAATTTTTAGTTTTTGACCTGTTTAGCTATTCATGACAACTTATTTCCCAGGTGGATCTGCGAGGCCCCCCCTTGGTCCTACAAGGAACAATTTACCCCTTGGTCCTACAAGGGTTAATACTGTTATGAAATCAGCCTTTGATATACTAAAATCTTCACATTTTGACGGACAATCTCTTTTCTAGACCATCACGAGGGAATTTTAAAGACCTCCTTATTTAAGGACATCTTAGTCAAACCAAAATTCTATTACGTTGAAGACAGGCAAGAAAAATCTAGCCATTACAAGCCATGCAACAAACCAAGGTGTGGAATTTTATGACGAAAGTTTGCTAACTGCATGCAAAGTTATTCTTGCACATGTTCTGTCAATTGGACCGACTTTGAGCGATTGAAGACAAAAACCGAAAATATAGCACATGTGTTGTTTTACTCTTCAGAAAGTTTGATGAGTTTTAAAGTTCTGTCTTTTAGTACAAAATGTTATATATACTTTCAAGTTTGTACATTATTTTATTGTTGAATAAAAATCCAAAAAGATTAAACGCAAATGACGAAAATTAAATTTATTTAAACAATCCTGGTTTAGTTTGGGTTTAGAAACATTAACGTAAAAAAAAATTGAAACACTCTGTACATTAGTGAGCTATATAAAGCCACCTTTCGATCGATTAGTTGTGCAGTCAATTAGTGTCTACCGTGGTGATTAGTGGTTACTAGATTGAGGATAGGAACCGCTGTAAACATAAACACAGATCGAGCGCATGCGCCGACCCGTGCAGTTGCAAGGAACACACAAGGCTCTAACTAATAAATTATACAGGGTGTCAAATAAGTCTGGAGACGGTTTTTATAACTTTCGAACGGTGCAGAATAAACGCACACATTTCCAGGACCTTTTCTATGGACTATCAACTACTTTTCTACGTAGTTGCGCTGCTCGATGGCGCCGGTGGGGTGCGCCCCGCTGGGGGCTAGAACGGATTTTGCATATTGTTGAAAAGGTATTTTTTCGCCAAAAACAATACTGCAAACTACATTTTTAGTAACTTTTTTTAATTAACTTAATTTTTTAATTAACTTTTTATTTCTTCAAAAGTTATTGCCGTTAAAGCTTTTAATTCTTGAAACTTTAAACGGCAATAACTTGTGATGTAGTTGTGCATAGTCCCTAGACAAGATCGGTATAATGTTATGCGTTTATCCTGTAACGTTCAAAAGCTACTAAACTGTCTCCAGATGTAATTGACACCCTGTATGTAAGTTAGCTTATTAGTTATTAGCCAACAAAATGCGAACCAACAAAAAGTTGCCTATTCAAACAAAAGGTAGGAGAGGATTTCAATTGAAAATAGAGGTGTAGGCCTGTGTTGTTTGTATACTGTATAAATATATAATTTGAAGTCTTATTATATGCACCATAAAAGCTTAGACTAACTGTTATACTATAGAGCTAACAAATAAAAACAAAACTGGTTATAACTAAGCTAGCTATTTATTGTTAATGTAGTCTATTAGGGAATGACAAGCTATAAATACCATTAGGTCAATCTATATACAGAGTGTCAAAAGTTTTAATGGTCCCATCTATTTGAATTTACTCTTCAGATATTTTCCAGTTCAGATATTTACTAATATGAACACCACAGTGTAAACAATACAATGAAACAGATGTTTTGACTGTTAATACAGTCACATTTTGTTCAAAATACCCCAATTATTAAATAAAGTGTTTTTTTTTTCACTCGTCTTGCTTGTTATCCAAGAACCTATGCACTTTTATGGTGGGTAGTGACCATATAAATACTCTGTTGTAGTGACCTTTTGGTCACTCTGTATTTTATATTCAAAGCACTAGATAGTTTCGGTGTTGCTCACACAGCGGTATGTCCTTATATAAAATATAGCGTCAACATTTTTCTTACTCTAACAGAATAAGTTTAGCTTATACGGGGTTAACTCTTAGGCTTTCACGGCCGGTTTCACAACTATAAATTAGGTAGTTCTTCCGGTTTGCAATGAGTCCAAACTTTATAACTAGCTTGAGATATTTCGGCCTCGCTGTGGAGTACCATCTGCAGCCACTGATTGGTTGACAGTTTCAGAGAAACTGAAGAAAATACTTTATGTTATTATGTTGTGATGTTTCCCTCAGAGGATTTTAAAGAAATATTTGTCATTTCAAAAAACTGTATGTGAAATGTGGCATTTTAAACCTGATTTCTCGTAATCTTTAAATGGGTATGAAAAAAAGCGAGTTAAAATAAAAAGTTTTCTTTGCGTCGTTAAATTAGTGTTATAATTTCCTTTCTTTGGAGGTGCCACAAGGGGGTTTGTATTTTTTTAAATGGGGGCCTCCCCCGGTTTTTGGGTAGGGGTGCGTAACGTAAAGTACGTCAAAACAAACTTTAGGATCCTATAATTAAAACTATTCTCAAAAGAGGGTTTCAAAATATTTCCTTTTTCAAAAGTTAAGGTGGGGAGGGTGGACATTTAAAACTTACTCTGTATATTGAAGCAAACAAACTAGTGTTGCAAACTTATGTACGAGTACATTATATTGCTCGCAAAGAAAAACTACCTAAGTACAATTAGAAAATTTGGTTACGTTTTGAAAAAAAACTCTGTATTGATTCATTTATACATACACGGTAACTCATTTTCAAAATGGTGGAGCGAGAATTAACTTGACAATTCAGTTGTGCGCACTAGCGCGTCTGCGCAGTACCGCACACTGCACCGGGCGGATCTCCGCCAAGTTCCAGCAGCTCCTGCTCCTGGACCCGGCAAGTCTGTTGATGCCCGAGTGCTCAGGTCCTTTGAACACCGTTGCACAGTTGAGTTCACCTACATTCTCGTAAGAGTTGAGTCTTGCGCACGCGAGTTTGTCAGGAGCGTATTTTGAAGCTTTGTCGCAAAATTGCTCCATGTTGGAGTTGATGTTTAACTCCACATCACACCTCTCCTGATGCGAACTAACGTCGCTCATGATCGTGTAGCGACAGCTAAGGTCGTTAGAGACACCACCGATGTTGGAAGGCTTCTTTATAGAAATGCACGAGAGTCTCTTGGGCTGGTCGTAATTTTGTTCTTGGGCAGCGTGTTCGTTCTCGTAGTGCTTCTTGGAGATGATGAACTGCGTGCTGTTGTCTCTCGTGAATTTCTTCGGCACTTTGTATCCAAGTCCATTAAGAGCATCATCTAAACAAAACAAGACAAGTCTATGGTTAAAGTATTCAACACTAAAAAGTCATGTCCAGAGACAAACAAAAATTCGTAGGTTGTTTTAAATTTACTTCCGTCAAGAGAAGAAAATACACTTAGCATGCCGTATAATAATTAAGTCACTAAGTTAACATACCACAACTAATTTCTATTCCACTAATTATAACTAGATTTCATTGCTAACCTTCTGGTGAACAGTCGGCCAGGTAAGTAGGGTTGACAATGATAGGTAGATAGTTAGCTCCCTCCTCAATCATAGACTCCAGTCTGTGAGTAATCTGCCAGAAGGGAGGTCTCTCTAGAGGATCCTCTTGCCAGCAGTCCACCATCAGTCCATACCTACAACATCAACCATACATCTGGTGAACAGTCGGCCAGGTAAGTAGGGTTGACAATGAAAACTCTCAATAAGAGGTAAACCTGCTCTACCATTTATCAGTCATAATTATAACGTAGAACTGAAAGCTTTTAGAGGTGAACATATTTTGAAAACGTAAAGTGTTATTTTTATACAATGAGAAGAAAGCAAAACTCAAATGTTTAACAAACCTACAGTTCAATGTAACATTCTAATTCTGCATCGAAATAAAATAAGGCATCAACGAATAAATAACTACATTTATTATTGCAAACCATTTTACAATGAATGGCAATTGTATTGGTACAATGTTCCATTCACTCTCACATGTATCTTTCATACATACAATGTTTCCACTATCTCTCTCATTCATTCTAATTATCCCACTCTAGTCCCTAGTCAGTCAGCCAATCAAAGGTCTCTCAATTAAACGCCACAAACTCTTCTATGTTGTGAAGTGTAAAATAAGACGTACATAATAAAGTAAATACATAATAATAAAATAAACAATCGTATATAAAGTAATAAAGTTGAAAAGTAAGACTCATCTCGAATGAGAAGAGTCAAGCGAAAGTTGATGAAGTGTGTCAGTGTGTATTTCCCCAAGTATATGAGTCAGTGTTACAGGAGCAGTCTGGGATGCTGAGGAATGAATCATCTCCTCCCTCTCCGAGCAATCAATTGCTGAGTCACTACCCTGTGTGTGTAGGGGAATTCACCCGCGCTGACAACCATCTCCTCACCATACTTCTTCACAAGGGAACAGTTTTGGGAACAATGTAAAAAACATACATTTTCCTTAGACACTTCACACGAACAGTTTTCATCGGACTTTTTATTAAATAAACTTTGTTTTAAAGTGTATTAAATCTTTTAGGAGCTCTTCTGAGCTGAATTTCCATTTTCTCTCTCATAGAGCCGAGACATAAATCCAAAAGTTGAAGATATTTTGAATTTCTGGTTTTTATTATGAAACTAGCTGAACTTTCGAAAATTTGGTCAGCTAGGTCGTCATCCTCCTAATAACACTTAATAGAAAACGATCGATGATAAAAATTTTAGGCGAGAGGTGTCTAAAGAAAATTTTTGTTTTTACATTTTTGTCAAGGGGAAAAACAAAATGGCCGACAGGTACTGATGGTTGATGCATATTCACTCACAGATTGTCAGTGCAGGTATGCGGCTGCTCCATGCGGTACCCGGCCCGCAGCAGGTGGAACAGGTTGTGCACTGCGACCCCCGGGTACGGTGAGGAGCCCAGAGTCACCAACTCCCACAACACAACTCCGTAACTCCACACGTCACTCTTCGTAGTGTATATGTGATCTGCCAGCGACTCCAGCGCCATCCACTTCACTGGAACTGAACGCATCAATGTGTAACACGCCGCTAGCGTGAGTGCAACGAACTCACAGTCTTGCTTCAACTGTCACAACTATAATCTAGTTCTTCCGGTTCAAACCG
This sequence comes from Matsumurasca onukii, assembly GCA_018831715.1. Taxonomy (NCBI): domain Eukaryota; kingdom Metazoa; phylum Arthropoda; class Insecta; order Hemiptera; family Cicadellidae; genus Matsumurasca; species Matsumurasca onukii. Next base: position 52,711,724 of record CM032060.1, read on the forward strand.
CGTCAAAACATCATTATAACTAGCTTGAAATATTTCGGTCCCGCTGTAGAGTAGGCCAAGTTTCAGCCAATCAGTGACTGAAGATATGATACTCTACAGCGAGACCGAAATATCTCAAGCTAATTATGTATTATGATGTTTTGACGTGGTGTGAACCGGAAGAACTAGATTAAAACTATGTGGTCTTTTCAAATTTCATTAAAATAAGGATCTACCAATTCCACTGTTGTAGTAAAAACCATTTTCCCGCCGCCATTTTGAAACGACTCAACGGATTTTTAGAATGTTCAGCATATTTGTGGAATACATTAAACTACATAAATTTATTTCAATTTTCGTCAACATTGTGAGGTCACTATTTTGGTCGAAACCCCCCTCCCACCCCTAAGGAGACTTTCGGTATTTCGATTTTGCTAACTAAAGAAACTGTCTGAGATTTTTACAAACAAATATTTGTGTCAAATTCTATGGTCATCGGACAAAACCGGGACTTGTAGAGAGTATACATATAATTATACACATGGATCTAAGGTAAAAAAACTCAAAACGTGTGCTTATGGTTAGCTGGTGGTTATGATAGCCCCGGGCCTGGGTCTCACCAAGCTGAAGACATGAATATCTCAGATTTCCAAAGAGAATTCGCTAATATTTATTGATGATAAAACAATAGAATATATATTTCTGAAGAACCGTGGTGTGGTATTCATGTCTCACCCCTTCCTTTGCTTCTTTTGAGGTAGGCATTGTCCTCGTAGACATCTCGGGATAAACCAAAGTCTGAGATCTTGCAGACGTTTCCAGTGGCAAGAAGAACATTCCTCGCCGCAAGGTCCCGATGAACCAACTGGATCAAGAAAAATACAAAGAGATGGAAAATAACCTTTACAATCTGGATATAAATGACTTAAATACGAGGAACAACATGAAAACTTACACAATTAGTATTTAGTCAGCCTTACGTATGAACAAGCAACCATAACCTACCTTGTTCTCTGCCAAGTAAGACATGCCCTTGGAGATCTGCCAGGCGAAACTGAGGAGGGTTTGGTAAGAGAGAGGGCGACAGCTGAAGCTGAAGGTTCTGGACACACAAAGCGACTTCGCCTCAGGTACGTCCTAGACAAGTAACCATGTCAAGTCTTAAAGTGTGAATGTTGTTCGTCGAAAAGAGGACAGGTGTAAAGGGTTTGAAGATTAGTAAGGAAAATAACAGCTTAACTTTGATCCAACTGAGTAGTTACCTTATAGATACTTTGCTTTGAGACACCGACCACTTTTAGAGGTATTTTAAGGTGAATATGGGACGATGGAGAGTGTGATGATGAATGGTGAGATGTAGTTACTAACTAGGGCTTTGTTCCCCAGGTTGGGTCATTAGATAATAGCCCAACGACCAATAGAATGGACCAACGGCTTAACATGACTTCCGAACCACGAGGAGTGACCATCGTGAAAAGTACCTGAGGGATCCGTGTTGAGCGTACTCTATGATGATGTAGACAGGTCCCCCAGCTGTTGTACAAGCTCCAAGCAGTCTGACGACGTTGGGGTGTGAAACCTCCTTCATCGTCTGGTACTCGGACAGGAGGTCAGCAGTTTCTGCCGAGGAGGCGGTCTCCTTCAGAGTTTTCACCGCTACTATCGTCTCTCCTGGAAAATAGGCAGGAATCCTCCGTGTGTAGTCATGGTGGAAACTAAGTGGATAAAAGTGTAAAATAGTTTGTTAACAATAAAGCGTTAAAATCTAGTTGTACCTTTGATTCCGTCAATGTTGAAGGCTCGAGCTTTCAATACTCTCCCGAACTCTCCCTCCCCCAGACACTGCTCGATGATCAGAGAATCCCTCGGGAACTCCCAAGCCGAGTCCGACTGGAAATGCAATGTAGTGAAAAGTGTAAATCATGTATCAATAGATGGCAATGTAAACTAGACACATTAAATACTGAGCCGTAGTAGTTTTTCGTGTCCCTTCCCCCTGAACAAACAATACTTGCGGGACTCCTCGAGTTTTGGGAGCCCACACCTTTGATATACAGAGTGAGTTTTAAATGTCCCCACCCCCACATTAACTTTTGAAAAAGGAAAAATGGTTTAAAACCCTTTTGGGGAATGTTTTCATAGGGCTCTGAAGTTAGTTTTGTCGTACTTTGTGTCACCCATCCCCACCCAAAAACCGAGGGGACCCCCAAATTTTTAAATACAAGCCCCCCTGTGTGGCACTTTAAAAGAAAGGGAATTTCAATACAAATTTAACGACACAAAGAAATACTTTTATATCAACTTAGTTTTTCGTAATCCCCATCCAAAGGTTACATAAAATCAGGATTAAAATGGTACATTTACATGAAAAAACTTTTATGAGAAATCGTTCTTCAAAATACCCTATGGGATTACTTCATAGGGTTGCGATGTTTCCTTCAAAAGATTTTCAAGCAAGATTTCTCATTAAAAAAATTGTATGTGAAATGTGGCATTTTAAAGCTGATTTCTCGCAATCTTTAATAGGTATTACAAAAAGAGTAGTCCAGATGAAAAATGTATATTTCCATCGTAAGTTTGCATTAAAATTCCCTTTCTTTTAAAGTGCCACAAAGGGGAAAGTTGAATTTAAAAATTTTGGGGGAGGGGCTTACGAAAAGGGTGGGTGACGCAAAGTACGGTAAAAAACTTCAGAATCCTATAAAAACATTCCCTAAAAGATTTAAAAAAAGAGTTTTCCTATTTCAAAGGTTAAGGGGGGCATTTAAAACTCACCCTGTGTAGTATAACACATTGGAAACTGGGTGTTCAACAGATACTGTACTTTTAATTTACTCTTTACTACCACCATTTTTTTACTGCCTAGAACCTCATTGCAAGTATAACTCAGAAGTTGGTCATGCCCAGATACGAATTAAAAACCTTCTCCAAGACAAGTGACAAATACTGTAGGCACCTTAACGCGCTTAGTCTTACAACTACTTGTTTATTTACCATTTAATTAACATATTCGGGTATCTGGAAGTAAACATTTGACTTTATATAAGAAAACTGTACTGGAACTTGGAAACCATCAAAGATAGATCTCGACTGAAATCAATTCCATCAGAGGCCACGCCTAGGCGATAGCAAAGTTCACATTCATTGACACTAAACCAAAATCGCCCTTACTGGCGATCTCTTATGACCTTTTCCTCTTCCAATCAGTTCAAGTACTGATACCTTTACCACCACTTGATCGTTGACCGGTCATGGCGGGATAGATTGTGTCAAAAATAAACTATTTACATACGAAGTTTCCACTTACTCAATTTGTACCCGATAGAACATTCCAATAGAAGGTTACAACAAGTTTTGGAGCTACAAAATTAAAAGAATACAATACACTACACACAGATAATGCAAATCACAGGCATGCTAAATTTATCTTGTTTTCAAATATTATAGAATCTTTACTGAGAACAAGACAGAGAAACGTAAATGGTGATTTTCCTAAGTCTTGAATATTTTTCATCGAGAAACACCAAGGAAAAGAAACTTGTCTTACGACTATTGTAAAGGGTAAGAAGAAGAAGGAGGAAATATGACATGGTAGTTCAAAGGAATATACCCTTAGGCAAAGTAGGCCGTCCATCGCATTCCATTCTAGAGAGGCTGTCAGGAATATAACTGAATTTGCAGTATCACATATACGTAGATGGATTTAGTTTTGTTTCTTTTTTGCGACAAACGCACGTTATTAATTTTCATCTGGGACATAGCTGAAGTATAATTTAGTCTTACAAAACTACTCGCCCTTCGGACTCGCTGGGGGGCTGCGCCCCTCGGACCACACTCGGCCTGCGGCCTCGTATGTTGGGGGCATTCGCAATTGTTTTGCCTTTGCCGCTAAGATGCAAAATATCGGCTAAGTACAAGGGCATATTTTCAGTCCCCATCTTCTTTGGCCGGCAACTTGTCAGAGCCTTAAAAAAGAATGTTTCCCGAAGGTTTTACACCAATAGGTTCAAAAATAGTATGTGATTGAGGGGGGTAGCATGCCGGGAAGTGCCTAAACATTTACCCGTTCAGTCAGTCACCTGTACAACCGGCTTCATAGTATTTTGAAAGAGAAATAAGGATACCATAGTACAGAATGTTATTACGGTTAAACATGGTTATAATTCAGTATTTGCAATTGACTACTCTTGCAGAAACTACAAGGTTTTAGAACTTCCAACAACGAAACGAGAAATTTAGCTCTTAAAGGTAGTATGCTATATAAACAGAACCTATGCCCCGATTTCAATGAAATTGGGTATAAGTATTTATGTCACCGTAACCAAAATACGTACCAAAAATTAACAATTATTGTTGAACAGTGTTGCTATTTTTACAAATAGCTTGAGAAGGCCAGATGCTAAGTTATAACGGCTCTAGCGTAGACTATTTAAATGTTTGGTTAGTTTCCAAAACTTGAAAACTGACGTGTGTGTTACCTACCGTGACGACTGCCTGGTCAGGGGAGTGGAAGAAGAAGGGAGACGTAGGACCGAGAGATATATGAGTCTCCAGGGTACGCATCAGAATGTTGTACCTCTCTACTGCTTTGTGTCATGTGTGTGCTACCTACCGCGACAACTGCCTGGTCAGGGGAGTAGAAGGAGAAGGGAGATGTAGGACCGAGAGATTTCTGAGTCTCCAGGGTACGCAGCAGAATGTTGTACCTCTCTACTGCTTTGTGTCATGTGTGTGCTACCTACCGCGACAACTGCCTGGTCAGGGGAGTGGAAGGAGAAGGGAGATGTAGGACCGAGAGATCTCTGAGTCTCCAGGGTACGCAGCAGATTGTTGGTACCTCTCTACTGCTTTGTGTCATGTGTGTGCTACCTACCGTGACGACTGCCTGGTCAGGGGAGTGGAAGGAGAAGGGAGATGTAGGACCGAGAGATCTCTGAGTCTCCAGGGTACGCAGCAGATTGTTGTACCTCTCTACTGCTTTGTGTCATGTGTGTGCTACCTACCGTGACGACTGCCTGGTCAGGGGAGTGGAAGGAGAAGGGAGATGTAGGACCGAGAGATCTCTGAGTCTCCAGGGTACGCAGCAGATTGTTGGACCTCTCTACTGCTTTGTGTCATGTGTGTGCTACCTACCGTGACAACTGCCTGGTCAGGGAGTCAGGAAGGAGACCCAGGGAGATGTAGGACCGAGAGATCTCTGAGTCTCCAGGTTGGGAACGCAGCAGATAATGTCATCATTGGTACCTCTTCAAACTGCTTTGTGTCATGTGTGTGCTACCTACCGTATTTCCTGCCTGGTCAGGGAGTGGAAGGAAAATGATTTTACGCATCTGACCGATTTCCGAGGAGTAATACAAGTTGACTTTCTGATGTCTCAGAATTACTTTTGAACGCGAGCAGAGTTTGCTTTGATTTCCTACTGCTTTGTGTCATGTGTGTTACCTACCGATCTGACAACTCTGGTCAGGGATCGAGAGTGAGTCCCATTTAAATATCTTTTGATCGGACTCTACTGCTTTGTGTCATGTGTGTTACCTATAGTCGATTCTGACCTCAAAAAATCTCAAAACTGTGTGTGTTTACCTGACAACTGTGGTCAGGGAGGAAAGATGTAGAATTAAATTTGCAACAAGATAGTAGCATTAAATACAACTTGGTCACCGATAAACAGATTTTCGTCTAAAAATACTCTAAAGAATGTCTTTGTTTGTATTTACAGAGTTATAGGAGCCAAACTATACACTTTGGTTTTGAAGGAACCAAGTGAGGGTAGTTGTCTTTAAGAAAATATATATATTTATTATGACCGAGAGAGAGACCTCCTTCTCGCTCAAAACACGCGTAATTTTTATTATTTTTTTATAATCAGATTGTTGTTCATGTCATTTTACGTTGATTGGTGATCTACTGCTGTCATGTCATCCCATTTAAATATCTACGCAGCGGACCTCTCTACTGCTTTGTGTATGTGTGTGTTACCTTACTGCCTGGTGGTGAGAGAACATGTAGATTTTGCTGGTAAACACTATTTAGAACCAGATCTCTAGCGGTTACGACAGCAGTTGAGATAAATAGATATTTTGTCTAAAATACTCAAATGTTGTAACTTTTTTGTATTTACAGTGTCTACCAAATATACGACTGCCTGGTCAGGAGGAAGGGAAGGAGACTCTGAGGACCGAAGATCATCTGAGTTTGACCGAGCTTGGATCCTTCTCGCTAAAAACACGCTTTTGCATGTATTGTTTTACCTACCGTGACGACTGCCTGGTCAGGAGTGGAAGGACCTGAGATGTAGAGATTCTGAGTCTCCAGGTTACGCAGCAGATTGTTACAAGCTCTCTAAAACTGCTTTGTGTCATGTGTGTGTTACCTATGTGACGACTGCTGGTCAGGGAGTGGAAGGAGAAGGTACAAGATGTAGGATGAGATTGATTTTCTCATGAGTTTCCATAAAATGTTTTATGAACTGTTAAAACGATACATATTAGCAAACACGATTGTTTTGGACCTCTCTAGCTGATGATGCATTTGTCATGTGATGTGTACCTATGATATGCTTATGGTACTGTACACGGACTTACTCAAAATTGTACCCTGGAAGAAAGGGATATTTCTGGAAAAGATTCAAGAACAATCCAGCAGCAGAGGGACCTCTCAACTGCTTTGTGTTAATTTCAACATCCTAATAAATTATGCACATAAGATCAACTTTTAATCATAAATAGTTCAGAAAATTCGCCCGACATATTTGAAAACTTTAAGTTGGCAAAGTTATACGTGACAGCAAAATAAATCTCTACTAATTTGAGACCTAAGGACGATGCGTTACTATGAGCAATGTAAACGGCTCATAATATAACTTGCAAAGGAAGAGTTTTACTACCATGTCATAAACATACGGGCCAATTACCTAACGTAAACATGATCTTGTGAGCTGGCACTGAAGCAAATGAAACAGCAACAACGAATCAATAGTGAACCACCTAGTCCTTTTGCTTGACCAAGCGAAACATTTCAGAAGAACTCTGTGCGAGCTTATTATTAGAAAAGACCGAAGGCTCGTAGCCATAAGCCAAATCGTCACCCTTGTACCCCGACCAACGCATCTGCATCAGACCATAAAAGGCGTCGAGGCCAAGTTACCGTTCCAGGCGATTTCCCGTGTAGCAGATTTGTGTCTTGATGCAGCGGCCTACCTAGAAAATCACAGATACATTTACTTCAGTTACTGAAGAAAATCACCAAACCAGCGATTGATACAGGACTCTAGGGTCAATTAGAGGGCTGCTTCCTCCCAAACTGGCTGAAAGCTTTTGTAATAAATATTATATGATTCAACTATTTAATTTCAAGACCTCATGACTTAATTACTAAGTTCGAGATAATATGATTACATTACACTACAAGTACAAAATCATTTAACAGCTTCAAAATTGAATCAATATTTTCTTTGCCGTTACTGTATTTTTGTTTAACCATCTCGCCTATTATAAATTTGTCTGATTGGAATTACTTTACCAAAAACTACTTCAAATAAATTGAAAAATAAATATCAAAATTGTGAAATAAAACCTTTAACAAAAAAATTGAACCGACTTCAAAACAATCCAACAGTAAAATGCTATAAAGTGTGAAGAATCCTGTATTAGCACATGATACATTCATAAACAATGGGTTTCTGATGTGTAAACATATATTACACTGGTAGCAGCTTACCCATTTCATGGTCAATATAATAAATATTAATTTGTACATATAGTAAAAATCATCACTATTTTGCCATATTGTAGAATACAATTTAGAGTTATAATCTTCATTCACTTTAAAAAACATTGGAGTCGGTGATGCTTCTTCTTTGATAATATTGCTTCAGCAGCACCGACTCCAATATTTTTTTTAAAGTGAATGAAGATTATAACAACTTCTAAATTGTAGTCTACAATATGGCAAATAGTGTGCGCATTTGGTGGTATTTTTATATGTATTAGCAAATTAATATTTATTATATTGGTTACCATGAAATGGGTACAGCTGTAATATCTTACTGTAGTGTAATGGATAAATTATTGTTTGTTCGCGTAACACATCAGAAACCCATTGTTTATGAATGTATCATGTAAAGCAATACAGGATTGCATTACCCAATTATTTCACACTTTTTATAGCATTTTACTGTTGGATTGTCTTAGATACAATGTGAATTGTAAAGCTACAATAAATAAACTATCAACTTACTGTTGTTTTGATGAAAAGAAGAGGAAGACGAATATACACGAGGACATGATGAATATGATTCCGATTGCCGCTTTAGTCTGACACTTAAATCCACAACCATCCTTTCGTCTAGCTTTTGGTTCTGTAAATTTCCACACAGCCAGGTATTACTGGTAGGTTGTACTAAACACATTCAAAGGATTCTCTAGAACTGTCGGAAATAGCCCAAAAACTCATAGTATTAAGGACTCAAAACAGGCTGAATAGCACCTAACTAATGTGAGATACCTATTCTAAAATCCTACACATGCATTATTTGCCCAAATTTCATAAACCTTACGATCAACTTAGGTCACAATAGTTTTTGTGACCTCCGTTTCTTAGGTAGTGTACATTCCATGTTCCTCAAACTCCCTGGTAGACCTAGAACACCTAGGAACGTTTCTGAGGGGTAACATTGCTTAGTTAATGGAAAACTTATAGATTTCAAGTCTGGAAATCATTTGGTTGGTCCTGAAAACAATTTACTTTTAGCTCATTTTTCAAAGACGCAATGTTGTTCTATCTTTAAACTGAAACCGCATATGTTTTGCAGTTTTTCGAAGAGCATGTTTGTTTGAAAACTATTCATGGCAAGCATGTGATGAATTAAAAGTAATAAACTATATGCGTACTTCGGCTACAACGTAAACAAACTAAGGAATTAGGTTATAAAATGTCTCTTCGAAATATTACGACCTAGCCTATAAATGAAGTAATGGCTCAATCATTGATATCTAAAAAGAAGGACAAAGATGCAGAAGCAAGTGTGCGGAGACCTAGTCTTATGTTTGATGTCCCTTCGGAAAACGATAAACTATTCTTAGATTTCGTAACCACAGGAGATCTCGCAGAAGTGAAGAAACTGATCGAGAACAAAGACAACTTCATAAACATCAACTGTCTGGACTTCAAAGGGCAATCGGCTCTTCATCTAGCATTGAAAAACAACGATGAAATAATGGTCGCTTATTTGGTCAGCCGGAAAGATTTGGACCCAATGGACTGTGTTCTTCATGCAGTCAAAATGAACAATCTTCGAATCGTTACGATGATTTTGGACAAATTGAAAAGTATTCATCCTCAGCACAATCTAGAATTCAACCCTTGCATCAACTCTCCAGACTTCCCGGACTATTTGACTCCGCTCATGCTCGCTGCTCAATGTGGCCATATGGAGATGATACATTTGCTGCTGTATAGAGATCACCCACCCTAGTTCCTCCACATCGCCCAGCTTGTCGGTGTGAAGAGTGCATTGCCACCAAGTCAGAGAAAGACACCCTGGAGTTGACCAACTACACGTATGACTTATACAGAGCTATTTGCAACCCAGTTTATATATGCCAGCTCACAAATGACCCGATTCTTCTAGTCTTCCATCTAGTGGTCGAACTGAGGGAAGTCGCAAAGAAAAATAGAATATTGCTACGCAGCTACGAAGAACTGATTTTAAACACGGAAACGTTTGCTGCCGACCTAATAGCGCTTTGCCGGAATTCCGAGGAGGTTAAAACAATACTGAATGAGAAGTACGGTTCAAATTTAAGAGGAGACTTCCAATTCCCAAGATTGATATTAGCTGTGGATTACAGGCAGAAGCGTTTCGTGGCTCAAACCAGTGTTCAAGAAGTGTTAGAGAATGCGTGGGTCAGCAGTTGGTACGCCTGGAGAAGCTATTCACAGTTCAGATGCTTTCTCCACTTTCTGGGACGCGTGTCAATGCTCTTTGTCCTTTTCTTTGTGTGTTTGTTATTACCAAAGAGTAAATGGGCAAAGTTTTACGAAATCCCCTTAAATCGCATGCTAAGCTGGGTAGCGTCTAACTTTGTGTTCCTTTTCCTGTTATTCATTCAGTCGATCTCCGACAGGAAAGATCAAACCAGATACGATATCCTGGACCACACTGGATGGTTGACTTGTATTTTCTTCTTTGAGTTGACACGCATCATAAGTTCAGGTAGAATGTGCTTTCTACAGGGTGTAAGAAAATATTTAGTATTCAAGTGGAACCAATTTGACGCTCTAACAGACTTTCTCTTTGTGACTAGTTTCTTGTTTTGGTTAGTGTCCGTTCTTACCTGTCTAAGAGAGCCTGATATCGAAAGAAAGAATTGGGACAAATATGACAGTCAGTTGTTCTTTGAAGGATTCCTTTGCGTCGCAACAGTAATGTCTTTCTCAAGACTCTTACTGTTACTACAAATTCATGAAACCTGGGGACCTATGCAAGTTTCCTTAGGGAAGATGACCAAAGACTTATTTCAGTTCATAATAGTATTTATCATAGCGATAGGCTCGTTCAATATCGGGATGTGTCGGCTGTACCAATACTACGACGGAATGAAGCAGACTGACTCGGAAGCAAACGCCGTGAGCAGCCAGGAGAGCTCGTTCGTAAGTGGTTTCGACACTTTCAAAGTTCTCTTCTGGGGACTTTTCGGCATGTCTTCCCAAGACGCCGGTGCCGTTGTCATCGAGAATCTTCCCAACGAAGAGGGCACACTAGATGTGATAGTGACTCACGACTTCACACAAGCAGTAGGCTTGTCCTTGTTCGCCATTTACACGGTCCTGCAGGTGATCATCCTCCTGAACATGCTGGTGGCGGTCATGTCCAACTCGTACCAGAGAGTGACCGACAACGTGGATGTGGAGTGGGTGTTCGGTCGCACGGAGGTGTATCTGTCCTACATGTCTCAGAGTGTGCTGCCGCCTCCACTCAACTGGATGCCTGCAGCCGTGGGTCACGGCGCATGCGCAGGGTTCATCACCAACATAATCGGCCGCCGGGTGTCTGACACCGACAGGGAGTCTGAACAAACGCTGGAAGACAAGAGGGAGTTCGACACAGTCATGCAGAGGTTGGTCGAGAGATACTTCAGCCAACAAGACGAGAAGGCGTAAAATACCGCAAAACCTGAAGATAAAGGCAGCTCTTGTAATATCTGTGCTTGGAAAGCTTTGCGAGAGGGCACCGATTTTAAAATGAAAATAAACAGCTACGGTACCGATACGTTTAATTGAAACAATTGAAAACGCTCATTGAGATCAGAAAATATACACTTTTGAATATATCACACTGTACATTAAATATCAAAATTACTTCAATATATTGAGAAATTAAATATATTGAAATGAATATGAAAACCGTGGTTTATTTAGAGTCATAATATTGGGTTCTGCTTAATATAGTGTTTCCATCAAATTTAAGGCGTTTTACACATCCAGTTTTGTTTGACGAATTGGAATGAAGTCCGGATAAGGGAGGTAGTGTGATGGCCAGAAGTCGGCTATGAAAGGTCAAAGCACTACATCCAAAAGAAATCCTCAAGTTACGAGATTCCCCCGCGAGCAATTCTGACCTCAGCACGCATGGCACTCGCGCTTGGTAATGGATTTCCCCATCTTATTGGACCTCTGTAAACGCTCAATTGTCTGTGGTGCTGTTTACCAGGCAATGTAGAGGTGAGGATGGGCTGCGGAGTCTGGGTCTGGGTGGCTCTGGAGGTTGACGAGCCTGCGCAGGAGCAAGCACCGAGGTGATCACAGGAGCAGAAGGTGCGCGAGGTGAGGGCCTTCACTCCGTAGCCCCGCTCGGACACTGTCCCCGCCCCCAGCACGTGTCCTGCATAGGGGCAAACATCGTGGTTTCAGTAATGTTTGAGGTTTTTTTCTTGGTGAGTAAATATTAACTACAGAGTGTTTTGAAAGTCACCCCTTACGTCCCCCACTTTGACTTGAACGACTGAACATTTAGTAAACGCACTTTGGGTATCCTTGGGGTGCTGTTAGGATGTGCTCTTAGCGTACATTTAGTGTGGTCGGAGGTTGGTCCTCGCACCAAAACTGTATTTAGGTGTTCATATCAGAAATTTCTTATGGGAACCCCTAACGAGCAGCCCTTAATGTTGAAGCCAATAAAAGCCCTTAAACATTTTTTCCAATGACCAGTTGTTCACTCACGGGTACAGTCCTGCAAACAGGTGAGGTTGCCTGAGAGACGCTCTAGAGGGTCACAGTGCTGGTCAGGGCAGGTGGCCAGGGACACTGAACATGTAGAGTACCCGAGCACCGCCCATTCACATCTGGCTGCAGAGTCGTTCATCCTACAATACAAACAAAAGACTTCAGACCTCGAAGAAAAATCACATTTCGATTTCAATAAACAACTCATATTCCACTGTTATATCCGCCATCTTTTTAAAATTGATTTTCATTGTTTGTAGTGATGGGTAACATAAAATGTAAATTCGTTTCGAATGTTATCATATTCAGATGATACGGATTGTTAAACACTAATACTGTATATCTGTACGCCAGTGAACAGTAAGACAAATTTCAATTTTTCAGGAGATATATTCCACTGAATATATACCCTCTGACATACCCTCTGAGTGCACCGAGCCCGTGCGCGCAGGTGGTCCTGAGACACTCGCGCTGAGTGAGAGCTGAGCACAGGTTGTCTGTGTGGTCGTGTGAGTGACACGAGCTTGTGTTCACCAGCACCACTGTCAACGCAACCCCTCCCTGCTCAACACCAGAACCTTTCCACGTCACCTTCACTCTGCAACCAAACCACCATGGATGGGCTGACACTTATAATCGCTTAAAACAGAGCTGAAAATTTAATATTCTTAGCATGTGTATCACGTTGTGAAGTTACTGTTAAAAGAATAGGCAATTAAGGAACTATAGTGAAAAAATACTCACTTAATCACAGGGGGAGATAGTTGCAGTGCGGTTGTGTTGAGGACGTACACGATGCCGGCCAGAGAGGTGACGGAGAGAGCCGGGTGTGACATGGAAAAGCGCGGTGCAGCCAGGGTGTCCAAGGTTGTGAAGTCTAGAGGTTGTGTCACCCTGGCGTGCACTGACGCAGACCGAGACACATACACACTCTCTCTGGGATACACTACTGATACACACCAACATCCTGTACACACATCACCAGTCTAGAGTATAAGGTGTGACAAGGAGAATCGAGGAGCACTATCCAGGGAAGTGAAGTCTAGAGGTTGTGTCGTCCTCTAAGAAGATTCATTATGCTGATGATGATGACCTTGAGTATCGACTCACAAAATGTGCATGTCGCTGGCCCGGCCACCTCATAATTTTGCAAAACAAATTATATCACGATTTAGTACGAAACAGGTACGAATCGGTACTACTAATTAAAAAATAGGTACTTATATACTTTTCGAGTAATATCAAAAAAACGTTGGCCGGGCCAGGGACATGCGAGCCCGGCCACGTCGGAATTTGAAGAAAATAATTATACCACGATTTAGTACGAAATTGGTACTAATGGTGAAACTAACTAAAAAATAGGTACTTACTTACTTTTTAAGCTATTAACAAAAAGCCATCGAATTCCGGGATGAAAACTATACTGTTGTGTTGGAAAAATAGGTATTTTTGATGACACTTATTAAAAGATAGGTGCTATAAAAATAAAAGTGCTATTCACAAAACAAAGCGCCGAGGAATGCGCAGGTCGGATTCCAAAACGATGACGTCATGTCGAGCTTCCGTAGTGATGCGCTGGGCCACCATTATGCTCCTTGCAAATACACAAAAACCGCTCTAGATTGGTAACTCTTCAAACTTTGTCAAATTATAGTAAAAAATAGGTACTAATTGGTACTACACGAGAAAAAATAGATACTATTTCATGTCCAGAATTATTAAGCAAAATTTGATTTAGTCCAGCCCGGTCACATTTGAATTGTAAAGGTTTAACTGTACCTAATTGATGGAAAAAATAGGTAATAATTGGTACTACTTATTAAAAAATAGGTACTGTACTTCAATAATAAAGGCGTAATTAAAGAAAAACTACTAGTCATGTCACAGGCCGGGCCAGAGACATGTCCTTGCAAATACACAAAAACCGCTCTAAAATGGTAACCACTGGGTATTTTTCTTCAAAATTTGTCAACTTATCGTAAAAAATAGGTACTAATTGGTACTACACGAGAAAAAATAGATACTATTTCATGTCCAGAATTATTAAGCAAAATTTGATTTAGTCCAGCCCGGCCACATTTGAATTGTAAAGGTTTAACTGTACCAAATTGATGGAAAAAATAGGTACTAATTGGTACTACTTATTAAAAAATAGGTAATTCAATAATAAACGCGTAATTAAAGAAAAACTACTAGTGACGTCATTAGCGACATGCTCCTTGCAAATACACAAAAGGCTTGAAGAAAAAATACCCAGTGGTTACCATTCAAGAGCGGTTTTTGTGTATTTGCAAGGAGCATGTCGCTGGCCCAGCCTCATGCTAGTAATTAGTAGTTTTCTTTAATTACGCGTTTATTATTGAATTACCTATTTTTTAATAAGTAGTACAAATTATTACCTATTTCTTTCAACAATTTGGTACAGTTAAACCTTTACAATTTAATGTGGCCGAGCTGGACTAAATCAAATTTCGCTTAATAATTCTGGACATGAAATAGTACCTATTCTTTCTCGTGTAGTACCAATTAGTACCTATTTGTTGCTATAAGTTGACAAAGTTTGAAGAAAAAATACCCAGTGGTTACCATTCTAGAGTGGTTTTTGTGTATTTGCAAGGAGCATGATGGTGGCCCAGCGCATCACTACGGAAGCTCGACATGACGTCATCGTTTTGGAATCCGACCTGCGCATTCCTCGGCGCTTTGTTTTGTGAATAGCACTTTAATTTTTATAGTACCTATTTTTTAATAAGTGTCATCAAAAAGTTCCAATTTTCTCCAACACAACAGTATAGTTTTTATCCCGGAATTCTAAAGTGGCCGGGCTGGCCTGGCCATCGTTTTTTGTTAATAGCTTAAACAGTAAGTAAGTACCTATTTTTTAGTTAGTTTTACCAATTAGTACCAATTTCGTACTAAATCGTGGTATAATTATTTTCTTCAAATTCCGAGGTGACGGGCTCGTTTTCCTGGCCCGGCCAAGGTTTTTTGCTAATTACTCGAAAAGTATATAAGTACCTATTTTTAATTAGTAGTACCAATTAGTACCTATTTCGTACTAAATCGTGATATAATATTTTTACAAAATTTCGAGGTGGCCGGGCCAGCGACATGCACATACTCACAAACCATTGATAAAATACTCAGAGATAAAATAAAATCAATATTTAAAAGTTTGTGTCCAGTAGTTTGACAATCCGAAAATTAAAACTAATCTAGATAAAACAACCCATTTTATTTTAATTTTTTTAAGAATTATACTGCCCTTAAATTTTAGAATATTTCCATATCAATAAAGTTCATTTCCCTAATGTGTTAAGGCTTTATATTGATAAGAATGTATCTTGGGACAAACACATGACCACTTATGTAAAAAGCTTTCCTCGTGAGGCTTTCTACGAAGACCTTCAAATGATCTATGCTCAATAGATCATTTTAAAATAATTTTTCATGAAATAATCTAACTAATCTAACTAGGCAGTCTAATACGGGATAATACTGCGCTGCAGGAAAAGCATTTATTCTCCAAAAAGCCGCAGTTCGTGTAATTTGCAATGTAATGTCAAATGATTAAGTCGAGGGGCTTTTTAATAGTCAAAGGTTTCACCTTGGCATCATTTTATGTATTTTAAACCATAAAGTTTTGTGTATATCTACATTTGAAAAAGCAATTTAGTGCGAGTTTAAGACGGTACACGCTCAAATATAACATTTAGACCAGTTACTGAGATTACAAGTTCATGTTAGACTACAAGCTGGTACAAAGTTCTCGAGTATTCTTTCAGTTTAAGATAAAATCTAATATTTGGCCAAAAACTGTTAAAAAATAAACTAAAACAGTATTTGCTGCACTTGACCATACTAATTAGCTAATCATACCAAATCACAAGGTTTTCTACGCTATTGCATGACACTCCACCGCCAGTGTCAATAACAAAAAACAGACACAATTCACGTTTTAACCTTCTTTAGTTTGTAAATCACTGTATTACGTGCAACCCTTTAGAGGAAAAGACAACATTCTAACATGTTTGACTAACCAAGAGTTTTAGAAATCCTTCCGAAAAAATTGGATGCCAAAAATTAGTGTTTTAAAGTTAATAAGCTTATTATTTGCCTGGCGGGAATATTACATGTAGAGATCATTTTGTTTCGACATTTAGAGAACATAAACATGACAGAACAAAATATTAAGCATACTGTTGGATTCACAATGAATCCATATAATGACATATAAACTACGCACATTTATTCTTTCGTCTATTAGCTACACAACAACGGAAGTTAATTTCTAAACAGCCCTCTTTAAGTAGAACTAAGGCAATATTTACCTGTTGTGAGGCAGAAAAGGAACAGAGCATATGTTATCTGTGGTGTCGGCATAGTTGGGAATAAAAAGTTAAAAAACAGCTGTATTTTAGTTGTTATTTAGCTATATTATTTCTACTTCTAGGTACTTTTAAAAAAGCCTACGATACAGAAACTGCTGTTTGTCTTTGACGCCTAGTCACATAATCCATGAAGAGCTTACTGCGACAACAACTGTTCTTGCTTATAATAAAGGACTTGAAAAGGTCCTAAGCTGGGATGAATCAATTCTCTACAAAATATAAACCACTAAAGTGAAATAGTTGAGTGGAGGGTAATGCACTAAAGTTATTCGCACAAGAGGAGAGACGCGCACAGACTGACTTGGAGTTTACAGCAAATCCTATTTAAAACCAGATAAGAGGGGGTGGCAATATCTTCAACCCTCTCCTTCCTCCAGCCTCCCTCCCCCATCCCCTTCACAACCTACCCATCTACTTCTTTGTGTTTATATCAATATCATCAATATTCTTTGTTTGAAGTGTGTTCTTGACGATGGTGTCATTTCTGAAATTAAAACAATATTACGGACGTTTTCTATAGTTTTCGAGTAAACAAAAAGTACACGACGTTTCGGGATCTGGAATCTGACCCCGTCTTCAGGTGAAAAGTAACCCAAAACATAACACACAACATTAGTAAAAGAGCTAGTCAAAAAGTAATAATTAGTGCAAGCTGACTAGTCACCCACCACTAAATAACCTTAATTCCCCCCTCCCTTTACCCCCTACCATCTTTCCTTCCCCCGTAAAACTTGTTAATTTTATAACAGCTAGCCTACAAAACAATACAACATGTACAAAACCTACAGACAACAATTAAAAAACAAAAGATAAATTAAACATGTCTACGGCCAGTGACAGCTGCACACTGACTGACTGCCTGACTATCCACCAGACAGCCCCATTGGCTTGCTCGGAGCAGTGATCGACCAATCACAGCCGTAAATGAGACCGACAACTGTAACAGATAACACAAAAAATACCTATTTATGCCCTGCCAATGTAAAGGGGAAAATTAATGTTATTCGGTGGTGGGAGACTGGTCAGCCTGCGCTGATTACTGTTAAGCTAGCTCTAATGTTACTAATGTTTTGTGTGACTTTTCACCTGAAGACGGGGTCAGATTCCAGACCCCGAACGTCGCGTACTTTTTGTTCACTTCAAAACTATAAAAAAACGTCCGTAATAAAGTTTGAACCACAGAAATCGCCAATATGAAATATTGAATATCTAATAGAAATCAAAAGTTTATTGGTACCCCACAAAAAAGTGCCAGAATAATTGTTTTGTGTTAAGATTTCTCTAACTTTCGCTCGGTTTATACAACTTTTAATTTTGAATACACGCTGAGAAATTCTAAGACAGAATTGTTCAACTATAATTATGGAGAATTAGTTTTTATTAAATTGGAAGCGACATTATTTGGTTCAAATCAAACTTTTGGACCGTTTGGTAACCTGTCACTGCCACAGAAGACATTTTGATATAAACCACCTAGACTTAATTCTTATAATTTTACAAATAATGTAATTTTATTTGTAAAATTAAGTTTTATTTTAAAATTAAACTGTTATTGAATGGTTGAAGCCGTACGCTCGTCTTTTCGTTGAACAAAAGTTAATAAATTTTGTTTTTTTTAATTTAAGATGAGTAGGTTTTCGTTGAACCATAGAATAAGATTGATAGTCTCGTTTGTTCCAGCATATGAATATTAGGGCTGGATACTGAGGGGGAGGGGGAATATTGTTGGCGAACAGAGAAAGTTTGGAATTTGATGCTCATATTATCATATGGTGTGAGGGTATAACGTATAATATTAGGTCTGTGTTACAATATCTTTGGGAAAGCTAGAAAATTACTCGATCTGCGTTATCCCAAAGATAATGTCATGGTAAGCCCTAACACAGATAGCGCTCCGGGAATTATTTTAAGAGCCTCGTGTCGCACGAGTTTGTCACATTTAAGTAAATAAATAAAAAGTCATCGACTTCGGACAAACTCGAGCATGTCAAGCGAAGGGGGGAAAAGACGGTGAGGGATCACGGTAGCGCTATCTGTGCTTGGGCTGCCTATGTCGATTTTGCTGCATCAACCGTGTGGCATGTATGCGCAATCTACTTACCATAACATTATCTTTGGTTCTCCGTAATGATGCAAACATATAAAGATGACTTGCCGCATGATTAAGGGCAAGGTGGCGCCGGCTATAAAAGCGGCTGCACCTTCTCCCAGTCCCTGAGTCGCAGGAGATGTATGTAGTACATGGCTGACTCGGAGACAACACGAGATACTGTACGCGTATACTCAGCAGGAGCTGTCCTTCTCTTGATACAAACATTATCAGGTATTAGGAAAGTGAGATATTCATGCCATCAGCATGGTAAGGACCGTGAAATGAGCATCAATCTTGACCCCTGGAACACGTTTTGTGCATCTTTTTCAAAACTGTATATGCATGTTTTCAGGCATGTATGTACTCTACAGATCGCTTTTTTTGTCCGTTTTCTTGGAATTTGGTACGAGTGTTTATATCGTAAATATATCTCAGTCAAGTTCGTCAACCAGCAAAATTATTCAACCGGATGTATACTTGGAGGAGGGGGGGTTTATTAAACACGTTGTTTTAATGATCTAAAATCCGTTAATTTTATCCGGTATTTTTTCAATTTCAATTTCTTTATTAAATTCATAGTTTATATATACATTGCAGTTACGTTTTATCCCTTGTAGCTATTGCTAATGAATGCTAGGTATTGATGACACTCGAAATAAATATGTATTTTTATGGTATCCATCAATGTATGAAAAACCATCAAGCCATTTTAATATAATGCCCAACAAAGTGATTTTTCACTTTTTACTATAACAGCTAAATGCAGTCCGATTTTAGTAAAACTTAAAATTAGTTTTCTTTCTCTTCTGGAACTACAATAACTATAAACTGCCAGTAAGAGAACTCCGTAAGTCTGAGGCAAAAAGCCTAAGCGAGGCTATGAGCGCAACGAACAGCCTCGTAACACCCGCCATAGTAGACAAATCCAATAAAATAAAAAGGTTTTCAGTTTTATATTATTTTAAATTTGACAAAACAGTCATACACTATTAGTATTTTTTTTAATTTATTTTCAGGTTCGTCCTATTTAGTCTGTGGATTGGTTTGAATTGAAATAACTTTTTTCCATGCCTATATTTCAAAATTATAGTTATATTTGTTTTCAAATAAGAAAGTTATTTACTAGGAAACCTAGGCTAATAAGTTGTTTAGCAGCTGATTTAAGTAAATTGTTTTCTATTAAATACACAGATTAATGTCTGCCTAGTGCTCTATATGTCAAAATTAAGTACATTCTGACTTAATAATCAAACTAAAATAATCTTTAAACAAAAGGTTGATGCAAGCGACGGGAAATTTTTTATCGGTTAAGGGGGTAAAACGCTATTATACAGGTTGAATTGTGTATTCATTTATGGTAAAACTACAACAATTTTATAGGCAAAACAAAGCTTTAAATGCCACCACTATAAAACGGCTGATCCGATCTAGCTGGTTAACAAATTTAACCTAGATATATTTACAACAAGAAAATGTGTACTAAATTTCAGGACATACCAAAAATGCGACCTGTAGAGCGGTCACACACACACATATAGATATGTTTTAGGGCTATGATTATGTTTCGAAAGTACATACTGTATACAGGGTTTCCCATAAGTAAAGTGCCAGACTCTAGGAAAAGGTTATATGGGTCAAAGTAAAGAGAAACTTAAGAATAAAACCTTTTCCGAAAACGCTTAGTTAACCAGATATTCACCATTTTATATTTGTCACTAATTATTTATTATCTCCCACGCCACTTATCGGATTTGACTCAAACTTAGCATACATTTGTGTCTATGTAAGAAAATTTATGGAAAAAATTACCAGCATCATCTAACTTTTAATTTTAAAACGGTGGCTATTTTATGGTATTTTTGGGGCATTTTTTAAGGTTACACCTTAAATAGTAAATAATTGGTGGGTTTTACGATAAAATGTAAGTTCTGTAGTTTTGTAGCGACTTTTACTACCTATCTATTGACACCAAAGTAAAAAAATCGATTCATAATCGACAAACTTACAGTGGACACCGTGGCAAACATCAAAAGGTGGAAAGTTGTCTGTTTTCATCCAGAGTTTTCCCTAAGCTTCGTTGTTTCCCAATAGATTTTTATGACCTTGGTGTCCAATAGATAAGTAATAAAATTCACTCCAAAACGTTATAATTTACATTTTATCGTTAAACTCACCGTTTCTTCGCTATTTAAGGTGTAACGCCAAAAATGCCCTAAAATTACCAAAAAATAGTCACCGTTTTTAAATGATAAGTTAGATAATCCTGGTAATTTTTTCCATAAACGGTCTAACTTAGATACAAATTTACGTTAAGTTAGAGTCAAATCCGATACATGGTGTGGGAGATAATAAATAATTAGTGAAAAATATAAAATAGCGAATCGTTGGTTAACTAAGCGTTTTTTAAAAAGACTTTATTTTTGGTTTTCTCTTCATTTTGACCCATATAACCTTTTCATAGAGTCTGGCACTTTACTTATAGGACACCCTGTATATAAATTGTTCTCTATATAAATTTTGTCATTTGACTCGGGTGGTTTTGGGAAGCAAACAACTTCAAACCGTACCTTTCTACAACGTGTCCTCTTTGGTACAAAATCAAATTAATAATTATTAATGTACATAGTAGTACATATATTCTGTACTATAAGATACCCCTAGGTTTGAAAGTGCAACTGATTTAAATGAACTGAATATTCCATTACCCAAAATTAATAGCTAAAAGGAAATATTTCAACGATTTAGGAACACATTATATAAACACCTATCAGAAACAATAATTTATTACAAGAAACAGACAATATAAAGTTTTAGGAATTATAGATAAATCTACATGGAATACATTGATTTGTGTGTAAACGAGTTTCGTCAGGGCTATTTTTGCTAAGAAAATCAAATTTAATAATTATTAGCATAATGTACATGGGGCAAGTAGTACGTGTATTTATATTGCAAAAAATGGCAGTAAGAATAATATGCAGACTAAATTCTGTATGCTTAAGACTACCCCCATTATACATATTAGAAACTTTATTATTCTTTAGATCTAAATATTCCTTTTGATTGTAGTTGAAACTGACTTAAGAAAGCAAAATTTAATAAAGTACCATCGGGTTCGACAAACTACCAATTGAAGCTGGTAGGAAGTTGTTTAATCACCTACCTGATACTTTACGAAATAAAGATTTTAAAATATTTAAAACACACCTAAAACAATATTTATACAATTCGTAATTTGAGAGAACATGGAGGCTTAAATTTTAATTTTAATGTTAACTATAGATCTAAGTCATTACCAGTGGTATTGTATTTTTAATTTTGTTATGCTTGTTTGTATTAATATGACAATAAATCTTGTTGTTGTTGTTTGCATCAAGAGCAGGTTGACACAATCACTCACACCTGGGTGTCATAGTGCCGATCTGCCCTGGATGCCCTCTGCAATATGTGCAATTATTGCAAGGACCGAACGCGCGTTAACCGACACATTTACCAATAAACTTTGTAAATAATCTAAATTTTAATAGAATTTGAATAAGTTTTGATACATTAAAGTGGTTACATGCGCAACTCAACGGAATAAACATTCAAGAAGCATTACAGCCTTCATTGTAAACTCTTACTCATTCGTAGAAAATACTATACATTTCACGATTTGAATTTTACATACGCCCACTTGAATGTATGTATAGCGTCTATTTAAGTATATATTGGTAGGCTTTGTAACTACGCAAGATTTGAGTACGCATGATTTCAATTTGTTCATTTAACCATTAGATTAAGGTTAATTGAACAATTTTTACCTAACTTACCTACTTCTAGTATCTAAAAGGTTACACTTTACATTTTAGTATAGGCTAACTTGAATTATAAATAGCCAAGTACTACAGACGAGGCTATTGCAACAGTTTTTAAATGTTCTGTATAACTTTTAATCATTATAAAATTATTCTATCAATAAAATTTAAAAATTCAAATTGACGTTGTTACCTTTGATGAGCATGACGGTGTCTTCTTCCTCAACGAGGGTGTCTACATTGTTTTGTATCAGTTTCAAAACAATTTCAATAACTGCATTAAAGCAACTTGTTAAAATATGGCTATTTTACTTTAAATTAAAAGATTTAATTACCTGGTTTCAATGCAAGTATGACCAAACTTTCTAAAACGGTAGCACATTGGGTGTTGTCTGTGTGATGCGAATTCTGAGCTATGTCATGAACAAATTTAGTGTGTCCTGACTCGAAGTGTGTATTTTACTATCATTCAAACCTTAATAAAAAGTCGAATTTACTTAAAAGTGTTAATTGTATCATTCGAAGGTGGCCCGGGGGATTACTTTTGACCGGGCACCGTGGGACCTGTCTTGCCTAAACCTCTTATTAAAAAAATTGTATTTGGTCAATTGGTGAACTAGTTAATAATAATTTATGGAGACTAAAACTAATATACAGGGTTGAACAATAGTGTAGCAAGTTGGAAAGAGCTGATGGATATGAGCTGTTATTGTTTTGCTGACAACACACATAAAAATTTACTCCACGAAATATTTAACTAATCCCTGGAAACACTTAATGGAATAAAATTATTCTATTAAATTTTCAAAGAATAAGTATATTGAAAAATCACCAATACGTGTGCACTACTTTGGTATAAAAGGTAAATCCCAAAACTACAAACTACTGTATTGGGAATTTTTCATTTTTCGTCTTTAACTATAACCTAATTTGTTTATATTTTGAAATATTTGGAATCGGCTTTGTTTTTACTTACACATTTTAATCACCTGTTCAATATACAAACTATGCCAGAAACTAGATCACAAACATTGGTTTGTACAAACATAAACAAAAAAATCTGTTTTTCTTTTTTTAACACATTTATTAACCGTTCAGCAAATTACAACTGCTATGCAGGCTACTTGTAACTTATTATATTAACAAAATATACAGCCAGTGTGAGGACAGCTTTGAGCCCCTCTGGAAATAAATAAACTCATAACATAAAACATAATTACCAAAGTAACAAATAACGTAACTCTGAACAAAGAAATAATACATAAATAAATATTAACATAACATAAACTCATAATTTACAATGTTTTAAATCATGTTGATGCTAAAGTAAATGGTACATTACAGTAAATAAGCAATTTTGAATTTAAAACACACAATTTTTCACAGAAAATTAAATTGATGTCTTGAGGCAATTTGGGCTTTAATCTTAGGTTTTCAAGTACTGAAGGTTGTCCGATGTTAAAATGTTGAATACTTGAAGTCAAAGGTTTTTGAAAAAAATTTGTAATCTTGTGGATGAATTCTTTTATAGTTCTTTGTGGACTTGGTCGTTTCTATATACCCTTAATACTTGGTTTTGAAATATTTGTAATTTAGTTATAGCAGATGTTGAAGCTGTTCCCCATATCTGGGAGCCATAAAGTAGAAGTGGCCGAAGAATAGATTTGTAGAAAAGTCCGTTTTTATTGATAGAGGTGATTTTTTGTTTATTAAGGGATAGAGTTTTAACAGTCTCCGTGCGCCAAGTTAAGTTTTTGTTGATATAAATTTCCAATTAAGTTTTCTATCAAGGTATACACCAAACTTTATTGATCAGGGATTCCATGGAATTTCTTCATTTATAATTTAAATTATAGACCAATATCTCTACTGTCCACTTTTAGTAAAATATTTGAAAAACTATTCTTAATCCGAATATGTTCATTTTTAAAGAAATTCAATATTATATCAAAAGCCTAATTTGGTTTTACTGAAGGAAAAAGTACTTTAGAAGCTATCAACGAATTTGTAGAATTTACTGTTTCAAATTTAGATGAAAGAAAGAGGACTTTGAGTGTCTTTTTGGACCTGTCAAAGGCTTTCGATTGCCTAAATCATGCCAAATTACTAGATATCTTATTTTCTTACGGAATTCGTGGAAACTCCTACGATTGGATGAAAACATATTTAAGTAATAGAACTCATCAGGTGCAAATTGAAAACGATTTGTCTAATGAAATAGACTTGAACCATGGTGTCCCCCAGGGATCGGTTCTTGGCCCTACGTTGTTTATTTTATATGTTAATAAATGCAAAGAAATGCTATTTGGAAATCATTTAAACAACTGTAAAGTGGTGCAATACGCTGATGACACAACGCTTAGTTTCAATGCAAATAACTACAATGATCTTAAAGATCTTGCAATTGAAAAACTAAAGGTTGTATAGAATATTTTAAAAGCCTTGATTTAGGTACAAACTTTAGTAAAACCAATTATATCAACTTTGAGTTAAATCAATACAACGAAAATGACAAATTTAACTTTACCATCAATAATTATACCCTTCAAGAAGCTGATTGCGTTAAATTCTTAGGCATTTTGATAGATAAAAACTGTCTTGGGATCACCATATTGATTTGGACTTTGGTATGTAACAGGGTGTCCACAGGACTATTTTTGTTAAGAAGTTTGTCATCACATTCCAACCAAGATGTTTTGAAAATGGCATATTATGGCATTATATATATCCCCATCTTTCCTACGGATTATGTTTATGGGGAACTGCTCTGAAACCAAAATTCAAAGAATTTTTGTACTCCAAAAGAAAGCAATTAGAATAATAGCCAGGCTTAAACACCGAGAATCTTGCAAAGAAGCATTCAAATTTTTATCCATATTGCCAGCATTATCCCTATACATATTACAAACTTTGATTTTTTTTACATCCAATTATTCGTTTGAAGAATGCATACAACACCAGAAATCAGTCAATTCGGCCAACCTACCACAGACTACAAATGTGTGATAAGCTTCCTATGGAAGCTGGTAGGCAATTATATAATAAATTACCAATCCACGTAAAAGATATAGATTTAAATAAATTTAAAACAAAAATTAAAAATTACTTGCTTCTAAATTCGTTTTACAAGGTACAGGATTTCACTGGCAGCTAAATTAAGCATAACTTTCATTACAGTCTTACCAGTGGTAATAGGTTTTATTTTATATGTATATATGTTAGCCTATATGTCAAAAACAATTTGTATTGTACAATTTGACATTAAATTATTTATTATTATAATTAAATCATTTCAAAATAAAATTTCCAACTTAGAAGTAAAATATACCACGTCAAAACTACCAAACAATAAACAAACTACAACATGGATGAATCAAGATAAATGGTTGGACGATTCATACCTAAAAGCTTTTTTAGTAGTTGAACCAACGAAATTTCTAGAACACACAGTACTATATTATTATTTATTTGTGAGTCCATCCGTCACTCATCTTATAAAAGATGGCACTAACTATGAAGTGCTAAATACCTTGACTGCCCTCAATTACAACCTAATGGACCACATATTTTTCTGCTTAAACGATTTCAAAGAAAATGAAGTTAATGTTTCAAATTCTGGCAGAGGATCTCATTAGGTCTGTTGGTTTTTAACAGGGAGCATGACATATTTCAACATTACGATAGTATCAGTGGGTTAAACTCAAATCATGCCAAAGCGTTCTGTCAAAAAATAAACCCGGATAGTAAAGTGTTAGAAATGGAAACGTTACAGCAATCGAATGTGATATGGTCCAAACTCCCAAACTTACGACGTATTCTGAACTGACATCAACATAGACACAAAATCTGTAACACGGTTTCTATCGAAATGTATTCTGTGGACACAACCCATACAACTAATGCTCCAGAAAGATATGTCAAAACTAAGATTGGTTCTGGTGAAATCACAAGAGATAATAAGCAAATAAATTCTACACATTCTTTTCAACTTAAATGTCAAAACCGGTTTGCTATCTTAGACAATTTTCATAATACAGAAACTTTAGAAATAAATAAACCTACATCGAAAGAAAAATGTAATAATATAAATGTAAAAACAGTACAAAACCATTCACATTCAACAAAACAAACAAAACCTTTCAAATTGAAGAATGGCCGTTTAAATTGCAGCAGTTTAACAAATCAAAACCTAATTGCCAGTGACAATAATTCAAAACCGTCCAAAAAGGAAACTAGTCTCGAAACAGTAACACAAGTTGACTATGATGATGCAATTATTTATAATGATTCAACATCTGGATTGAAACTAAATGTGGACACTTACAAGAAGAAATTAATGTATTTTATTGCCAGATAGTTATTGCCGAGGACTAGGGTCAGCTCTTTCAAACCAACTACTGGACTACCAAGTGTTGACACATGTCTATCCAGGTGCACCACTTAGTTATCTAGTAACCAAGATGGCAGAAGTAAGTTCTGATATGACAGCAGATGATATATTAGTGTTTATAGGATGAACCAATGACATAATGAAAACCCCTCTTGATGAAATACAATTTCACATTGACCCAGTTATACGTAGTGAACTTGTGAAGTATGCACCAACATTGTGGTTTTAGACATCCCTTACCGGTATGACAGTAATTTTCACTACAACTCACTTATTAGGCTAATTAATAACTATAAACAAACTGAAATAACTTGCTCTGAAAATATGAAATATACCCATTTATCGTTACATGATTTAAGACGTCAAGACTTTACTAAACATGGCTTACATTTAAATGCAACTGGTAAGCGGAAACTAGCTAGCATAATCAAACATCATCTAGGCAATTAGAAACATCATCCAACATACCAAAAGATGTATCATTGTCAATCCGAACTGATAAAAATGAAGACTAGCCGAGAGAAATAAATAGCTCTAATTTCAAAGAAAATTCGCTAACAACGTAGTTTTGGACGCTCAAAATTAACTATCTTCAATACTCCAAATTAAGTGTGAGTAATGAGTAAACTGTTGCTTGTAAAACTGTCTCCTTAGTTCCCCCTAATCCTTACATGTTCTAAGAGAGGGCGCCGAGTCGATAGTCGTTATTTCTACACCCCTCTTCTATTTAATTGGTCACTTATCTTTCCGATCCCTTATTTATCACTTAATGCAACTTAATGGCAGAGTAAACATTGTTAAACTAATGGTGCTTCCCCTCATTATCGAATTTCCTTTGGAAAAATCATAAAATGAAATGGTTATGACGTCAGCATGGTAGGAGTTAGGACCCAGACCTGGGACTGTAAAATAAGCAGTGGTCTTAACCCTTTGAACAATTTTGAAAACTTTTCCAAAACTAAATAATTGTATGTCTATATGTGTGTGAGCTCGCACAGTCACAATTTATCTCAGCAAAGACAATGCTATGTTAGTTTGCAAGTTCATAATAGTGGCGGAGAGCAATTTAGTAAAAGGAAGAAACGAACTTTTCCTGCCACTACCGGAGAAAAACTACGCCTAACGTTTCGAGTAGTTAAAAACTCCACCCGATAGATATTAATTAATTATTAATTAAATATTAAGATATTAATTAAATGTAGTTCCTAGATTAGTGTAGTCCTCTGAAGACGGTGGAGTTTTTAACTACCCGAAACGTTAGGAGTAGTTTTTCTCTGGAAGTGGCAGGAAAAGTCTGTTTATTCCTTTTTACTACAATGCTATGGTTGGTAGATTGCGCATAGATGGCTGAGACAGCGTTTCATGGCTGAGTAAAGAGAATCAACATACTCGGCAGCCCAAGCAGAGATAGTGCTGCCATCTCTCGCCGTCTTTCATACCCCTCGGCTCGACATGCTCGAGTTTGTCCCGTATCGATGACTTATATGTGACCAAATAGTGTAATTTTCGAGAACGAATGAACTTGTCAGTGGCTATACTTGATGCTCTTAAAATAATTCCCTCGTAGCTCTATCTGCGCTTGGGCTGCCGCAACTATGTTGATTTTCCTATCTCAGCCATGTACTATCTTCTTACCATAACATTATCAGATTGAGAGAGAGTGAATCTCAAAATTGTATGTATGAACGGGATTTTGATGTTAGAATGTGTGGAAAATTTTAGCTAAAAAGAAAAACTGACGATTGCATAACATGTCACATGTTTTTCGCAATAAACTATTTATTTATAGATTCTTCTAACATTTGGTAAATATCTTCCTTTTTAACTTCCTAGCAAAACTATTGGAGCACCAGAATTTTTCTTTTGGGTTGCAGTATTCACCATAAAAATGGTTTTAATTATTCAAAAACGTAATTTTTAAATTGTAACTAATTGGGATACAGTTTCAAATCTATATGTATTTATTTTTGTTCTAAAATATTTAATTAAGTGACAGTTTGGTGTGTGTATATAGTGTAAATATTTTTTAATATAATGTGTTAGAATAGAGAAGCTACACTGATGATGGGACACCCCAGTCCCGAAATGTACATCTGTACGAAGAATCTACAGTAGGATCTACAGGCACCAAAAGGTAACTTGTAATATTTTTGTTCATTTACAATGGGTATGTTATGTTGTATATTAATTTTTGTAGATTAAGCTTATATGACCTACAAATTCCAAGAACATTTTAGCCAATCCAGTTTTTAATAAATCCGATTTCCGGTCTTCACATTTTCAAAACACATTTAAATTTATTTTGCTAAGCTTTATTTCTTTTGATGTATTATTAAAATATGTCACATTTTGTATATTTTGTTGTTAGTTCTGTAAACAATAATTTTGCTTTTGTCTTAATTTAAAATTTTCGGCCAGAAGAGGACTAGAGTGTCTAGTTGAAATAAACAGACTTTTTGTTAAGTGTTTCTCTTGTTTTAATTTGAAGAAGTGATTTCGCCAACAATTTTGAAATATGGTCTTACCTTCTTCTTTATCATTAAGAAATTCATTGATAATAGAGTTTGTTACCCAAAACAATCAATTACAATGTGTTAACTATAAACATTTGTAATTGAGTGTTTGTTTTATGTGGAAAACTCCACTATGCACTTGCTGTGATCACTTCTCTGCGCCTTCTTCATCTTGTTTCATATTCTTCCAATCTTCCCACTCTGTTAGCTAGCACAAAAGTCCTATAAATACTGAATTTGCCTAGCTAAGCTTTTTTCCTTAGCTGGCGGTTCATGTGGCCGAGCTAAGTGTCCAACAGAAAAAAGGTGCTTAAAAAACCAGAAATTTGCCGTTGATACTTTCAGCACTTTTAAATTACCAGACTTTACCAAGGTTTTAGAACCTGAGAATTTTGCCAATCTCTTGAGTTACTACCGAGCTACAGCTAAGCGTTAAAGCGTTGCTGGCATGAGCAAATGGAATTTCCTTTGCTAACTTTTACTCCAACTCAACCCAGCCTTCGGCCTCAGTTTTGTGTTCCTTTACAAGTTTTACAAGGCTGCTCGTTACGCTCACAACCTTGCTTTGGCCTCCCGTATGATCACAAGCGTTACAAGGCTGTTCACTGCGCTGACAGCCTTGCTTCGGCCTCAGATTTACAGGTTTTTTTACTGTAAGCCATACTGAATATCATGAAAGGAAAACACATTTCAAATATCAATAATATCGGATTACTCATTACAATGTTTAGATTTAAGTACTTCTCTATATTCGAAGGCATAAATAGTTGGGCCGGATGGTGTAGTGGTCAGCATAATCACCTGGCAAGTGAGAGACCCGGGTTCAAGTCCTGGTTCGGTCCACACATTTTTGTCTTCAAATTTCTTTAGTAATAAAATTAATTAAATTATCTTCATCAATAATGTGCAGCGCAGGAAGCGGCGAGAAATTTTTTGACTCTTGGAGCAGGAAATACCAAAAACCGTCCCTGACTCCATGGAGGATTCTGAAACCTAAGTTACTTTTTTTGTAATTTATTAACCATTACAAATCAATTTGTTTTGGTACATACAAAAAAACATAAAAGATTACTACATTATTTAGCTAAAAATACAAGCCTCTAACAGCTATTCTTGTTTCTTTATAAAATACTTATTGGTACAACAAATTCCAGATTATTCAAGTGGTAAGCGAATGATCTAAAAATTCCTCCATGCTATTGAAAGTGTTAGAGATTAAATAGTTTTAAGTTCTTTTTTGAATAATTTTGAACCTTAAAGATTTTAAATTTTAACTAGTAGTTTACTTAACAATAATACTCCAGCCTATGTGCAATTAAAATTATTCATTATGGCCCCAAGACAGACTATTTCAACAAAATATGGTACTTATCTATTTATAGACAGATCGACAGAGGTAAATACCATATTTTACTATGTGCAATTTCTTGAATATTGCAAGTCTACGATAGCCGATTCTATAGTTATTTACTGATCACAAATTACATTTAGTCAAGGTGAACAGTACACTGGTACAGTTTCGTAAGTATAAAGTGATGGAAAAGTAAGAATTTCTATTTGTTGAAATAAATGTTTTGACTATAATATAAAATGAATCAAAAGTCTCTTTGTTCAATGTTTTCTAACTAAAACGATTGAGCTTTATTGCTATGCCAGCTGATATCCCTATTTTACAGACTACTGCCACATTACAAATCTTTTGACAGGACAAAAGTGTCAAATAAAAATTTACTAAGGATTAGAGCATCACTTGGCTGTCAGATATTATTACCATTTTTAATTGATATCAGGGAACTAGAAGCAAATATTAGAAAATTTATGTGGTAAGTGTAGTCAGTGTTAAACCACATTCACACCAAAATTGACAACTAAAAAGTTGACAATAATTTGATTGTAGAAAACCAAAAGTTCTTGAAGAAAAGTTGCTCTCCACAAATTATGAGTGTTTTCTTTAAATGTAAAGTCTTTTGAATAACAGAGATCCACTCGACCCCTGTAATGAGCCATTTATTTTGGGGGGAAAGTTTTGGATTTAATTCGTTTTCGACTAAGTACTACTGACCATCCTCTCCACCACTGAGTAGTGGGGGGTCGTCAGTGACGGTGGGGCATCGTGTGGCGACGGTGGATGAAAATACAGCCGGTGAGTCTCTCTACTCGGCACTTGTTGACAAGACACGACACCAACAGGCACTACACCTCAGCGGTCAACTCTACGTTCCATACGACACTTTCTCCCAAACAAAATCAAATTTTTTAGAATCTGTTTTAATAGTTTAACTAATACAATAATCATTCAGTTTGTTAAATTACCTTACTTTGTTTCGGCTGTTTAAATTCTCGAGCTATGGTTTCCCAGCAGTGACCGCTATATTACGCTATGTCACGTTCACAAAAACAACTTCTGACATGTTGTTTATTTTAGTTGTCAAAGTTTATTTACGTATATAGTAATGGGCAAGCTAGACTTTTGTTTACAAAACCAAATGTGTCACTATATCACTATTTGAGATGCCGACCACTCTCATGAGGGTATTTTAAGACAAATATTTGGTGAAGGATGAGTGGTAGTAATGAGTTATGAGGTGTAGTCTAGTTACAAACTAAGGCCGAAAAAAGAAATCTTTTGTCACCTGGCAAGAAAAACCGTTACTAGTTTTCACCGCTACTTTACTTCCACCGTACACAACAAACCACTCTCATCTGATTACATTGAAAACTAAACTCACCATCATATTACGGACCGTAAAAAAGCAGTCACCACTTCGGAGGAAACCATAGCTTCACACTGTACTTTAATTTATTGAGGTTATTTGAAATATTTTCATTGATGTTTTAATTAAGAACGGAAGTGTTCCAGCGAAACCCTTTCTCGCCGGATTTCATAGTGCCGCCGTGCGATCTCACACTCCTGAGTAAACGAGCCCGTTGGCACATAGTCAGGTTAAGGCCCACACTACTGTAAGCAAGACTAAGAACGAAAACATCCGGCATCCCTAACGACCTCAGGTCTTTGGGGTGCGCCACAGTATTTAATTCGCGGTCTGCTAGCACAGTGTCAGGCAGCGACTTACTCTCTTGTAAGCGAGGCATAGGACGAAACTCCAGGTCTCTTTTATTCGATTCGCCCTGTTTGAATTTAAATTTCAAACCCCCTAAAAGTCTGTAAATGCCACAAGCCCCAGGCTACGATTAGCCAGCCCCGAGGTTTGGTTCGACCCTTCCCTTCCGGATTCGACGAGGATGATTTTTAACGGTAGGTACAATGAGTCGAACCCGGAATCCCCCACCGTTTTCCCCCGCTTCGAACCGTCACGGCAAACCCTGGAAATTTACCCCTTTATTTCTTGCAAGCGGCACCATTCCACGCAAGCTGGGCTTTTAACCCCCCGGCTGGAAAGTGCATCACACTCCAATAAAGTTAAATCAATTTCCTGGTTTTGATCCTGAACCTTTCTCACTACAGCCTTCAATCTTGACACAAACACAATGAAAACACAAACAAAATCACTGAAAACACCTGCAGCTGAAGTGCGTGTGAGTTCAGTAGAGGTTTGAGTAAGACGGAGGGACGCCAGCGCCCGACATCACGTCTCCACTAGCTTTCTACAAGTTGCTTGCGTAAAGCACGCAGCAACAAATCTTCCAGTTTTTGAGGTAAATTTTTTTTATCTTTACCAATATTTTGCAGAAAACTAAAATTTAGTGGAAGATTTGTTTCTCCACCCGTGAAAGACAGAAAAGTTGCTGTATTTTGTAAAAAAAGCATCAAATTGCTGAAACTTGTGGAAAACTTTAATGTAAACACGGTTCAAGTCCTATTGTTTTTCGCTTAGCAACCTTTTGCCCAATTCAGTTCCATTTTGGAATCTCTTAGTTTTGACAACATTCCAATTAGAACTTTTAGTTTGATGAAAACCACAGGTTATCCGTTGACCTGTCATTTGAACCCACTGTCACTTTAAAAATACCTTAAGACACACTCAAAGTCATAGGATAAATAACATTAAATTTTCCGAAACTTAAGTATAACATTTATTATCATTGTGATAAAGCATTATAAAACATTAGGATCAAATAATTTATCACGGACTTTGATTATAACAAGTAACAATACAAAAGCTTCCAAGATCGAATGTATAACCAACTTAAAAGCAAGCCCATTTATTTTTATTAAAGCAATAATTTTGAATCCAACTAATCATCTTAAAGTTAAAGGATATAAACAAAAACCAAATAACAGCAATACTACTTCAGATAGAAACAAATAACTTCAAACACAGATCTTGTTACATGCAGGATCAGTAATTTCTACTGACATTAAGATTTTACTCATTTGATAATATGAACACCAAAATAGTTTATTTGTACACATAGCTTATGTGAAAAAACTCAAGTCTTGTATTAAATTATTCCTCGTATTAAATGGCAAAAGGAATGCAAATACAGTTGCGTACTAGTATGATTGTTCCACCACGAATGCAGAGACTATTTGTCATATAAAAAAAACAACGGTGAATATTACATTCTCAATTTTAAATACGCTAAGTTGTATGTAAATAATCGTAACAAACATAGAAAACTACACTTCATTCATTCACTGGTATATTGAAGTATTCAACCATTTAAAATAGTACTTTCGCATTAAGTATATCTAATATAAAATATTATTAAGGTAAATAGTTAGCAAAATAAAATCTGTTATTTTGCCCAGAAGGAGAATTAAGGTAAAATGACGAAGCAATGTAAGTCTCTCAACACTTAGCGAACTTTAATCTTTCACTTCACTTTTCCTTTCTCATAAATGAAAATTATAACAATTCTCCTGTGAAAATATTAAAAAAATTTCTGATATCCAAATAAAAGTTCTTAATTTGTAAAAATATTAACAGCCCCCTGCCCTCCCCCCCAACAAAATTAATTAGTTTAGTTTATTTCAAAACCAGACACGCTTTATCTCACTCGTATAAAACAGCCTTTCCCATCTTCACAGGATTTGTCAGCCATTATTTGTCAAGAGCTGTATTGGTTTTGATTGCGATTACACACTCTTCACCACAGGCTTTCAATACAGTGCACTGAAACAAATAAACACACAGATTAAACTTTTGACTAATTTCCACGTTCGCCCAATCCCACAATCCCTTTGTGACGTTAGAATATATGGACACATTTAATGATGTGGCTAATTTGACGTTAACTTATAACCAAGATAATGTTATGTTAAGTAGATTGCGCATGGATGCCAAATGGCTGACAGGAAAATCAACATAGTTGAGGCGGCCCAAGCACAGATAGCGCTGCGAGGGAATTCTTCAATGAGTCTCAAGTAGAGCCACTGACTCGCATGCAAGATGTTTCGTTCTCGAAAATCGCACGTTTTGCTCACATTGACATCGAACAAACTCGAGCATCGGAGCATAGAAGGGAGAAAAACGGCAAAAGAGATGGCTACGCTCTCTTTGCTTGGGCTGTCGAACTATGTTGATTTTGCTACTTTAACCATGAGGCATCTATGCTCAATTTACTTACCATAACATTATCTTTTGTTTTATAGCCTAGCTGATATCAGCTATTCCGAGCCGTTTGTCAAGACACTAGACAATTATTTTCAAACGTTCAAGGCAAATACCTCTCAATCATCTATACAAGCTGAAATAATTCACCTATTACTCTAGTCCTTGGTTATTTATGATTAGTATGAACTGGCGAAAAGTCGGCTGTCTTTGTTCGTACAAAGGCACCGTCCGTGTTGGCGTCCAGCCCAGGAACGCCTGGGTGCCTTGGTCCAGGGAGATGAGCTCAGAAAATGTTTAAGATTCATCTTGACAGGTCTGAGACAGCTTATCTTGTTACTTAGAGAACTGACGTTTATTTTATGTACTAGCGTCAGTGATATCACTTTTACTGTTATATCCTAATGATAAAATGTGAAAAATATGTTTTCTAATTTCAAACATAAGTTGTAAAACTATTGAGGAAAAAATAAATTTGTATTCTATTTATAAACACTTACCAACAATTCTTTTCCTCCGTCAAATTCAGTTTTTAGTTGAGCTCCAATGTCTCCGTCAGGAACCTTCAAGTCTTCACGAAGATCTCCATTGTCAGACATGAGACACAAGTAGCCATCATCGGATATGTCTGTGAGCTGTGGACAAATTCAATAAATAAAAATATTTGACCGAGGTTTTTGAACCCGAGAATTTGACCGATGATTCTCAGAGTTCTTGAGTTACTACCACGTGATTAAAAAACCTGGCCGACACGCTGCGTAGCTCTAAAGCGCCACTGGCATGAGTGAATCGAATTGTTACTTTCATTCCCTCGGCTCACAGCGTTGCTTTGGCTTTCGATTTTTATGTTCTATTACGACAGGTGTTACGAGGCTACGAGCGGGGTATTTTACTGGAGGTACATACTATGAAAGAAAAACACATTTTGAATGTCAATCGGACTACTCATTTCGCAGGAATAGCAAAATAAAGCTTTTGGCTGCCATATAGAAACGACTCGATGGACTTTCAGAATTTTTGTATATCTGTGTATAATAAGATAGATATTTGATTCAAATTGCAGCAAAAAGGTACTAAATTTACTGATTAAGATCATTAAAACCCCCAATTTTGGTGATAAGTCCCCTGAAAAAGGAGGGTTCCGGTAGTACGATGTTAACAGGGAACTCAACTGAGATATTAACAATAGAAAACCACCAATTTTGGTGAAAATCGGACAAAAATGTGACCTTAAGAGATGAAATGCTTAATATATTATACATATGTGTATGAAGTGTTGAAAAATGCTAAAAACGTGTTTTGGGGTCAGGATTGGTGCTCATTTTTAGGTTCAGTGCCAAGGTCTTACCATGCTGGCAGCATGCATCTCGTTTTTCCAAAAGAAATTCTATCGAAGTTATTATCATAACTTAAGCATTTTTAGGGTTAGTAATGGAATGGTTTTCAAATGTCTGCACATGTACGCCCTCAAATATGTTGAGATACACCTTATTCTAGCTCGCCACTTTAAGAATTAATAGACATTTTATATACCGAGAAACTTAAAAAAACATTGTAATGTTTGAAAAACTACCTGGTAATCTTCACGCTTTACGAAGGGTACATCCATGTTGTGAGTAGAGGGGCAGATATCTTCATACTTTTGGCCGGAGAAAATATCCAAACCGACCAAATGTACCTTAGCGTGTCCGTGTTTTCCAGTCTTAGAGGTTGACATTTCAACAATTTTGCATGGCCGAGCCTGAAAATAATCAAATACAGTTTAAGATTCAGAGACATTGCCAAGCGTTCACTAAAGGTTAAAAAAAAGCCAAACCAAACCTTGAATATGATATTTTTCTAAGGTGTAACAAGAGAAAATGCAAGAGTTCTTACCTTGAGCATAACAAATCCGTTTTTACGAAGCGCAGAACACTGCATAGGATAAGTGACTGAAGCGCCAGAGTCTCCAGTCTCAAAGTGTGTGTCCTCAATATCAGCCATGATTTAGAGTGAGTTAACCTAAACAGCAACATACACAAACACATTAGAGAAAACAGAAACATGCTGGTTACCAAATAGTAAAAGAACAACACAGGTCAAAGGTACCCTTTTGAAGAGGGTTCTGGAAAAACTTGTACCACACTAAGGGTGGGTCTCCCAGGCTAAGATAACCGGGGCAGTACAATAAACGTTTGATTGCCGTACAACTGGTTCAATACTAGCCCTACTTAATCTAATGGCTTTAATTTCCTATTGTCATTTTGAAGAATTTTTTGAAATAGGTTTTATAACTCAATACGACTATTTTCTGTCAGTGGCAGCTCGTCTATAAGGTCTCTTGGCGCAGCCCTCCCAACAAAATTTAATCACTAACTTTGTGTGCTAATACCGTGTAAGCCTTTCTCTTGAAAAAAATAATACTGAGTTCCAATATGTTTTCTTTTAACACAACATTCAAAAGACTTTTGAATCCTCCCGTTATATCACAGTGGCACTACCACTTGCGCTAAACCATGCCCCATTCTAATGAGAGTACAAAAAATACATTTACTTGAAATTCAAGATAAAAAAACAGGCAGGCACGCAGCTAAGCACAAAAGCACCGCTGGCATGAGTGAATCGAATTTCCTTTGCAATTTGTTACTGTAAATCGCTCCACTCAAGATGCCTCATTACTGTAAATCGCTCCACTCAAGAGTCTCGCTTCTGCCTCAGCTTTGCCTCCGGTATGATCACGAGCTTTACGAGGCTGTTCGCTGCACTCACAGCCTCGCTTTGGCCTATGCCCTCAGACTTAAGGTTTTTTACTGGAAGTTATGGTACACATCATAAAAGGAAAACACATTTCAAATTTCAATAAAATTGGAAATTTGATCCCACTTCTGAGACTCCAATGTCACATTTAAAAGCTGTACCTCCGGGAAAGTTTTGATCACACACTCTGCAGCCGCCTACTAACTCTATGTATATGTCGACCGCTATGGTGTACTTATTCGGTATTATTTCTCTAATCTCTAATAGCCAAGACACATTTATATCACCGATTTAGTTTAAATGGTTTGTTAAGGCACATTCAATCAATATACACAAATTGATTGTCAGCCAGAAAGACTATTGAAACTGTGGTTGTTGGTGGGGGGACCAGTTTTAATTAAGCTCCGGGGGTCTGCTGGAATCACTCCTCCTTTGTCAAATATATGAAACGGTTTTCAGTCCTTGTAATTTTAAATGTTAGCATCATCCTTCTATGCTCTTCTTACTTAAATTGCTTACTGAATAAGCTGCACGTGTGGGTCAGAAAAGGTGCGATCGATTTTAGTTAGAGTTGGGGAGTTCAATAAGCTAAAGAGTTTGCTTGTAACAATATCCTTCAACTCAATTGGAGAAGTTTTTTAATGAGCTTGGGAAAGTCCTGGCGCAATTGCTGATTCAATATTACTGTAACTAATTTATTTTTAACATCTGACAGTTGACTGCTCATAAAGTCAGGTGGGGGTAATTAAAGTAATTACTTAAAAAATTATATATTTTACTTTAAAAACAAAAACCGAAAGGTAATTTGTTAAATAGATTTTACTTTACTATACATGCTGTTTTGAACTCTCGGAATATGCGTTGCAGGATTGTTCCTTGGTTCACATTTCAGTTCACCATACAAACTTGAGGCGAATATGTTATGTGACTATTCTAGCCCCATTTTATAATTTTAACTAGGTATATTTTATCTTTAAGAGTATTTCATCAGATTTTCTTCAAGCTTGGTATTGTTTTAAATCTAACTTAGTCTGAAAACAAGAATAAGTTTGACATTTTGACTGTTGATTCTGTAGGAATAACTGAGTTATGAACACAGCGAAAGTTACGTATGAAAACAGCGGTAAACTGCATTGATTAGGTTATGTTACAACGGCATTAAAAATCCGATAAAATGGCAATATTTTAAAATGATACTTAGTTAAAAAATACAAAATGGCGGCTATCAAAACATGTTTATTTATAGGTATGGTCTTTGGGTCAAAAGAAACACAACTGAGCATGTCCGTAAAGTTCAAAAGTACCATTAAGGGTATTAAACAAAATACACGGCTATAAATGAAAAATATTTTTAAATTAAAACCGGAGGGATTCCAGAAAAACTAATAAACCATGCCCTACTTAACAAAAGAATAATCAATTAGTCGCCATAAAGTGTCACTTCACTGGCAAAGAGCTAATCTTAGTCTTTTGTACAATGTTTGCCAAAGGTATTTACATCAATAAAACTTAGGAGGCCGCTGGATAGAACCAGAGCGGCCTCTATCTGGCATAGGGAATTTAACCTGTCAAGGTGGGAGTTAAGCCGGGACTGTGAACCCTACTGGTGGGAGTTTTTTCCAGGGTTTCCAGCACTTCTTGCAAGCATTTGCAAAATAAATCATAACAAATCAACCACCTATCCAATTTTAATAATTTTTCACCAGTATTTAAACAAGGAAACATACAACACAATGTATATACTAATTTTTAATTTAACATAAATAATTTTTTACAGACCTGTTAAAAGTTGGTTTTTGTGGCTTAGGTCTAACAGGTCTGTCACGACCACCTAAATGTTGCTATCAAAAAATAGCCTAGGCCTATCATTTTTCTCTTCTCGTCTTCCTCGCTAGAGGCATCTACATCCATGCAAACATTATTATTGCCTATATTTATTACACTATCATTGCTCTCTATTGATGTGTTGTCCCCATCAATCAAGGCATAATCTGTCTCTTCAATTTCGCTTCCTTCGATGTCAAACAGCCAGTTTTGTATTCGATCTTCTTCATTCATATTACAAAGACCCACTATACTCGTACACGCTTACACATCACAATAGCACAAATAACACACTAAAAGAATTACTGGATAAATAAAAGTAAACTAATAATTTTAACTCAACTAAAATACACAAGCCGGCGACCGACGTTACGTCAAACTAGACATCAACAAGTGACACTGTTCATTTTGTTTTTATTTCATTTCTTTACTTGGCTAAATCATCTAAACACAGACTAAAACGATAGCAAAAGTTATAAACAACAATCTGTAAAAGATTCAAGTCGAAATAGTTTCAAATTTTGGCGCTAGAAAGCAGCAGCTGACGGCTTGTCCCATGACGAATATTGCTCGTCAAACCATAGGTAGCATTGTAGTAGTCATGACGAGCTATATTCGTCAAACCACCTTGACAGGTTAATATGGGAAATTTGCAAAAAATGTGATAAGTGTTTCTAAACAAGAATAGCGCCGTTAATACTGCAGCATATAAAAGCCAAAACGTAAATCTTCCTTGATGAACAAAATATTTATTACAATTATTCGATTTCTATGTTCTCATGGGAAAATCAACGTAATTAATAATTTATTGTTGGATGAAGGCACAAGTTTAAGAATTCATATGCAGCAGCTTCAATAGCTATATGTTTCTATTGAAACAGACTTTTTATTTAAGTGCATCAACCGGTTAAAAACACAATTTACTCCGACCATGTTAAAGCGGTGTCCAGGATAGGAATTCATAATAATTTCTAAATGTAGATCAAAAAAGGTGAGGTCCCCACTTAAAATGGGTATAGTCATCTGTAGTTTTGAATAAGCCTTTTTTAAGATTGGCTAGTTAAATCCAGTTTAGGGTGAATTGATATCTTTAAAAACAGTCCCTTATGGATAGACTGCATTGATGCAACTATCATCAGTACTAGGTAATAAAGAATAAGATAAAAAATCCTTGAATGAACTTGAGATTGGATGCTTATCCTGGTTGGATTGAGATCCGCTCCACTTGCTTTCAACGTCAAACTTGAAGAGTTGCGTGTTGTTTATATGATCGGATGAATTTGATTTTCTTGACAAGAAAGAGATTAACAGGATCTTGACACAAAGAACTAGCGATTACAGTTTGCTAAGACGGCTGCGCTCTTAAGCCCCTACAGACGAACTGCCTTTTAGCCGCCAATCACATAATGCATTAATCTCACCATTTACTAAACTGTTTTTATACAAAACTAATTGTAACAAAGTGTAATATTATGACACCAATTCTGTTCTTGATGATTATGAAAATAAAGTCATTTGAGTATTCTCTTGTGATTTAAAAATTTGTATTTTCATAACTCTATTTACAATTTCAACTTAGTTTTTAGCAGTAATCAAGTACATATCATAATTTTCATTTTTATTAAAGTCTTTCATATTATTGAATTTGAACTTCATAGTGAATCATGGGGATATTTTTGTGTTATTGTTTTCAGATAGGGATTTAGTTTTGATTGTATATTTATAAATAAGTCAATAAATGCGAACCAACAGCCTAAGCTATTCAAACCAAAAGATGTCCAAGGGGCATTTCTCAAATTTAGATGTACTACAGGGCAACGGCGCTTTAAATTATTACAGATAACTTCAAATGTAGAATAGGATAGGACATTCCATAGCATTTCTAGGAGAAGATTTTTAACATTAGCCTACCTATTTGGAATAAGAAAATCTGCTTTCCTTGCTATTAATATTTTAAATAGCCTAGGCTGGGACTAATCTACAGAAGTAATTCCCTAAGCCCATAATTAGTAACTCAGTGTATTAGCAATATATTTTAATATAAACTAGACTACATCTCAAACAGATTCATATCTGGCAAGCTATACACCACTATCATATGTGCTTTGCTATTAAGGTTACGTTCATACTGAGGCATGGTCTAGGAAGAATTTGGCTGAAGTTCGGTTACCTTTGCTGCAACTCAGCCAGACTTAATAAGAATAGTTGTGGCGCCATTTAAGGACTTAAATTTGGTTTGTATTTGGGCCATTACACCTGATATCTACGTTAACTATGTAAAATTAAACTTGATGTTTTTCATTTAAGTTTGTTCAAAAATTTAAGCTAGGCTGGGTA
Organism: Matsumurasca onukii; assembly: GCA_018831715.1. Lineage (NCBI taxonomy): Eukaryota > Metazoa > Arthropoda > Insecta > Hemiptera > Cicadellidae > Matsumurasca > Matsumurasca onukii. Next base: position 52,753,524 of record CM032060.1, read on the forward strand.
AACCTATGTCAATATAGGATCGGGCTGCACTGGTAACCCTATATGCTAGCCTGGGGAATCAAAAGCTATTAAACAAACGTTTTACACCCTAGTAATTAATAACACTTTTAACGTATGTTAAAGATGTGTGAATCAGAAACGTGGAACAAGTACATCCTACTCGAAGCCTACAAGGATACACCTTGGTCAGCTTTCAGTGAACCGGTACGTTAAGCCTAATAATAAGCCTTGTGTTATGCGAGTTACCAGTCTAAAATTTAATGTGTAAAAAAGTCCTAAATACTATAGCGGTATAAAAAGGTCATCAAAAATAGGATTAGCAGAACAATTAATAAAACTAAATTCTTTGCGGTAAAGCAACATGGCGCGAAAGAATTCTTGGACAATATACATGTCAATAAACGGAGTTCCGGACTTACTTTGATCTAAAATACCCCTTAACACTAAATTTAGACAGTTAAAAATGCGGAAGACTTTAAAACACCGAATAAGTATTAATAAACTCTCTCTAAACCGAGAATGAATTGAAATTTTATACTCACACGTGCTAGAAAGGCAGCAAAGAGAACTGGAAAATCGCAAAACTACACCTATGCTTCAACGTGAAGCACGGAGCGCAGGGTAGCCACGTTTCCTTTTCTAAAATAAATTTTGTCGGAAAGTAGAAGAGAATCAGTTATGAACATGTATTACTATCTACTATACAGTTTTACATTCCTGTAAGCTCAAAGCTATTCTAAAGGCGAAATAACCTGTTCTTGTTTAGTAATACATATAATTTACTCGTAAAAAGAGTTTTATTTAATAAAATATGGGATAGGTTTGAGTTTTGACTTACGACATCAATTATTAGTATCTCCAGGTGAATTTACCTTTGTACAGTAAACGCTATTTACTTGTAAATATGTTCTAAAGCGCAACATACTGCGGGCTGTTTCCGATCAAATTGCAGAACCTCTCGCAAAAATTACAAATAAATGCCTCTATTCCGGTGTATTTACAAATATTCTTAAGACAGCACGTACAACACCAGTTCTCAAAAAGGGCGATCCCAATCTCATTTCTAACTTCAGACCGATATCTATGCTTCCGATTTTCTCTAAAGTCCTCGAAACAGTGATGAAAAATCAACTCCTAGCTTACCTTGAGGGCAACAAATTGTTAACTGATGCCCAACACGGCTTTAGAAGTGGTCGCTCTACCACCTCAGCGCTGCGTAGCCTTGTCGATTTTGTAACAGATGCTTTCGAAAATAAAGAGTCCGTCATGCTAAGTCTTTGTGACCTTGGTAAAGCTTTTGACGTGGTGTCTCATGGGATTCTTCTACAAAAACTAAAAAAGTATGGTATGGAGGGTGCGGTGCTGAAGGGCCAGTTTTCTCTCTAACAGAGGGCAACTGGTATCCATAAACGGGGCTTCTTCCAGCATCAGGCACATGGCGCATGACGTTCCTCAGGGCTCCGTTCTCGGCCCACTACTCTTTACCTTAATGGTTAATGACCTGGATCTAAATGGCAGAACTCTACTCTTTACAGATGATACCACCTTGCTTACCAGAGGACAGGACTTGGAGTATGTGCGGGCCGAAGCGGATTCCCTCCTTTTACAGGCCAAAGAGTGGTTCACCTGTAATCCGCTGAAGATGAATGAAGAGAAGACTCAATTCCTCCTGTGTTCGCTGAAGAGGCAGGAGAAAGTGGACCCTGCTGTGAGACTGCTCGTTTTACAGATCGACGCTAAGATAAGTTGGTCTCAACATATATCCCAGGTATGTGTGAAAACATCACGTGTGATCTACCTCCTAAGACAACTAAAATTCTCGCTGCCAAAGTCGTATCTGAAGACTGTGTTCTATGCACTTTTCCACAGTCACATCATGTATGGACTAGTAATATGGGGGCATTTCTGGCTGTACATGATGTGCTGATATTGCAAAAAAAGGCTGTTAGAGTAATCTCACATTCTGGCTATCTCGAGCACTGTAGGCCCCTGTTTAAGAAGCTGGGAATTATGACTGTAGTGAGCCAGTACGTTTACAACGCCCTCTGCTTACTCAGGGAGAATATAAACAACTTTGAGATGAGAGGCGAACTACACAGCCACAGTACGCGGTCTGCAAAGAATATAGACCTCCCGAGGTGTCGACTTACTTTCACGCAAAAGGCTTACCCCAACTCTGCTGTGAAGATATTCAATACGTCACCGGTTGAAATACGCGAACTAAACATAGTAAAGTTCAAAAAGTTGATGAGGGACTACCTGGTAGATAGGCCGTTGTACTCGCTGCAGGAGCTACAGATTGAGCCGATCTCAATCGGTCGGTTTTAGCCTCCAAAAATAATTTTCAATGACGCAGTCAATCCGTTATCTACGGTCAAAGATGAAGGCAATAATTATCCAAGTAAGTAAGTAAGTATCTAATAAACTCAATAACCCATAGTAAGAAAATGTATGAATGTATAGTTCTGTATAGAATTTACTACTGTAGAATAATGTACTGATTTTAGATATTACAAAACTGAATAATAGTCTCGAATAATTAATTGAAATGGTAGACACTTTTAGAAAGCCCACGCGTAAAAATATTTAACTTTTATCTCAACTAGTTCGATTTGGCAAGGTGCCCGTACACTATACATGCATTGAACAACGTGCGAGCACGCCAACCAAAACATTTGGTACTTAGGTTAGGCCCGCGCTCACTATTTTATTTCTATTTTAGTAGTGGTCTACAAAAGTAACTTTTACGTTTGAGACAATGTATATACAATGAATTTATAAAGTCAATGGTATATAGCTAATTGTTTTATTGTTATGTGTCCATGTTGGTAAATATATATGTATATAAATAATTACTGAATGTATTGGACTCTGTGGCAAACGAGTTGAGTGACAAGGCCAAAAAAGTGTCGATACGACAAAAAGTATCTTGAACTTGAAGGAGTAGGGTGTCACTTATTTGTCATACTTTTGCTTTGGTGTAAATAATTATTGATACAATAGGAAAAGTTAGAGTATATCCATGAATATCGCTGCAATTTAGTTTCAGTACTCATCAACACAACTGTTTATTTATGTTATTATCCGGTATTTGTATGCCGTATGTACTTTAATGTCTTAAATACATTTGAGATTTAGCCTAATTGCTTAGGCACGAGCTATAAATAACTGAGTTGCAATTTCAATCCTACTCAGTAACATACACAGAACTAAGTTATTCTCAACTTGTTTTTTATAGTGAATTAAAATTGTCCTAATATCAAGAATGGTAAGTTTACTCTTATTATGTTCATTGAATTGGAGTTTGGTATGCTAAGACTATCACAATGCAGGCCTTACTAAACAACATTGCAGGGCTAAAAGAAGCCTATCAAGATAGAAAGCTCGTCATATGCTATGTACTCTATGAAATAAGATTAGTCTTTCATTATGTGTACAACTAATCAGTAAGTTTTCTGTCTCTCGTCCACAACTTGCTGACTAAATGCACTGAAGACTGGTATCCTATGCCAACTTTTAGTTTGGTACAGGGCATAGACAAAAATAACTGCCCCACTTGAAAATGGCTATGACTACATAGAAACACCATATCATATACAATTCCCCTAAAGCCCCTCTCGTCATAATGACATAATTAAAGGCGACTATCCAGGCGATTCATGCTTCTGAACTACTCTTGAGCCTTTCCTGTCTCCAATTGCTGCTCTACGCCCAAACAGCAAAGAAATTATTCCTGAGTGATTTTTTATATATTTCTCAGACTTGACATAGAACTTTCTCCAGACTCTTGTGATCATTGTTACTAAAAAATTGGTTCTAATATATTTATCCTAAATTTACAACAATTATGCATTTGTTTAGTCTGTATAATAATCAATGTATTTTTCTTTTCAGTCTGAGCAACAGATGGATTGTGCATTAGATTTAATGCGTAGATTGCCTCCACAGCAAATAGAAAAGAATTTGAGTGATTTGATTGACCTCGTTCCTAGTCTATGTGAAGATCTTCTCTCATCAGTTGATCAACCTTTAAAAATTGCTAGAGATAAAGAATCTGGGAAAGACTATCTCTTATGTGACTACAACAGAGACGGTGATTCTTACAGGTATGGTTGTCAGGGTTAAAAGTAAATAAATTATGAATGAGCGGTTAACGTGTATTCTTGACCTTACAGGCTTACACAAGGTGAGTTTTAAATGTGGGGAATAGGACACTTCTAAATTTATTAATAACCCCTTTCCCCTTGTGAAAGGACATTTTACATATCTTAAAAGAAAGAAATTTTAATACATGTTCTGCAACACAAAGGAAATATTTTTATCTTAACTTGTTTTTTTGTTATATATCCTTTTGAAGATTATAAGTTATCAGGTTTTAAATGCCACATTTCACATACAATTTATTTTGATTGACAAAGTTTTCTTCAAAATGTTCCAAGAGATTTTATTACAAGGTTTCGGCATTTCCTTCGGAGGATTTTAAAGAAAAGTTTTTAAGTCAAAATAGGTGTTTGTGAAATGTGGCTTTATAAACGTGATACATTATAATCTTTAAATAAATATAACAAAAAACAAGTTGAGATAAAAACATTGTCTTTCTATTGTTGATTTTGTGTTAATATGTCCTGTACTTTAAGGTGCCACTTTGGGGGTTTGTATTTATAAAACTTAGGGTGCTCTTCCCCCTTGTTTTTGGTTGGGGGGTGGGTGACGTAATGTACGCCAAAATAAACTTTGGAATCCCTTAAATACAATGTATTCCCCACAGTGTTTTTCAAAATTGTTCCTTCTTCAAAAGTTGAGAGTGGGGGACATTAAAAACTCACCTTGTATGCAGCATTGTCAAAGTTCTTTTTAATATTATATTAGAACACATCAAGTACAATTTTATTGAAAAGGATCAAAACAAAACTTCCATTCCAATTGGATCTAAAACTAAAGATTTTAAATGTTTTCCAGGTCGCCATGGAGCAACACGTACGACCAGCCTCTGGAGGACGGGTCCATGCCTTCAGAGAAGTTGAGGAAACTTGAGATAGATGCAAACAACGCGTTTGATCAGTACAGAGAAATGTACTTTGAAGGTGGTGTTTCTTCTGTTTACTTGTGGGACTTGGACCATGGATTTGCAGGCAAGTGGAAGTCTTTGCATGTTTAGATCTTGAATACTTGAATGCTTCGTCTTTGAGTGAAATCCGGATTCACTGCGTCACACTAATTAAAACTTTAAACTGGGATGGCGGCTAGGTAGTTGACTGGCACGTCATCCAATCTTTAAGTGAATAGAGAGACCAGTCCTGCTTAGAAGTTTAGGCCTCACCAAGGTTTCAAATTTGGCCAAATCCATACTTCTGACCTCTTCAGGTGAGTTTGATAGTGGTCACTGGGAAGCTCTTCAAGGACTTGGACAGTCTGCACTGAGGGATGTTAAGGTTTCTAGCACACCTTGTGTAATCTCTTGGATGTCTTGAGTGTGTAAGGCCTGTAGGTGATCTGAAAAAATGCATGTGAAACACAATATACATCTGAATATTTCAGTGCATAAAGGAAAAATCTGACTAGTTTAGGGGTTTGGGGGGACTTTGCATTGGGTGTGCTAGTAACGTAAGTAGTACAAACCCAAAGGTAAGGAATACCTGAGGATCAATAGGTATTGGAATACCTCCTTCTTCATCTTTGACCAGCTCTGCTGGATTGGTTGTGTCAATAGTTAGTTACTACTTACTGGCACAGAGGGCGGCTGTCTTGGCTTAAAGATTGGAAGAACTCTACTATAGAATAAGGTGGTCTGTAGAGGAGCCAATTTTTTACTGTAGAGTTAAAGCATTTGGACTCTAAGGTCTTCCAATCATCAGGCAAGGCATTTTACATTTTTCGCCAGTACAGGGAAGTTGTTCTTCTTCATACTTATCCTACAATACGGAACGTTAAGCAGGCCCATGCCTCGAACATTGTAGCTGTGGAGGTAAGCAGAAATCCTCCAAAAAAAAGGTCTCAGACCACAAAATGTTAACTGAACCCTTCAGTTAGTAGAATTTAACTTTAAAGTAGATTTAACAATAAAGAAGAGCAACTAAAGTGCTCTGATTATTTTCACTAAATTGTCGGTTTAATTTGCAAGTAATAAAATAAAATATCAATAAACTCAACTGGATCCAGTAGGCTAAAAGCACAGAAAATACTGTGTGTGGCAGAAAATTAGAACCCCGTTTCTTAAATCTATTTTCAAATAGCCAGATTTTTCATCAATCAAATTAAGTATCTAAAAATGTAATATGGTATTGATTATGAATCAGAACTCTTTATTTCAGTTGTCTGTTTAATTATGTTGAACTAACTAATATTGTTTTTAGGAGTCATATTAATAAAGAAAGCAGGTGATGGATCGAAGAAAATCAAAGGTTGCTGGGACTCGATTCATGTGGTTGAAGTTCAGGAGAAGTCTCGGACTGCCAGATACAAACTTACATCCACGGCAATGCTGTGGCTTCAGACCAACAAAACTGGCTCGGGCACCATGAATCTAGGAGGAAGTTTAACCAGACAAGTAGGTTTTCCAACTAATAGTTTAGATTTAGGAAATAGGACACTAGGCCAGGATATGCTATCAAAGAAGAATAGAACAGAAAGCAGGCTCACCTGCATAAAGTAGAATCACATGGAGAACAGAGGCTGTCAAAATTAATGGTGGAGTCTTTCTTCCCTTGAACTAAGCGTGACCTGGTTTCTAGTAATAAGTGAACATTCAGCTATCGAGGCGACAGCCTACGGAAAGCAGAGAACAATGCTCATTTAGCTCATTTTTAATCAAACTAATATCCAAAGATAGTTAATGTTCTATTGAATAAGTTTCGACAAAGGAATATTCCCAGATGTATTAAAACAGCTGTAGACCTGCAAATGACATAATAATTATAGGCCTATAGCTACTTTCTACTTTTGCAAGATTTATAAAAACTAGGTAAAATTTCTTGATAAAACACAATTTTTAGACAAGGCTTCCACACTAAAAGTTTCATGGTGTTCGAGCTAAATTCAGGACAAAAGTTAGTGGTCTATTTCTAGAATAAAAAGCTTTGACACTGTAGATCACAGAATTCTTTTAAAAACTGTACATGTGGTATTAGAGGTAATGTACATTCTTGGTTTTGTAAGTTATCTTACTAGAGAAAACAATATGTCAAAATTAATGATACCATGAGTGACCTTGGAGAGTTCAGTGTTAGGTGCCTTACTTTATAATATATATTAATGATCTGCGACACAAAACTAAATGGAAAAATAACATCATTTGCTGATGAACGGCTTTGTGTATGTTAAAATAACTGGACCAACTTCAATGGTGGTTTTCAAAAACAATATGCTTTTGAGCCCTGAAAAACAAAATATATAAATTTTAGTTTAAAGGTGATCAGCAAACATTTAATAACGAAATTATATATAAATGTCTTGAGTGTTTGTGTGGAAATAGGCATTGTCAGTTTAACTGTGGTTTTACAAAGAACATTTAAAATACTTAGGCATGATGCTCAACAGAGAACTGAATTGGAAGGCTCATATTGAAATGTTAAAAAAAAAAATTAAGCAATATTGTAAAGGCTATTTTATTTTCTACGCCACTAAAATGCTTTATTATTCGTTGGTTAATAGTAGACTAAATTATGGTTTGTTTTGTTGGGCTAGCACATATGAAACACATTTAAAACAATTCAAACACAACAGAAAAAATTTATCGTTTAATAGATGGAACGATCCTTTAATCTATTTCTAAGTTTGAACACTAAACACATGTTTGTACATAAAGTTTTAAAGATTTTTATATTATTAGTGGAAATTTACCCGTGCTAAAAATAGTTATAAAGAAAATTAAGAAAACAAGAACGAATACAAGTTCCAAAACCCAATTCAACTTTCTTTACAAATGCTATTGTTTTTCTGGTCAAATACCTTAAGCTATTCTCTAAATATTCATGGCTTTTAAGTTTTGAAGACATTGACCATAGAACAATAACTATTTCATTATTTAGCGATGGTTAGATTAGAACTACATGTTGCATACAAAGTTAAATGATTTAGAGTGAAATTGAGAAGAAGAGCATTTTGTTTTTTATTAATTACTTGTATATATTTTCTTTGAGCTTTAGTTTGAATAATTTTATTTGAAGGAACCTCTCAACAGGCCCTGCCTAAGGAGGCCTAATTATTTTTGATATTAGAACAACTTGATGACTTTTATGTTAAATATCTCTACACTCTATTATATTTTTAGTTATATACTCTTTTGAACTAGTTATTGTATACATACACTTCAAAAATAAAACATATTCTATTCCATGACCCGCCCCGGCATACAGCAGTATAACCTTTGCTCCAGGACCAGTCGATACAAGCCTTGAAAATAATGAACTGCAACGTCACCAAAACGTCGGCCAGTATTTACCTTTTTTAATGCGGTCCTTCACCCGAAGCCAAGTGTAGTGTTACTGTGTTAGTAACAGTGACCGTGGAGGCCTCTCATGAAAATAATATGTTTTAGTTCCAAATTCCACGTTACTTCTTTTGTAATACACTGAGAGTGTTATTTTTCTCTTAACAATTTTTGTTATGTTGTAATAATAGTTTAGTTAACACTGTTATTTTCCAGGTTGAGTCAGAGAACAGTGTTTCGGACACCTCGCCTCACATTGCCAATATTGGGAAAATGGTTGAAGACATGGAGAACAAAATCCGAAACACTCTGAACGAGATATACTTTGGCAAGACCAAGGACATAGTGAACGGGTTACGGAGTGTTCAGCCACTGTCAAACCAGAAGGTGCCGGAGGCGCTGCGGCTAGACTTGGTTGAGGCTCTGAGACAGCGGCAAGCCAAGGCGGAAAACTGAATTTCACTAAACTAGGTATGTTGGAACGTTTTACAAGTACAGGGTGACACACGGGAACCTGACGATTGGTTGTACTTTGGTTGTGGTGGAAATAGAGAAATGAATGATGGCGTCTCTGAATTTGTTATATAATGGTGTTTTAGTAGACATGGAAGAGTGTGACACAAACAGTACAGCAATCTTTTTGAATGCAGGATTAGTTTAAATTCCCCATGGTTCTTATGAGTGAAAGGGCACGTTTGAATTTAAATTAGGTAGTTAAAGAAACAAAATCTGCGGTACTGAGCAAAGCGTGCAATTGTTTGGCATGCAATAACTTCATTTTGCTTTATTAAAAACTATAAAAAAAAATAAAATGGTTCTAATGTTCATCTCCAACAGAATGGTGCAACTACGCATATTAGTAGTTTTAGGGTTTATTACATTTTCAATAAGAGATTACAATAGAGGGTGTGAGGGAAATCACACCATAAGTAAAATAAACAAAAAAGACGAAAACTGTCATTTAAAAAAAATTCTCCAAGTCAGAGCTCTAAGTTTTAACTCTTTTTTTTTAAATCATCTGCAGATAACGTTTTTTTTATTAATTTGAAAATTATATTTTCAGGAGTGAAGCAGCTTCTGACATTGGAGACAGTTGAAGCCTACTTCCGGATATGTGCAATCTATCTTCTGTACAGTTCTCTATTAATTTAGCACAAAATTGTTATTTGCACATGTTCTGGGTTATAAGTGTAAAGTTGTCTTTATTTAGTAAGATTATTTATCATATTCCGGAAACCAAGCCTTATTGTCCATAATACATTTTTCATTATTCACCTAACATATTAGTTTTAGTTTTATATAATATCTATTGTATTAAATCTCTGCCAATGTTATATATACTATTTTATTTTTAAATAAATTAAATCTTAACACTCAGTCTATTTTTCCTTTCACCCTAGAGTAGGCCTAGTTATTTTTAAGTTTTAATATAATTAAGTATTTTTAAACCTGGACCTAGTATTTTTTTATTTTAGACAAAAGTGTAATTTCTCAGTGAAAAGGTACAGTAGTAAGTAATGTATACCGGTAAAGTAAAAGTACTTTCCCTCCTTTGATTGGAGCTTACAGCCAACGACGTGTTGTTAGAAGGGAACATCACTAAAAAACCATGCTGACACACAGCTAAGCACTAAAGCATTGCTGGCGAGAGTGAAGCCAATTTCCTTATTACCATATAACAGTTAAAATAATGTCACAATTACCACAAAATTTGCCAACTTTTGCAATTGTAATTTCAACCACTCCATGGCAGACGGAAAGTGCAGAAACCAGGTGTACAGTTTTTTGGCATCTAAAAGATAAATCCTAAACTCAACGCAGGGAGGTGCCACACACTGTCATACCTCGATCAAATTTGATACAAAACTACAAAATTGTTATTGTTAGCTTCAATGTTACATTTTGGTCACTTTTAAGCTTGACTTGGCTGCCAGGAAGCTTCCCAACAGGATTTTTCTCAAAAAGCTGTCCTAACATTGGTCAAAAACATCAGACATAGTCTGTGTCTGTTATTTACAATGCCCGGCCCGACAATGGTTGAGACACTGAGCAATTTTTGCAGGATTGTCTTTATATCATTTTTCACCCTCTCCTTGCCATCCTGCCGCGGCTGGCCAAACTGTCAACTTACCAAGTGACCACTTATATATATACAGTATTTAAAAACAAAATATAAAGTATACACTTAATTCTTTTTATTTATTACAATTTTATTTGTCACAGATATTTCAAACAATGGTATATAAATACAAATAAATATTTATTATCGAATTTTGTAGCTTTTATCAAACTACTAATACCATATTTGTTTACAAGTAGTTAAAACGTTTGATAATTCGAAAAAAGCCAGCCACACCTGGCACAATTCAACATTTTTTTAAAAATTTAGTTATAAATGAATGAAATTCAATTTAACCATGTTATATAATCCAGTGCCATTAGCATGTCGGCTTGGTTAGCATCTGATTGGTTTATCTTTGCTCCAATCAAGTGCTCTTGAGAGCCAGCTGTTCAGAGTTTTTCAGGCGACACTTTCCGTTCCAACGAGATTTTCCACTCGCATGAGACTGAAAAACAAAATTTAATTTTAGTTGATTGTCATGTAACCTGCCGAATATTCTGGGCTTAGGATACAGGTGAATGGCAAATTTTCAATGGGTCGGAACTTGGAAGATGATATTCTGTATCACACATTGGCGTCATGTTATTGGGGAAGAGATTGCATTTGGTTCTATTTTATAAATTTAATGTACTAAATCAGAAGTTTTGTAAAAACTTAAAAAAACTTGGAAAATTGTGTTTGAGTGACATGGTTTACTACGAGTAGAATTGAATGCTGGACACCTGACTTTCGTTGGGTCAATTTTGACCAAACGACAAAGTTTCAAATTAAAAGTTCAAAAACGTTACACAAATGCCATTTTGTTTACAGTCAAACTTTTTAAACACAACTTGCGACACTGTTCTCTACTCAATAAGAGCTTAAACTTGATATGCCTCTCGACTTGGCTCCTATTTAGAACCTATGGGACATCTTCCACAAGACGCACCTCAAAAACAAACATTTCAATTGAAACAGACAATCACAATTCATTAGTCAATATACAACTAAACATAATTTAATTACCACATCAAATGACATATTATTGATCTTAATTTGTATTAACACTAAATAGCTAATTTATTACAAAAGAAGTTTGAAGACAACAAACATTTTGTCTTCCAGCTTCTTTAATAATAAATTAGCTGTTTACAGCTTATACAAATTAAGATCCATAATCTTTTGTGTTGATTAGAAAAGAAATAACTCAAAGCTTTTCGGAACATTTTTACAGCCGGTATTTATTCACCTACCGAATGCAAGTTTCTCTGCCAGGTGGCGCCACACGTTCCGTTGCACTGGAGGCAAGGTCGCTGCATGGAGTAGCCACCACACTCTTCACAGTCCAGGCACACCTGGTCCTCCAGCCAGCACACGCCACATCTGCACAGGGAGTCAGGCTTGGGTGAAAAAAATTGTTTTATAATTTCAACTATCACTATAAGTAATCCAAAAACATCTTTGGTGACAGCAAAGATAATGTTATGGTAGGTAGAAAGCACATAGATGCCACATGGCTGAGGCACAGATAGAGCTGCAAGGGAGCTATTTTAAGTCTCAATTGTAGAGCTACTGACGCAAGTGCAAGTTCTCGATTGGTCACATTTAAGTCATCGACATTAGATATACTCAAGCATGTAAAGCCGAGAGGGGAAAAAGACGGGGAGAGAGGGCAGTGCTATCTGTGCTTGGGCTGTCAAACTTCAGTTGATTTTCCTGCCGGAACCATGTGGCATCTATGCGCAAGCCATAACATTATCTTTGGTTCCATGCTTGCTGCCACCCTACCTTTAACAACATACTGCTCTCACATCTTTCGTTTAGTAACCAGTAGCCTTGCCTTGAGGTACTTTTTACTACACAACATATCTTTCTACTATCCAGGTTTAACTGTTAACCTGCGGTCAGCTTGTTGGTTTCTGGAAACATTTTATCCTACAGATTACACCATCATCATTGGTTAAGAAGTACCCCAGTTCTCTGCTGAAATAATGTCTTTGAGTTTTCTTTTTCTAAACGAGTCGGCACTTCTTCCATAGTTTTTCTTTCATGCTAAGGCTGCACATCAGTAGGTAGAAAAATAATAATGCACAGGTATGCAGACAAGTGGATTTGTAATTTCCAGCTGCTCAAAAATATATAAACCTTTACTCTCGTAGACTTAAGTTATCGGTCAGACTATGTTATCATTTTTGACACCCAATCTTCTTTTAGGGAAGTCCAATATCCATCAACATCCAACACATAACTCAGTTACAATAATTTCTTGCAAGAAAATCTGTCTGTGTGCTCTACGTACAAGGTGTTACTTAAACAATTAGATTAAGTAATACCTGGTTTCAATCATAATTTCAATTTCAACCTTTACAAGTACACAGTTAAATTTTGTTTTACATTTTGAAACCACTTTTTAGATATCTCATACTTTTATGCTGGTATACTTACGTGTAACAGGAATAACTTTGTATTCTTATTTCTTCGATACACAAGGCAGAAGGTTCTGGGATTCGAGATGAAATATCTTCGTGATAGTAAAAGTTGTTGTTACGGTAGACGCTGACTAGTGACATGATTCCTCTGAAACAGGAGAACATATCTTCAACAACCAAAATAAATTGTTATCAGCAATCTAAACAGCTGCATTCAGGCAAATGTGAAGCTTTTCAAAATAGTTGAGGTGAATAAATTTACGTTTGAAAACTAAAATGACATAACAATTTGAATTTATTTTTTATTCACTAACAATTTTTACAAGAAGAATACCAAACGATCTGAAGGTAACACCAGAATTGTTGCAGCAGGTTGGAAAACATGATTAGGTTGTGGAGCCTTTGAGCAAAGCGATTTTAGGAAGGAAGAGCTGGCCCTTTTAAAAAACCATCCTATGCTATGTTACGTGCTTCCAAATCAAATCAAAGTTAGCAACTCTGGTATACTGCGTGCTTCACACCAAAACAGCCCAGGTCCGATTCCCGGGCGCAGTGATAACCTTTCACGATGGCCATTCCCCGTGGTTCGGAAGTCATGTTGAGCCGTTGTTACATTCCTTTGGTCGTTGGGTTATTAATTAATGACCCAATCTGGGGAACAGTCGGCCCCAGTTTGTTACAATACTACATATCTCATCATCCAGAAAAAAATACTTATCACACTCACCATCATTCCATATTCACTTCAAAATTATATCCTCCAAGAGTGTTCGGTGTCTCAAAGCAAAGTAAAAAAGGCTTGAAGAGTTCAAGACCATTGCGGTAGTCAGGTAATAAAAGTTCCAGCACCAACTGATTTTGGACTGTCTTTAAGCAAAACTATTTAACTATGATATAAATCGTTATGTCTTGATGGATGTAAAAATACAGTAATTTGAGTATTGATTGAAGACAACCGTGAAGGGTAAATAACACCAAGAGCTAAATAGCGTGTTTTGCTTAAATTACCAATAAACAAATATTTTCAGTGTTAACAAGATTCTATGAACTGTGATGTCTTCAGGCACAATACTTAGCACTTTGGTACATCACCTGTCTGTTTGTCACTCTTGCAGTTCGTGGGAAAGTTCACACAACACATTAGACATATTTGTTCCTAAGCAGACGTCAGCTTACCAAGTGCTAAATATTGTGTCCGGGAAGACCGGAGTGGGGAGAACACAGTAAACATTAAACCAAAACACTGCTGCTAATGCAGATAAAAGTTCATACAATTCAACATTGTTCATAGGTTGTGCTAAAATATTGTACATTAATAATTTTCTTGACAATATGAAACCAATCTTAATTAGTTAATTCTTATTAGTTATACACATAGAGATACGTGAAAAATTAACGCCAATTTAATCTTTGCAGGTATTTCATCTTTCAAATCAAAATTGGAAATATATTCTCAAAGTACTGTGCACTAGCAAAAACCACAATAATACTTTTAATTATTATTTGGGATTTGCCTATTCTTACAGCCACCATATCATCCAATTACATTAGTTCTATTAATGGATTGTATAAATTGGAACATGCCAATCATTTGCTGTATTTAAAATCCTTTCTAAAAATTCCTTCTCGCAGGTTCATTTAAAGGAGTGCTGAAGAAAGTGTTTAAACTTAATATATTTTAGAAATGAAAAGGCGTATTAGATAGATAAATAATAGACTATCATTGGTTTCCAAAATTATTACATTTTGGCTTTTGCATACATATTTTATGTAATATGTTAAAAAGTCGTCAAATAAATACTTTCATCCGAAATCAATGTCAGCCAAAGATTCTTTTATGGCTTCAAACAAAATTTTTCCTCACATCTTGAAAACCCTGTTGCAGAGTAGCTTTAGGAATAGTAAACAAGGGCGCCCATAGGGTATCTTCCAGGAGGAGGGCAAACATACCAGGGGGTGTGGAATACCCCACAGGAGGAGCGAGGGGGAGGGTCCAGGGGTTCTTCCTGGGAAAAAGTTATTTTGTATTTTGTCCGATAAGAACAATGAATAACAAGCATATTCTTTAAGACAACTCACACATACAATTTTCATCAGATCTTTTCTTTTTGAAATAAGTTCTATTGAAATATGTCGTTGTACTGCAGTGAATTTGCTGACCACTTTTTCAAAAATTCTACTAGTTCCATAGTAAAAACAAGAAATTCAAACTCAAAATTTATTCAACTTTTGGACTTATGACATGGTTTTATGAGTGAGAAAAAGAAAATTTTTGCTCAGCGGAGCCATTAAGTCCTTTAAAACAAAGTTTATTTCATAAACAAACAATGAAAACTGTTGGTGTAAGTTCTCCCAAGAAAATGCATGTTTTTATATTGTTCTCACAGGACAAAACTCGAGATCACAGCCACTACTGCGCACTCTTAATATGATTTGTGATTGTAGGATAGAAACAGAATACTGTGTTAGCTCAGTTGGTCTAATGAGTTGCTCAATTGTGTTGTCATCCACAGCTGGCTCGCCAAGGACACAGAGAAAGCAACGTGAGAAGTGATCAAAACAATCTCTACTCTGTGTCACTCCTTTCACGACTCTCTAGTCTCTTCTCCTTGGCACCAAGACCTACTCAACCGACTCTTGCAATCCCGGAGTAGCGGAATAAATCAATCAGTCTTTAGTCTGATTGCAGTGATTCTTATGGTTTTATGTTTCCTGACAAAGGATACCATTCTGATTTCTGACCAAGGGCGGCCTTAGGGTATCTTCCAGGGGGGCTAACATACAAGTGGTCTGGGGAAGAGGGGGATCATCCTTTTGGAAAAATAAAAAATATAACACATAAATCAACAATAATGATGTATTTTAGCTCCAATTGGGTTTCATACGCTTTATTTTTATACAACATTCCAAAGACTATTGAATCACCCTGTATAACACAGTGACACTACCACTTGAACAAAACCACCCCATTTAATGAGAGTGCAAAAAAATCATTAACTTGAAATTCCAGATAACATTTAATGATGAAATTTCTCTCAAAAAGTCTACCGTTTTGTTGAATTAGAATATTATTAAATATTTGCTTTATTTTGAAATATTAAAAATTAAGCCAGATCCGGTTTTTAACAGTTATTGTCACTAAATTGTTTTCTGTTCTGTGCATATTATTAAAAGTTGATCCAGAAATAAATTTGTAAAACAATGTAAACAATTCAATAGATTGTCCATGTTTATAAACCTCTTCAGTGTATGCTTTTTAAAATATAAATAAAAATCCAACAGGTTGTTGATGTTTATACACTTTTTTTAGTGTATACTATTAGTAAACTATAAAGCAGATTGTACAGGTGACTGACTGGCGACTGAACGAGTAAAGGTTTAGGCCCCCTCAGCATGCTATCCGCCTCAACCACATAATCTTATTGAAGCTCTTGGTGTGAAACCTTCGGGAAAAATCTGACAGGTTGGCGTCTGAAAATCTGCCCTTGTATTTAGCTGATATTTTGCCTCATAGCGCAAAACAGTTACAAATGCTCCAAAAATACGAGTAAGTGGGGGTCTGGGGGGCGCAGTCCTGGGACTGGCGAGTTTAAAATATAAACACGCTACTAAATCCTGACGTTACAAAGTTTCTGGGTTTCCCAGGTTCGTGTGCGAGTGTTTCCCCAGTATGTGACGGAGAAGGACGGAGGCAGCTCGTACTGCGTACAGTAGATAGATGTAGTCGTCGGGCGTTTCCTCTAGGGTTTCCCCGAGATAAACAGCTGTGTTAGTTCCGCCGATAAAAGTGTATAGTTTCCGTTACGTAGCGGTTATTGACTCTCATTGGAAAACGCCTTCGAACAGTTTCAGGTGTGCCGTTAAATAAACCTGTCAACTGCAGACCACGTCAAACCCATGCCGTCAAACGTATCACAATGTACAGGGTGGTTATAAGTTGTTGGACACATTTTGGGATTGAGTGAATGAATGGCCAATTGACTCAAAAACGTATTTTATTAGGTGGTAAATTTACAACAGTTTTATTACTAACAAAGGAGTAAAGGACAAAACATTACTGGCTCTAGTTATTTTCAATTCAAAAGAACACAAGGAAAATAAACCATTTTCACGTGCTTTCCGTGGTTCGGACGCAAACTAACCAAACTTTGTAGTCTAAATTCAACCTCACATCAGGTTTTTCTGAGCATTGCTGGAGTTGCTTCCAATAACCTCTCGAACTAAGTTCCTGCTGTCTTGAATTTTATTTGTGAACACTCTGTCCTTGACAGAACCCACAAAATCATAATTCCTTCGTCTTTACGTTCTCCAGGCATTACTCCCTTAGACTTTTTTGGTGGGGAGAGGGGGTTATGTTAAGGACAAAGTGTTCACAAAGAAAGTTCATTGAGTCCGAGAGGTTATTGGAAGCATAACTTGTAACGTAACTTGGTTAACAGTAAATTACGGTAATTTTTATAAATAACACTTTTTAAAATTTGCTATCCAATGAAACAATTTCTACATTTTTATAACGACACGCCATTCGCTCAATCAATCCCAAAATGTTCCCGTTTGTAGCCACCCTGTCAGTTATAACACACATAACATTCGTAACAATGACTGATTACTATCTCTGTAGACAATAAACGGGTGAATTTGTATTTCCAACAATATATTGATTCAATTACGACCATAATATACAGCAAAAAGACGACGGAAGTTTCTTTTGAACATGCCAAGTTCATTCGCTTTTTGCAGGTGGTTTTACCTCGACCTTTCCCCGCCAGTTGACTGCCCACAGATCCGACTTTTTCTGGCATCAGTCACGGCTTTATTGTGTCCAAGGCCAGCGACACAAGAAAATGTACAGCCAAGGAAATAATGCACACTGCAATTACCTGGCAAAAAGGCCTACCGTAGGATCGATTGTCAATTATACATATAAAAAAGTCACTAATATTTTTTAAGTTTGCGCTGTAAGTAAGGTTGTTTGGGCCAATAAGATTTCTAGAGGCTTTTGTAACGAATATAAAATTGCTTTACTCGATCCAAATAAGGTCATAAGTGAAGAAGAAGTCAGGAAGGGGATTCGGAGCCATGACTTAAGACGACATCGAAGAAAGAACAAACAAACATGACAGTACATAAGTTTGGATTTGAGTTTTCTTTTGTCACCTCTGTAATACTAATTTAATTTAGGAGGAAATTTATTTCTACATTGAGGACTACGACAATTTTAATTTTGAACCAGGAACACGCAGGTAAGCGCCAAAGCGCTGCTGGTATGAGTGAATTGATTTGTTTGCAATTTGTTACTCTAATTCGCTACGCTCATAGCCTCGCTTCTATTACTTTAATTGATTTTTACCACTCAACCTCGACCGTTACCTAGCGTCGTTACCCCATAATCAACTTGTTAGTGCTGACCGCGGGAGTCGAACCCGCGCACCTGAGTAATGTGTTCCGCAGTAGCGCGTGATACTGATCCATCACGAATCTGCTTGGCGGATTAACAAATACCAATTATTTCAGTCGTTTAGGCCTTATAATGTTTATTTACTTTTCTTGTTTAGTGTCCACAGTAGCTCAAATATAAATATCCTAAAGTGTACGTCTTGATCAAGGTACAAGGCGTATAAGCTAATCTTAAGTTCATTGGTCTGTCGTTGTTGTTTAGTGTAGCATGTCCCTGGTGTTATAAGCTACGCAATACCAAGTCTTCTTAGATTAGATATTCATAATATTACTTAAGCACTTGAACTAATCTGAAATATTGATTAATATTTTATCATTTTACATAACTTTCTTCGAAGTGGTTGTTTTGTTGATAAGAAATTAAAACGTGTATATCCGAAGCGTGTATTGTTTTTTGGAAGTTAAAATACCTTCAACATTGAATTTCAATATGGAATATATCTTAATACTGTTAACAAATAAATTAACCAAATGTTAACCACATGCTAACAGTTTTTAAAGCATTAAACACACCTTTTTTGAGAAAGCTCCCCAAGGGTACTTCCGGTAGCCCGATTTTTCAGGAACATTTTTGAACCAAATTTCATGAAATAGAACAAAAATTGTGACCTGTAGAAAGTACACACATACATACATGCTTATGTAAAGTGTGAACAAATGCTCAAAACGTGTTCTGGGGGTTAGGATCGGTGCTCATTTCATGGTCCCGGGTCTGGGTCTTACCATGCGGACGACATGAGTATCTCATTTTACCAAAGAAAATTCGATAACAAATGTATAATCGTAAAGTGCCATGCGCAACAAATGATTTAACACCAGTCACCATCCATAAACTGCATTTCTTGGTATATTGGGAAATGTATTATACCAGGCACGTTCAACGGGAAAATGTTAATGACACGTTTCTAGTTATAATTAGCAACTCTCTTTCCAAGGACAACCAGCATCGTGAAACTGAGACTCGAGAACGAACAGCCGCTAATACAAACACTCTACTCATTTCATCTGCTGATTCCTCCTGCCTGTACAATCCTGACAACAAAGAGGATCTCGCAAAACTATAAATGAAACATAATCCACTTACTTTACTTGGCTTTGAGACACTCTTAGAGTGTATTTTAAGGTGAATATGGAATGATGGTGAGTGTTTTGATAGGTGTTGAGGTGAAGTCTTGTTACAAACTAGGGTCGACTGTTGCCCAGATTGGGTCATTAATTAATAGCCCGAACAAAACACAAAACAAGCCACGCATACAGGGATGATAGCACAAACTTACCTTTTAAATCTCACTAACGAAAACACTGGTCAAATTCGCAATTTAGTACACCGCAATAAAAAGGTTTTATAAAAATTTAAAAACAAATCACAACACTTCAATTTAGAGACGGGAGAGAGAGTCGATGACCGACAAAGGCACCCGACCTATCTTCGATCAGCTGACTGCTGCTGCTGCCGCCTCCGTCACTCTCAGCTGTTTCACCAACAGTGAGCGAGCCGAGCACACAGAGTACACAGAACACTGAACAGAGAGTAGAGATGTGGTGGGGGCAACGTGTCGGTGTTCAGTATGTGGCCTTGAAATCCTGTTTTAAATAGAGGTCCGCTTTATTCCAACGAGATAATGTGAAATCTTTCGTCGTTCAACTGAACTCAGGAGGAAAACGCCAGGTTTAATGTTGTACAACGTGTTAATTTAAAATTATACTGTGACATGTTGACCCTGTTAAATAATCTGGGCTGTAAATTGGACGATGATAGTCCAAATAGTCCAATAGTCACTTTCACTTTGTACCTTTATTGACGCATTATTGTAGAAATCTTAGACTAACTGAAGATATGTGGATAACATTATGTTGTAAGCCTTCTAATTAAAAATCTTCACTGACAATTCCTCCCTGGAACAAAGTGGGTTTAAACAGTGCCTCGCAAAAAATACTCACGCTTATAAAAAGGAAACCATTTTCTCTTCTGTACACCGTATATGCAATACCCCCTATCAATCTGGAGGCCCTCTCCTTGGAAACAGCTTTTTCGAGACTACATAGAGATCCTCAAGTAAAACGGTTTTAAACTGGTTTTAGCAGGCATAACTCAAGTTATTTCCTTTCTATTTAATATTTATGCTTAGAATGTCACATGGTTCAGTAACACACATTTAAACGTAGCAAGAGCTTTCCTACTGGCTACTTTTGTAAATAACTTGCACCATAAACTAACTAAACTTTAGACAGAGAGTTTTTTTAGTCTGTGCTTGCACCAATAAATGTAACCATGAACGATGATGCATTCAAGTACCAGTAAGTAAACCGTCAGTGGACAATCATCAATTTATTGGATTGTGAGTTTGATTATGAGAACTACTGAATCACCAATTACTTTTTTCCTTTGAACTAATCAGACTTGACCTATATTATTTGAATTCCGTTAAGTTGAAAGATTACATTACAAAGTGTAATAATATCTCGTCGGCAGCTCGGTGTTAAAACAAAGCAAACGGCTAATTTTTAGTTGAACAAAAAATCATTCCATATTCACCATAAAATACCCTCCGAGAGTGGCCGGTGTCAAGAGTAACATCGTCACAGGGTCGTCAACTTTTAGCGCGCCTGTTCTTTGTTTGTGTTGTACAATACCATGAGTTGTTGCGTAATCATGTTCGATCTGTTATGATTGATTGACATAGATTGTGACCCGAGAAACTGACGACCTTATCTAACAAACTGAATTGACACAACCTTCAGTAGTGGAGTGGAGTGGAGTGTCTATTGCTGTGTCACGTCGAGTGTATCTCCGGTACCTGTGTGTGTCCTTGCTGAGGCACCGCGGTCCTTGACTCACGCACACAACACACTCACCCTTCATCTAGCCTCTTCTAGTCTTGTACGTTTCAAGATATTGTAACCATAGCTGATTCTCAGTGTTTGATAAACGAAATTTAACGTGGCCGAAGCGTAACAACAAGCGCACCAAATCCGCAGTCCCCGTGGTTCGGAAGTCACGCTAAGCCGTTGGTCCATTCCATTGGTCTTTGGGATATTAATTAAATAAACTATGATTTCCGGTTTCAGGACCTATTTGAAGTTAATTACCTTCTTTGTAGCCTGGTGATCCTGATGGAACTTAGATGCTAGATGTGGTGCTGACGACCGTTTCGGTCTAATAAGACCATCTTCAGAGCACGATCACTAAACTAAACTAACACTATAACTGATTATATACACAGTTTATTTACACTTTACATGGGGCAAACTTTACATTCATTGAGGGGCAACGCGGGGGGATGGTAAATTAGATGGTCTCATTAGACCAAAACGATTGTCAGCACCACATCTAGCATCTAAGTTTCATCAGGATCTCCAGGCTACAAAGAAGGTTATTAATTAAAGACGTAATCTGGAGAACAGTTGGCCCTAGTTTGTACCAAGACTACATCCATTATAGACTAACGGACTCTAAGGAAAGTTAATTTGTCTGTGCTACATTTCATCATCCACCAAAACACTATACATGAATGGCAGCGGCATAGCACTTTATTTTCAGTGGTGCCAAGTAGCGAAATACCTATTCAATTGCCTAGAAACACTTGCCAATTCCATTCAAGTTTCCTTTTCTCTGGTTGCGCATTTAATTTTCAAACTCGATATTCACCTTTGTCCCTCGTACGTTTTGCTACATAGTACAACTGTTCTTCATAAATCCATCCATGTTTTTTTAGTTGGTGGAAAACACAATTGATCCAATAAAACAACTTAATGAGTTGATTCTTTGATTTAAGACACTGACCACTCCTAGAGGGCATTTTAAGGTGAATATGGGATGATGGTAAGTGTGTTGAGTGATTTTGATGAGATGTAGTCTTATTACAAACTAGGGCCGACTGTTCCTCAGATTGGGTCATTAATTAATAGCTCAACGAACAATGGAATGGACCAATGGCTTACCGCGACTTCCGAACCACGAGGAGTGGCCATCGTGAGAAGTTATCACTGCGCCTGGGAATCGAACCCGGGCTGATTTGGTGCGAAGCACGCACTATACCACTGCGTTGGTATGTCGATGAGAACTCTGTTTTCAAAATGCCTAACCCACTATTAAAGGGGTTTATTGTGTCAATTATGTTTTCCAACAACTAAATTGTTAATCCAACAAGAATCTCTCCTAGATCCCATCTATGTTATTCTAAATGCACACTCAACCTTCACTCTAAATATGAAAGAGTGAAAATCGAGCCACTCTATTCTGAGTGGTGTTTGCTCCTTCATTTTTAGAGTGATCATATAAAGGTATTTATTTACAAGAAAATGCTGAGCAAGTCACTTGACACCTCAATGTCTCGCACATTGTAACTGCGCAATGGAAGGATATCAAGTGGTATTTATAAATAAAGTCCCTCTTGACCTTTAGCAAAGGGCGCCGGCTGTGTGCTGCGACTGCTGGAACCTGCCCCTGGCCTGGAAACAAAGACATTCTTGCCCTATCCCACTTCAGAGTCAGAGTCAGACTACTTGTCAGAGTCAAGCACGCTGGCAAACTAGTTTCAACCAGTTCATACAGTGAAACTAGAGGTAAAGGTGGTATCGTGAGCCACCACTTTCTGTTTGCTGTGTACACGAGGGCTGATCAAAATAGTTCCAGAACTTCAAGGGCGCCTGTCACGCTGATTTCTCGGACACCAAATTATCTACCTGAAAATGCAACGACCGTGCAGATCTCGGTGGAAGTGGGTTTTCTGTCTCGAAGGGTGGAATCGGTGGGGGTGAAGACACGCTGCAAATTGACCACCGGCACACCCGTCACCGAGAGTGGACTTGGCACCTTTGTTTCCAAAATATTGTTGGTATATTCCGCACTGGGTGCACCGGTACAGACTTAAGAATCCGTTTGTTCATTGATAGTGCTCTCTATATAGTGATTATTTAAAAAATGGTAATAAAGTACAACACGCTTTTGTACAGCATAATTTGCATTGATACGAGCTTTCTGCTCTTAGCAAAAAAACTGTCTGAAACAAAAAACAATCTGAAGACAAATAATTTAATTAAATTTGTGAAATATCGCAGATACTCTTAACTGTTTGTAGTATAAAATACAATTAGGGCGGAAAACAGGAAATGGTATAACAATGTTTTAAAATGTCTTTACAACTCAAATTTAAAGACAGCCTAGTTTGATGAACACAGTTAATAAATAACGGTGCAAGCATTGTTTATAAAGTCTGCAAATTTTAGCTAATATGTTTACCACATTTACGTTAATAGCCCTGCCTCGCCGTCAATTTTAGTAAGTTATAAGCTACTAAAACAAATTAAGTGTGATTATATTGTACACGTTTGTTGTAAGTTCAACTAACAAACTCGAAATGCTACTGAACATACTGAACATTTTGTTGAAATAAAATCTAGAAACCAAGGGAAAACACTTGCGAAGTTATATTTGTTTGGCTCTGACTCTGAGTGGTTTTGTTGTACATTATTGAAACTTACGAGTATTGCAAAGTTAACATGTACTGTTAACTAAAAGTTATATAGGACTATTCAGCAATAGTAGGCCTGAATGTCTTTAAATAAAGAACTACGGGGTTTCTTGAGCGTGGTATGTAAAGGGTTTGGGCTATACGCATGCTGAAAAAGCAATGCTGGACGCATCTGCCTGGTCAGTTTGTACCTATTTGTTTGTTTCACGTCTCCTGCATGCTGGACTGGTCTCGAGGTCCCCTACTACATTTCTCCTGATGGCAGAAGTGCCACCACCCGGGTGTGATTATGTTCAACTCAGTAAAGCGTAATAATCCTGACTTCCGCGTGGCAGGAACTCCTACACCCCTTCCAGGGGCCTTACATACCGGGGCCTGGGGGTATGGAATACAAAACATTTATGAAACACGTGTTTGTGCGGATTGAAAGAAACATTATCTTAACCACACGATTTTATAAATGCACAATTCCAAAGAATTGAATCACTTTGTATAACACAGTGGTACTACCACTTTCACTCAACCACCTACCATCCCATTGGCAGCGCAAAAAAATGCGTTGACCGAAATTCAGATAACAAATTATGAAATCTAATAATAAAATAGGATTAAAATCTGAGCAAAACAATTCGTACTTTACTTTATTAACAAATTAAACCACAGTTACTTAACAAAACACAATGCAACAGCAAATTAACAATTTTACAGAGTGCTCCATTGTTTCCGCCGTTGTTTAAAGAAAACTCAGCTCGTCCACAAAGACAGCGAAGTCGTCGCTAACAACTAAAACGGAACAAATGGGAACTGAGTGTAGTGTGGTGGGGCAGAGAGCGGGGAGGGAAGTATGTGCGCGGAGATGGGCATTCATTTAATTTGTCGTGTACAAGAGATGAGAGGAAAGAAGAGAAGAAAGGGAATCAGTGGGTCGTGAAATGTAGCTGGAGGCGCGCATTGTTTAACCGGCAACTGACAGTGCACCACTCGACCAATTAGACACGTACTCGCCACTCACTCACTCACTCACTCACCTCTCCTCGCGTTGTTTACCTAAACAACATCTGACACTGAAGTGTACCGACACACGGACACTGCGAAACAACCGGCGTAATTGCGCACCTCTCCAAACACATGGAATGGAAACATGTTAATTCTTCTCCTTTCTTCGGCAATGTGAGCGGTCATCGTTTAAACACGAGTTTGTTGTTGACGCTGGTCGAATTTCTGTGACTAAAATACAAGGTCATAATTTATTTAAATCATGTTCTTTTATGATCACGCTGTATTATACCGGACATTTCCATAAGTTTTTAAATAATCTATATTGATAAATAATCTTTGAAATTGATAGTTAGCACAGACTGTATTGATAGAACCACTCTGTAGGAGAGGTAAGGGTAAATTAGGTCATAGTACGCCGTTGGGATAAATTTTCGGTAACACCAATAGACAATTTCTTTAATAAAATTGTTTTACTACGTACAATAAATGAAAAATTTGTTACAAATTTCATTGAAATTGGAGTACGTCTTTGGACACCATTTTGAAACGACTTTATGGATTTTCAAAATTTGTGGTATGTTGGTGGATACTATTAAAATACCTATTCATTTCAAATAGCATCAAAATCGGATGAAATTTACTTTTCTAGATAATTAAAACTACTTTTTTATGAAAACTCCCCAAAGGGCTACTTCCGGTAGTCCGATTCTGCTGGCTAACGAATTTGAGAGAGATATTTACAAAAGGAACACTTGCCCAAAATTTCATGGAAATCGGACAAAAAATGCGACCTGTAGAGAGTTTACATGTATACATATGCATAATATATAGTTTAGGAAAAATACTGAAAACGTGTTCTGGGGGTCAGGGTCTGTGCACATTTCATAGTGTCTAGTCTGGGTTTAACCATGAAGACGGCATGAATATCTCATTTTTCCTAACACTTTCCTTAAAATATAGGTCAGTTTAGAAATAACTGTATAAAGTGCAGTGCAGTTAGAGAACGATGATGAAGAAGTTATGGCGCAGCGGCGAGCACTCGAAGCGGCCGACACTGTAGAGTGTAGAGTTTGAATAGTTTAACTATACAACACTTGACTATGATACAATTAATTATTCTCAGTGGAATAGTTCGTCTGTACAAGGAAAACAAGACACAGCGCACCTAAAAACCTCTTGAACAATGGGCCTTCTTTCAACTGACGCCGTCTATAGTCAACACAAGGGTTTACGCGGGGGGTTTTCCAAGTTTAATACAATTTTCCAAATTAAAAGACATTTTATTTCAGATAAATATTACTATTTAAATAAGTTGTCCTTCAACACGGCAAAACCTCCGTATTTAAATACTCGACGCCACAAAACTTAGAGAAAACTTTGTACGCGTATAGACCACCTTGAAAATTTTGATCCAAATTGGCCTCAGGAATTTATGTTTTCAGGCTTTGTGGGGTGTATTCTCAAAATCAATTGATGTCAGGTTTCGTTCTCAAAAGGTAGTCCGAGCCATTGTACATTGCAATAGAGAGAGTCGTGTGATAATAAAGTTCAATTATTAATTATAATACAGTCGTAGTAACGAAAAATTTGATCTACTTGCTTTGAAAAACTGTACGTAAAGAGAAATAAGGAAGTTACATGCAATAAACAGTTTAAATTTGTGTGCTTATAATGAACTATATTTTAATCAAAGTGAACTTTAATCCATACATTTCATACTTAACAACTCTTAGCCTACTAATAATATAAAAATAGTTTGAATCTTATCACTTTAGAAAGAGGTAACAGTTGATATGTAACAAAATATAAACAACATTAGACTAAATTAAAATAAACGCTTGGGCCTGAGTGAACAGTAGATGCCGAGAAGAACCAGTAGAAGGGAGGGGCTTGTAGGTACAGAGATACCTGCTCGTGACAAGCGAACTGCAAACAAGATTTGTCAGTTAGACACTTGAAAATACTTCACAGACAATAATTTATTGAAAATAATAGGAATAAAGCAATAATCATTGCATATATCAACAAGGTGAGTTTTAAATATCCCTCCTTAACTTTTGAAAAAGGAAAGATTTTGAAGAACCCTTGGGGAATTTTTTATAGGATCCTAAAGTTTTGTGACGTATTTTCCGTCACCCGCCCCCACACAAAAGACCGTGGAAGGGGGAGACATCAATTAGTATCTCAGTGCCGGCCAATCTGTGACTGAAGATGGTATCTTCAGAGAGACCGAAATGTTTCAAGCTGATTCTAATGATGTTTTGACGAGGTGTGAACCGGAAGAACTTGACTATACTAATTTCAATTACACTTTTTGTGTGCAACAGTTAATTTTTACCTCTCTGGTGCCTCGGTTCGCCGGCAGGTATGACTGGGAGCAGGATGCTGGTCGTCTCCTTGTACACGTCTGCGATCACAGCTGTGCACTTGATGATCAGCTGGTGCGAGGTCACGTGACGTAACAACAGTCTGGTCTCCATGGTGATGGTGCGAGCCTCCAGGAGTCCAGCGCTCTTATTCCACCGTGTGTTCGTGGTCATTACCTACAACAGTTTCATCCAACACGCTTGATAGAATGACGAATGAAAATTTTTCTTTTCAAAATTGGCGTGACTTTCACAATTTAGAGAGAGGTTGGAATTGCTTCACAGTGATTAGATAGGTTGATCAAATGAACAGGTAGCAGCAAAAGTCTAGATCGTCTTGGATCCTCTGGTTGGATCCACACAAACAGTACCACCTACCGGTTCATCGTTGATGAAGAAGGTGAGGTTGGGTGCAGGGCGGGCAGGGGTGGAGGTGCACGAAGCTCTCAGCCAGTCTCCTGCCATCAGCTCCTTGTCCTCTCCTTCCACCTGGATCCTCTGCTTCAGTCTGGGTAACTCTACAATACAAACAGCTGTTATGAGAGAGGGAATCTTAGGGATTAGTTGACAAGTTTTCGTATTTTTGTTTTGTTTTATGAGTGTTTATCATAATTTACTTATAAGGATCGGTGATTAATATTTTGTGGAAACTATTGTTCAGAGGCTCTGCGATATAAGTGTACATGTCCTGCAATTATTAAATATTGGCGAGCTTTCCTCTTTTAGTTTCAACGAAGTTTTTGCTTGGTGCAATCTTTGAGAAAAGGCTTTTCAAAGTTACTCGTACTTGCGTACAAATATTATTTTCTCAACAAATTACCTTTTTTATATCTTGGCATGCATAGTTTTGTTAATCTTCAAACTGTTATATCTGTAAGGAACTTCAAGAACGAACGTTCTTTTTGTTCCAGCTGTTTAAAGTCAACACAGGAAAAACACTTGGCTGCGCATCGAAGTAACGAAAATATCTATTTTCTGCAGGTTTCTCTGATGCAGTCACCTTTCTGAGAAAACTAATTGAACTTACCCTAATTGAATAAACTTTCTCCATTGGAAAAATGTAAAGTTCAAAATAAATCTAGACCAGAAAACTCTGAATAAACGTGTATTTACAAGGGAAACATGTCTGTCTCTTAATTTGTCGCCACGAAGTCCCCTCAAGGAGACTGCCTGCAGGGTCTGTCCCTATTGTCACATCAGCCTCAGCTGTGCTCTTCTCCGTGCCAATTAGTCACCCTCTCCACGCTTACCAACCAACAACAATTAAGTCATTTTAGTAGAAAGTGATTTGAAAGTCCGCAATTTTGCAAAAAGTACTTTAGCACGGTTTTATCTAGATTGGCTTGATTTGCTTACTTCTTTATGGTCTCGACTAGTGGTTAACTTACTAAAAGTATTTTTTATGATCTCAGCTCAACGTGTTACGTGTTTTTATACTTAGTAACCCAGTTTCGGTAAGTTATAGCAGCCTCAACCGGGTCTTGAAGTTTAGCCCTTCAAGCTTTGCATTTCCACCGAGAGTGAAATTTTCATGGCTGAGTGAGGAAGGATCTATGGGTCAAACTACTAGTAAGCCGACATCGAGAAAGATCCAATCACTCAGCCATGAAGATATATAAAGCCTTTCAAGACCCGGTTGAGAGAATGTCTAATGAGAAAACCGCTGTACTCTCTGCAGGAGCTGAGTGAGGAGCATTCTTTGGAATAAGTTGATACCATCCCTTTGACCAGCAATGGTTTTGCCATTGCTACCTCTAGTTTAAATTGACGCTTCTATCCGAAAAATCTTCGGTCAGCGGTGAAGAGGACAATTATCAAGTAACAATATTGGTTCTGATGTGGTCAGAGTCGAAATTAGACATTGACATTGACATACCTATGACACGAAGACTGCGGGTGTGCGTGCCGGTGGAGAAGAGAGGAGCTTCAGTAGAGACTTCACAGGTGATGTTGCCAGAGAGACTGAAGTCTACAGCTTGTACCATCACACTGCTGCCGCGAGACTGCGAGAGCTAAACAACACATGTAGTTATGGTATTTGTACGATTCCTCTAACGTGTCAGAAGAATGAGCACCCCTTAGACACAGGCAGAACTAAAGCTATGAGCGTCGTCTACAGACTAACAGTTCGTAAGAAAAATAAATGATCATCAAAGCATATACTCAATAACTCCAACATTCTTAAAATTTATACATTTTGGGCTTATGGATTTGTTAATCTTGGCTCAGTTATCTCACAAGTTCTGATAAGCAATTATTGTTTTTTGAGTTCCTCTACGGAATTCTACTTACATCAACTTCAAGTCCAGGAAAAGGGAAGAGCTTGACGACCGGGCTGTCCAAGGGGCTGTAGCGGTAGAACTCGTGAGTTCCCCGGTAGAACTTGATGGAGTAGAGGGGCGCTCCCTGGAGGTCATAGTAGCACAGCAGTTCCACGTGGTTCCCCCTCTGGACCACGGGAGGGCTGAGCAGCAACGTCACGTTGCGCAGACCCAACAGACTGTCAGCTGTAGAGTATACAGGGTGAGTTAAAAGTATGGATACTCCGTTGAACGAATAAAGATAGAAGCATGAAACTCAGCATGACCTAATAGGAAATAAAATTGAACTTTTCAGTCACTACAACGTTTTTGATTTCCCCAAAATGGGATTTTTGCGGGCAGCAAAGTATTCAAGTGTTAAGACCCAATTAAGGATCTCGCCCTATGTCTCTCGCTACGACTCGCATGCGGCATGTCCCAAGTGCCAACTAAGGAAATGCCATCTGTACCTCAGCTGCACAGGAGAGCGTCGTTGAAAAAATAAAAGGAAACAAAATGGTGTCTAGTATTAGTGCTATTTTGACGAAACAACTTTTAAATGAAAAATCAAGCATATTATCTAGATTTGCCAGTAGTTAATTTCTTAAAATGTATTTTAGTTTTTATGCTATTAACGGTTAAAGTTAGAAAATCTAGAGTCTTTTTAAGATCGCGTTTAAGAAGCTAAAAATAGATTTATCAAAAATCTAATCACAGGCAAACTCAAATAAACTCTTTCTCTGTCCATAAAAATTAACATCTTCAAATTTAACTTTCGTATAGGAGCGCTATCTACTTTCTACGAAACCCTTGCAAGCGGAAGGTTTGACAGTTAGATCGCATCAGTTGAAAGAAAGCCCGTTGTTACGTGCGCGGTGTCCTGTGTTCCTTGGGCGGTCGAATTCAGCCTTTCTCTGCGGTGACCACGGAGGCGGACCCCTACCGAGTTCACACCTCATTTTAAAGGTCTTGATTACACTACAATATTCTCTTGAAATTTATTTACTCGCTATAGAAATAAAACCCCGTAGCAAAGCACGGGTATATCGGCTAGACTCTAGAGCATATATTGTATACTAGATGTTTGTAAGACTGCTGTTCTCGGATGACGAGAGCCGCGCCCTGGTGCGTGAGTGGTGCGGGCACGCCTGGTCCCAGGGGACTCGGAGCCTACACACGACTGGCCTACTCTAATTAGTAATCAACTACATCAGCTGTCAAGCTCACACACAACACCTTGCACAATTTACACACTGTACAATATACACTCAACGTACTATCCTAAACTAAAGCTCAGGACGGATTGCTTTGGAATAATTTTAAGCCCGATTTCTTGTAGCTTTTTAATGGGTGTAGAAAAAAAAGAGTTGAGATAAAATAATTCTTTTTTCATCGTTGAATGTGTGTTTAAATTCCCTTTTTTCGAGGTGCCACAAGGGGGCGGGTTTTATGAAAAAATGCTAGGGGGTCCTACCCATCGGTTTTCGGGTGAGAGGTGGGTGACGAAAAGTACGTAAAAACAAACTTTAGGATGCTATAAAAAACATTCCTCAAAAGTTAAGGTGACATTTAAAACTCACCCCGTATACACCAAAACTACCGCTGTTTTTCTTATAACTTTTAAGACTTTATATTTTCATCTGCAACACAACTTAAAGTATGCTTTCATAAAATATGTTCTACGGATTCCATGTGGTCCATCCCTCATGGTTGGAAGCTTGCGCCAAATACTCACAAGTATGGTTGTAGTTTAGTATATGCAATACCGAATACGACTTCATATGTACCACTTCATCGCGTGTAACTTTCTTATTTGGCTTCATCTTCATCTATAATTATTTAAGCGGTCCTCTACTTTTGGAACACTTGACATATTCTAGATTAACAACACGATTTTAAATTATCTGATCAATAAAACTGTGCCCAGTTTCAAATTTCTGTTAGTTACAATGAAAATCTTCCTTCTACACAGTGGTTTTATGATTCTATAACGAAATAAAGGAGTTTTTCATTGGGAATCAACAATCGGAAGCCAAAAGACACTGCAACAACATCCCTGGTGTGTTACAAAGCACTGTTCAAGGTCTCCAGCAGATGTCTCATGAAAACAACAATTGATTCGATCTTTCAAAACAGCGATTGATCAATGGCCCTCTAAAGAATTTTAAGTTTTAAAACTATTTTTTGTTACTTTAAATTTGCAATTTTTTAAAAATATACACCCAGTTATGTTAACAAAGCCCCGAGGTGTAGCGTGGGTGCTCTCAGCTAGTAATTATATAAAATAAAAACAATAGCCAATACTTTTAAGAATTTATTGGCTTTTGTTTTTTATTTTACCTAATTATAAATGTACTCCAATACTATGGCTCAAGTCCTCTATTACGGGATATATTGGATACAATGTTTCCGATAAGTTCAATCGTTAATTAAATGTCCAGGGTTTCTAGGAAATTAAGGTACTGAAATGAGATAAAAAGAGAGAATTAAGAGATAAAAATTAAGGCTCTACTAATCCAATTTCCCCGAAAGGATTCTCCTGGACATTCTTGAACTCAAATCGTAACATTAAAACTTTTATATTTTAAGACACCTACTTCTCTTAAAGAGTATTTTAAGTTGAATATGGGATGATGGTGAGTGTGATGAGTGTTTTTTAAGTCTTGTTCCAAACTAGGGCCGACTGTTCCCCATATTTGGTCATTGATTAATATAGCTCAACGAATAACGGAATGGACCAACGACTTACCATAACTATTTGCCGTTGTAAAACCACATTATAGTACAAACAATTTAATTAGTGTTTTATGTCATTCAGTTACCAAATTATACACTTAATTTACATATACAGTAGTTAAAAAACAAACAAATTAAATTTCAATATAGTTTGACAAATTAAATATCTAAGATTTTCACAGTTATTGTTATTTTACATTATACAAAGCGTGTTAAAACATTCCAGTGAGTATTTTGAGGTTTTGTTTTTGCTGCTAACCGGAAAGTTGTATTTATTACGCAATTTGCACAGCCGCCATTTTGTTTTATATTTTAATTCCACGACGACTTGACGTATGCATTTAGAATTTCTCTTGCGCTTACATTTTAACACTTACATAAACTTTACATAACTGTCCAATGACTAAAAATGCGGCGGTCAGTGGCGGTGCTTGCTTGTGGGCCAGCGACCACCCATTTGGTACAAAATTCAACTTTGCTTGTTCAACGCCCAAGATGAAAAAAACTGTTAACAAATTGTATTATTTGGAGAATAGATAAAAATACATACATAAATCCAGCCCAGCCATAATCCAAATTTAGTTTATTTATTTAGGTCCAGGGCGCTTTCCAAAACCTACACTTAGCTAACGCCTGCAGTTTTGTGTTCGCTTTCCTCGCAGTACAGTCCTGTACCTAGATTGCTGTCTAAGCGCCCTGCAACCTCTT
Organism: Matsumurasca onukii; assembly: GCA_018831715.1. Lineage (NCBI taxonomy): Eukaryota > Metazoa > Arthropoda > Insecta > Hemiptera > Cicadellidae > Matsumurasca > Matsumurasca onukii. The sequence continues at coordinate 52,786,522 of CM032060.1, forward strand.
TACTTTTACATTTATTGCGTTTGCTTAGGTTTATTGTCATTATGGTAGTTAAATAAATTCGTAATGTTATTAGTTGATATCACTAAATGTACATAGAAATGCCAACGATATTTTATTTTATTACAGCTCTTTCTTGTAAAATATTTATTTACAATATGTATATACGTGTTTGTAATGTCAATTTGAGTTTGATTCTGTAATAGGTTTATCGAAGTTTTCATTATATCATTAAATTTATTTCATGTTGGGGCATCGTTTATTTTTAAGAATAGTTGGTTGGAATCTATGCACGTTTTGTGAAATTAGTTTCAAGTAGTTTTTCAATACATTCAAGCATTACTAAATTGAAAAGCAAAAAGCGACAAATTGTAAAAAAGTGTTCAAATGTTTAAAAAGAACAGTAAAAATACAAAATATATTCAGAGCAGTTTTCCGGATTAATCGGAAGCTTTCCCAAAAGCTTTCTGCTACCAATTTTAAGTTTTGATTTTTATGGACGGAGGTTGATTTGTATATATTTAAGAATAAATCTCAAATAATTAGGTAGCAATGCTTCGACTACCGTCGTTTTAAAGAATTTGTTTAAAATAAACTCTTCAACGTTTAAAAATTCCAAAATAACATTTTCCTCCAGTACTATCTCTTAGTTGACTTAACTACCATAAAATATCGCCCACTGGGGGTGTTAGGTACAGGGCCTACCTTGCAGCAGAACTAGCGACAGCGCCAAGAGACGAGGTGCTGACGTCATGGTGGTGACGTCACGTGTAGCAGTGTGCAGTTCACAGACGCATCTGTCACACTGAGGGGTGCGTCTGTGATACCGCCCCCGCCACCCCACCCCCCACCAACCCCCACCAACCCCGTCCGTATCACAGGAGGTGTCACTTCACACTGTCAAGTAGTACCAGGTTTGTAGGGATTGTGGAAAGGGTTATAGCTATTAAGTAAGTTTTATGTTTTCTCTTATTGTTGTATATTTACTATTAATTACTTAGAAAAAGAGCAATCTGAATAGTATCAAAACTAGGATATAGAGATATAGAGAATCTTGTGAAGAAATGTTACAACATTTACAAATTTTAACTCTTCCATGTATTTATATTTATGAGCTATTATATTTTGTTTTGACGTAGGTACTTTGCGTCACCCCTCCTCCTCCAAATCCGGTGGGAGGGCCCCGAATTTTTAAAATACAAACCCCCTTGTGGCACTTTAAAAGAAAGAAAATTTCAACACAAATTCAACGACGCAAAGAAAAATTGTTTATCTCGACTAGTTTTTTTTGCTATACCAATTTAAAGACGACACAAAATCAGGTTTAAAATGCCACATTTCACATACAATTTATATTGAATGACACAATTTTCTTCAAAATACTCTGAGGGAAACATCACAACGACACAACCTTCTAACATAATCCCATGTTCTATTCTATTCTACTTATACAGGGTCAGGCAAAAGTGTGGACACGCCTTTATAACTTTTTAACTTGTTTTTTCAGCGCAACCGAGTTTGGTACATTTTATTAGAGTAACCAAAAGTACCTTTTAATGCATACCGACACTTTGCCTCAGTTTTCAAAATGGGGGATTGGGGAGGTAGCCCCATAATTTTCATAGGGAAACCTCATCGAGTGACACCTCATTTAGAAGGTCTTAGAAAATGTTGATGAATGCTGAAAACTAGACGTCTCTATCTTAGCCCAGAAAGAAATGGCGTCGATTTTAAGTTGCACAGATTTGTATTATGCGAAAGTGTGAAAACGCCTTTATAACGTTTTAACCAGTTTTTTTATATACATAGGCTAGAAGGTAGGAATGAAACATAGCCGATTTCAGAGCTTAAACCAGTTTATTTGTGTAAATACTCGTATATTAGAGTTTTAAGCATTTTACGTACATTCAGTGAACAGTTGTGCCTTGTTTGTTTTACCAACGGTCTGCAATTCTTCGTTGATTGATGCAAAATACTGTACAATGTTTCTCAAGAATGTATTGCATCTCATCTGATCTCTCGTAGGATAAGTAAAATGTTTACGTAAGAGAATGCAGTTCGCAGAGCCTGAAACATGTTGTAATACTTACAAAATACACGTGTTGTCATTCTGCTCTGAAAACAGCTGCTTTAGACACATGTATTGACAGTGCTAAAGTGTCACTTTTACAACCAGGTAAATAAAATATTGTTTTTATGATGTTTTCTCCCAAAGGGGAAAACACATAGTTCCGAGACAAATAAAATAAATTTGTTTTACCTGCAAAAACGAGGGCATGGAGGCTTCTAACGGCTTTATGCGTCTGAACGTGACCTTGACAGGGTTCTGAGTGTTTGATAACAATATTATCAGAGATTTGTATAACCAATCACTTCCGGACTCCCATTCACTCAAGTACAAGGTGTCTCTCAACTTCTCGCTCTGGAATGGAGTTTAAACTCACTGATAGTGGAAATGAGCCATGATACTAATCGCTATAATACCAAAGATTATATAATAGTTGGTAGTTAGCATACAGATGATGAATGGCTGAGGCAGGAAACTCAATATAATTGCGGCAGCCCAAGCACAGACCGCGCTGTGAGGAAATTATTTTAAGAGTCTCAAGTAGAGCCACTGACGCACGCGCAAGTTCGTTGATTCTCGAAAATCGCACGATGTGTTCACATTTAAATTAATGGACATCGGACAAACTCGAGCATGAGGAGCTAAGAGGGAAGAAAGACGGCGATGGACGTCAGCGCTATCTGTGCTTGGGCTGCTACAACTATGTTGATTTTCTTGCCTCAGCCATGTGGTGTGTATGTGCTATCTACCTACCATAACATAATCTTTGCTAATACCTTACTTCCTTTGTTTAAAGTTTATTGTTGACGATGGGAGGATTTCAGAGTTTAAATAATTGTTGCGGACATTTTCCATCGTTACTGAGCAAGATGAGCAGCTTGCGTTTTGTACATTTTTTTTGTTTTCTATGTTAGCTGTTATAAAATTAACAAGTTAAAGGAGAGACATAAGGTTATATTTGGTGGTGAGTGACTGGTCAGCTGATTACTTTTAGACTTTTACTCTTTTCCTAATGTTTTCTGTTATGTTTTAAGTTACTTTTCACCTGAAGACGGGGTCAGATTTCAGATCCTAAAACCTCGTGTACTTTTTGTTCCCTCAAAAACTATAGAAAACGTTCGAAATATTGTTTTATCCTCAGAAATTGTGCCATCGTCAACAGCAAACAAAGAAGTTATGTTGTCAAGCACAAGTACACTTTCCAGCCCAAGCTTATGTTAAAGAGTTTACAAGATGTTTACACACTTCTCAGGCTGTCAGACACGTCTTTGTTCTTACCTTGTTGTAAACATGCTGTCCAGGATAACAGAACATGAACAGATGAAACACTAGAAGTAACACCATGCCTATCAGCAACGAGGTCTTTTGCAGGTCTCCCAACTCAACAGCCTGAAATTGAAATGTCAAAGTGGTAATGAAATCGTGGATATTTTATGTAGCTTGAACACAAATATGATGACAATATTTTTAAATATGAAACGCGTCTGACAAAACATGAAACCTCTTACAACAAAACTAGTTATTGGTAGTGAATTGATACCGTACCACAATAGCTTGGAATCCGGAAAAACAAATGATAATTTCACATGACAGCAGAACTTCAGGAATCACACCTTCGTAAATTGATTTGTAGTCTTTGGCAAGTCTGAAAAATTAAACATGAAAGTGCAATTAATATTCAATTTAGTTGCAAAGGAAATTCTGGAATATCATAAAACATAGTTAAGCTCAATTGAAGTTTCAAAGAATGAGTATATACAGTACTAGGTGTTATTAGACCTCGGTTTTTACGTACATCTCTCGTTCACTTCTAGGGTTCCTTACCGTAGTTCGGAAGTTACGTTAAGCCATTGTTCCATTCCATTGGTCGTTGGGCTATTAACTAATGACCCAATCGGAATCCTAGTTTGTAACAAGACTATATCTCATCATCCATAAAAAACAACCCTCATCACGCTCACAATCATCCTATTTTCACCTTAAATACTCTCCAAGACTGGTCGGTGTCTCAAAGCAAAGTGTCATTTAATTGTTTGAACAATCTTGTTTTCAATATGAAAAATAACAAGCTTAAAAAACTACTGTCCCTAATAATAAGCTTAAAAAAATCCTGTAGTACGTTTAAAAAGTGGGAACTTTTTAAATGTGTCCAATAAAACTAATTATACTCGTATCATACATTTACAGGTCCAAACTACATCAATATACAAACTGTATTAATCAGGTAGTCCGTACGTGTGTAATTTACTAGTTTATTTATAAGTAGCGAAACAAACAGTGCATCAGACTGCTGCTCTACATTCTGGAAACTTAAACAAAGTCTTAAATGAGCATGAGATCTAACTTGACGATCTCGGGTTTGATTTTACCTTAAAACAGAGTGGTGACATTCCACCCAACGCTTCACATTTTCCTTGGCCATAGTTTCATCAGAGTCATGTCTCAAACGAGAGCGAGGTTCATTCCTCGTATCTTCTTCGTGGCAAAGATCTTCAAACAACTTCCCTAAAACTTCAAAAGACGCTCCGATGAAATGTGCGCCGCCGATACAAATCCCACAGCCAGACACGTGAACGAACCAATACAAACAGAAAACAGACAATTGCAAACCTATTGTGAGAAAATAACTGATGTCGTGGTGAAGAGAAAACGGTACCCAGAATGGATAGAGAAGCTTTCTTCCGGAAGAAAAAGGCTTGGCATTGAATATGAAGAATAATTGAAGAAAAATACAAGAGTAACTTCCAAACTTCATGAGGTTCAGTGAGAATTTGTCAGCGTCGTCCCACAGTTTTCGGTGGTTTTCGAGGTTGAACTTTGAGTCAAAATTGTGAAAACGAGTTCGCATTGCGGTTTCAATCACAAAGAGTTTATTTTTGTTCAATAGGTAAACATGGTAAACGAACAGTGTATGGCCAACCAACATCGTGTGAAGGAGTACATCTGTGTTGATAGAGAAATCATTGAAGGTCTTAGAAAACATGATCCATCCGCTGAAACAGGATATGGCCATGACCAAGCAGTGGTAGGCTACTCTGATATAATCAAAAGCCGTCCATTGCGATGTTAGGACAGCCATTTTGAAATACATGCTTATCCAATCAGAAAACGATTCTCGTACTGATGGCTTTCCATCTTGGTCAGCAGTATCGTGATTCATTTTGAGGATCTGAAAAAAAATTTAGTTATTCACCTAAGGGGCTAATTCATAGACCTAATTACTGTAAAACTAAGGGTAAAAGTGGTCAGGAGTAGTAAGGATATTTTGAGCTCAAAATTTGCTACACCCTCATTTTAAATGACAAAAATAACAAGCCAAACACTGTATTGTACACACCTTTCAACACTTTCATACCTTACCTTCTACGTTAGATGATGGAGCGAAGTGTTGAAGGCAAGTAAGTGAGATGTTATATTCCATACAATACGATATACTAATTTTGAATGACTTTAAACTACCTGAAAACTATCAGCTACTGCGATGGAACAAAGTTTTATTGTACAACTTTTGAGCTAATGGTAGATTCATATGTTTTTAAATATCCCCTTCGAATCCTTAAATTGGTTTCCTATTTTTATTGAATTGAGACATGCAATGGTTGTTACAGTAAATTGTTATGAAGGCAATGGACACCTGAATCAACGATACAATATCAATATGACATGTAACTTTAATAGGTTGTAAGAGACCCCCAACGTACACAATTCAACGTTACAACGTATACATTTCATATTATAATAAAATGTTATAAAAGGTAAAGTTCGTCTTGTTCAACGAGGCAAAGTTAGGACTTCAAAGTCCTCTCTACCACATTTAATGACAAATTTTCCTTGAAAATCCTCTCAGGGAAACATTACAACCCTATAGCATAATCCCACAGAACATTTTGAAGAAAAAACTGTCATTACACAATTGTATGTAAAATGTAACATTTTAAACCCGATTTCTTGTAATCTTTAAATAGGCATTACAAAAAAACGTGTCAAGATAAACAATTTTTTCTTTGCGTTGTTGAATTTGTATTGAAATTCCCCCGGCTTTTGGGTAGGGGTGGGTGACGCAAAGTACGTTGTTGGTGCGTTAAGTTGGGGGGAGGGCATTTAAAACTCACCCCGTATAAAACAGTAATAAGTAAACAATAATAATAGTATATAATATAAATATGGAGTTTGTTCTTGTTATATAAATGATTCATGAGAATAAAAATTGTATTTCAATGACGTGATAATAATTTCTTCAATCGTAGAATATATATAAATTCATTACAAATTATTATAGTCGTCTTATACAATTTTATACCACTTGGCTACCATGGTCTTATATTTATACATACCGTATAAATTCAATGTTTATACTTAATAATAGTTAAGCAAGAAAGTGTTGTGTTTAAAGCTTTTAACATTTTATTATGTAAACTGAATATACAACAGAGAGAAGGCTAAAAGTCCTTATTTCGATCCATAGGCGCGATTATTTCGTTTACAGGTATACTTTAGCTTGTAGATTCCGCTCCACTTATATATTTATGATAAATCTTAATAAGTTTATGTTTATATAGTGCCTGGGTACATATATGTATGTATGAACACAAAGATAATACGGTGGTTTTAGTCGAAAAGTGTTGTAATCGAGAATGAGGCAAGAAAAGAGGCATACTTCACGCTCGTGTTTTTGTTTTGGTTTTAGTTTACATTCATCTGTCATTATCAGAACGTCAGACAAGGAAAGTTTCACAACGTATAAATGAAATTTTACTTATATTTGAGCTATATTTTGTAATGCCAGAAGTTAAAATATAGAGCTAGAATTAAGTAATTAACTGCGATAGTGTAATTTTGTTGTAGTGTCGATTATAAAAAGAGTTTTTATCAGATCGGTTTTCAGATTTGTCCAAGGCTACGATTACTTTGTTGCTAGATTTTGCTGTAATCCACCCTTCTAAAACTAAAATTTTTGTTGTGTTCTTAATCTAATATTTAAAAAATCTAGTCTAAGATGGGGAAGGGTTTCAACAACTATATGTGCAAGAAATTTTTTCATCCTGCCTCCAGAGATAATCTCAAAAGAGTAAGTACATTCTTGTTCATAGACTAGGTTTTAATTTGCAACTAAAATTGTTCCCAAGTCCAAAAGTAAATACAGTATACTCCGTCTCATTTGGCCTCCCTTGATTAGGCCGTCGGATGGTCAGGCCGGGCACCCAAGGAGTAATATGCTACAATTTTTTTTTTCATTTTTAACAACTATTTGTCTTCAATATTTTGACAAGTGTTTATTCATTTGAGTAAGTTCTTTTAAAATTAGTCCCTAATCCTAAGGTTTTGTTGATTGCTATGTGTTTTTGAGCATATTAGCTCACTTAAAATAAGTAAGCCTAAAGCTAAACTGCGTGAGTCTAGGAGCTCTGAAGGGCCCTTAATTTCTTTTCCTTGTGTTTTCGGATAGGCTAGTCTGGTCATCAGTTTAGCCGTGGGTCCAGTCCTGAAGCGGCTGAACGAGTAGGAGTCTACTGTACACAATAATCAGAAATAATTATTTTAGCCTACCGTAACAAATTTTTTAAGGGTTAAACCTAAACATTTCCTCCAAATGAATGTTTGCTTAGGCTGAGCTTTTTTTGGACTAGAATTTGTGTAAATCTATTCAGTAGTGGCTATAAACAAAGCCATTAAGCATATTTTAAATGAAGTTTGCTTGATTGCAAAGTCCAAAAGCTACACCTAAGCTATGGAGTTAGCTTAGTGGGCTGCAATAGTAGAAAAAAATCTCAAATACCAAAACTAGTGCCATTTTTTCCTATAGAATGCCTTATCTATGAGCGATATGAAAAATTAATGTTATATAGAAATCACGGTTTACGTCTAAGTATTCAAACCATTTTGGTTTTAAATTACAGGTATGGATGGCAGAACAAAAAGCAGATGCCTATAAAAAGAAACAAGAAGAACTCCGAGTACAGTATGAAAAAGAACAAGATCTCTATAATAACAAGTTAGTCAATTTAATTTAAAGTGGCCTCATTTGTTGTTTTGTGTTGTATACAGTATAGCCTCGATGGCTCCTTTAAATATCTATAACGCTCATAAATAATTGTGCCATAAAAATTATTTTACTGAGGGTGTTTTTGTTGAATCTGTTTATAGATACTATAACACTCGATGTTAAAAAAACCACTATAAGTCAAGTTTTACAATGTTAAATTTCAGGAGCTTCTAGAAATATGGAACACAAACTCAATAACTAAAATTGTTGAATTGCATGCAGCACATATCTGTAAGTGAGTTAGAATATAAAAACTAATGATAATAACTGCAATGTTTACTCACACATTTAACTTATTTGGTTAAGCTCAAACTGTTTCTATTAAGTTATAGCTTATTTTATTTGCTGGATCAGCAAGTCAAAAAAGATCACTGGTTTGCTTGATTACTGCGTCTATTTTCTGTCAATTTAAAAATTAATTGTTTTCACGTGGTGTCAATCTAAAAGTTGTAGTTTTAAATAATATGTATGACAAACTGCGGAGCCACGGCGGATTAGAAATGCACACGGCTCCAGAGCTCATCTCTGCTGGCTCGGGGTCGATCTTCGCAGTCACCCCGCACATTTGTAAAGTGACGCACGGTAACATTAGGAAATGGTTGAGGTTAAGTGGTAGAGGACTTGGTAAGTTTAACTTTATCTCTTTTAACAAGAAAAACTTCACTTTTTTTGTACAAATTTATGATTTAGTTGGCATATTTTAATTCTGAACTTTGTAATGTTTTGTTTGGTTTCAAAACTGTTTGTAACTTATTGAGAACATTATTTATTTCTTTTCAGGGCAATGCTGAGTAAAGAAAGTAAAGATAAACTAAGTGTTAACTTTATGTATGAACCTCCTCCAGGAGCAAAGAAAGAAAGGGAAAGAGAAGACGATGAACCGGAGTATAAGTTTGAATGGCAGCGGAAATTCAATGCACCTCGAGAAGAGTAAGTAGATAGAAATTGTAACTCAATAATAAAGAAAAGGTAAAAAAATAAATAATAGTACTGAGAAACGCTGTAATACAGTGTTCTTGTTCTCATGGGCAATTCTGCCTGTTCCTTCTGAGCATTCTAGACTATAAATTAGGCTAAGTTTGGCCAAGGACTTGTAACTTTGACCTTTTCCTTGAATAATTAATATACCTTAACCCTTAACTACTATACCCTAAAAAACTTACGTAACTACTATACAACGTCTGTCAGACGCCTCCTTTGTTTTTATTTTTTTATGGACAGAATTTATCACATATATTTATGTTTTTAAATACACAACTCTTTATTGTTAAGTTGATATACTGTAAAAAATACCAATTTATATTTTTACCAAAAAATAAGCGTTCCATATTTGTTTTCTAAAAAAATCAGTTTCAAAAATAAATGTTTTTCAAAAAATGTTTAACTAAAAATTTTTAATATTTTTAACATAACAATTTTTTTTGCTGTTAACAACGTATTAGCAAGCATTAAAAAATATTTTGATGTCAATATTGTGCATCACTACCTTAAAAAGTGTTTTTTGAAATTGTATTTTTATGTGGTTTTATTCACTAAGAAAAGGTAAAACTGATTTTTGACACAGTTACATATGACTTAAACTGTATATAATTGATACGAAAAACTCACACAAACATTTACAAACTAAGTTTCAACAAAAGTTGTTCAATCTTGGTCGGCGAAGCTTCTTCCACACAACTTTTTCGTGCATTTCAACTGGACGTCACCATTGAAACGAAAAACTTAAGTAACTACTATACGGCGTCTGAGAGGCGAAATTGCACAGTTGTTGCCAAACGAACAGCGGTACACTCAGATTACTGTTCACAAGTCAAAGACCTTGACTCGACTGAAAGGTAGACGGCCGGACCGGTTTCTAGAGGGGTGGGAAAGGGGGTGTGAATAGGGGAGGAAATATGGAGGCGTCTGGGAGATGCCAGTATAGTAGTTAAGGGTTAAGTGAAAAAAACACTAAAACTCAGATTAGTTGAAAAGTTAATAAAAATCTGAGTAAGATTATAGGCCTTGCAAATTGAATTTGAACGTTACATTGGAACAGGACGGCAAATTTAAAATAAAAAGTATTTTTCGGGAAGGGAAAAGGGAGAATCAGCCCAAAACATTATACAATTTTAGCTTTGTGAGTCGACAATTGGGTCAAAATACATTTTTTTCTTCCATCTTGTGATAGTCATAGTTAGTCACGGCGCATTACCATCCGCAATTAATAAATCAAATTTTCTAACAAATTTTGTAACTTTATTTATATTTTTATGTTTTGGTGTATAAATTTAGTTGCTTGAGTCTGCTCAATAAACACAGCTGCAAATCTAGTATGTTTAGTAAAGCAACACATTTAAAATGTCAGCAAGAAGAAGAGGGAGTCCTGTAATTTCTAGCCTTTTTTGTTAGAAAATTAATTACTTTAGTTTCCGTAGGAACAGTTAGTCACTTTCAACTATCGAGCTAGTAAATTAAAACCGTAACAGTACACTGTAAAAGTTCAACAACTTGTTCTGATCCTAAATTCGTCACAAATGCTAACCAAGCTAGCCTACCTAGCAGTGGTGCTTCTCACTGTCCACCACGCGTGCGGGAGTCCGTGCAAGTCATACAGAGAGCGAGAGGAGTGCACCAAGGCAAAGAAGACGTGTGAGATACACAAGACCACCACTCCGGCACCTTGTGTAGAGAAGAAGCGAGACTGGTGGTGTCTCCTGCAGCCTCTACTGCTGGCCTTGTACATACTGATCGCAGTGTCACTCCTGTCTCTGCTGTGCAGCTGTATCTGCCGCATGTGCAATCAGCTGTTCATCATGTGTGGCTGCGACACTTGGTTCCGACCTTGCTTCCTCGGCTTCTCCGAGAGCGACACTTCGCTCGTCTCCTCCTCGCTGGAGAGCTGCCCGTGCGACAACAAGCTGGCCAGTTGTAAAAATCGTTGTAGTGATTAAATAGATATGGTCAAACTATATGTTGCCTTTTTGGAAAATTGTTTTAGAACCGTGATTCAGTTGAAGTTGCGTTTGGCATAGATGTCCAGTTTATTTGGTATTATTCCAGAATAGTGACTTTTGTTCTACTTGGTGAAAATTGCTTTAGTATAAAGAGAAAAGGGCCCCACTTTTTTTGTGAGAGGCGGACCATATTAAAAATAGGTTAGGTTAAGGTAGCCTAGTGAAAGTTAGGTTAGATTTGGTCAGTTTAGGTTAGAGTAGGTTAATGCCATTTTCATGTATTTCCGCTTATTTCTCAAATGTTAATCATTCATTTTACATCAAAAGTGTCGTCAGAACAAAAATCACTATACTGGAATTTTACCATTTATTCCTGCAGTGTTTTTATGATCTCTAGCTTCCTCTTAGCATTTAAGACAGTTGAAACTTTCTCCATTTGCCGGCGTGGTGGCTGAGGTAATAGCTCACAGTACAGTGAACCCTAAGTTTTTAGGTTTGACCCTTGCCTCATCCAATGGCTGTTGGTTCAGTGGTAGTAGATTCATTTCTGAGGTTCAAAAATGTTAAGAGGCCTTTTTTAGATTGCTAAACAATGAAATGATTGCCCCTTTGAAGAGCTTACGCACACGGAAGAGAGCCAAGACAACGGAAGAGTGAGTTAAGACGTCTCAACTCACTCTTCTGTTGCCTCGTGAATAAATGGCAGTTGGTGGGATAAGAGGGATCTGCTTGCCACGTTCTCGCTGAGAATAGCTCGCCCTTGTGAATTGAGCCCAAGACCACCACACAGGCTGCATAGATCCATGGTAACGGGCAGACTAACTTTTATTAAAAAAATAAGGACTTCTGTTAGTGTTTGCAAGTATATCTATTCTCTAATATCCTGTTTGCAATAACAACTTTTATATAGAAAACTTGAGCCATAGTACTGAATTTCAAAGTTATAGAAATAAAACAAAAACCGATACTTATAATAACTTAAATTACGAGGCCTTTCGATAGCAAGGCTATCATCGTGGGGCAACACAAATTAAAGGTTATTTATTTTACAAAAACATCAAGACAATATTTTTAGATGTTGTTATAATAATAATATTGTCTTGATGTTTTTGTCAAAATAAATAACCTTTAATCCTTTGAGGTCTCTTGTCGACTATAGGTCGACAAACGCTATTTCTTTTTGAACGCTTGGATGTGCAGTATAGGAGACCGTTGAAACAGTCTCTGATATGCGAGGACTACGCTACACTAACGGCATCTAGCAGAGAAAACCGAAACTACCACTCCCTCCCCCCTCGACGGCAACTCAAGTATGAGTTTGACAGCCCACGACAAACAGCCCGGTGGTTTAGTGGTTATAGTGACGGACAGTTGGCCCCTGTCTGTCACAGCATGGGTTCGAATCCCACCTGGGTGCGCTCTGGTACGGTGCAATGCTAGTGCATTGGATCATTCGGTGGGGGCCACAATGACCCGCTAAGGATCACTGAAGAGAAAATGGCTCATCAAATCCAGTGAGGCGGAAAGTGGCACTTTTTGAGCTGAGGGAGGCGCTAAATCCCCGCTTAGAGGTGTGGTTCAATGACTGGTAATGCACCGTACCAGAGAGCGGTTTTGCTGAAATTTTGCTAACAGGGGACTGGAAAACCCATACGGGAGGGTTTTTACACAAATTTAAAAATAAAATGAGACCGCAAAGGGTTAATTTGTGTTGCCCGACGATGATAGCCTTGCTATCGAAAGGCCTCGCAATTTAAATTATTATAAGTATTGGTTTTTGTTTTATTTCTATAACTTTGAAACAACTTTTATGTTTTCTAGAATCTGGTCAACAACTATGCCGTATGTACTTCCTCTGTTAAATATGCAATTAAGCTCTGTACAGCCTCCTTTGACCCAAGACTCCTGATAGTTAACTCTGCTAAATCTCTCGAGAGTTAAAATATTCCCACCATATTTTCGCCTTATTTTAGTTATTACAATAATAACTTGCTTAGTGAATTTAAATGAATCCCTCAGATATTATGTGTCTGTATGTACAGATCGGAGATACAGTGTGACAATATTCTTTGTATCCTTCCTTTCTATAAACAATTTTCTTAACCTTAGAGACTCAACCTTTTCTCAAAGTTTAGAAAGTAATAGTTTCTAATATTTGTTAAATGTCTCTGTTTTTAGCTACTGCAAAGGTGACTCGGAAATTCGGGACCAACCATTCGGTATTCAAGTGAGGAATGTACGATGTATAAAATGCCACAAATGGGGCCACATTAATACAGGTAGGCTAATATTTTTATTTGGATAAAATAGTTTAATTATTTATTGAAGAGACAGGCATAAATAGTTAAAATTCATTTCAATCAGCCCCTGAATTATGTAATTTATGATTAAAATTAGGTTATTACCTCCGTCAATCAGTTCAAATTTACATAGTAAGCTCTGGTGACAAGATTTTCATGTCTGAAGATGACAATTATTAGTCGAAACATTTAGGGTTAGTTTGTATAGTTAGTTATACACAAGGTGTCTTTGATTCTAGGGAATGGTTTGGCGTATTTGAGTGAAATGAAAGATCCATGTTCCAAATAGTGTAAGAAATAGGGAACATTATTTTCATGTTCTGATTACATATCCTTTGTTTCCAAATATCCAACGATTTGGGTTCAAATCTCAAAAGTTTCAAATAAAAAGAGTTTTCATGTTGAACATAACTGTGAAACCTTTTATTGCTCAGATGATTGGTGAAAGAAATTAAAAAAAAAACACTTAGTGATTTCAAAAAAGTGGTTATGTGTAATAGATACGAGGGCTATCCAGAAAGTAAATTACGTTTTGGAATAAAAATTCAACGAAGAATAGGTAAAGATTTTTATTATATACATTTGAAAGCCACACTAAAATACTACTTTTCTACATAATGGCCATACAAATCTAGGCAATTATCATACTGATGGACGAGCTTTAAAATTCCTTCGTCATAAAATTCTGCCGCTTGTTCTTCAACCATTTGTTATTTGTTCCTCCAGCCGTTCATCATCGTCAAAACGCTGTGCGTTTCCAGCCACTTCTTCATCGTTGGGAACAAGTGGTAGTCGCTTGGTGCGAGATCCGGACTGTACGGTGGATGAGGAAACAACTCCCACTCGTACGGTCACCATAATCTTCCTTATCGACATCGTTTGCATGCATTTTTTTTGCTTCTGAGGGATATTTGTGTGTTCCCACTGCATTGACTGCAATTTCGTCTCACAGTTAACATGTTTCACCTATGTTTCATCACCAGTAATAATCCAATTAAGTAGTGAATCGCCATATTTGTGGTAATGGTCCAAAAACGTTAAAGCTGCACCCATTCGCTGATTTTTGTGATTTCATTAACTTTTTCCGCAAGTTGGGCATTCGCCAAGCTGGGTCTTCCACTCCGCTTTTTGTCGTGCACATTTCTTCGGCCATTTTTAAAGCGAATGCTCCATTGACGCACTCCACCTTCAGTGATAGTATTGTCCCCATACACTTCACAAAGCTGCCAATAAATTTCAATCGGTTTACAGTTTTTTTGCAGCCGAAAACCTTATTCCTGCACGCACTTTACAGCTCGCGGGATTTTCAATTGACAAAGTCATTTCCAAGCGACACTCTAACGTAAAAAAGTACGACACAGACCTGAGAGTTGATCGGCTAGATGCAGACTGAACTGGGGAACAACCACATATCAAGAAGGCCACGCTAGCTTCGCCCCTAGCGGAGGTAACGGAAAACATAACTTACTTTCTGGATAACCCTCGTATTTATAAAATACCCTATTTCTCTCAACAGCCACATGAAGGATATATCCAATCCATAAGCACGGTTTTGTTTATAAAGGGATAGGCTTTCCAAATTTACCTCACATCATCTTATTTTTTGCACTTTTCAAAGAATTATCAAAAATATTTTGTAACAAGATTTTTTCATAGTGCCGGCTTTTTAGATTGACCAAAAGATTCCTTCCCTTTTCCTGCACTCCAGAATTTTTAACCAGCACACTAGCCAAAACTAACACAACACATTAGGCCTACTCTCAACTTTCCAGTCTATCGTTGCGGGTCTTTTCTCCGCCACGCTTTAGTTAAATTTCAACTAAACATTGTTTGCTAACTATAATCTAGTTCTTTTGGTTCACACTGCGTCAAAACATCTTAATAACACTTTTATAATTTCCTTTGAGTCACCGACCACTCTTAAAGGGTATTTTAAGGTGAATATGAGATGATGATGCGGTGTGCGAAAGAACTAGAGCCTAAGAGTTAATGTTGGTTTGTTGTTGTGTAGACAAGGAATGCCCGATGTTCAAGCAGGCCAGTGTGAGTCAGGCTGCCAATCCGCTGGATCCTCTGCTGTTGGTGCAACAGATGAAAGAAGATGGACTCGCCATGAAGAAGAGTGCCTTGGATACTCAACAACATATCAACCTGCCAGGCTCCTCCACCCAGGTAACAGTCAGTAATATTTAACCCTTTGACAGGTGAATTTTCCAGAGTAATTCAAATGATTTGAAGCACCTAGCGAGGCCGCAGGCTTCACTAGGCTACGCTCATGGCGCCTTGTATCAAGCTACCGTGAGCGAAGCCCATGGTAGCCAGCGAGGTCGTAGGCCGAGCAATGTCATGAGCACAGCGAATGGCCTGCTTTTATCAAGCGAAGCCGTAGGACGCCCTAGAGAGCCCGAAGGGGGAGTATAAGTAAAAACTGCTAAAAACAACTGTGTATAACTTTCCTGTGAACGCAATTAATAGTAATAAACACGCAAGAAACAAAGTAAAACAAACCATCTGTCTTATAAAAACCATAGATGAAATAACCGGCACAGACACGGAAACGATGTCAGGTAACAAACCCAGCTGGCAGACAGCAGCTTCAATCTAGCGGATTGATATTTTAACTGTTTCGAAGAGGTCAGAAAAACTCCTGCTAGGTAGCAGGGGCATATTTCATAAACTGAGCTGGAATTGTATTGATCACAACATTCTTGTGCGTACTACAGAGAACCCATGCGCCGGCCGCACTGCTTGTACTGCTTGTGGCACTTTGGCGTGCGGCCGCATATTTGTCGTGCATACCTGCCAAAGGGTTAACATACAAGGTACTCTCAAAAATTTCCTGGAATATAATTCTAGAGAAACCTACCTTGGTCGCTGATCAGAAATTTTTGTCTGCAGCAGTTGGTACTACTCCTAGGGAAGGGGATTGGTGGTGGGGGTATCGCTCAGTTGCTGCTGTTCATGTGTGGTTAGCGTTCAGTGTCAAAATTTACACTTTTTAAAGGTTTCTTTTGTTAACACTGAAGCTGAAGCCCTAGTCCTGCTCGGACTACCTATTGAAGTAGTTACCACGATTGCTACTAAAGCGCTAATGTTGCGCGCAAGCTTGACCAGTTTACTGAGACTACTAGGTCCACTAGGTGTGAGAATGGCCGTGTTTTATAAGGGGTCAGCTGGCGAGCTGGCAATTTAGGGTACTGGTTCTGGCAAGTTTGAATCCTGCAGCAAGTGATCCATATTGAGCTTACTTAAGTGTGTTTTAGAGATGAGAGGGCCCATCTTAAATAAACGGTGATCAGCGCGGGTAGAAGTTGACGGTGTAAGGGAGTTTAATATGGATTACTAAAACACCTGTTTTGCTACTTTTTGCTTTGTATAGAGGAGGAGGATATACTTTATGTTGTTTTTGGGTTTATTACATTCCCAATAAGAGATTGCAACAGAGGGCGTGTGAGAAAGTCACGGCATAAGTAAAATAAACAAAAAACGGGAAACTGTCATTTAAAAAAATTGGGCCAGGCTTCAAAGTGTTTCCGTTCTCTAGCTATTATGGTTACCAGTTCCATTGGTTCTATATTAAATAAAACCAGGCGATCGCCACAGCAAAAAGTGCAGCTACATTTGTTCAATAGCTTGGCGTAGATAAATTTGGGTAAAAGCCAACACAAGTAACAAAGTTGTCCACGGTATGTATATAATTGTAAAGCTGCAGCAAGTGAGCTTCTACATAAAAGACACTTATGTTAAAGAGTGACGTTAACAGAAAACAACACAACCAAAGTCTCTTTCATTGCCCCTTATTTTGTGTTGAAACACACTATTTGTTTGCTCCAGTAGGGTAATAGTTGAGCCTCCAATTTGATTTTCCTTTATTTTCAATACGGTAATTATCAATAGTTTTGGTTAAGTTTTGCTCAAGTTATTGCGCGGCTTCACAGATGCCAACAAAACCAATTTTGATAGATGTGTAAGTATTCACTCATTACAGTAGCTTTTTCTCTCCATGCTTGTCTCTTTTTCAACTCAACTTTTTGTTGTTGTATTCTATTCTGTAAAAATACATACTGTATGTGCCGTCAATAAGTAAATAAACAAATTACATTCTCTCATCCCAAAACGTAGCACATTTTACTTGCATTATGCTTTGAGTACTTTCCTTGTCAGTGGGTTTCAATACGCCCTGTCGTTCAATAAGAACTCTACCATGAAATTTCTTTGCTAATTTAAAAAACAAATTGTTTCAGGATGTAGTTCAGAGTGATGGTGAAGACACGCAAGTCACTCAGGAGGATCTGAAAATTTTGAAGTCGCTGTCCACAAAGAAGAAATTGAAATTGTTAAGGTGAGATCTCCTTCTTAAATGTGAAACAGAGAATTCTGATATTCTTTACTAGTTTGATTACAGTCCGTTCAAATTTCCCTGCACGCTTAGGCTGTCGTGGCTGGTGTCACAACTAGAATCTAGTTTTTCCGTTTCACACCGTGTCAAAGCATCATTATAATTTTTAATTTGGTTAAAATATTTCGGTCTCGCTGTGGAGTATCATCTTCAGTCACTGATTGGCTGAAACTGAGATTCTCGCTGTCTGCCTTGCAGGGCTGCCAACCGTCTCAATGGAGTAGGGATGTCCTAAAGTCTTTTCGATAGTGTCACAGCCAATGTCCAATGAGAACATCGACAGTAGGCATCCCTGCCTCATTCGACGGTTGGCAACTCTGTGACCAATAGGATAGCAGACAGCAAGTAGCTCAGTTTCAGCCAATCAGTGACTGAATATGGTACTCCACAGCGAGATCGACATATTTTAAGCAAATTATAGTAATGTTTTGACCCAGTGAGAAACCGGAAAAACTAGATTATCCCCTGCAAATAGATTGAAAACAGTTATTGTTATTAATAAAAGTTAAAAATGTTTAAAGTGACTAAAACCTGTTTAAAGGAATTCATGTTTACGCAGAATTTAATCCATCCAACATGATTTCACACACTAAATTGAGTCACTTAAAACATTTTTAACTTTTATCAATAAAAATAATAAAAAAATGAAGAATAATAAGAAAGCTTAAAACTGTTCTGCTTTGGGGCTAATTAATTGATCAAATCAGTTGAGTTACAGAGTTGTGTTTACAGAGATTACAGTGGGAAAAACCTTATTACGAACGTTTTCCATCGTTTTTGAGTGAACAAAAAGTACACACCGTTTCGGGATCTGGAATCTGGCCCCATCTTGAGGTAACAAGTAACATAAAACATTAGTAAAACAGCTAACCTAAAAGTAATTAACGGACCCACCACCAAATAACCTTAATTTTTCCCCCTTTTCCTTTTTTTCCTTCCCCTTAAAACTTATAATTGTGTAACAGATAGCCTAAAAAACAATACAACATGTACAAAAACTTTACGAAGACAGAGTCAGATTCCAGATCTTTAAACGCTGTGTACTTTTTGTTTACTCAACAACAAACTTCAAACAAAGGACAGTGGAAAACATGGCAATAAACCAGTCAAAAACTGGTAAAGTAACCTTTTTGCTATACACACTTTTTTGTTTTTCATACCCTATTTCTCAATCAATTTCCAAAGTTTCTGTGTTAATAGATGTTTCAAAACATATCTTGAATGCCTCACTGTAATTTTGCTATTTAAAATACAAGAAATTAGATTGTGCTTGTTGTGACTTTCAAGCACAATGAGCTAAGGCACTCTTTTTGTCTTGACATACGAGTAGGCCCCAATATTTGACATTTCTATTCTCTTGTGTGTTTCTATTTAAATCCAGGTGAGCCTGCTCTTTTTTCTAATTCTTTCAAAGCAAATGTGACAGATAGTATGTCTTAAAAACAAAACAATAAGTCTATTTCCACAATTTTCTAGTAGTATCAAATTAACAAGTTTTTACAATTAGGTTTCAGATAAAACTACTTAAACTAATTAACTTATGACTAATTTTCCAGGAAACTTGAAAAATTAGAAAATGGAAAAGAAGAGAAAAAGAGGACCAAAAAGAAAAAGTCAAAGAAGTCGAAAAAAAGTTCCACTGACAGCTCAGATGATGAACGTGATGAACGAAAGAAAAATAAGTCAGATACAAAACGAATGAAGAAACAAAATAGCAGTGAAAACAGATCAAACACAGATTCAAGAAAACACCGGCAAAAGCAAGAGGAAGTGAAAATCAAAAGTAAAAAATCTAAAAACTATGAAAAATCTCAAAAATATAAATCAGATACGGATTCAGAGAGCTCCACAGACCACAAATCCAAGAAAACAAGCAGTAATCATGCAAGGTCAAAGCGTAAATCATCTCCAGAAGAAGAACCCTCAAAGTCTAAAAAAAGCAGAAAACGTTAAAAGAATAAATTTTACCATCAATTCTGTCACTAATCTGTTCAATAAATATGTTTATAATTCATAAATATCTTGTACATCTTAAACCTGCTTAAAGTTAAAAGACACAATCTGTGAGCTAAACAAAAAACATTAGAGTAGGAATTTTTTCATTTTTATCCTCTGAAGTGTTGGAGTGAAAGTCTTAAGCCGCTTTCAAACGTTACGACTTTTTGCCATTTGCCGAATACGGCACGGCGCTAGTGAGTTTAATTACAATGGCAGCTCGGCTCGTCTGAACAGCTCCATATGTTGCTATTATAATCAAACTCACACGTCGTGTGCCGTATCCGGCGATCGATGAAAAGTCGGAGCGTCTGAAAGCAGCATTACTTCTTGCCTTGAGGAAAACGCTTGAATGAAATGGTAAGCCAAAGCCTCCTCAGAGCAGGTAATATGAGAAGTAACGGTAAAGGTCTTAATTTATTGATACTCTAAGAGTGTCCTTGAGCCTGTCATGTATGATGCTGCTCGCACAGATTTTCTCTGGTAGTGAAAAAGAGTTTGTATGTGTGTCCTCAATTTATAAATATTTTGTTCCTCAAGAACTGTGCGTCTTTTTTCTGGGCATAGGCAACATCACATATTTCTTGAAAGTCAAGAAGAAAAGGACACACAAGAAAATTTTTTAGCTATCACTTAATTGCACATCAATGTACTCTCATCAGTAGTTCAAAGTGACAATGTTTCAGTTTTTAAAATAGAACGACTTAGATTGTCCTGGCAAATGGTAGTTTAGTTAGTTTACTTGACAGCGCTTCCCTTGACGAAAAAGATCATCAGGAGGCTATCTGGCGACCAGCCGAACTCAACCTGGCCGACACCTCTTGATTCATAAAAGCTACCAGTTTGATGCTATTCTTTTCAAATTAAAAACTGAAGTAATAGTTAATTAAGAATTAGGGGGTTCCGTTTCCTATTAAGAATTCAAAACAGCTCGTTGATGTTGCGAATTTGTATTTATGAATGAAGTTTTCTAATGGCAAGTTCCAGTAGCAACTAACTTGAAAAACAGGCTCTTTGCAAACTGAAATGAACATTTAAAACATAGGCTATCTCCAATTCTTGAGAAGTTGAATCTGTTTATTGGTTACAATTGAAGTAGTATTCAAATTTGTCCAATTTTCATAAAATTTGGTACGAATGTTCTGTTTGTAAATATCTTAGTCGAGTTTGTTAAGCAGCAAAATCAGACTGCCGCAACACCCTTTTTGAGAGGGACCCCCAAAAAGTGTCCTTAATGATTAAAAATATTAACTTTCATCCGATTTTGATAAAATTCTAAATAAATATGTAGTATATTGTAATACATCGATAAACCAAAAATTATAGAAATCCATCAAGCCGTTTCAAAATGGCGACCAAAATAGTAAATGTTTGTCAGGTGAAAATGTTTTTTAAAAAACCAGATATATGATACATTATTTTGATCCAGCTCATTGCCCTGAACACAAATCTTCAAACCGTTTTAAAATATCTTGTTTCGTTCGGAAGTTATTCCCAAAAACCTGAAAAACTTGTTTTGCCACTAATTTTGGGTAAAAGTTTTTTTTGGAAAATCAGACATTTGATACCTTTTTTGACCCCGCCTTGTCGACCCAAAAACAGATCTGCAAACGTTTTTCCTTAATCTTGTTCTGTTTGAAAAGTTTTCAAAAAGAACAGTCAATTTGAAAAAAATTTTGTCATAACCAAAAAAGTTTTACATATTTGAAAGCCCCTCGTCCCGCTGAACATGAATTTGATCTTTTAAAGTTTTTATCTTGTTCCGTTCGGAAGATATTTACAAAAAACGAAGGCAAAAATGGCCCATGGTTTTTCGATTGGCGAAAAACTTTGTCTCTTAGATCAGACATATGATACATTTTTTAACACCGCCTCGTCCCGCTGATAAGGAATCTGCACTTCGTTGTACCCTATCTTGTTTTGTTCAAAATTTATTCACAATTAACCGCCAACAAGGGGTGAAATTTTTTAAAACCAAACATATGATACATTTTTTGCACCGCCTCGTCGCGCTGAACACGAATCTGCAAACTTTTTAACCCTATCTTGTTTTGTTCGGAAGTTATTGACGATAAACCGTCAACGCTTTAGTCCATGCCCCTGATCGGATTTAGTCCTAGGGGCCCTAATTTTCTCTGTATTTTGTTTTAGATTATGTTTTGTTTGCATAATTATATTATTATTCCTTGTATTCTATTGTAAAAATTGCATAACAAAGAATATACAGGTTTCCTAATTAAATAAAAAGTTTGAAATTGTTTTTTCTCCCATTGTGTAGCACCAGTCCTCTATTCAGAGGAAATTATTGTGTAACAATATTATTTAAGGTGAATAGCTAGCACTGGTTTAAACAAAAACAAAATATTTTCTACACAGAAACCAAACTGTAGTCAAAATTAAATCTTTGGTACCAGGGCCGCAGAAATTGCAAGGAGACCTTGGAATAAGTTGTTCTAGTTTCGACAAGGGAATCCCCTGCCAACTACTGAGGTCCTAGTGAATTGAGGAAACATTCAGTTTAGAGCACAGTGGCCAAAACGAGAAAAATGTGTTTTTGGTATCAGGGTCACAGAAATTGCTTGGACCTTGGAGTAAGTTGCTCTAGTTTTGACATGGGAACCCCCTTCCAACTTCTGAAGTCCCAGTGAATTGTGGAAATATTTAGTTTTGAGACCATTGGCCAAAACAAGATAAAAAATGAGTTTTGGCATCAGGGTCGCAGGATCGCTAGGAGACCTTCAAGTGAATTTTTTGGAAGGCAAAAAAAATCACTAAGTTGCTTGTACTCAGAATAGGCGGTTGTGTCTCCTGGCACCTTCTGAGGTCCTAGTGGATTTGGGAAATATTTAGTTTCAAGCACAGTGGCCAAAACAAAATTAAAAATGAATTTTTTGTATCAGGATTGCAGAAATCCCCAGGATACCTTCGAGTTGGACTTCTTGATGGTTCTCTACGCCATTGCATTATGAGGAGAAGCGGATGTAACTCACTCTTAATTTATAAGTATATATAGCAAAGATTATGTTATTATAGGTAGATTGCACATAGATGCTGAATGGCTGAGGTAGGAAAATAGTTTGACAGCCCAAGCACAGATAGCGCTGCGAGAGAACTACTAAAAAAAAGTCCAAACATTTGAAAATAACAAAATTTATTAAATTTACAAAATGTATTTACAATATACAGCATTTAAAGTCATTAACAAGTAATTAATAACATGAAGTCCTTAGTGTTATAGATGCAACATTATATATAGTTTTGTATCCACTATTTTTGCCTGGGTTAGAAATCATCATCATCGAACAGACTGTCGGCATCGATGCCGTCGAACACACTTTCCACGGCCAACTGCTCCTCGGCTGTGAGCTGAGAACTCTGTGATAAAACAACCGTCGCGTTGCCTCCTCTCGGAGACTGAGTCTTGATCTCAATCAGCCTGTTCTGAGAGGGAACTTGGATACTGTTTCTTTCAGAATTCGTCTGAGCAAAGCCACTTAAATTAAATTTATTTGGCTGGGCAATAACAGGGTTAAAGTGAAAATTTGTAGAGTTCATTTCAGAAACACTCGAGTTTTTATAATTATTGCTAAATGATTTTGGTTTATTAGAGACAGAATTCAAAGGGAGTCTATTTGACTGTGGGGGGTCAGGTGAAAATGAACCTAGCAAATTCCGACCGAGTGTTCTTTGCGGAACTTGACCGAGGTGACTATTCTGTGAAGGACTCGGAAGTGTCGGTTTAAATGGACCTCCTAGCCTAGAAGTAATTCCTCCTGGAGAATTTAATGAGTTGTTATGAAACGATGCAGGGCTGCGTGAACAGTTGAACAGTCCAGGAGTGGCAGGCGATCTGACACCCTGAGATGGAGACACTAGCGACCGCCAGTCCTGAATAGTCTTCACAAAATCTTGGGAAGTGAACGGGTAGATCCATTCTCTGCGACTTTTGCCTGGAAAATCAATTCAATAAACACACGTTGAACTAGTATTATTGGAAGTAAACATGGACTGTTTAGGAAGTCAATCTTCAATTTTGAAAAGCATAATAAATTATTAAAAGGCGCAACTTTTATAAACATTACAAGTTGACTGACTTGAATATGACCAGTTCAAAGGAACAGCAGAAAAATATTGTGAGAATAAAAATCTAGTTTCCTTTATCTCTCTACCTGTCTTTCTTATCTCCTGCTGCTGACCCTTGTTTCCAACATTTTTTGTGGTGTGGGAGGGGCGTAGTGGTGGAGCAGGGCGGGGTTTGGGATGGGAAAGGGAAGGCATTCGTGATGCATTCTTTGTTCTGCTTTTACCTCTTGACAGCTGCAGCTGGCAATTACGTCACTGGTTGCTAAGGAGGGGTCAGGGGCCTGACAAATCATAGCCCTCTAGCTGTTGACATTATAAAAACCGGGGGTGCGTCTTATACGAGGGTGTAGAGTTTTTTACCGTATATTTAGGGGAAAATTATGGGTGCGTCTAGATTCGCGTGCGGCTTAGACTCGAGTGTATATGGTAGTTCCTTTTTAATCTTGTTAAAGGAATATTTTGGCTCTTTTGTCTGGGAATTTCCTGATTTTCAGGTCTCGTCCACCCCTAAATATAATGTGCAAACAAGTTATCGAATCACTTGGCCTACAACTACCTGCAGTCGCTGAGTAGATGGTTGCTAAGTTGTTGGCCGTGATGTTGAGATAGTGTCTGCGTAACGAAGTGCCGGTGCTCAACAGACCCACATTCTTCACGACGAGAACAGAGCCGACCACCAGCTCACCGGCAAACTTTTCCCAAACCTCTCGGTGCAGCGTCCCGTGGATTTCCCCTGGAACAATCAACAAAAGTGACGATGTGTTTCAATAGTTTACTCTGACTTGCCATTCTCTGAGAGAGTTCAAAATATATTACTGGCATGCTAGTGAACCAGTCCCACTTTCCAACCGTTTCCCGCCTTGTATTTTTATCCCTTGGTTAAGTTTGGTTATGGATCCAAACCTTTCAAGAATGCTATGGCAAATTCACTTGGCATTCCTAATGGGAATTTTGCTAACTCAGCTATAGATATAGTTCTAACTTAATGAAATATATTTATATAACAGGTTACGTACCTTTCAACGTCGCAATTCCTTCAGTAAAACATAGGTGTTTACTATAGTTTCGACTATCAAGTAGTCATTATAGTAGACTATAGTAAACTCCTATGTTTTACTGATGGAATTGTGATGTTGAAAGGTACTAACCTGTTATATATTCAACCAGAAGGTTAATCATGAATAAAAAGAAATATATTTATTTTATTTTCATCAAGATATGAAACTACAGTATATAGTTTGAATGGTCTATATGACACGATTAGATACAATTTAGCAACACAGAAAATACAGAAGCAAAATGAAAAATGTCATACAACACAAACTTAATATGATTCTGCAGCTAGTATTGGTCAATTCCATTAACCACATTGGTATTTATTATTTAAACAAGGCCGACATGCAGCTAAGCGCCCAAACACCGCTGGCACAAGTGAATTGGATTTCCTTTGTAATATGTTACTCTAATTCGCTGTGCACACAGCATCTCTTCAGCCTTCAGTCTCAGACTGATGGAGTTATTTACTGGATGTTACCTGAGGCGGCCCGAGGACCCAGCAACCCAGGCGGCCACCCAGGGGCGCAAGGAGGGCAGCATTTTGGGGGTGCTGGGTTCATGCAGCTAAAAATGGAATTCTTGTGGAAAGAAAAGGGGAAATACTTTTAGAGAATTAACGATACCCAGAACAAAAAGGGAATTATATTTTATTAATTAAGTGTGTGAAAGGGTGGACTGGAGCAATACACAGTACATTTAGACTTGCAATTCTTTATTTTGTTTGTGACATTTTGCTTTCTATTTCAAGAGTTGAGCAGTGATTATTCGTCTGAGTTGAGTAATTGTGATTGATTTGTGTAAATGCATTGGTGCCTGGAGATGTAGGTATAGGGCAAGGCAATACTGTAACATGAGCTTTTCTTAACCAAGTAGGGCATAATTTCAGAAAAGGGCGGCTAAAAGCAACAAGAGGAGGTTGTTCTGTAAAAAATCTACTTTAAAACATGTTATTTTGCTTTGAATTTTTTTTGGGAGGGCTGGACCCCAACTTGGATTGGGGGTGCCCCCTTAACTTGATGGATTTTTATAAAAATTGATACATTGATGTATAATGATAAAATTACACATTTATTTTAAAATTCATCAAAATCAGACAACATTTACTGTTTTAAGGTCATTAAATATCTTTTTTGGTGAAAAGTCCTCCCCAAAAGGAAGGTTCGGAAGTCCGACTAAGCTGGTTAACAAACTCAACCAAGATATTTACAAAAGGAACATTTGTACCAATTTTGGTGAAAATCGGACATAAAATGTGACCTGGAGAGATGATACACATATATATGTATACAAAATGCTCAAATGTGGGGTCAGGATCCGTGCTCATTTCATGATCCTGGGCCTGGATCATACCATGCTGACAGAGTGAATTACCTTATTTTTCCAAAGGAAATTCGCTAGTAACTAGTGTTGGGTCGATTGCTATTTTGACGATCCAGTCTAAACAAGCACCTGTCGCTTGTTGGGCTGTCATATAGAATGGACTCGTCAACTCTCTAGCTAACTAGTTCCCTCGTGCAGGAGAGTAGACCCATCCACCCGCGCAGGGTCCAGCTAGCAACCTTCAAACGAGCGGTTTCGATTCCAGAATAGAGTTTCGATTCTCGATGCCTCGATCGATTCCCAATTTTTGAATAAACCGAATAGAAACCGATTTGGATTCTAAAACTGATTCTCAATTCTTTCTTTGATATCGAATCCCGATTCTTTCTTTAATATTGATTCCCGATTCCAAAACTGATTCTCGATTCCTGTTCAGGTATCGATTCCTTCGATTCTGTCGTATCGGAATACCTTACCCAAGGAATCGGTTATCGGTGGAATCGAGAATCGACCTAACACTACTAGTAACATTCAGGTGTCATGGTAGAAGTTCTGTTTTTCACCTGTGACATCCCTCAGGATGATACAAGGGTCGGGTGAAGACACGTCTAAGTGGTGAAGCACTGCTGCTAGGAACGGCACTTTCTTGCCGACGAAACACTTGGCGGCCGCTTTCCTCTTCACACTCGCAACGTTCACTTCCTCCAGGACGTGCCGGTCAGGACCCAAGTCTGCCACCAGGTGCTGCCACGGCTCCTCCTCCAGCACACTTCCAGAACAGCGGCCTTGAGAGCACAAGTCTTCCTTGACCCAAAACACGAGGCGAATTACTATTTGCGTGTAATTAAAGGTTTTTTCATAATATATTACTGTAAATACAAACCTTTGAAAATGTATTGCCAACTTGCTAGCCCATTACGCCGGATTGAATTGCAGAGTGCATTTGTTGTTTTGTTTCAAAGTGTTATAAAAGGCTTTGAAAAGGGTTTTTGTTTGCTGTTTTCTAATAAACACCTGGTTGCGACTTTTGCCCTATGGAATGTCAGAAAAAAAACATTCCAGCTCACCAGACTAATCTGTCAGGCTGATTTTCACGGTTTACGAGGGCGTACCTAAAAATAACAAGAATTCCATTATAAAACCATATTTTATTATTTATTTTACAAATTTACATGTATACCTTCAGTATACTCTCCATTTAGTGTAATGCATTTGTCCATTCGATGCTCCTATGGTTTAAAGCACCCCTCATACCCCTTAGTCTGAATGGCTGCACGCTCCATCCTCGTTTGACTTTTCACTCCTTCATTTTTGTCCTAATGGTGATATTTTATGTAATTTTTTAGTTTGGGGAACAGAAAAAATACGCGTGGAGCTAGATTTGGCGAGTAGGGGTCGTGGGGAAGGGTGGTCATGCTAGTATTGGCCAAAAACTAGCGCACTGAGATGGCTACGTGGGCAGGCGCATTGTCATGATGAAAGGACCAATCTCCATATCACCACAATTTAGGTCTGGAGTGTGTTGAAATTCACTAAACTGAATTTCTACACACTACAGACAGCAAAGAAGCTTTCTCAATGGTCTTTGATGGTATTTTTGCAATATTAACGGGTTTTTTCTGAACAATTTCACCAGTCCGAGAATTTGAAGGTTGTCCAGTACGAGGCTTGTCTTCAATCGACAGGGCGCCATCTTGAATTTGGGAAAAATACTCATTACACTCTGGGTTTGCTCAAAACATGGTCTGTGTAAGCTTTTTTAATAATTGTAACCGTTTCTGACGCGTTCTTACTGAGGAAAATGCAAAACTTCACTGCTAAACGTTGTTCAATTAATTGCACTATCAAAAAAAGCGGAACGAAAACTACAGTTAGAAAAACGCATGCAACTCCTCTTCAGGACCTCGCAGACTGACCACAGTGAATGTCCTGAACTCAGGAAGAGTTGTGCTTTCATCCCCTGGCGGCCAAAATGCGAACTATGCACTCTCCACCTCGCCATCGACCAATTCCCGATACTTTTGGGTACCCCCTCATATGTCTCATTTTATTCCGACCAACCTGTAGGTCATGCGAAACACATTGAGAGAAGTTTCTATGCAGTAGTTTTTTAGAAATACTTTGCCGCGACTTACGTCCTATGCATTTCTTACGTTTGAAAAACTATTACCAGCTAGCCAGCCGATTCTATTAGACATATATTTATAATGTTTTTGTCTCATTGTGTTAAGAAAAACACATACACATAGGTCATGTGAAACATACTGGGGACGGTTTTTTTGTAGGTTTTGACTTTTTAGATGCAATCTTTTGCATAGTTCCAACAATCTATTTTATAAGTTGATTCTTTAATTTCTATCTTATATTTGACAAATTTATATTTTATATCTTGTCATAGCTGGTTAGCCTATAACAATTGAATCCAATACATATTTTTCTAAATACATTGTTTACAGTTTCAGGGTACTTCCAAGTTTATCTTTTACTTTGTTGTTGATATTTGAGAAGAAGAGGGAGTGAAGGTTTTTATAAATACTTTTCAAAATTGTGATTTTCAACCCGTAAAAGTTGGCAAGCCTTCTCATTTTGTCTTCTTAAAGGTCAAATGTGGAATGACATAGATTAGGGGAGGATAACTTACTTGCACTTACCATGGATGTATCATGTGGTGATTGTTCTCCTTCCAGGTAAGAACTGAGTTTTGCTGGAGTAATTCCACCCAATTTCTAAAATAAAAAAATTATACTTTTGAATCATTCAAAGAAACCTGCCGGGAAGAGCTCCACCCTCCCACGTTAACTTAGAACAGCTACTGTAACTGCTTTAGAAAATCTATATTACTGATGAAGATGTCGTTAATAAAAACAATTAACTTACCCTGTCTGGCAAAAGACCAGCCGGTCCTGGAAATTTCCTCTCTCTTTTTGGTCTAACCGGTACTGGCTCATTAATTCCTATAAACTTTCTTTTATTTTCCTTTTTTCCACATGAAAATTCTTGATTTCCTGAAAATATGTACTTGTTTTTAATTAAATTAAACACTTTTGATGGTAGATAAATTCACAAATTTTACCATTCATTGGGGGACTATTCATACAATATAGATGCACATATTTTATGTATGGGCTAAAAGAGTTTTACAAATGTGCATCTCATAACAAAATATATAATTATATAGATACAAAAATTGAAAAAAACTGAGAAGCACCCTTTAAACACTTTTTTTCAATTTTTGTATTAATATACCAAGTACGGTATCCCTCAAAAGTGAACAAATATCACAAAATATAATCATATAGATATATTTGCCATATATTAACCTACCTGTCGGAGTAAAAGGTTGAAAGCTTGTACAACTTGGAGCAGAGATGTTTAAACAATCATTAGCACATGAGTATTCCGGGATTGACTCGCTGGGAAGATCAAACTGGTTCGTCTGGTTTGATTTTGAGGTTTTTCATATTCTATCTTTTTAGCATTTCCAACCTGAAACGTTTCTCCATAATTTGATTCAAGGTGATGAGGAGAGGTTCCTGGTTCATCTAGATGTATTTCACTTAAAAATTCCTGGAAACAGAGAAAATTATTTGATCAAGTAGGTTGTTTGATTAGATCAGCAAATGTAACGGGTAAATATAATTTATTTTTTAAAAGTACTTTAATGGACATTTCTATAGATGTGCAGGGCTGGATTTAAGAGCTTGACGCCTATAGACTAAATGGTTATTTGCCGCCTCCTCGGGTAGTAGTGGCTGTAACCTTGACCTTGAATTTTGTCCCATAAAAGCAGTGTAAAAACATAGATTTTCTTGAGACACCTCTCACCTACAATTTTCACTGGACTTTTATGAAATAAACTTTGTTTTAAAGTGCATCAAATGTTTCAATGGCTCCACTGAGCCGAGTTTCCACTGTTCCATTAATAAGATTGTAAAAATAATTTCAAAACTTCTGAAGAATTTCTGTATTTGATTTTTTTTTTTAATTTTTGGGACAAGTTGCTTTTACCATGGCAGTGTTGCCAAATCAAACCACTGCGCTTCAATTTTCAATTAGGCAGTGTGTTCAATTTTCAAACTAATCTTGTACTGCACTAAAATAATAGGTGACTATGCGATAGAATTACTACTATGACATATATTTGAAAGTAGGTTAAGAAGTCATAATAAAAATATTTTACTATAATTTTAGAATATTATTTATGTTTAAGAGTTTTCTTACTTGCCGCCCTAAAAATTTGCCGTACTAGGCTGCAGCCTACTTAGCCTATTTAGAAATAAGGCCCTGTATGGTGTGTAATACCATGTGTATGGTGTTTTCAAAACCTAAAAATGTCAGCTGGGCCCAGATTCTGCGTATCAAAGACCTTGACAAAACTGAAATCCAGAGCTGTAATGATTTTGGGAACAAAACAGAAACCAGTAGCAAGTTCCCCTTGTTTGCCCTGCTAAAACAAGCCTGTTGACTCAGGGCTTAAGGCTCAAAACTACGTTTCTTAGTTATGAACCTGATTATGAAGTTTGGACGCGGTGTGAACCGGAAGAACTAGACTATAGTTTTGATACCGGCCGCAAAGCCTAAGAGTTAAGTTTCTTAGTTCCCAATTCTTAACATTTTTCTAAGCCCCGTTTCTCAGGTTACTTGATAGTGCATGCCCCCCTTCTCAAACTTTCCTCTAAAGCCACTGTGCCAAACTGAAAGAGGCGAGATTTAGGTGAATTGCCAATGTCCTTATTTGACTATGGAAATTCTGTGTATGTAATAAATCGGAATCATGAAACAACATTTAGCCTACCGTGCAATAATGGCAATTGGCTTACATCATCTTCCAGTAATCCAAAGGAATCATCTTCATTTGTCTCAAACATTTCAACAAAAACTAAGTTAGACCATTCGGTTGTTGAACAAAAAAAGGCCACTACGATACCAATTTTGTTATTGGCCTAATATTTTCGTTAATATTAATTTGTGTGCCCTATTTAGGTTAGGTCTACCCTATTACAGTTTCTCATTACATTCCACACGTCAACTTAGTTGTTTGCAAAAGCCTTGTACTTGGAATAACATGTTCCAAGCCAAATAAAATAAATGTCCGTTGTTTAACAATCACTAAAATAAAATAAGTATATGTTAATGTATATAACTTGTTTTATCTTTTAGGAGAATGCGCGCATTTTGTAAACAAAGCAAAAACAACAAGTCAACAGACGACGAACGTTCCAGTTCAAGAATAATTAGTACCAAAACTGCCGCCAGACTAAGATTCGTGTTCAGCGCGCCAAGACGGTTACAAAAATGTATAATTTGTTAGGTTTTGGAGAAAAAAGTGTTTGTCCAAAAAAACCAAAGGTGTTAAAAAAACCTTCGATTTTTGGTGAAACACTAATTTTCTGACATATGACAAATCACACATTTTTTAATTCGTCTCTTCGCGCTAAACCGAATCTTCAACATGTGCGTGAAACTGGCCCCACCACATTGAGCACAATTAAATTATGAAAGTAGTACGAATATTTAGTGCTTTCAATTCGTGCCACTTAAAGATTTTGTGCTCAATTATTAACTCGTTTTATATAAACTTCTTTTTTGGCGGGCCAGCTTCACGCTCAGCCCGCGACTAATCGGGAATTAAAATAATCTGTATCAAGATTTAGTGCATAATTTGTGCTTTCAGAATATACAACTTTTATATTTTGTGCTCAACAGTAAAGCCGGTAATTAGCGAAAAAGAGTATTTTTGCGGCGGGCCAGCTTCACGCTTAGCCCGCTACCATTCAGGAATGGAATATAACTTTAATCAGGATTTAGTGCTTAATTTGTGCTTCCAGAATATACAACATATTTTGTGCTCATCAACTAAACCTGAATTAGCGGTAAACAACTTTCGGGCAGAATAAATAATACAAAAATCAAAATAAATGAAAAACACTTTTGATCGGACTAAACTCCGCTTAGCTGGACACCGTTAATAAATGGAATATTTTTATCTCATCAGGATTTAGTGCATAATAATTTAGGCTTACAGAAGACACCACTTTTATATTTTGTGCTAATCAAAAAGGGGGACAATCACCAAAAACCCACTTATGGGAACCGAATAAATTTCGCTTGGACCGACACCGTTAACATATAGAATGATTATATTGTATCAGGATTTAGTGCATAATTAACGTTTTCAGAAGACACCACTTGTATATTTTGTGCTAATCAAAAAGGGGGGCAATCACCAAAAACCCACTTATGGGAACCGAATAAATTTCGCTTGGACTGACACCGTTAATATACAGGGTGTCGGTGAACTCTCTGGACATACTTTGTAGACATGTTCCTTGGGTCAAAACAATAATATTTTACCATATAAACAGTGGTCTCCGGCGCTTCGTTGTCCGTCTGTCTGTCTGGATGTGTTTTTTACTAAAATAATTATGACAATAAAACTAATGCACTGACTTTTACAAAACTTTGGTCAAAAACTTAAAATGCCATTTCCTAATTAGGAAAAAATATTTTTGATTTAACTTTCAAATTTCAAAATGGCGGCCGTTTAAAGTTTTCAAAGTTGAATAACTCAAAAACAAGTATTTTACAACAAACTTATATGGACAATTACTTTTAGTGTATTTATTTTCCTTTCCAAAAAGGTATAAATTTTGAAAATTGAATAGGAAACAACAAAGTTATTGTAATTTATGTCTTACCGGCCTATGTCTGCCATGCGTTCCTCCAGTCAGCTAACGCAACAACAATGGAACTGACTACATTATTTTGATTCAGGAGTTTGTTAAATTCGTTTGGACATCTTTAAAATCAATAATTAGTCTTTTCGGTTATGCTACCGTGTCGAAGGTCGTCATTTTGAACAGCTCTTGCACAAACAAATAATTTACATTGTATGTACTCGTTTTTGAGTAATTAAACTTTGAAAATTTTAAACGGCCACCATTTTGAGATTTGAAATTAAATCAAACAATATTTTTTCCTAATTAGGAAGTGGCATTTTAAATTTTTGACCAAAGTTTTGTAAAAATCAGTGCATTAGTTTTATTGTCATAATTATTTTAGTAAAAAACACATCCACACAGACAGACGGACAACGAAGCGCCGGAGATCACTGTTTATATGGTAAAATATTATTGTTTTGACCCAAGGAACATGTCTACAAAGTATGTCCAGAGAGTTCACCGACACCTTGTATAGAATGTTTATATTGTATCAGAATTTAGTGCATAATTATGGTTTTCAGAAGATACCACTTTTATATTTTGTGCTCATCAAAAACACAAAAAGGATTTAATGAATGAAAAACAACTTTCGGGGCGGACCAAATTCTGCTTTTCCCACTTAGGCCTATATGAAAATGGAACGTAATTTATATCACAATTTAGTGCATAATTTGAACTGAATATATACGATTCTGAATATACAATCATTTGAGATAGTGAAACTTTGATATTTTTGCAAGCATTTATTTTGTTTTTATCAAACCTTTAAACATGTTTTCGACAGATTAATTATGATCGTATTTTATCGTCTTTTAAAACAGATGCTAAAACATTAAAGAGTACCTAACAATGTAGCTTATATCTAAGGTCAATAATTAAATTTGACTGTAGTTCGAAAGAAAGGACAGAAGCGGCATTTTACTGGCTTTTACACTCACTGCCGTAATATAAAGTTATTTGAGTTATTAGTTATTTTGTGTAATATACCTTAAAGCCATGTTTAGCATGTATTATCAAACAATAAAGGAAACCTAACCTAACCTAATCTAAACTATAATTTTAGCAAATTGAAACTATTAATTTTGCCATCCAACTCATGACAAATCATGTATAATTTCAATTTTTTCTAACTTAAAATTTCCATCGTTGTTGGTAGATACAGTACCTATAAACTAACTAATCTTGTTTTGAAAATATTTACATTAATTTAATACAAACAAATTACATTCCACATTACGGTACATTTATCCATTGGCACAGAACGACCTGAATGCTACAAACAACAAAATAAATGCTTGCAAAATATCAAAGTTTCACTATCTCAAAAGATTGTATATTCAGAATCGTATATTCAGTGCAAATTATGCACTAAATTGTGATATAAATTACGTTCCATTTTCATATAAGTGGGAAAAGTGGAATTTGGTCCGCCCCGAAAGTTGTTCTTTCATTAATAAAATCCTTTTTGATGAGCAAAAAATATAAAAGTGGTATCTTCTGAAACCTAAATTATGCATTTAATCCTGATACAAACATAAAATTTATTAACGATGTCGGGCTAAGCGGTGTTTAGTCCGATCAAAAGTGTTTTTCATTGATTTTGATTTTTGTATTATTTATTCTGCCCAAAAATGTTTACCGCTAATTCGAGTTTAGTTGATGAGCACAAAATATTAAGTGTTGTATATTCTGGAAGCACAAATTAAGCACTAAATCCTGATTAAAGTTATATTCCATTCCTGAATGGTAGCGGGCTAAGCGTGAAGCTGGCCCGCCGCAAAATTACTCTTTTTCACTAATTACCGGCTTTACTGTTGAGCACAAAATATAAAAGTTGTATATTCTGAAAGCACAAATTATGCACTAAATCTTGATACAGATTTTTTAAATTCCCGATTGGTCGCGGGCTGAGCGTGAAGCTGAAAAAGATTTCATGCTTAGGAAAAAACGTTGCACCTGAAATTATTGACGGCTTTTTTGCGAATTGCTTTTGAACGGAACAAGATCTGGTAACGGGGGTTGAAGATTCGTGTTCAGCGCGTCGAACGGATTTTTTACAAATATATTGCACATTTTTGTAACAGCTTCGTCACGCTGATTTTTTGAAAAGTGTTTTGAAAAAAAGGCTAGTCCGCCCCATTTATAACTTATTTTTTTTGTACACAGAAAAACACAATTTTATTTCTTATATACTAATCGACTAGATTTGTATTAAATTACCCTTCTTACGTCTATTTATGTTCTTTTAAGGATAACATTTTGAAATCCTATAACAGTAGTTAGCCTGCTTCGAACCTCAAAGAATAGCCAAAGTTATTACTGATCGTTAAAAATAAAATTTTCTACTATTATTTTTTACGTTTATTTCATGAAGCCATCGAATAATTCCCTTACAATACTTATAATTAAATTGGTATCTTGTTATCTTTGACTAAACCAACTATTCTTACAGAGGTAAGGTAGATTTTTCAGCACGTGCTGCGGTCTATCAGCAACTAGCAAAACTAGTTGAAGGATTGCTATCGGCAGTACAGTAACTGATAGGCAGACGATATTAAAACAATGCTTCTTTGTAAAGACAATTGAAGAATTGTTTGGGTTGGTATTTTAAACTGTGTACTTTTAAGTAACGATTCATTTAAAAAATAAAGGGATGTTCAGACATTGATAATTAAATACGTAAAGAAAACAGCCTGGGTTAAAAATGTCTGTATACCAAGTGTTTATCCGAGGGCGTTTTTGTTACGTGTTTATTTATCATTTTAAATTTTAATACAGAAAATGCATTTTTGTACCTTTTGGCTTGGTTTTATCACTACAGTAGTAAACTATCCAGCCGATATTGAAATAATTAGTTACATTTTTTATTTTCTTGCATATTTTTTCCAGTTTATTTCATTTTTGCTATAGCCCATCCAGAGCTGAGCCCTTCGTGATAATATGAGAAAACGTGATTATATTGTTTGTTAAAAAACAACACAGGAATACTACAATTATTATTATAAATTTAAATATACACACTATTTTATACCAAGTTTTTCTGTTATATACTTATTACTTTAATTAATTTATATTTTGATATCAGGGATTTTTAAATTTTAAAATAAAATAGAAAGGAAATAAAAATGTGTTTGAAAACACTTTTAGATTTACAAAAATCTGTCACCCTGTACATTATAGTGATTATACTGAACTAATATTAGTCTTAGAAAAGATTAGTCTTAAGTCATTACTGTGCATTCGTTGAAAAATAACGTTGATACGATTTTATGAAATAAAATTTAGAAACAAAAATTGGCGAAGAAACCATTATCTTATTACAATTATTTTTCTTTGAGGATTGTTTACGTAAAGGAAAATGTCAATAATTTTTAATAATTTATGTTTTCTAATTAAAATAATAAATTATTTTTAAAACGCAGATCGTTGTCATACTCTGCGTAGATTGCACGTTGTTATAAGCATGCTGTTATTGTTTTGGCATAGTTTATATTTTTATATGTGAGTTGTATGTAAATACGTAAATTTCTCTCACAGTACCAAGTCTGAAACGAAATGCACTGAAAAAGATTGTCATGTACATAATTGGGCTAATTACCGTTGGAAATGAATAAAAAATACCTCCACCATAGCTAGCGATCAAACTACAGTACCAGTGCAGTGGTAAGGCAGATTTTATATCACGTGCTGCGCTCTTACAACAGTTAGACGAACTAGTAGTAGGATTGTTATTGGCAGAACAGTATAAAAGTAGCTGTAATATAAGTAATTAATGGTTCTATTTTAAAGACAATTATGAAATGATTTGGGTTTGGTAACATTTAATTTTAAAACTATATGTTTTTAAATAGTTTAATAAGTAAAACTAAGTGTATCGGGAAACCAATTTTACATAATATTTAGGAATTTTAGGAGCTACCCCCATGTAGCTTTAGGGGGTAGGAGTTCAATTAAGGAATAAAAGAATTATTTAACTGCTCTGTGATTTATTGAAAATTCACCCACTATCCGTAAAACCAAATGATACATGTTTGAGGGAGAGATATAACATTTTAAATGGCCCTAGATCGTAAGCCGTGAACGTAAAACCAATATCTTTCTATCATCCTTTCATGATAATTATGTAAAAAACAACTTGCAGTAATAGAACACGTAAGTCTAAGGCCGAAGGCCGAAGCGAGACTGTGAGTGGAGCGAATAAGAGTAACAAACTGCAAAGGGAATTCGATTCACTCATGAAAGCGGCGCTTTGACTGCGTGTCGGCCTGGTTTTAGATACCGATGTCAAAGGAGTTAAGGCTTATCTCTCAAGGTTCCGCTGATTTCAGCTCTCGTCCACGAAGTATACTGCGAAGTGTGGACCCTGAGCCTTAACATAGCTTTCGCTGATATGTTGATTGACGGATGTAAGTATTTAAATCTTTCAAACCAAAGATTACAGTGATCTCTGCAACACTATACCATAGCAATACGCCTTAGCAATATGCGAGAGTCGGAGGGCACAATGCGGCTGTCTCTGTGTCTGGTCCTCGTTCATCTTCAACCATGTGGTTTTCAGTTTTCACCCTGTCCAAACATCTGTGAGTGCTTTCACTTACAAACAAGACTTAGATTTGACAAAAGAGAGCAGCTTTCACTGGACGTGCTTGCTGGCGACAGATGTCAGAACATGGACGTGCGCACGCGCGATATCAGTATCACGTGACACGTCTGGTAGACCAGGCTAAGCAGGCAAGTAGCGCAGGCACCCAAATCCTGGAACGTGAGTCATGACGCACTGTACTACGGGGGTTCAGAGAATTCAGAAGAACTTTCTTATCCCTACCGTTATAATAAAAGTAATATAATGTTCATTGCATTCAAATTGTTAAAAGTTCAGCAATAGTAAAATGTAGGTTAATAGCTAACATATTATCCTTCTTAACTCTTAGAGTTTCGTGGCCAGTGTCACAACTACAATCTAGCTCTTCCGGTTCTTACCGCGTCAAAACATGATTATAATTATGTACATACAATTTTAAAATAAAAATACTGAATTAACAATCAAAATTTGTATATCCAAACCAGAAAGGTCTACATACCAAACAGTTTTGAAGTTTTAATATCAACCTCTTAAGAGAGAGCCGGATAGAGTTCGAACAACGTTCAAAAGGGATAGGGAATTTAACATGGGAAAATTTGCAAACTGTGTTTTACATAGGTTAATGAACTAAAACGTGGAAAGTTTTTCTCGGGAAGCATAGTCATTAGTGCTGCTGCATATCAAAAAGAAAATATGAGATTGGTTATAAAATAGAATTTTAATTACTGAATGTCGAGTGCTATGTTCTTATAGAAAAATCCAGTTTTTAGTTCAGACGTACTGAATTTCTTTATTGACGAAAGTAAAAGTTTTAATGTTTATAAGAAGCAGCGTCAATAGTTCTCGTATGCTTCCCGGGAGAACATTTTCACATTTAAGTAAATTAACTTGCCTAAAACGTAGTTTGCAATTTTTATCCAATGTTATGAGCGGTACTCTGAGTTGGACCTGCGGCCACTCTATCCGGCCCCCTCTTAAGTCGTTAGTTACTTGTGAAACCCCTATGGTCGGAGATACAATAAGCACCCTGTATACTGGATAGACCACTCTGTTTTCGCAGGGTCTATATTCCTCTGAGGGTTGTGTTAGTCATTAGTTATCCATCGTCTAATATTAAACAAACTTTTCATCATGACTAAGTAATTTCGACTGACACAGTTGGTAAAAACACTTCCCATCGAGTACGCTTTAATGATGTTGACACATAATGTAGGTCCTCGAGAAAGAGATGCTGTCCGAAGTGAGGTACAAATATTGATATTTTAAAATGGTTTGAAGGCCTACTCAAGACGAGTGGCCAGAGAGAGTGTGCGTGTGTGAGGAGGTCCACTTGGTCACAGCGCGTAGCGACGGTCAAGGTCGGAGGTGAGGAGGATAACAGGATATTTACGTAACGGTGAAGAGAGCACGCGGCCAGCGCCTCTCACGGAGGAAGGAAGCACTACCGGGGATTCTAGATCCTGGGCAACAGAACAATGAATGAACCGCGAGCATTCAGTAGACGACCTTGGCGCAGTCCCCACGTACGTGCAACCGTTAGGTGATAACTACAGTAGAAAGCAGTGTTTGTGACCCACTACACTAAATGTCTTGTCGGACACTTTGTCCAATCATACCGGTGAAATGTGAATGTCATTGTGAGTGAGTCAGTGGTAGCTCGGCCGCGCTAGGTACCGGTCACACCATGGCCTCCCATGGTGTTCCTCTGCTCGTCATCTCGCTCTGTGTCTATGCCGGGGTCTCTAGTGAGGTCAAGCACAGGAACTGCGACAGTCTGAACAACTGTCTGGACTACGCTATGAACAAGATTCACGCGAGTGAGCGGTACAGTTTGTTCGAGAGCTTGTGGTTCGACGCGATCAACGGCACGAATAACAGTTACGTCATCACCACTAGTGACCCGAGGAACTTCACCGAGCTGGCCAAGAAAGCCACGGAACTGTTCAACACACATTATCTCATCTGGAAGATCGCGCCCGGCCTCAATGTCAAGGTTTTCAAGAAAACTGAGGACCAGTTCGGCATGTCAGTGCTGAAGGATGTGTACCCTCTGAAAAACGGTAAATAGAGTTAGCTTTTTACTTATATATACCGGGAATTTCCAAATGAAATACTGTAGACAGTTTGGATAGCTTGTGAAAAATTTATTATTTAAAAGTTTAGATCATTACTTACATGATTATATAGAAAGATTCTTTAAGCTTTTATTGAAAATATTTATTCCGGTTACTGATGATTCTTGGAAGAAGAACAGCCCGTAAAGCTTTTCACAAGATAAAACGCAAAACCTGTTCACTTTAAGAGAATCGCTGTACAGTCTCTCTTGGCTTTTCTATTCTCCATAATCGTACATTATATCTATTAACCTTTCCACTAATGTGAAAAGTGCAATCATCACCGAAAATTAGGCGATTAAACAATGTGTCGACATTTTCAAGACAATGTTGCATCTCCTGACAAAAATTTGTACGCATACAACTTGACCATTGTCATTTAAACTTTGTACTAACTGTATTTTATAAGGTGTCATTTTCAAACGCTTCTGCAGAATTTTCCACCATAATTTGTACCAACATAAACTTTAAGAAATTCCCCACAAACCTATATCACTTACTATGTTGAAATTCACTAGTTTAATTTTGTAGATGCTATTGAAGTATTCTATTTCATTTGTAATCATCCGGTATTTTGTAGTGCCCTTTAGCCTTTAAACTGTACGGTTTCAACTTAAGGGTATGATGGCAGAGTATAATATAACAACTTAAATACAATGTAAAATATTATCTAATGAATATGATAAAATGTTGAATGAATCACTTAGCGGCATTGTTTAATGTTTACGGTTTAAATGGTACAATGTTCATAAGAAAAACATTAGTTTCAGCTGTGTTCCAATCCTATCATATAAGGATATGTTTTTCTAATGTAAGGTATTATAATTTTTAAATCCATGCATTAAATTTATTTGAAGAAGGTTAGCAATGACGCAGTAGGTAGGCTATTGCGTTTGCTTACAAACCAACTAAAAAGTACAACAATAGCCTACTAACAAGAAAAATAACTTGAACATTTTGAAAATTACGCTTTTATACATGCACTCATTTGTTGTATTGAATCTTTGGTATTAAAAACCACATTAGTAATCATCAAAGTGTTGTATGTGGCTTGTAAAAATTCTAAAATATAAAAGTATCAGCAGAAATAAATTAACAAGTTCCATTTTTCCTGGAATTTTATCTTTAGAAATCGGTTAATCTTGCACAGTAGGTAAATGATAATTATCTGGCTTCAGCACTGTTTCACAGAGTAAATACAGTGTATAAGTAAATAGATAGAATAAATTACAGTCACAAAGTAAATAGAAAAAGCCGTTTGATACAACGCAAGTACAGTATTATTCGTACAGTAATATTCTAGTTTTATTTTTCAAAAGGCCAGCTCATTTTCCAACACTCAGAAAAAAGTCATCCTGATAATTACTAATTAAGTGCTTGATTGTATGAACTCTGAAGTCTTCGACCTTTACGCACTTTTCTAGGCTAAAGTAAACTAACATATTTGTCTATAATTGACATTTTGACGTATTTATATATTAGAATGTTAGCTAGCGAATTTACTTTGGGAAAATGAGATATTCATGTCTTTAGCCCCAAAAAGCCCAGATTCAAAACCGTGAAATGAGCGCAGATCTTCATTGGTTTTTAGTGAAGTCCGCAGTTTTCAAAACGGCGTTTTTGTTTAAATTTAGCGTTCAACTTTAAATTCGAAAGTTTTAAACGAAAGACCGTATACTCCATAAACGCGATAAAATAAAAATATTCCAAAAAAACATTCGTTTTTGAAAATTACGGTAAAATACGGTACTTTTAGAGAGGTTTTAAGACAGTTTGGAACAAACAAAATCCGATTCCAAGGGTGTGATGGCCTTTCTACGAGTATATTGCCCTCATATTTCAGATTTTCAAACATAAAATTGAGCGATTTAAAACGGTGCTATTTTGAAAACTGCAAACCCTTTCGTAGTTTTCCGTAACCACTTTATAACCCAAACTTTGCTTTAAGAAACCGACCATTCTTAGAGCGGATTTTAAGGTGAGTATGATACGTTTTTCTATGGATTAGGTGTGGTATTGTTAAAAACTAGAGCCGACTGTTCCCCGGATTAAGTCGTTAATTACTAGTCCAACAACCAAAGAAATGGACCAATGGTTATTTTACGCCAATAGCATTTTTAATGTGCTACTTAACCTAGGGTTTGAGGACATCACAAAATGACAGCGGTCCAAATTCTTGTACCCGCGCCGGGAATCGAACCCACGACCTTGCGCTTTGCCACTGAGCCACGGTCGCAGGCTTGACGTGACTTCCGAACCACGGTGACATCTTTTTACGCCCGCCCGAGGACCACAATGATTGGTCAGATTACACGTCATTTCTTACCGCCCGTACTGCGCACCTTCACGCTAATCATTAAACCATGAAACATCCAGAGGGACATGCTCGCCCTTGTTTCCACGAGTGACTAACCACAGACAATCATCCGGCAACTCACTGTGTAGCTACTAGTAGGTGTCACTTGCACTGTGACCGCGGCACGGACCGAGCAGCAAGAGTGTGGCAAATGCGCGCACAGCGTGACACCACAGATACTTGTCACTCTTCATGCTGTAGAGAGGGAGAGTGATCTGTCCCAATATACTATATAAACATTCTTAGCCTCATGGTTGTCTTACAGTCAATAAAACGGGAGAAAGAGGGGTTTAATTGCCCTCTGTTATGTAGATTTTGTTGTTTAACATCAGTAAATGGTTTACTTAGCAGTAGTGAGTACAAAATAAATACATATTTTATTGCATTTACAGTAAGTGTATCGCAATCGTCAAATGTCGCTAAAACTTTCCTTTTTTTCTCGTAAATCCCACTCAAACGTACAGTTTTTTCTTTTACTCTATCCCATACATTCGAATGTAACCACTCTAGTCCCTTGTCA
Source organism: Matsumurasca onukii (assembly GCA_018831715.1). Taxonomy (NCBI): domain Eukaryota; kingdom Metazoa; phylum Arthropoda; class Insecta; order Hemiptera; family Cicadellidae; genus Matsumurasca; species Matsumurasca onukii. The sequence goes on from CM032060.1 coordinate 52,829,013, forward strand.
GTCAGCCAACCATAGGCTCTCCCAATTAAATGCCGCAAACTCGTCTGTATCATAAAATGCTTGACAATTGTTTGCAGAATTGTTTTAAGTCGAGTTTGAATGTCTTAGGCTCAGGGGCATTTTTAACGAATTTGGTAGTCTGTTGACGAAAATAACTCCTACCTGGGAAGGCACACGTTCATGAACTACCGTTATGGGTCTCACAGTTCGGTAGTTGTTTCTGTATCTAGTTTCGTAAGGGTGTACGTCTGTATCTATTATGGTGTTACTTTTTGATTTGAAAAAGATATACGTACGTCTACAAAATGTAGAGGCCAGGTAGTCAACAGAATAGCTTTTTTAATGCTTTTTGAGTGGTCGGTCTAATCTACGGCTGGTTGAATGAATATTATAAGTTGTTTAAGTTGATCATCTCATCTACGTAGCTTGTTTAATGAGGGTTTGTATTCATAAGCAGGGAAGTGTAATGATTGCAGCAGCAACAGTAATTGCCGGTTAACTGTGTAACTACACTTTTCAGGTAAACGAGCACAATTAAGTATCTAGTGGAGAACACTGATCAGTGAGTAACATAATGATTGGAAGATAATGTTGGTTCAGAATGGTTACAGCTGCACTAGTAGTACAATGGAGGTCCCATAGCGTATCTTCCAGGGGAGAGGGAGACTAACATACCGCGGGGAGGGGGGGTTCTGGTTACATTAACCACAAAGTGTATAAATACAAAAGGTTCAATACAAAATTCCAAAGACTTATGAATCTCTCTGTACACAGTGGTGCTATAACTTGTACTCGACCATCTTCCATCCCAATGAGGGTGCGCATTCACTTGAAATTCAGAAAACAAATAATGAGATGCCTAATATTCAGTTTTAAAATATATATCTCTCTTTTAATTTTGCTTTTACGTCAAACATTATAAATAGTTATTCCTAAAGGCAGGGGGCGTATATGAACGCCCATGAAAGAAAGTGATGTTTACCTGCAATTAATTAAATTTTCTCACGTATCGCTCATTTAAGCTGACGCAATGTGACCGTGCTGTTGCAGAGGGGAGAACATTCGGCATAGGCAAGCGGCGGATCATGATGGCGATGCTGCCCGTCATGTACAAGCTGGGGGTGATCACCACTCTGCTGATCGTGCTGACCGTCATCACGCTCAAGGGGGTGACCATAGGGGTGGTGCTGCTCATGCTGAGCTTCGGGGGCATCGTGAGCAAGCTGAAGACAGCGCACGGCCACTGGGCACCCGAGGGACTCCAGAAGGACGTGCACATCCACGTGCACACTGGCGGCAAGCCGGAGCATGTGTATCACTCAGCGCCTAGCTACTCTGCGGGGTGGGACCGCGGCGAGCCTGCTGAGGAGGATGCTCTCTGCGCATGCGTCTAGCAGCACCACGCCGCCCCCCTGGAGCTACCTGCCGCCCTTCATCAACTACTGAGTCACAAGTCAGAGCTTTCATTCATACGTAAACCAATCCGGTCAAAGTTGTGATGTTTTAATCAAAGAAGACACCTATAGCCGTTTTGCGGATCCGTGGCGGATTGGTATCACGCGCGACTCCAGAGCTCATCACCCTGGTGCGGGTTCTATCTCCGCAGTCACCACAATTTGTAATGTAACGCTAGGTAAAGGTAGAGTTTGAATGGTAGAGAGGACTTTGTAGTCCTAACTCCGCCTCGTTAAACAAGACAAACTTCACTTTTTTACCTTTACTGTCTGGCGTAGTTTGTAAAAATTGGTTTTGAATTCGGTGTTTATTTCATAAACCTGAAATATAACATTTTGTCGTTGTGAAATATTTTAGTTTTAAACTTATTTAATAACGTACTGAAATTATTACGGAGAGGTACAAACCAAAGAATAAGTGTAATATGATGCAAGTTATTTACTTTTGTTTTAGACATAAATTTAGTTATTTCTTTATTATTTACGAATTGCTTTGTCATAGTTATTATTTTGTAATAATACTTTACCGTAGTTTCTGTAAGCGTGAAACTCATAGTGAAACATAACTTAAAGAGCAACACCACCGCCAGAAACTCAAAAGTGTCCTAGAATCTAAATTTAATATAAATAATTAATAAATTAATCTATTATTGCATGAATATAACGTGCATACGTAACGTAACCGTCAGCTGATTACTTGACTAAAGTTTTCAACTCATTCTAACATCAAAGTCCCCTTCAAACATACAATATTTCCATTCACGCTCACATTCATTCCACTATAGCCCGATGGCCAGTCTGTTTCCCAGTCATATGTTATGAACTCGTCAGTGCTGAAAAGGTTTGTGCGATCCAAGCATATTTGAACGGGCTTGAACATCGGAGCACTGTTTAACGAATTTGGCAACCTGTTGCTTAAATTAACTCCTCCTGCCTGTGAAAGCAAACGTTCGTGGACTACCGTTCTGTGTTGCCCAGTTCGGTAGACCCCCTGTTTCTAGTCTCACAGGAATGAACGTCACTTCCACTTATGATATCGCACTTAGAATTTTAAAAAGTTCCCAAAGTGTAGAGACAGGGTAATGGTTTTAAATGTTGAAATTCTGGTCTGCATGACTCTCTCCTTCGTGATTCTTTGCACTGCTCTTTTGTGAAAGTAAACATTTTCCAAACAGTTTTTTTGAGAGTAGAAATGTTGTTATTACACTAGTTTACAGACTATATAGATGAGCTAGAAATTGGAAGAACAGGTCATCAGAAAACCATTAGCATGATCCTTACGTGGTACTTTCTTAGTTTCTATGTTTTGAGACACGGACCACTCTTAGAGGGGTTTAAGGTGTATTTGGGATGAACTGTGGGTGTGGTTAGTGGTTTGATGGATGATAAGAGATGTAGTGTTACAAACTAGAGCCTACTGTCTCCCAGATCGGATCATCACTTGTCACACATGAATTCATTTCTAGTTCAGTCCAGGATCTCTCCGGTGATGATCTACATGAACCATTAGCCAGTACACGGATCTAGTGGTAGCTTTAGGACACAAAGTGGGCTACATGATTATCATGCACCATGTGATACGCGCACCGTTACTTGGGCAAGGCATGGTAATGCATTACATCTACTTGACCCACTAGTGGGCGTCTTCACCATCCAATGTCAAGGGCATCAACTCAATCAGTGTGAGATTAATCTTCTTCCTTTGTTATCAGCGAGGAAGATCAATTTGACACTTTCTACACAACACAGGTGGTTAGAATTTCAAATCTAAGTACTGTGGGTTGATTTGCATACCAAATTTGTAGCGTTGTACTGTCTAAGTAGTTAGAGGATGGTTGTCAGGTCAATTGGAAAAAGAAAGTCATGATAAGTTATTGAGGAAGGGGGATATTTTGGATACGTCCTAATTGAAACAGGTTTAACAATTTAGATTGATAAGACTGTTTAAATACTAGTGTGCTCGCGATACATTTGGTTTCCAACTTACATTTAACATATTTTCTATCCATTCTTATATCTGTTCTGATATTCATGTGCCGTACCAATCTCTTCTTACCTCTCTGGGCTTTATTTTTTTCACTTTATGGGTTTGTTCGCCTCTTGGTAACCAGGTATAAGAGTATACTAAGGGTCAATTTTGTCATTACACATTTGTCTTACATGATAGAATATGAAATTATTAATATGATTGTTTAAATGGTCTGATAGCAACTTTGTTCTTTGAACTATTTTAATTATTAACAGCTAGATCTGTCCGAAATTTACTCATATGAAATTTAAACTTAAATGTTTATAATTGGTCATACGAGGATTGTTTAGGAATAAAAATGAAATAGGCTTATTAAAATGCAATGGCAATTCTAATACTTTTGTTATCTCTAAACGCAGATGGTTAGAAAAAGAAATATCTACAGAATAAAACTAAAACAGGTCTTTAAAAGTTGTGTGACACAAACTCAAACTTCACAAGAAGCTTTTGCACTTTGAAGTCAAAGAGTACTCAATTTATTACTTGTAATACACATTCATGAATGACTAGGATGGTGTTTTATAATCTATTTTTCAAAAATTCAGATTTTTGAAGACATTTAATCAATGGTTTAAAGCACGTTTCCAACTACATGTTTGATCCAATTATGCATCATAAATTGGAACGGGTTTTAAAGTTTTATATATTTTTCAATTTGTCTACAAGTAGTTTCATATATTTATTATATAATCGTACATTCAGTCAGTGAAATTTAAATTATTGTATTATTATTTGTTGCACCTACGTATGTTAAATTTAACCTTAAGTATACCCAATATTACTTTCAACATGTTTCATTTTTAACCATGTAGTCTACTGTTATATTCAGAATCTACAGGTAACATTTAAACCACTCTTTGTTCAGATAAACATAGTCACTATGAGTAAAGGACAGTTAGATATGGTTAGTACATATATTAAGTAGTAAATGAGACACATAGACTTAGTATTATTTATTTATTTCCATGTAAATATTTGTATATTATTTATTGTTACCAATAAAACAAATACACATTAATTTATTCATTTATTTTTACCCGAATCTGTTGATGGATTAATTAAGCTACAATACATTGTTTACAACGTTCTCGCAATAAACTATTTATGTATTTATCTATTATCATTTCTTTAGGTTTTGCTTTTTATGATTAGGAATGGATAAGTAATAGTTGAAGAAAACAGACACGTACTTTTATACAATTAAAATTTTTAAGTTTTTAAAAAATAGCCTACTTGTGGACATACCTATTTATGAATAATCAATGAAGAGGAAATTCTTCAGAATGTTGATGAATGAATCAGGGTTTCTTAACAAAAGAGTTAAAATGTTATATGAATAACATATGACTATCCTTGTTTGTTAGCCTCAAATTGCTTGTACATATATTATATAAATTATTATTTTAACTCACCTTAGCAATTAAATAATTCGTTTTAAAAGAATATCTAGATTTCGTAGTTGTAAATCCATCCTCAGTTCTGTGCCAGAATCCAAGTTTGGTCCAATGTTTCACAAATGTTCCAATGTTTTACATGATGACTAAACTTGGATTCTTGACACATAAATGAGGATGGACTACGAATCCGTGATCTAGATATTCTTTAAACAAGAATTATTTTTCTAAATCACTAAATCACTATTTGAGATGCCGACCACTCTCATGAGGGTATTTTAAGGCAAATACGTGGTGAAGGATGAGTGGTTGTATTGAGTTATGAGGTGTAGTCTTGTTACAAACTAAGGCCGACTCTTCCTTAGAATGGGTCATTAATTAATAGCCCAGTGACCAATGGAAATACAAGGACCAACGGCTTAACGTGACTTCCGAACCACGCAGGTGATGGTCTGATATGTCTAAATGATGGTGAGAGTTGGTGCGGGTATCATTAGATGATCACTGAGACTATCTGAGCCGCTTTAGACCTATATCATCCTCAAAACCTGACCTCCACGAAGCTGGATTACAGGACCACGCCACGAGGTCCAGTCACAGACTTAAAACGTTCACAAGTTCACAAGGTATGTAACAAAATCTGATTCAAGTATCGACTAAAAAAGTAAAAATTCTTTGGGTTAGTTGTTTTAAATCAGCAGCAAATTTTACAAAACTAAACAGTGAAAATTGTTGAAAATTACAGAAATTCAACTCCACGAAACAGGAGAAACTTGTCTATTCTCGTAATGGCGACTACTTATTCTTTGATTGTTCCTAGATTAACCGTTATTCCACCCTCGGGTCCCGGTGGTATTCTAAATAAAGTGGTACCCAACTATTCCCTGATTGTAGTTTTAAAATATAGTTTTTGCCATTGTTTGAAATTATCAGCTGGCACAAAGATTGCGTGCTACCTCGGACCTGTAACGATGTATTGTTGTCACTAATGGATCGCTCCCTTTCACTGACCCCGTCAGTCAGTGAGTACCGCAGCTGCAAGACCTCCTGTCAGGACTAACCATGACACATCCATTGGTTTGAAGTTTATTGTTGACGGTGGTAGAACTTCAGCGGTTGATGTTTTCCATAGTCTTTTAGTAAAAATCAGAACACCACGTTTCGGGATCTGGTATTTGATCCTGATCTCAAGTGAAAAGTAACCTAAAACATAACACAAAACCTTAGGAAAAGAGCTTTGCCTAAGAAAAGTCTGCGCAAACTGACCAGCCACCCTCCACCAAATAACATTTCAAACCGTCAAACAGTTCAAATTTTTGCAGTACGTTCTGTTAGCTACATGTTTCGACAAATTTTTTGTGTCTTGCTTTGTACTAAGGCTTATTTAATTGTATAACAACTTGATTTAAAAACGCCTAAGAACGTGCACACATATTTTAAAGAAATTAAAACACAAATAGAGCCAAGCAGTCAGTCAGTGTGCACCTCACACTGGACGTGCTTAATTTCTCTATTTGTTTCTTAATTTCTTAACGTGTATGCATGTTTGTGACGTTTACGTCCTAGCTTCACCACCAATAAAGACGCATTTCATCTCATTTCATATCATGTTGTACTGTTTTCTAGGGTTATTAAATTCAATAAGTTCAAGGAATATGTAGGGAAAAAAGAGACAACTCATGTTACTTGGTTGAGTGTGACTGGTCAGCGTACAGTGATTAATTTTGGCAAGGTCATTTCCTAATGTTTTGTGTTACTGTTTTAGCTTACTTTTCACCTGAAGACGGGTCCAGATTCCAGAGTGTCGCAGTGTCACTGTCACGGCCCAGAGTAGGCCTCAGCTCAGGCCAAGGTTTACTAACCTTTCCACAGCGATTCCGCGTCATTCAATTCGAGTTTAATTATTTCGCGAGGCGTGAAAGTTGGTTTCGTGTTCATCTTAAATTTCTCTGGCAGGGACTCGAGGAATTCATTGTTACTCGAAATTATATACAACTATTTTTGCATCACGTACTGCTGATACGTAAAATCAGCCGCACCGAGTTTAATGGTATTTTGTAAGCCAATTAGTACCGATCCTGACCCCAGAACACGTTTGAGCATCATTTCCAAACTTGATAGACATATGCGTGAGCTCTGCTCGTCTCATTCTTGTACAATTTGAATACTATTTGGTAGAAATGGTTGTTTTTATTATAAATATCAGTCAAGTTTGTTAGTCAGCAATTGGACTACCGGAAGTCCCCTTTCTATGAGAGGGGGAGGATTATGTACAAAAGAGTGGTCTTATTGATCTAAAACAGAATGTTTGATCTAGATTGTATCAAAATGCGTTCATGTTTTGTGATCTGTAGTAAAACATGCAAAAAAATCCACGTAAGACTAAAGCCGAAGGCCAATACATCTAAATTAGAGTGACAAATTGGGAAATAATGCAATTAACTCATGCTAGCAGCGCTTAAGCACTTTGTTGGCCTAATTTCTTAACCTTTTCTGTAAATAATATTGAAGTGCCATCTATCAATACCCCAAATTCATAAGTGTTTGACACAGCAAAAACCACCTTTGAACCGCAATGGGGTCTAAAGTTTCTAGAAAGTAGAAGTTACGGAAAAACCGCTTGTGGCGAAGATGAAAGCAGCACAAAGAGAAGAGTAAAGTCAAATAGAGGCAACATGACAAGTCCCTCGGCTATCGGTGCCACTTTTGCCTCGCATTCCATGCACTCTGTGGTCTGACATTTATACCCTAAGTTTTTGTATAGAACTTTGTTTTCCGTTTCCTGTATGAGAATAAAAACGACTTATTTTACAACTGTTGTACAAACATAAAGAATAGTTTGCATGAACACGTAGTTCTACAACTTTTAAATATATATATACTTGTAGGAATTGGGAAAATACCAATGTATTTTCCGTTATAATCTACTTCTTCCGGTTCACATCGCGTCAAAACATCATAATAATTAGCTTGAGATATTTCGGTCTCCCTTGGGAGCCAATCAGTGACTAAAGATGGTATTCCACAGCGATACCAAACGTTTTAGATGTAGTTTGTAACTAAACTCAGTAAAGAGTTGCAAAAATGATTGAATAGAGGCGACATGTAAAAAGCAAACGTTAACAAATCTCGCAGTAATGTAACACAACATAACGTTTATTGTCATTGTACAATAATTGATTGTGTTGATATTAATGCTTGAAATTAAGTTTACAGAGAATTTAGAAATGATAAAAGTAAACTATGTGATTAAAAGTGAAATGTTAGTGCAGTTTACTCAAGTAGAAAAGAGTACATAAATAACATAGAAAAAAATGTGTAATACAATTATCCGTTCATCATAGTTTTCAAAACGTACAGTTATTTGTTTGACGGTTGTTCTTCGCCGATAGTAGACTTTCTGGTGTTAAAATATTATTACGGTTGTTTTCCTCGTTTTATAGTGAAGAAGAAGACCCCGAGGTTTCATTTTCCTGATGTTTTCATTTTCCTTGTGTTTTGTTTCTCCTGAAGACAGGATATGATTCCAGATCACAAAACGTTGTGTTCTTCTTGTTCAGTAGAAAACTATAGAAACAAATTTAGACAAAACGTGTTTGATTGGAATGTTAATCGGAGGGAAGTTACTAAAGAAAAGAGTAGATTGTACTGATGGAAGAAAAAGAACTCATCCCGAAAAGACGAAGCAAGTCTGGGCACAATGAAAACCTTTCCGGACAGCGTAGTCTGACTGGGCCTCTGTTCATGAATAATAATAATTAAACGATGGGAAACGTCCGTAATAAAATTTCAATCACTAAGAACAGCCGTGAGGAGGTTCTCTCGGTAAACTCAAGCTCTAAGATGAGAACAATATGCGTTTCTTCTAAGTGAAGATCAGCTGCTGATGTACATCAGACTCAGCATTTACTCAGCACTTGAAGTGTGTGATGCAGCAGTGTGTGCAAACATTCAGCCTGTAATGCAGACACAAGATCATACTGTATGAAACCTCATTTACAGTAGTCTGAGATATACTGTACATTATTATTGGCCGCCTAGAAAAGTCGGGTTTCCTTTGTGCGCAGACTTTGTTCTTTTGAAGCTAGCTATTTTTCATCATCCCAGATTATTCCTATCTTTTTAGTAATTCCCTCTGACCACTTTTCCAATCATAGTATATTTCATCACTAGGTCATAAAGTGACACTTTTTGACACGAGGTCAAGTTAACTGACCGAGGGTCAAAAGACACTTTCGAGTGATAAACGATATTTTTTGTCATGATGCAAATAATAATGAAATAAATGTCAAGAAGTGTTTTAATATTATAAACAATTAATTAAGTAAACATTGTTTTGAGCTCAACAGTTTGAATTATAATGTTTTGAAGAAACAGCTGTTGTACTGATTTACTATACCTTAGTGTTAAATTTCAAAACAATCAAAACAAACTCGTTGAACCAGCTGATGTCCATGCCACAAAAAGATCATTAAATTGATATTTTTCTCCCTAGGGATCATCAAAACAATACTTTATTTACCTGGGTGTAAAAGTGTAAAAGCTCGACAAGTCTCGCACTTCAAACACATGGTCTCGAACATGCAAAACCCCACTTTCCACTCTTGTTATGAAATATAATATTTTGTCCAAAAGTGTTCCTATCAAATATTTCGGTGTGTGTTATAAATCTCCTCGCTTCGAATTTCATACAATTGCTTTAATAATCTAGAGTGTTCCTTTTTTAATATGACTGTAGAATTTCTATCTTCGTTTCTTAATGTCTGAATGTATGACAGAGCGTTTCTCAACTTCCATACATACCAGCAGCCCTAACATCTGTATGGAATGTAATGTCGTCCACTGTATATTAGTGAAGTGGACGACATTTCAAACGAGATCACTGAGTTGGACTCTGTTGGTTTGTGTAGGTGGACAGATATCGAGTCTGGTGTTGTAGAATTATCACATCATCAGTTGTCACCACAACCACAACCACAAAACTCCATCACATTCTCGGATAACAACCACTCGTTCAGTCTCACTCTACTTTTCAGTCCAAAGAGACTCGGAGTTCCGCTCTAGACTCATCCGTTATTTCTCGTATTTATATGTTCTTATAATCGGTTATTTTGTCTCGAAGTATTTTAAACGTTTCAAAGATATTTTATATTGAATAATTTTATATTTTGTGAATTGTAAATTTCGAGTGTAGTAACCGTATTTAAACTTGTCCTGTTAATTAATACGTAGGCTATTTTTAAATAACTTTGATCTATAACCTGTATATTTGTTTTGTTATGAATCCCTTTATTATTAACGACAATAATATATTTTTATTAGCGATTTTCCAAAGGAAATAGAGGTGTTTATTTCTGTCGTCATATAGAACGAAACGCTATGCAATTTACGACATACATTTGTCTTTTATTGAATAGTTTATTAATATTCCCTCGCTTACAAGCAAAAATGCTAAAATTCACGGTTGATAGTCACGCTACGCAATTGCTGTGTTTTTCTATTGCATATGACTTTGGGCCATGCCTAAGACATTAAACTTTGAGCTCGCATGAAAAAGTTACAATTTAGGATCTAGAAATAGAATATACTATACAACTCCATGATACGTGCCAAAACAGTTATTTATACTTTAAAGAGCAAAATGATCAAATAATATTTTATGTATTCAGAAGTTGAACTATTATTGCGGACATTTTCCATCGTTAGTGAGCAAAAAGACCACGACGTTTCGGGATCTGCAATCTGATCCCGTCTTCACGTGAAAATAACCTAAACTGACAACGGGATCAGATTACAGATCCCGAAACGTTGTGATACCTTTGCTCAATAATGATGGAAAATGTCCGCACTAATAGTTCAACTTCTGAAATGCTCCCATCGTCAACAACAAACTACAAACAAAGAATTGTATAGCAACTGATCTATAGTCATTAGCAGACTCAGCGCTTTCCAAAGTGAAAGGCGAAGGTGATGAAATAACTGTGAAGCAAAAGTTAGGAGCTCTGTGAAGTGAATCAAAGGTACATTAAAAGATTAACAGAACTGTTCAAGTTTACAATCTGTTTCTTACAGTTGGATGACTCTCAAGCGAACTCAACTTTAACAACAACCACTAAGCTCCTACTGACAACTAACCACAAGAGTTTAATACTATTTTACATCGTACTATGCGCAGGAAGACTCTGTTTAAAGACTATACTTAGTTTAAAGTTCTGTTTTAAGTTGAATGCTATGAAATGTGAACTAAACTTCCCAGAAGCTGGCAACCAGCCCTGAAGAAGTCACGGGCAAGTTTTTTAGTTTGACAGTGTCACAGCCAACGAGAACATCGACAGTTGGCATTCCTGCTCCATAGAATAGCAGACAGCAAGTAGCCTAGTTTCAGCCAATCAATGACTAAAGATGGTACTTCACAGCGAGACCGAAATATCTCAAGCTGATTATTATGATGTTTTGACGCATTGGGAACCGGAAGAACCAGATTATAGTCGTGACACCGGCCGCGAAAGGCTAAGAATGAATTAGTAATCCTGATCGATGACCGTATCCTGTCTTCTTCCATTATTTCCTTTATACCAGTATAAACAATAAAATTCTAGCTATTTTAGCTGATAAGCAGCCGATGGACAGTGATACGTGAGTAGTACACGAGTGGTATCTATAATCTACACTAACAAAACTAATTTTTAGGGAAGCGTACAAAATCAGGTGGAGCTGGTCATCACAGCACAGCACTGGTCTACGTTTTGTTCATCAAAATGTTCAAGTTCTGATAGCAAAGCAAGAACAGATTGAAGCTATGGACGAGGAGATACAGAAAAAGTCTTAAACTGATTTATCTTTGACTCTTCCGACCACTTCAGGAGAAAAACTACGCCCTACGTTTCGGGCAGTTGGGAAACTCCACCCGTTCTCAAGAGCCCTAACCTATCATTACACTACGTTAAGGTAAACACTTAACCTAGAACCTATTCTGAAAAACATTATACCCTTTCAACCTGAAAGATAACATCTCCAACTTACTCCTTAATAAAGACTAATGGAATAACGTACAGGAAAAAATTACTATATACAATTACTGTGAAACTAACGTGATATTGATAATTTAATTATTATATAGAAAGTGTCGTACTTGTCTAATCAGACTACGAGACGTGTAGAATGTAAGCTTACATTCACTCTGAGAGGAAATGTCAAGTGCTTGGTAAACATTCCTGGAACACATCTACATAAGATATCTTCAGTTCCTGAATCCAAGCTCAAGTCAGGACAATTCCTTTGTACTGACCCTCTACAGACTATGTACAGTCCACGCCGCTATTCACAAGTTCCGGCTATTATGTCGGCAGCTTTTGTATACTCATAGTTACTTGGAATAAAAGTTGGCGAGTTTTTTTAAAGGAAAACAGCTGTTTATTCTATTGCCAATCAGAATGAAAATTTGTAGAACAAAACTGAGGAAGTTTTTATTTTAATAGCGCCTCTTGATTCTATTTGCAAAACTTTATTATATAGAGGTTTACAATGTACAGTGTATGTAAAAATAAGGTACACCTTCAGTACGATTATTTTGGTTCCAAATTTGTGGATCGAACAGGGATTCAAATCCTTACCGGTGTGTTACCAATGCACTCTCCGACCCACCAATTTTGCTATCTAATTTGAGTCATATTTATTCTAATTGATTGTATATGCATGTGAACACTCTAAAGACCTTTTCAGTCTAATAAGTTTGATCACCCATCCCATAAAAAGTGTCTTAGATGACAATAGCTTCTTAAGAAACATGAAGGTCAGTTGAACCATTATAATATTGCTTTGTTTATGCGTACATTAAGTTTCTTGAATAACACAATATAAAATTACCTTAATTTTTGAGATGCCGACCACTCTCATGAGAGTATTTTAAGGCAAATATGTGGTGAAGGATAAGTGTGATGAGTGGTAGTAATGAGTTATGAGGTGTAGTCTTGTTACAAACTAAGGCCGACTCTTCCTTCGAATGGGTCATTAATTTACCAATGACCAATGACCAATGAAAATACAGGACCAACGGCTTAACGTGACTTCCGAACCACGCAGGTGATGGTCTAATATGTCTAAACGATGGTGGGAGTTGATGCGGGTATCATCAGGTGATCACTGAGACTATCTGAGCCACTTTAAACCTATGTCATCCTCAAAACCAGACCTCCATGAAGCTGGATTACAGGACTACGCCACGAGCATTCAATAAATGCTTAGGAATGAATTGTATCTCAAACGATACGATTTAACAACAAAGTACAGCGTTGAAGTTGAAAGGAAGTGTAAAGTACTTAGAGAGAAGTGTTCCAGTTCCAGGCTGTGTTGCGAGTTGGGTGTCGCCGTGCTTTCTTTGCCAACAATGAACTCAAATGATTATAAGAAGAAATCTTTTCACTCACTCTGAATGACATCTTTATTGAAAACTCTGTGAAACTTTCAATAGCCAAGTCCCCTGGGACTTAGCACTCGCGGGCAAAACTTTTCTAGCTTTTCCCTGGACTGTTTTATACATCTAAGGTCTTACCTTTTGGATATACAAATATTTTTAAGGTTGGTGACTTACGGGGAAGTCTTGAGTTGTATGACTTGAAAGGTGTTATAGTTTTGAAAGTTGCATGTCCATTGTCGATTGGCAAAACGTGAGGATTTACTTTCGTGGCAGTTTACAGTGACGCAATTCCCCATATTCAAGATTTAGGACTGTAGTGTTATCTGATTTGAATAGTAATTTCACCAGACAAATTGAGCGTAGAGTACAATTTAAGAAAAAAAGGAAAACGTGTACATCTTTAAAAAAGACTTATATTTTGCCAATTTTTGGCTTGATCATTGCCTAACACTATTACAAAACTTTTCAGCAAATCTTAATCTGTTTCTCAACATCGAATTATTTTCGCCACCATTTTGGTCTGGTTTGTTGGATTTTGTTGATTTTATTCCCCACCTTGAATACTTGACACAAATGTTACAATCTTACACAAATTGAGTGCTTGACACAATGACACAAATGTGTATGTCAAGTTTCTTTGAACTCGAATCACAAATGCACATTTTCTAGCAAAGAGCCCATTTTCAATGGAAACAACCGCCAGAAGGGCACCCGATGTAAGTATAACACGCTTCGTTACAGAGAATTCGCCAGGATTCACAGTAGCGCGCAGGGTTACGCTATGTAGTAAATATTATTCTTGCCAATGGCTTCATCAATCACAACCACCTATTATTATTAATCCATCCATTTCCAACACAATTTATTACTGCAATTTGACATTCTAAAAAAATATTCCTAAAAAATATAAGTAGTCATATTAAAAATCACGAACCACAGAATACAGCAGGTGATTAGTTTACGCACTGAACCTTTAACCTACAAGTTTCCTTATTTGAGACACTTTCGACGAAGAAACATTTCCTTGAATTCAACAGTAAATATTAACGTTACTCTAAGGTTCCGGAGACAAAGGCTTTGGAAACAAAAGATTTGCTGAGGAATAATCCCACAGCATTGCAAACGTCGTGTAACATTTATGAGCCCCATTCGCCACAATTTCTTACTCTCATTGCTTTCACTTAATGTTTATTTACACTTTAAACACACGTCTTTATGCGTCAGTGTTCAATCTGGATGTGTGCAGTTGTAGCTATACCGGGTATCCAAGAAGTCCGACTTCCCCCCTTAACCTTCGAATGAATGAACATTTTTTAACAAGCAAGACAAATTTCGCAAACTTGTGGAAAATTGGTAATTTTGAAAAAAGGGCAATTTTTAAAAGTTCAAGAAATTTGTCTTGTAGCATATAGTTTTAAAACTCTGATTACCCAAAACCTGAATCCCTAATTTCCTTTCCATAATTTGGAAAACGATAGCGACTGCATCGATTTATCTTCTGAAATTATGAGACACGTTTTGGGCCGCCATTTTGAACAAAGGCATCTTAAAATATTTGTATGGTATCAATGAATTTTTGTTTTTATACCCTTTTAAGTGATGGGTAAGATGAGGTAAAATAAATATTTTAAAGGGTCACTCCCCACTACCCCTTTTTTGGGGTGAGGGGAACTTAAAATGTGTCAAAAGTACTTCAGTTAACCCATAGTACATAAGCCAAAACACGTTAAAAAATTTGCATTCGTTCATAATTTAGGAAGGGAGGGTTGGATATTTTGGACACCTGGTTACAACGTGAGGTGAAAAATGTATCGTTATTAATCATGGGAAAAGAGTGTTGGAATTCGAAAATTGTTTTGAGGTTTATGTGCTAAAGTTGTGGAATCCTCTATGGACGTGGGGAGGAGGGGTGAAATTTTTGGAACGCCCTGTGTAAATGAGCACGTATGGGTTGTAGGCCAACAACAGTCGGGTTTGTTTACGCTCACAGCTGATTGAGTGATGACCCTGCACTATCAGGTGATTAGAGACGTCGCAGCACATTTGTTCCACTTCATGTTGAATCTGTGCACAAATGTATTTATTGTTCCTCATCAGCTGTATTGATTGTGTCGAATCTGCGTACATTATAGTGTATACGGTTTAATTACTTATCTATCAGTATCAGTACCATCAGTATGTAACTATATTTTTAAGAATCTCACCTTTTTATAAATTAAATAAGAGGCCAGGTTGAAGAAAATTGATGGATGAAAGGGGCTAAATAAATGAGTTGCAATGCTTTAACCTATCAATATCGGCACTCAGGCTTTTGAAAGCGGTTTTAGTCAGGTGTACTTTTTCACACAAGAGTATTTTTAATATACTGTACTTTAATGAAAGAAAGCAATCTGTTGCAAAATAAACTAGTCTGTTTATAGTGCCCATGAGTTTTGTTTTTGTGTAATGATCGATTACACATATGGCATACGGTACGAAGACAAGGGCTATGTTATAAAATAACATGATTTTTTTAATACTGTATCTTCATAATGGACATGGTGAAATTGAAAAGTTGTTTACATTTTTAAAGTATAAAAAATATAAAATATAAATTAAATTTTGTAAGTAAAACGTTTTAGTACGAAAATTTGGATATTTAAAATATGGTCTTATTTTTCCAATGGCATATCATTGGAAAGTTTGGATAATATTAAAGAAATGTTTTTAAAAATAATTACTCTTTCGTCGCTTTTCAGAGATGTTTATAGTGTTCAGTATAGTATTTTTTTTATATGGCCACTATTTTCATCCAAGGAACTTGATACTTCCAAATATTTTCCACCAAAATGTTGGGAAAGGAAATAATCGCTTTTTCATTCATGTTTGGTTCCGACATTCCTTTGGAACAACTATAATCTAGTTCTTCCACGCTGTTCTCAACGCGTCCAAACATCATCATAATTTGCTTGAAATATTTCGGTCTCGCTGTGGCGTACCATATTCAGTCACTGATTCGCTGAAACTGCTATCCTAATAGTCACAACTCTGCCAACCGTCTATTGGAGCAGGAATGTCAACTGTCGATGCCTTATTGGCTTGTCACTTGACGTGAAACTATCGAGAATATATATATATATTCAGGTCTTTAGTTTATTGCGGTCTTTTTTGTTGAAGCTATTATCATTCTTAATTACTGTAATGGTTTCTCGGATGACTCTCGGGTAGTCATGTAAAATTTTTGCTTATACTTTGGTTTTGTCCAATTCATTGAATTTTTTCTAGTGAAATTTTATTGTATTTAATTTTTAAATGCATAAGTCGAGAAGAAGACGCGCGTGAGAGAGAGAGTGAGAGGGGGTGCGAGGGGGATGGAGAGGGAAGGGATGCCACGCACGTCTCGGGCTAAGCGAGACAGTCCCGCACTCGCAGCTTCTCATTAGGTTAACGAAGCAATCTTGGGTGTTACATTGAGTCATTTATTCACTTCCTGCTCCAAGCCTTGCAGTTCAATCTGACAAACAAGTCAGAGAAAGTGACAAAAGAAGAAGAGAAAGTCTTTGATGGGTCTTTTATTTTGCATTTATCTTGATTTTTTTCATACGTACTCTTTGTTGCAAAGTATTCACCAAATAATAAAAACATTCCCTCCTCTTCTGTTCAAGGTCGAAATTCAACTATCTGACGCATCCATCTAGATGCCCCTTTGAGTGCATCAGCTTCTCAGTCATCGCACTTTAGACCATGAGGAGCGAGTGGCCATTGGCTCTATTAGCACTCTACTAACATGAAAACAATCTAATTTTTGGTGTTTTCAGCCAACTGTCGGTTTTTTGGTTATAATCTAGTTCTTCAGGTTCACACCACGTCCAAACTTCATAATTAGATTGAGATATTTCGGCCTCGCTGTGGAGTACAATCTTCAGTTACTGACTGGCTGCGACTGCAGATGGTACTCCACATCGAGGCCGAAATATCTCAACCTAATTATGAAGTTTGTATGCGGTGTGAACCGGGAAGAACTAGATTACAGTTGTTGCACTGGCCGCGAAAGCCTAAGAGTTAAGCTTTCGGGTTTTTCGGGACTGCTGGTCTGTCAATAGCTAGTCAAATATTTATGTATGTTCTGTGTTTAAACCTTTAAAAGTTTCTGAAGCTGATGTTTGTTAATTTATTCTTCGAATGAAACACTACTATTTACAATATTTACAACTTCATTTATTATGAACAACAATATTTAATTATGAAGCCGACAGATTAAGAGCTACACTTGGCAAACAAAGTACGAGTAAGTACGTTGTGTACGTTAAGCACTACTCGTATTATTATTTTTCTTCGTATACAGGGTCAGGCAAAAGTGTGGAAACGCCTTTATAACTTTTTAACCAGTTTTTCAGCCCAACTGAACTCGGTAAATTCTATTAGAGGAACCAAAAGTACCTTTTAATGCATACTGACACTTTGCCCCAGTTTTCAAAATGGGGGATTTGGGGTGAAGCCCCATAATTTTCATAGGGAAGCCCCTACGAATGACATCTCATTTTGAAGGTCTTAGAAAATATTGATGAATGTTGATAATTAGAAGTCTCTAGAGTTTTAAGTGTACCTCCCCCCAACCACCCGTTTTGAAAACTCGGGCAAAGTGTCAGTATGCATTAAAGGATACTTTTGATAACTTTAATAATATGTACCAAGTTTGGTTACGCTGAAAAAACTGGCTAAAAAGTTATAAAGGGGTTTCCACACTTTCGCGTAATAAAATTCTGTGTAGCTTAAAACGGACGCCATTTCTTTCTGTGTTAAGATAGAGACGTCTAGTTTTCAGCATTCATCAACATTTTCTAAGACCTTCAAAATGAGGTGTCGCTCGATGGGGCTTCCCTATGAAATTATACCCCGAATCCCCATTGTGAAAACTGTGGCAAAGTGTCAGTACGCATTAAAAGGTACTTTTGTTTCCTCTAATAAAATGTACCAATTTTGGTTGCGCTGAAAAACTGGTTAAAAAGTTATAAAGGCGTTTCCACACTTTTGCCTGACCCTCTATATTAAGAAGTATACATTTATTATAAATATAAATAATTCAATACAGCTTTAACTAAAACCCCATTGTAAATGGCATTTTCAATCAACATTTCATACGGTTTTAACAACTCACATCCAAACAACCTGAGGGTTGAAGTTCACAGGGAAATCAGACTTAATTCTCTTCATCAGGTTTTTCTCCGCAGTTTAGCAAAGGTAGGTAATGCAGGCGCGATGTCAAAGGTAAGGAAAACGAGATTAGAGGCAACAGAGGATGTGAAACAAAGATCAGAACTGCATTAGAGTGAGAGAGATGAAGATAATGTGATACCGAGACCGTGTAACTGTTGACAACTTTCCTCCTTTCACAAGTCTCTGTGTCGTCTCTACTCTATCATCTGTGTACTCACTCACACGGGTAACTCACTGGCTTGTTAGTCATTTTCCAAAGAGCTATTAGTGTCTTTCGCTAGAAGGAAAGAAACCTCGTAAACCAAAGCTGTTTGCAGTTTTGACCTTTTCAGTCAAATGGCATAACTTTGTTTTTTATAAGTGTTTGACCACTATACAGTTCGTGGTTTTGTCCAATTTTATCAAAATTTGGGTACAAACATTTTTGTTTTGTACATATCTAGGTTAGGTTTGTTAACGAGCAAAATTAATCTACCGGAAGTGACCTTTTGGGAGAGCGGTCCTCCCAAATTTGGGTTTTATGCTATAAAAAGTGTGTTTCGATTTCGATTGAAACGGTTTTCTGCCGCCATCTTGATCTAGCTGATTGGTTTTCGTTGATAACAAGTACACATGTATCTTAGGTACAGTGTCATAACATTTTGACTCGTATATATTTTGACTTCAAATGATTCGTTACCTTCCCCTTTCCGCAGACATGTAAACTTTGCGCGTCAATGAGTCACGCACGCAAATTGTACCAATCAAGAGTTTTACAATTTAAACAATCATATAAAACAAAACCCATCAAATAAATTAAAAACCCCGGTGAATATTATATAAAAAGTATGGAAAAAGTATGGAAAACTGTTAACCATACTTTTTAAATTAGTAGGCTCTATTTGGGAAAGAGGTTCTTGAGTATGAGGAGAATTAAAATTAAAACTTGTGTATAGCAATTAAATTTGCAAGTAGAAATTCTCTGGATTGATAAATGTGGTTTAGTATTGTTTATTTTTACATTTTCTAGCCGAAAGAATCTCAGTGAATGTGAAGTTGGTTCTGTTGGTGGAAGTTTGGAGGCGAACACGCCACTGTGTCTTATTCAATAATGTCTGCAGCCATTAATCTTACTCGATTAGCCCTTTCTTCTATCATTATCTATACTTCAATATAGTTCAAAACAAAATGACGTTTGGAAAATAGGCTATACTGAAATTTACAATTATTTGGCCATTTTTAAAGATAATTTGTCAAATACTTCACTTAGAAGATTTTTGTTGACGATGGTAAAATTTCTGATGTTATAATATTATTACGGACGTTTTCCATCGTTTCTGACTGAACCAAAAGTACACAACTAAAATGTACACCCCTCCGTTTTGTGTATGTGTGGGGGAGGCGGCGAAATTCAAAGTACCCCAAAACAAAATTTTGAATCCTATACAAAACATTCTCCTAAGGATTTTTCGAAATATTTCCTTTTTCAAAAGTTATGGTGGGGAGGGGGACATTTAAAACTCACCATTTATATGAATAATGTAAATCATCTCAGGGTGTACGAACCTATTATAGAGTAAGTCTAAAACACCATTGACGTAAAATAAACACCCTATACATAATCTCATACTTAGTTTCACCTTGTTGTGGAACCATGTTTAACGTGTAATGAATCACATTTTTTCTCCCATCACAAATCAGAACAAGCTAAAAATCCAACTGTTGACTAATTTGATGACCAATACAAATCTAACAACGTTAAATAGTGTTGAACAATGTTAGTACCTGCATTGTATCCATCACTGACCGATATATTATGATCCATCACAACTTGTTGATAAATGTTACTTGTTTTGATTCAATAAACGAGCTGAATTGAGTTGGATAGAAAAACAGATAGGTACTCGTCAATTTGTCACAGTCATCCTAATCCTAAAGGAATTATACAATATTATGTAGCCGAACAACTAGGAGTATTAAAGGCACTTATTGCTGAAAATGATATGAACGTATGAATAAACTATTACTATAACATTACAATAAAATAAGTATAGATTTTGTGTTTAAACTATAGGGTGGTCCAAGAAGAGGCACTCTTCATTTTATGGTGAGTATTTCCTTTATTTGCTATACAAAATGGACTTTATCTTAAAACTAAATGCTCAACATGTTTTCCGCCATTGAGTATGACATATTCCATACATCTTAACATGTTCTGAACATTCTCGAAAAGTGATATCCATTAGAACTGATCTTATGTTTTGCTTCAGATTTGGAATAATTTGAAGTGGTGGCCTGAAACTAGTTTTTTAATATTTTTTATTTAGTAGTATCTTGTTGAACTGATCTCTTAAACTTAGCAAGAAGTCGTGATCTTTTACTTTTGGGTGTTTTTGTGGGGAACATTGAAGGAAACAAATGTTTTTTAGGCCACCCGCTCAAAGGAAAAGTATATTATTGGGCAAAATTAACAAACACACATTTGCATTAGCCAGCATGTCGAAAAAAACAATTATTTTTATACACAAGAGTTACCTTATTTACGATACGAACTCAAAGTATTAAAAATATGAAGCAAAACATAACAGAAATTCAATGGAGATAGTCTTTCGAGAATGTTGCAAACTTTGGTATATGTAATATTCAATGGCGGCAAACGTGTCGAGCATTTTGTTTCTAGATAAAGGAATGCTAATATAAGAAATAATTACCATAAGGTTACGAGTATCATTTTTAGACCATCATCTCTTAGCGATTCTCTAGCAAAAGAGACGCGATAGTCAGATTTGGTGTGACTGATCAGCTGATTACTGATGTGATCACGTGATCGGACACAGATGCAGTATCAAGGAACAACCCCCAGGGTGTCACTAACTCCCTGGAACAAGTAAAGTGAGCGAAGTTAGGCCACTCAAGCTATAAATGTGTTTCCAAAGTTCACACTTCTTCTCTTGTAAGCTTCAACCTTAACCTGAGAGTAGAGGTAGTTGTTGCTTTTGTACAAGTAATTAAACAAGTAGGAAGAAACTGATATCGACTGCATTACAACAACGAATGGCAATACTATTTTCTATTTGATGTTAAGAAAAGTCAAATTAAGTGTAGCGATAAATTATTATTATTGAACAGGGCAGATTTATTAAATACAGACCCCTACGCTCCAACCGTGGCCAAATTTCAACAATAAAGTGCAAAATGTTGAATTTATGGGATTTTACGCCAATATCCTGTATATTATCAAGCCTCAAAATATTTATTATTCATCATCTATAAAATATTTTATTTGAGAAAGTTTAAAACATTATACATGATTAATAATTTATTTTATAACTCAGGTTATTTTGGTCCAATAGAAGCCAAAAACTGTGAATCCGGCCTGGAAACCCACGGCCGTCCCACTGCTCTGCTTCCAATGTCACCTTCATTAATAACATTCACAAATACTGAAATGCACTTGCCCTGTACATCCACAACCATGGCCATCTGCATCAAGTATGTGCGTACGAAGTACACGTACCGTTCACCGTAAAAACATGACTCCAGCACATTTATGTATATTTTTTATTATTCTCTGTGGTGTGGGCCCTTAGGCTATGACTGGGACTCGTGGCGTGGTCCTGTAATCCAGCTTCATGGAGGTCAGGTTTTGAGGATGATATAGGTCTGAAGTGGCTCAGATAGTCTCAGTGATCATCTGATGATACCTGCATCAACTCCCACCATCGTTTAGACATATCAAACCATCACCTGCGTGGTTCGGAAGTCATGTTAAGCCGTTGGTCCGTGTATTTCCATTGGTCATTGGGCTATTAATTAATGACCCATTCTAAGGAAGAGTCGGCCTTAGTTTGTAACAAGACTACACCTCATAACTCATTACTACCATTCATCACACTCATCCTTCACCACATATTTGCCTTAAAATACCCTCATGAGAGTGGTCGGCATCTCTGATAGTGATTTATATCGTCTATGTATAAATCCGGTCCTGTTATTGAAATAATAACTTCTTATACCTTTGCATGACCGAATCTTAGAATTTGTTAGACTAAGAGTTGAGCAAGATGCGAAATGTAAGTCACGTTATCAGCTGAGTGCTACACGACTGTCTTGAGACGAGGTAATGAACTCAACAACAAACCTGATTACATGGAAAACACAACAACAGATCCCTAATTGGTAACACCTGGCCTGTCAAATTGATTGTTGATTTATTTCAATCGTATCTCATATCCTCTCTTCTTTTAGTAACTTTTGTAACTCCTCTTTGTAAAATATTTGCCCTTTTAACTAGTCTTACCGATTATTCTGTTGATATTTTCTGTTGTCTTTTTATTGGGGGTGGTAGGAGATCGCTTTTAAGTGTGGTTCGATCTATTATCAGAGATTCGGCCTTTAAATGCCTCTGATTTTCCCAAACTGCCCATTTGCGAGATAAACTGGGCATCACTGGATGTACGATTCATAGACCTTTCTTTTAATGTTCTCTTTACTTTTGTGAAATAGGTAGGTTACAAGTAATTTACGCTCAATAAGGCCTCAATAAGGCTCGTGTATGAAGCATGACTAATTTACAATTCGTACATAATTTAGGATCTAGTAATGCAAAGTAATAACTGGGCTGACTGTATAAAATGTAATCTACTAGAACGTTCAATATCGTATTTAAAAGACGTTTTTACAACCACCCCTATACGAAATAAATAGCTGTAAGGCTTATTAATTATGTAAGATTTAAATCATTTTGTGACTATAAAATACAAAACACCACTGAAAATAAGCAGAAAAGAAAATGACTTGTTTTAACCCTTTGATGAAAAGAATACTCAGAAGACTCATAAATAGCGGATAAGCGAGAAAGTTTGACTTGCTTAACGGTGGTTTCAAAATATGGAATAAATCTCAGGGTTTATACCTTGTTTCATAAAACTGTTTGACTTCTAAACGGGAGTGTTAATATTTAGAAGTACTCCTAGAATATATTTTCCTGTTTTATATAATAGGCCTAGTAATTGGGTATGTAAAGCTTCTTTTAGAAGCATTTAAGACTACAATTTTGTGCTTTGTTTCATATACATAAATGTTTACTGCTAGTTTACACTCCCGTTTAGGAGTACATACAAGCTTAGGGGTCTACCTTTACTTCTAAATCTAAATTAGCAGTGTAAACATAAACTCTCTTTTACCCGCGTAGTAATTAGTTGATTGTTTGTATTTTCTATTGCAATTTATTACTCTATTTCACTCCAAAGCCTCACTTCGGCCTTCGGCCTCAGCTCGGTCTCCTGTGTGACCTCCTCACGGGGTTACGAGGCTGTTCACTGCACTCACTGCCTCGCTTTGGCCGTTGGCCTCAGACTTACGGCGTTTTTTACTGGAATTTATACTACATATCATGAAAAGAAAACACACTTAAATTTCAATCAAATCGGACTAGTCCCAACGTTTCGGGAACTGCAATCTGATCCCGTCTTCAGGTGAAAGTAACCTAAAACATTACACAGAACATTAGAAAATGAGCTAGCCTAAAGTAGTCAGCGTAGCTGACCAGTCAAACTCTATTAAACAACATGTAGTTGTTAAAGTCAAAAACATTAAATTTTAGAATTTAGGAATAGCCTAGAAAAAACAAAACTACAATATTACAAACACAAGCCACACTATGAAAGTAAACAAGTCACCGGAGTAAATAAACTACATGTTGTTTGGTAGAGTTTGACTGGTCAGCTACGCTGACTACTTTAGGCTAGCTTATTTTCTAATGTTCTGTGTTATGTTTTAGGTTACTTTCACCTGAAGACGGGATCAGATTGCAGATCCCGAAACGTCGTGATCCTTTTTTGTTCATAAATATTTATTTCAATTTTCATGAAAATCAAACGAAACTTACTGATTTTAGATCATTAAAAGTTTTACTTAAAAGGTTCCGGTAGTTCGATTTTGCTGGTTAATGAACTCGACCGAGATATTTACAACAGGGCCATGTGTACCAAATTTGGTGCAAATCTGACAAAAATGCGACTTGAAGAGATGATACACATACATACATATGTATATAAAGTGTGAACAATTCTCAACACGTGTACTGGGGTCAGGATCGGTACTGATTTCACGGTCCCGGGTCTGGATCTTACCATGCTGACGGCATGATTATCTCATTTTTCCAAAGAATAACTACAGTTGAATGTTATTTGTTGTAGGTAAATCCTGTAAATCGTGACAGTGGGTCAACTCATGAATATGACGTGGAGTTTACAATGCTCTTTGAATTGTTACTCAGGACAGAACAAATCTTTTGTTGCTAGAGCTTTTGTTCTCCGGAATACTTAGTGCAGGGTTAATATTTAATAACTGCGGTCTGTAAACCCAGCAACCACCTTCAGGTGAAGGGCTTTGTCATTGTTTCACCCCTGCAGAAATCAACTGTTAAACCTGTTGTATGTGAATGTTGGCAAAGATTACGCTGTAGTAAGTAGATTGCGCATTGGATGCCACACGGCTGAGGAAGGTAAATCAATTTAGTTCGGCAGCCCAAGCATTAATAGCACTGTGAGGGAATTATTCTAAGAGTCTCAAGCAGAACCACTGACACGCACAAGTTTGTTCGTTCTTGAAAATCGCACGATTACCGAGGCATATTGTGGAGCCGAGGAGGAGAAAGAAGGCGAGAGACGGGAGCGAATTGTGCTTGGGCTGCCACCACTATGTTGATTTTCCTGCCTCAGCCATGTGGCATCTTTCGTCCAATCCACCTACCATAACATTATCTATTAACCAAAAGAGTGTTTAGAAAAATAAAGAAAGCATTGTGAAAGCCTTATCACATACCCAATACTACAAACCCGATGTAAAAAATGATTATAGGAGATTACAAAAATATGAAATTCAATTTGTTTGAAAAAAAACATGGAATAAGATTTATAAAACATAACAAACGCCTTCCCTAATGACTTCATGATAATTTATAGTATAATCTCCAGAAAGAAACCGTAAGTCTGAGGCCAAAGGCCGAAGCGAGGCTGTGAGCGTAGTGAATTAGAGTGACAAATTGCAAAGGAAACTCGATTCACTCATTCCAGCGGCGCTGTAGCGCTTAGCTGCGTGTCGGTTGGTTTCATATCACGAACATCCTTATAAAATAATTTGATGATTCGAGAATAAAAATATATTTTTAAGTAATTGTGTATTGTGGACCTGGCTGACCCAGTGTGGGGCGCAACAAAAGCGATATAATTACCCACATGTATCAAGTCTTTGTCTGACGCTTTAGTGAGCAGATTGGCCAACCAACATGAAACAGAGAACAGAGAGGCTATCTCATTACAGCCATCTGTATAAGAGTGGGTTTTACTGGATGTTATATGTACAATTGTGTGAGTTTTAAGCCATAATTCAACGTTTTATTCTAAGGCAAAGTCAAATCATAAAACAAAAGTTTGCATCGAGAAACGTCACAACAAATACATAATCTATTTACAACTCATTAGTAAAACATTTACTTTTATATTGATTATGCTTAAACAGATGTAGTAGCTTATTAAACAATTTCATTCAGCAAATAGGTACTATTTCTGGTAAAATCAAATGTTATCACCAATGTTTAGCGGGTATTATCAGATAATCACTATCTGAGTTAGCAAACCTGACCTCCAAAGCTTTATAGAAAATATTAAATTATTAAAAACTAACCGCAAATCTAAAGCTTTTCCTTGTAGGTAACAAATGCAGGTTACCAACTAGTACAGAAGCTGTTAAGAGCACAGCATACGTACAGCTAACAGTCCTTGTAATGGTGACATACTTCACTCTGTCACTAGCACATGCAATAGTGACGACTTCAACCCTACTTCAATGTGGACGAGAGGCTGTTTGTGCCTTCGAAGACTGATGAGACTTCAACTTCATCGTCGGAGTTAAGACTGCCTGTAAAGCATGTCATGTGCACAATTGAGAGTATTGACTAGGTAGGTAATATCTGAATCAAATGGACGTCATATGCATGATGCTATTTTCAAATAATGAAAATCCCCCTTTTTGTCTTTATTTTAAGACCAATAAAAGTTGACTTTTTAAAAACTTACCCAGCGATGGTTTTCTAAAATAATTAAAGTTCACTGGATGACCCTGTAAAACGTGGAACCTTGGAAACTTATCAAGTATTAAAATAGCTATAGGAAATAGGGCACTAGGCCAGGATATACAATCAAAAAGGAATAGAAAGGAGAGCAGGCTCACCTGGATACAGTAGAAACACATAGAAACACTTTCTTTTTTAAGTTTATTTTTGTCTTGACAAAGGTCCTAGAAGAGCTGAAAATTGGCAGTCCTGGTGAGCCTTTCTGTTCAGAATATATCAAAATAATTTATAAATCTGTCTTCAAGCGATCGAGTACCAAGCAAAATATAAAGTTTTATTAGTCATATTTTTAGCGAAGTTGGATAAACCATGATATAAATTGAAACTGCTAACAGTAAATGTCTGGGGAATCGTAGATACAAGACCAACATAAAAGTAGAACTTTCTTAACGTGAGTTGGAAAGTAGCGGAATAAATCTGGCCGTATTGGTTTAACCTGACCTCTTAAATACATCAGTAGAAAACCACGAGGAAAATGTACATTTAGGGTTGGTAAATGAGCAAATATTTACGGTAGCCTATTATCATCACGGTTAAACTAGTGTAGATGTAGAGCATAATTTGTACCTAGTTATGAAATATGCAACGCAATTAAGGTTTGCGCTGGTAAAAAACCGTTCTTCCCATGACGTAATAATCATTATGTTATTTTGAAAACATGAACATTTGTAAAACCCCCTTTTGTCTTTAATTTAAGACAAATAAAATATAATTATCTTAACATCAAAAGTGTCAAGATTTACACAAGATTTTGAGTAAAGGGAGGCCATTGTACAACTTTGGGCCGAAATAGGGGAAACCATTCCCACCACCGTGACCACCCGATTGATTTTAAACCATTTACCATTTTTAATCTAGTTCTTCCGGTGCACACTGCGTCAACACATGATTACATTATGTTTAAATATTCAGTACTCGGAAATCTATATATTAAAAGAATTTATGAAAACCTAATGGCAGTCAGGACAACCGTTCTATCAGGCCGATTTTCTTAATTTCTTTTTGAATGAAAGGTATTTATGCATAGATTTTTGACATCAAACATCGAAAATCGCTTAACTTTCGCCCTTCTCAAGTTATACTCAAAACATATTTTCAAGTTTTCCCCATATTTTCTTAGCTTTGTCCTGTCATATCTCAGGTTCTAATAGAGATAAATTGTTCGTTTTGGTCTAAGAACACTCAGTGAATCATGCTCTTTCATTAGAGATATTTAGTTACATCTAAGAGGAGTTATGCGTGGACAAACGATTTTCTGGCACTTTTGCGGAGCAATACGGGTCATCTAGTAGGTTTTTAATATTTTTGAAAACTTTATTTGATTAACTTTAACAAAAAAGACAAAATTAAACTTTAAGAAGCTGGCAACCAGTCCTAAAGAAGTTTTGCGATAGTGTCACAGCCAATGAGAACATCGACTTTCAAGCTAACAAAGTTGCGAATTAACTAAGATACCGTCCCTGCGACCCACATATTCTCTCACTTGACTACTATTGACATTGTCAGGTTCAGAGTTACAGAGTTGAAGTAAAGTGTGTTATGAGCAGCTTAAGGCTTAGCTTACTCAAGTTTAGCAATGTGATTAGTTAAGTTCACACTCCACCTCTACTGTCAGTTGCTGTGAGCAAAGCCAACGACAACTCTTTGGGCAGTAGCAAATATTAGGTTTGAAATTATTTGTTGTCAAGGATATAGTCTTGAGTCTGATGTTATTGGAAAATACACTCATGGACAAAATTATGGAACCGAATTATTTTCTTTCATTTCATCACCCGCTTTTTGTTTAACACCCTGTACAATTTTGAGTTTTTTGTAATCGTTTGGTTGGTTTTAATATTTACGTACACTTTGCTAAAGACAATTCCAATTTTAAACCGAAAAGGGACGATGAAATGAAAGAAAGTAATTTAGTTCCATAATTTTGTCCATGAGTGTATATCGTTTAAAATGAATCAAACTATCCAATAAATATAGAGAAGTACTTAAATCTGAATGTTTATCCAAAACATGTGACTGTCAATTGCGACTTTAAGAGTGCATAGCACCTGTTGGCCATTTTGTTTTTTCCTTAAGAACAACGTCAAAAAAACAAGCATTTTCTTGAAACACCTCACACCTACACTTTTCATCAACCATTTTGAAATAAGTTGTATTTGAAAGTTGATAATGTTCTGCAATGTCTCCGCTGAACACCTTTTTGAAAATTGTATTAGTTTACTAGTAAAAATAAGAAATTCAAATACAACGTTTTTAGATTTGTGTCACGATCTTACCAATTATAAAATATGAATTAGGCTCAGTGGAGTCACTAAAACCTTTAACGCACTCTAAAGCAAAGTTTATTTCATAAAAATGATAAGAACTGTAGGCGTGAAGTGTTCCGAAAAATCCTTTTTTACATTGTTCTTATGGGACGAAATTCAAGGTCACAGCCAATACTGAGCACCATAAAAACAAACAAGCCGTAAATATTACATCCGGAATTTAAATACTTGATGTTTCTTTTGAGTAGTGAAACCTCCTTTAATACAATTGCTGGAAATTTAGAGCTCCTTCATTAAAATTAAGGCACTTTGCAACTTTATCCCAGAGTTTATTAAGGGCCGGAAGAAGGTGATATAAAAGAGTTTCTAAACAAGACAACCTCAAGTTTAGAATATGTCTAAGCATTCTCGCTAATCAGTGAAGTTTGTAAGAGGTTGGTCACATTTTCTTGTCACGTCCAGGTTTCTTCTGAGCGCATCAAACTTTGGCCACTCTGGAGGCTTGACATAATTGGACTGGGTCCTCCTGCTCGTGTTCCAGCTTCCGCTTCCGGTCCACCTTCATTTGCTTCTTCAATCAGTCAGCCAAGATAAAAGTTTACAGGGTGTTTTTTTTAACGCAACTTAATTTTAAAACTTTGGTAAGTCATTTTTACGAGCAATATATGGTCATAAACTGTATCATTGGTTTGTTCACTTCTGGTTGTATATTGATTGTATACGAGGTGAGTTTTAAATGCCCCTTACTTTAACTGTTAAAAAAGAAAATATTTTGAAACCCCTTAAGGGAATGTTTTTATAGGATCCTAAAGTTTGTTTTGACGTACCTATCGTCACTCATCCTCCACCCAACTGGGGGAGAGGCCTCCAAATTTTTAAAATACAATCCCCTCCTTGTGCCACCTTAAAAGAAAGATAATTTTTACACAAATTCAACGACACAAAGAAAAATCTTTTCTCGACTCTTTTTTGTAATACCCATTTAAAGATTTCAAGAAATTAGGTTTTTTAAATTTGCTGATAAAAGTACTGCCACATTTTACATACTTTTTTTGAATGACAGTATTTCATTGAAAATTCTCTATGAGATTATGTTGTTATTGAGTTATGATGTGTCTCTCAAAGGATTTTCTAGAAGAAATTGTCATAAAGAAATGTATGTGAAATGTGAGATTTTAAACATGATTTTTTGTAATCTTTAAACGAGTATTGCAAAGTCAAGATAAAACGTTTTTCTTTGTGTCGTTGAATGTGTGTTAAAGTTTCCTTTCTTTGAGGTGCCACAAGGTTAGTTTGTATGTAAAATTTGGGGGCCTTCCTCTCACCCCGGTTTTGAGGGGGTGACCCAAAGTACGTCAAAACCAACTTTAGGATACTATAAAAACATTCCCCAAAGGGTTTTAAAAATATTTCCTTTTTACAAGTTATGGTGGGGGAGGAGGAACATTTAAAACTCACTCTGTATAAACTCACCTCCCAGAGTTGCTGACTCTATCTCTCAGCTGACATGCAGCCAAGGGACGATTGCCTCTTGTTTGCTCTCCCACACTCCACTGCGCTTTCCTTGACTTTCCGAACTTTTCCACTCACTCTTAAGTTACTTCAAACTCGCTATCTGAGAAAATAGTTTGTTCATCACGAGGTTCTGAAGTGAAGGCTTTTTATACGAGCACTTCGGGAGTGAACTGAGCGAGGATGAAAAGATTTTGTGATGAGTGATGAACGATACTTTTAGGCATGATGCACATACTCGTACATGATATTAATAAAAGACAGGGTGGTTATAAATTAATGTTGGTCACATTTTGGGATTGAGTGAGTAAATGGTCAATTGATTAAAAAACTTACAATTTCTTTTATTAGGTAGCAATTTGAACACAGTTTAAATTAATAACCAAGGACAACACATTACTGGTAATCATTCTTTACAATTAATGTTACAAGGAAACTAAACCGTTTCCACTTGCTTTACGTGGTTTGCAAGCAAAGTTTTTAGTCAAAAACACTCTCCCCTTTTCCAAAAAAAAGGTAATGTCTGGTGTACGTGGAGGCCAAGGAATTAGAATTTTGTTTGTTATGTCAAGGACAGAGTGTTCACAAGTAAAGTCCAAGAGAGGTACTGAAGAGAAGAGTTTGAGAGGTTATTAGAAGCATAACTCCAGCAGTGCTCAGAAAAACCTGGTGTGAGGTTGAGTTTAGACTACAAACTTTGCGTGCAAACCACGGACTTTTCGAATACCTAGAGATAATTAAAACCTATTTGGTTGTTAAACAGTTTAGTACTGTGTGCGGGGAAAGTATAGGAAATGCTGTGTGCTGGGGAGTGAGGGTCCGAGGGGAGTGAAATACATGTGCCAGCTGATCAATGTGGAAACTTCACATTACTGGAATTGAATCCACCACAATCGCTCGCAACTGCAACTCTAGCCCTCTAACCTTACAAACACAGCCGCTACCGTGAATCCTGACGGATTTTTATAATGATTAATTTACACTGGAAGTGCCCTCATGGAAGGGAGCGTTTCTCCTGAAAATGGCGTTTTATGCTACCAAAACTGTGTTTATGGTTTGATTTTGATAAAACTTCGTATACAGATTTATAGCACCGTGTCTATCATATGTACCAAAAATGAACAGAACCAATCCGGTCAGACCAAGATGGCGGCGAAAAAACAACTTTCCGCCATCTTGGTTTAGACTGATGAATTTTGCTCATTTTCGGTACAAATTTTAGACACATTGTCATTAATGTTATGTATAGGGATATCTCTAAATAGAATACCATAGTTCTAATCACACCATTTAAAGAACATAAAAATAAGTTAGTTATTTAACCTAATTTGTATCCCATATTTTCTTTTTGAAAATATTAGGCCTAATAGTTTTATAGTTACATAATACTTAATAACGATAACCTCGATTTTTTGGACTTTATATGATTTATACTTGTTTAAGTGCTTCTGAAAGTACACACTTTAGATGTGAACATTTCTTTTTTCCAAGAGTATTATGATTACTTAATAGGCTTATTTCAGTACAACAAGACATCGGAAGGTCTTATCATATTCATTTTTCAATAACATTTCTATGTATTTCTTTTGTATGCATTAAGTAAAATCTAAACTAATCCTTCCTATGTTATAAAGGTTTGCACTTATAAAGAGTGGAAGGAAGTCAATCAATTTAAGCTCACTGGTCTATTTAATCGTAATCGCTTCTCGTTAATAGCTTTTATGATAAACTCGCCCCTTTTTCAAGCTTAATTTTTCTTGTTAACACCTGACCCAGTTGGAAAAAGCACTAAAGTTTTAATTTTTCCTACTAAAGTACTAATTTGTTTTGATTATGTTGGTATACGTACTTGTATTTGACATTTAGGCATTACATTTCCTCGTTGACATATTTTATGTAGTTTCAAAGCTAAATTGAGTAAATTTAAACCCTGTACTGATATGAAGCTTTAGCTTAAGTATTAAAGTTCTCTAGTGTAATTTTAAATTTTTAAAAGCTTTCAAATATAATAAAATTGATTTTTCAACTACACTACTTAAACATTTACGCTGATTTACAATCAATCAAACTTTATTACTACATATTTCTTATTTTTAAAAGATTTCAAATTTGTTGAAAACTGACTTTTCAACTGCACTTTTTTACAATTTATTTAACAATTTACTTGCATTACAATAATACAATTTTATACGAAAAACAAACATAAATAAAACAAAGACAACACCAAAGTTAAATAAAAAATATAAATATAGAAAACAGACACAAACACATTAAAACAATAAATGACACACACACACACACATACACTTACACAGAAGTGCACAATTACGTTAAATATTCATCAGACCATATTTTACAGGAAGGGTGAAGTTGTTTTTATTAAGGAAATTGACATTAAAAACGTTCAATAAACTCATCACAAAATAAAAAGCACTAGTCAAAAAAAGATCACGCTTTAAAATGTGTTTGAATTTTGGATAATTACGAGTATCTTAAGGTTTAATACGTAAAGGGGGTTTATTAAATAGTTTGACAACTAAAGATTTACGCTGATTTAACCAAATCAAGATCACATAATTACTAGAAGGAGGAAAACATCAGCCGTTTCGACCTTATTTTGAACGAGGTAAAGAAAACCTCGAAGAGAACTTATTCAGGGGGTTTCTAATCTTAATAATAGCTTTGGTAAATTCGATTTCGATAAAATGTGTGTTCCAATGTTGATCACGTTCCAGGATCTCTGCTTTTCTTTCTTGCTTTAGAGCACGTTTATTAAGTTTAAAATACCCAAACAACAATATACTATTTATCAAGGTCGTAGTACTAGACAAATAATGGGTTCGATAATAAATAAAAACTTAATCGAAGCGATTTAAAACTGAAAGTAAGTTTGTCAAAGAAAATAATTAATGTAATTTTGAATGTTAACTGTCGTGAAGAAATATCACAGCTGTTTAACAGTCACAGATTTAGGATCACTGAAGGGGGCTAGAGCATCGGGGAAAAGATCAAATTATTATAAGATCTTTTTCTTTATTATAAGATTTTCACTCAATTTCCCGGAGTACTATAGCCCTAAAAGGGTTATTACACTAAAGTTAGCCTGTTTGTTTGAAAATACAGGGCCGTCTTTTCTTAGGAGAAGCGCAAAACGTTTGCCTCTCTCCAGGGGACTTTTACCAAAGTTTTGTCGGTTGAATATTTGACTAATGTTACCCCGCGGACCTGTAAACCTTCAATACACGTTTCAGTGGTTTTGTGATTTCCCCTTCTAAATATTATTTATAAAATTGCTGAATACATAATTAGAACAGAAAACCACGGTAATGTAGCCAGCAGTATTGTGAGTGTGGCTGATATATTGTAAATAACAACATAGTGTTGGTTGGTTAAACAGTGGGACTACCTACATACCTTAGAATGAAATAATCGTTTTTTATAGCTGATAACCGTTTATTCCTCAAGTATTGTACCAACTGTGACCTCAATTTCTTTACGAACATATATTACCTCAAGTCTGGTTTATCTCGTATGCATAAATAGATATGCTCTTTGCATACTTTTTCAATTCAGTCAACATCTCTTCTAGAATTTAGAGCGTTCTCTATAGTTGCAAAAGCTTACTTAAGATTGGGACCAGAATTCAATAAAATATATTATTTAACAAGTGATGTTACAAGGAAACATTTCCACGTGCTGTCCGATTACTCGTTTGTAGTATACATTCGATCTCACACCATATTTTCTGAGCATTGCTGGAGCTATGATTCCAATGACCTCTTGAATTCATTGAACTTTCTTTGTGAACACTTTGTCCTTGACATAGCCCCCCTCCACCAACAAAAGGTCTAAAGGTGTAATGTCTAGGCAGCGTGGAGGCCAAGGAGTGAGGTCTTTTTGGGTTAGGTAAGGGACAGAAAGTTCAATAATATAATTCAATACATTGAGGAACTTAAGAGAGGAATTCGACAGATTCTTGGAAGCATAACTCCAGCAATGCTCAGAAAAACACGGCGTGAGGTTGAATTTAGATTACAAACTTTGCATGCAAACCATGGAAAGCACATGACTGGGACTCGTGGCGTGGTCCTGTAATCCAGCTTCATGAAGGTCAGGTTTTGAGGATGATATAGGTCTAAAGTGGCTCAGATAGTCTCAGTGATCATCTGATAATACCCGCATCAACTCCCACCATCGTTTAGACATATCAGACCATCACCTGCGTGGTTCGGAAGTCACGTTAAGCCGTTGGTCCTTATATTTCCATTGGTCATTGGGCTATTAATTAATGACCCATTCTAAGGAAGAGTCTGCCTTAGTTTGTAACAAGACTACACCTCATAACTCATTACTACCACACATCACACTCATCCTTCACCACATATTTGTTTTAAAATACCCTTATGAGAGTGGTCGGCATCTCAAATAGTGATTTAGCTTACTAGTAGCTTCCTTATAGAAGAACGAGTACCAGTAATTGTTTGTATTTTATAAGTAATAAAACTGTTTTAAATTTACTATAATCCCAACAATTTATAACCACCCTGTATTTGAAATAGTTAGTGAAAAGTTGTGGGGATTTCCGCGGTACACACGTATGAAAGGAACAGTGTGTTGTGGTGCGGTGCGGGTGCTGGTGTTCATTTACACCTGCTAACATGCTACTCCATGTTGATTGATGATGACGTCAGTTCATCAAACATTTCATTCAGCAGCGAGGAATCCATCAAACATTTCACCTGTCAAATATTCTTCTATCTCTCATCTTAATGCGCGCTGCCTCTCCGCTTGCAGCTGGGTTGCAGGCATCAGATTTATGGATTGTTAATTTGGTTATTGGCTGCGTTTGTGTTTAAATCACTAAATCACTATTTGAGATGGCGACCACTCTCATGAGAGTAAGGCAAATATGTGGTAAAGGATGAGTGTGATGAGTGGTAGTAATGAGTTATGAGGTGTATTCTTGATACAAACTAAGGCCGACTCTTCCTTAGAATGGGTCATTAATTAATAGCCCAATGACCAATGGAAATATAAGGACCAACGGCTTAACGTGACTTCCGAACCGCGCAAGGTGATGGTCTGATATGTCTAAACGATGGTGGGATTTGATGCGGGTATTATCAGATGATCACTGAGACTACCTGAGCCGCTTTAGACCTATATCATCCTCAAAACCTGACCTCCATGAAGCTGGATTACAGGACCACGCCACGAGTCCCAGTCATGTTTTAGGGGTTCTAGTTTTGCTTTGTAAACTGTGACATGTTGAAAAGAATATAGCTTAAATGATATGACACAGTTTTAATTGTTTAGTAATGGTCCCTGGACTATACATCTACCGCTGTCTCACTTATATGAAATAAACTTTGTCGGATAACTGGTTATCCAATTCATAATCATAGTACAACTGTACCAGAAATAAAAACACAGCAGAACTGCCACACTCTCAACGGTCCTCAATAGGTAGGTCTTTAATGAAAACATTTATAACACCTCTGAACAAATTTAAATGTGTACTTGATAGATGGATAAGGAGTAAAGCTTTATTCTCTATCGATGAATTTAAAAATTGTAACACATCTGATTTGTGACTCTAAACTAAATTATTAATAAGTATGTAGCTGTGTACATTAGTAAAGATAGTGAACTACACCTGCACTTAAGTAAAATTGTATCGTTAGTAAATGCGATTTAACTACTTTTGTTTGTTTTGTTAGTGGTTTGTTTTGTTTGTTATGTTTCTTTTGTTTGTTTGTATTGTGTACTTTCTTTGTTTTTTTAACGTAGTTTGTTATTTGTTTTCACCTAAAACAGTTTTGCTTATATGGTTGATTTTGTTTGCAGTGAATTGTTATTTAAAAAAGAGTCATTGTATGGAATGATAATGTTAAATTTTGTATGTAATGTCAATATGTTATTGTTATGTCAATGTTTGTTATGTTTTTTGTCAATGCTTTTTGTGATTTCTATGTTCCTCTGGGCTGTTTTTATACTCATATATATATTCTCCTTGAAAAAATTTTGTAAAAAATGTTGGTTGAATAAAGAACAATGGATTAGTAACGTACGGGATTTAACATGTTTTAGTTAGTTGTAGTGCACGGCTGATGATGAGATCAATCTTGAAACCGGTCCGTATATAATTGTAATAATTTGACCTTAACTGAGTTACGGTATGAATTATACTCTTTAAATTTACAAAGATGAGTGAGTTTAAAGTTTAAAAGGCTTGGAACAGCAAACAAGTCTGAGTTTTAGGTAAATATTAGAGGAACCTTTGAAGACAGACTTTTATAATAAGCTAGTCTGGATTGTTTGAATACATCATAACTGGCTTTACATTTGTTGGCGATGAAGAGCTTTTGGTTAGAAAAATATACTTTTGATTAATTTCTTTTCAGAATTTTTTATGAAATAGAATAAGCTTACAGATAATTACAAAACAGATACCTAATTGAATGATTTACCACAATGTGCTCTCGGTTATAACACATAACTCAAATTTCATTATTTTCACAATAATAATATTGTACAATAGCGTCAGTTTAAAAGACCATTATATTACAAGTACTACCAATACAAAACCCCACTCAAAAGACAAATAAATAAACTGTTTGACACTATAAATTAATGCTTCAACAATAGCTTCATGACCCCTTTTCCAAAACTCGTGCGGTCTTCTTAGCTTAGTACTCGTAGTGTTTTATAGTATCAATATATACATACCGTAATTTATAGCATTTATCAAGTTACAGTAACCTATAGTCATTGCTGGAATCACACACATTTTACAGTATTATAAAATATTAAATCGGTTTTAAATACTTGTTAGTAATTTAAACTCCTTCGTTGGGAAAACAGACTGATTCATCAATACTTTTAAGAATTTCTTCCCCTCTAATGACTGTGTATAAACAGATACTTTTGTGTTCCCTGTTACAGTTGGTCAGTCTGATACACGTCTGTGATTTGTCGTCCGCTGCTCTAAACCATATTTATTTGAAGTTACTTAAACTACAAACCAGATGTTCCAACCACTCTCCACACACTTCGGATTTACATTTAAAGGTTAAACAAACAATGTTATGAAACCGACCAAGTTACAAAACTAACAAATCTAATGCAGCCTCGATGTCAAAGGTAAGGAAAACGAGATTAGAGGCAACAGAGGATGTGAAACAAAGATCAGAACTGCATTAGAGTGAGAGAGATGAAGATAATGTGATACCGAGACCGTGTAACTGTTGACAACTTCATCTAAATAAACTTACTTTGACAATAAGCTTGTTTCAGCTCACAAACAATGAGCCAAATAATCGTTGTGAAATAACCTGTTATTAGCAAACTTTCATTAGAAAGAGGGATATTCATTTCAATCTTGAAAGAGAACGAAATGTCATAGAAAAAACTGTTTGAATTTTGGAAGCTTCCCAGCATCTTTTGAGTCAAATGGAAACTTTATACTCGTCTGTGTAACTATAATCTATTTTTTTCGGTTCACATAGCATCAAAACGTTATTATAATTTGCTTGACATATTTCAATCTCGCTGTGTAGTACCATCTTCAGTCACTCTTTTGTTTTGGCTGATTGGATTTTGTATACATATGTTAGGTACACTGTCACAAATTTTCCCACTGTTTTAAATACTATCGAGTACAAAAATACAGTTTTGAGCATGAAAACCCCCTTCCAAAAAAGAAACTTCCGGTTAAATATACTTCCGTTATAAGAAAATCCTTAATTTACGGTAGATCTTGTGGCAACGTTATTTTGTGTAAGTCTATTGTAAAGATATTGTTTTGGTCTTATTGTTATTGATTACTTAGATCATGGACTGTTGTGAGGATAAATTAAATAGGTTGGTTAAGCTAGAAGAACCCTGTCCAATTATGTGAAACCCCTCAAGTGGTCGAAGCTTGATACAGCCTGAAGAAAACCTAAACGTGACAGGAGAGTGTGATTAACAACTCCTGTTTATGTCTCCAGCTGACGGGCAGTTTTAAATATTATATTTCAAAAGTTACACTTTTTGACCCGAGGTCAAGTTAACGTCCGAGGCGCAGGCGAGGACGTTAAATGGCCGAGGTGCAAAAAGACACTTTCGGGCCGAGTGATAAACGATACTTTTTGTCATGATGCAAATGTTAATGAGAAATAAATATTTTAATATTATAAAGAAACAATTAAGTAATCATCGTTTTGAACTCAGCAGTCCGAATTTTAAAGTTTTGAAGAGACCGCAGTTACACTGACTTTATTATAAGTCAGTGTTAAAATTCAAAACAATCAAAACAAACTCAATAAATTCCCTAAAGCTACGGTTTCCTAGCAAGCGGTGACCGCTACATTACGGCCGTAAAATGACGGTGAGCTTTGTTTTCATTGCAATCAGATGAGAGTGGTTTCCTAGGGAACGGTGGACGTAAAGTAGCGGTGAAAACTAGTTTTAGGTTTTTCTCGCCAGGTGACACAATTTGTTTTGTAAAAAAATAGATCTTGTCCATTACAACACACGTAAATAAACTATTCATTTCAAATAGTATTTGGAAATACAAATATTATCACACGTAAATATACCATTTCAATATTTTAGTTGTCAACAACTAAAATAAACAACATGTCAAAAGTTGTTTCTGTCTACATCTGTTCAAATATTGTGTAACGTCCACGGTCACTGTTATGTTGACTGCTACACTACGGCCGTAATATAGCGGTCAGCGCTTTCCTAGGTAGCAAATATAATACACATTCCTACAATTTTCTCACACGACAAACATGAAAGAAATAAGCGGTTTGTTTTCACAAAGACAATTAAGTGAAGAATGTAAAGTGCGGGCTTGATGTTTCTTACCCTTGTACCACATAACATAACATTCCAGGTGTCCTCCTGAACCTGGCCTACCGTGAGTGTGAATCTTAATGCAACAGACTGTGTTAGCTCTTAAACTGTTGATTACGTAGATCAACATATCAATTAGAGATAATATCAATTTGGTAGAAAATAGTGCGTATAATTTAGATTTGTGTTGTATAATTAAAAAGCATGGTTCCGATCAAGCCACCACATTAGAAGAAACTTCAATGCTATACATTAAAATGTCAAAGGCATAATTTTTAAAATTTAGGTTTTATATTTTCAAGTTTTAGTCCACCCAATAAGGTTTCGTGGGAGCATCCTGAAACTATCAAGTTGTAATGTATGTAATGTAGAATTATTGTATGTAAAAAGGCTCAATATCAAATTGTTTGTCTCAATAAACATTTTATTTAAAATTTATGTGTCAGTACCTTTTTTAAATCAGGATTTTATCCTTTTTTCATATGATTATTACATCTAGAATAAACTTCTCGCATGAAAAGATAATTCCCTTGAGTGACACAATTCGAAAGAGGGCGTAGCTAAAAAATCACACACAAATTGTGGGCAACTCAATAATTTCATAGGATGATTAAGCCCTAACCCCTGAGTTTAGCTTTGACTTTTGTCTAAAAAAACATGGATACAAAGTTTATTGTTCAAAATTGACCGTAAAATCTTTGAGTTGTTTTATCTACACATAACAAAAGTTAAGTAAATGCTGCACACCTTTTTGACCTTCTGACAAGTATTCGTAATTTATTACAGTCACTACTACAGTAACACCCTGTATACTGTTTGTATAGAACTGATTTAAAATAAGCATTGATCGTTGAATAGAATGACTGAAGTGAAAAACACATCACGTACTCTGAACACTACTGAAGCCTTTCTGCTGTTCAACCCAGCTCTCAATTCAATCCACAACGTGTTAAATATATTGAATGTATCTACTTTAAAACTGTTTCCAGTGTCTTTTTCAAAAGTGAACAAAAAGACATTTCTAATCATGAGAAGTACGACTATTTTGTTACGACTAATATGATTTCAAATGCAACAATGCATTTTGTAAATAATCCTTAAGCATGGAATAATCGAAACACATTTTCCAGTTTTAAACTACGAAGTAATATTATAGTTATCTGTTTTAGCGGACTTCTTTAGGAAATATATAGCTGGTTCACCCAAAATACCCAAATACTTTAGTATATGAAACTGGGAAGATACTCTTACTTTGATGTTCAACCAGTACTGGGATTTTTTTCACGACACCTTCTCTAAGAAAATAAACATCTGTATTTCAGTTTAAACGAATGAGATTTTATTTAGAACTCATTAAACTAAATCACTATTTTAGATGCCAACCACAAAATACAAAATATCTTGTGAGGTTATTTTAAGGCAAATATGTGGTGAAGGATGAGTATGATGAAAGGTAGTAATGAGTTATGAGGTGTAGCCTTGTTACAAACTAAGGCCGACTCTTCCTTAGAATTGGTCATTAATTAATAGCCCAATGACCAATGGAAATACAAGGACCATTGGCTTAACGTGACTTCCGAACCACACAGGTGATGGTCTGATATGTCTAAACGACGGTGGGAGTTGATGCGGGTATCATCAGATGATCACTGAGACTATCTGAGCCGCCTTAGACCTATATCATCCTCAAAACCTGGAATAAATTTCGCTAGAGAAAACGAAACGTCGTACAATAAACGGTTTGGACTTACGCTAAATTTGCTACAAGTGTTCCTTTTGTAAGTCTCTAGGTTAGGCTCATTAATCAAGAAGATCAGTACACCGGAAAGACCTTTTGGTGGTAGTAGGGGGCATTTTCGATTTTGGATTCAACTTTTTATGATCATTTTTAACACCGACCCCAACATGCACGAAATCCACTTAGCCAAACCATGATAGCGGCGTAAAGTCGTGTTTTATTGATTTATTTTACATTCCAACGGCAAGAACCATTACAATTTTTTTACCTTGAACGAGTATAATACACTGATACTTGTAGTATACCTGTGGTGAAAACTATTCACTATGCTAAATACACTACATTGAATGGATGAATAGATATAAACATATGGTAAGAAATATACTATGGTAACAATAATTTAATTGTGTTCTCGAATCGCACCATACATAACGAAAAGTCCGCCTTAAACAGTAGTATTTTCTTTGTGCCCAGCTTACTTCATTCTTCCTTCAGCACAACCATGATAAGTCTAATAAACCATAACAATTAATAATCCCACTTTCAAGTTATAGGTGTTTTTCATATTCAAATTAATAGATAAATTCGTGAACTTCGGTGCAATATTTGATTGTCAGTAAACGACCTTGCCAGGTTTATCTGAAGGTCGGCCGCCTTTGACGTTTTCGGCCTGATAATCGTCGCCTTGCCTGGCTCATTAATTTAAATAGAGCCGCGGGGCTCTTCAACCCCTCCCCAAATTGTCAACAACTCTAGCAATATTCTTCAAAGTAGCCAAGACAGAAACCAAGCTAAGTAAAACCTTTTCCTAGATAAACTAACTTTTTCCTAGATAACAGTCGACACAAACTGGTTGAACGAATCTATTTTATTGTTTGATCCTAGTTTATTGTTTATTGTACAAGATTAATATTTTAAATTAAATAGTAGACAATAACAAAACACGGTGTTGACGACATATAGTTCAGATTCTTAAAACCCGAAACCTTTAAAATTCTTAAAATATTTTAGTAATTATTGTGAAGATACCCTTAGTTTGGTGTGTAGCCAGTACTATTATCGTTTTTTGCTACACCTTCTTTAAGAAATTAAACATGTGTATTTCATTTTAAACGAAGGAGATTTTGTTTTGAACTCATTAAACCTGGAAATAAATACTGCATGAGTAAATATTTGATGTTTTTTGAACAGTGTTTGTTGCAAACCCCTAGTCGGTGTTCAGTTACGATTTAATAATGTTTGGTCATTGGTGCAGTAGCAAATGCTAATTATTTGTATGTTGTCAAGTTACGCTTTTCTTCAAACAAGAATGTTTATTTCATCCATTCAAACATCTAAACTACATTTGAAACTCTTGTAAAAGCTTATTGAGTTGTACGATTTACAACTTTTATCGTAAGCAACAACAACCCTCTTGAAACGCAAGAATAAATAGTCAACTTGTAATATTTTTGTTACACAATTATCTTGACTGGTACTTTTGTTTATGATAACGGCTTATCAGCAAGTTGTTTCTAACTTGAGATGTTCTAAACATTTCACATTCGAAATTTCCCACTCGAACTGTACTAAGGACAAGCCAGCGATCCACGATTAATAAGACGATATTGTGCCACTCACAAAGATGAACCGCTACGAAACTAAAACATATGATGAGTTTAAAATGAACTAAGTACACACATTTGCAATCAGCCAAGGCAAGCAAACAGGAAGTGAGTTCAAGAAACTGTTTATGTTGCCATGGTAACGTCAAGTGCAAGCTGCAGTGCCGACTGCCTCGCTAAATGCGATAATTACGCAAAAGCCGGGACTTATCGATTCCTTTTCCAAATAAAGCTAATTTACTTACTTAGTTTCAGTTCTATTTACAAATTAGAAGATATAAACGAGTCGTTCATCTCATTTCAGTTTTCGTGACACGTTGGCACTTCTCTAAGGTTTAGTTAATCATTTTAACTACTTTGTTAGTAAAACCTGATTCATTCCTCAAAACTCTTCAAATTTGTCCTTCTATTGGTTGTTATAAATAGGTATTTCTTGTGTTATCTTTTTCACTTTGTCAGTCTGGTTCACGGCTGTGGTTGATCGTCCACTGCTCCGAGCTAGCCAATGGGGTGGTTTGGTGGCTGGACAGGCAGTCAGTCAGTGTGCAGCTGTCACTGGCCTTGGCCCTGCTTGATTTCTCTATTTGTTTTTAACAAGTTTTAGAAAAATCAAAATATTAATAAGGTTATTTGGTGGTGGATGACTGGTCAGCTTGCACTGATTTACTTTAGGCTAGCTATTTTCCTAATCTTTTGTGTCTTGTTTTAGGTTACCTTTCACCTGTATAAAGTTGTGTACCTTTTGTTCATCCAAAAGTAGTGGAAAACGTCAATAATTATTATATTTTAACCTCAGTTACAAACTAAGGCCGACTCTTCTTTAGAATGGGTAATAGCCCAATGACCGAAATCAACAACAAACTTCAAACAAATAATTCGATTAAGTTTGATGTAAATCGTAAAAGGAATGATTTTATTAGGAATTTACTAAAGATTTACAAATTTCCAAGTATCACAACAAAAGTTAAACGTTAAACAACTCAAAAGTAGAAATTCTCGTGGTTTATACAACGAGTCTTATTGCACTGAAGATAATCTTCACAACTCAATACACCTTTTACACATACAGTTTCAGTAAAGTGGTAATTTCAAACTTTTTACACAAAATGGCTCTCAATATGCTGACCAATCTAAAAACGAACCGGAACTTATGAGAGAATGCTAGTCTTTGTGAAAATTCAGTGACTGATAAAAGACAAAGACCGAGACGTAGAGGAAGAAGCAGAGGGTGTAGCGAGTCACGTGACTCAGGCGGTGAAGTTACCCCTTCAGCTGGAGATTGCCAACCCCTCGGAAACAAAAGATGCCCAAATGAAAAATGTAACATTTGAATCGTAAGGAAGTTGTACCTTTCCGCATCAGTGGTTTGTTCTTTAAATAAACAAAACTAAGAAGGCAATTCTAAAGTATGAGCCCTACAATATGTCTATAATTAGCCACATGATATTCATACATATCATGAAGGGTGGCTATTATATCACTGACAAAAGAGATTACCAGGTTGAACTTTAGCTTTGTTTGAACGTCATATTTAAGGGTTTA
Organism: Matsumurasca onukii; assembly: GCA_018831715.1. Classification (NCBI taxonomy): domain Eukaryota; kingdom Metazoa; phylum Arthropoda; class Insecta; order Hemiptera; family Cicadellidae; genus Matsumurasca; species Matsumurasca onukii. The sequence goes on from CM032060.1 coordinate 52,873,122, forward strand.
CGGAGAAGCTACAAATGTGGTACACAATTAGACTTTGATAAATATCAATGTTGAGTTTTTAAGTCTAATTTTGAATCTAAGCTTGAAATAAGACAAATATTGTTTTTGATCAAATTCAAAAACTGTAAATACAAGCTCTTAGCTACACACTGACATTCCTCGTTAAGACCACAAACCTTTTTGGATGTATCTCATTCCTTTGAGATATATATAATTAATTTTGGAGTTATCTCAATCCATTTGGATGCATTTCTTTCATATTGAATACATCTCATACCTTTTGATATATTGCATTCGTTCTAGATATATTTCATATATTTTGAAAATATATCATACCTTTTGAATATATTACATAACATTTGAATATATCAAATTCAAATATCTTTTGAATGTTGTTTCCAAAACTCATTCCTTTTGAATATATCTCATTCCCTTTAAATATAGCTCATACTTTTTGAATACATCTCATTCCTTTTGGATCTATATCATATCTTTTGAATATATCTCATTTCTTTTAAATACATCTCAATCCCATTGAATATATCTCCTACCTTCTGAGTGAAATTATTTCATACCTTTTGAATATATCTCACTTCTTTTTTATGTATGCCATATTTTTTGAATATATCTCATTCCATTTAAATATATCTCATACCTTCTAAATATAATTAACTCATATCTTTTAAATATATCTCATTCCTTTTGGATATTATCTTATTACTTTTGAACATATCTCATTCCTGTAGAATTCATCTCATTACTTTCCGATAAACCTCATTCATTTTGGATATATCACATTCTTTTTGGATATATATCATACTTTTCCGAAGTGTCTAATCCTGTTAGGACACATACCTTTAGGGGCTCTTCAATACAGGGACCTGTGGCACGCTGCATACACACTCTCCGGTGGTGGTCTTTCATCAAGGTTGGCGTTGTATATAATCGTGTTTGAAGAGATCAAGTGAAATCATGAAGAAGACCTTTGCAATCTATGACCACATCACGTGTACATGCCACATTTAAACTATGAAACAATGTTGGCTGCAAACGAATCATTCACTGTAAATTAAGTTTTAAACCGAATTCAACTGGAAAACCGTTTGGTGGTCAGATTTAATAAGGTACAAGGTTATTCTTATTTTCATTGTAGATTTTTAAGTATTTGATATTTTCAAGGAAACCCGGGATTAGGTATTTGTTAGGTTATGAATACTTGATGGCGAGAGTACGTGTTTATCGTTGTTGTGGACATACATCAAACCAGTGAGAGATGATATCATACATATGATTCCTGACATGAATATCAAGGCACGCTGTACCCCGATAACATTCAAAGATACGTAATAATGTAACTTGTGCCGAGAAATCTGGTTTGTGTTGTCTCTTAAATTCGCACACTAGAAGTGTAATATTTCATAAAACAATATTAATAATATTTTCTTGTCAATTTAATCCAAACAAACTCATTAAAGGTGTCTCTTATTTTGTCCCCTCTAAACTTAAAATGTGAGATATTTAAATTGCCCGTACAGTTAATAAAAATAAATAAGTCCGTTAAATAATTAAAACATATTTGTGGAGTCAAAAGACAATATTTTAGTATCTACTACAAATTGTTAATGGTTATCTAAAGGAGCTTAGTTTTATACCCAATCTATTTTATCCCCTAGCCTAAGGGCAAACTACCAAATTTATATTTCCCCAAGTATGTACAATAGTAAAAAAACTAAATAATCCTAAACGATCAAATCTATTATAGAAAACGTCTTTCCATCCATGTGGAAAGGATAATGACTGCTCATTCAAAACATCTTACTTTGGAAAGCTATCGTTAACGTACTCTTTGTATATGGTTAAGTGGATGAAGAGTTTAAAGAGCATATGCGGGGAAACTCAGTGGACCGGGGGGTGAGATGAAGGGGGTACCCGAGATTAACCGAGGGTAACTGAGTTGTCAGGCGGTGGAGGGGGAAAGGGGTCAACAATAGCGGTTGCCATGGTGACGTGCGCGCGCACCCTAGCGGTGACGTGCTCAGTGATGGTCATGTGCCCACATAGCGATGCCGCTGCCGCCGCTACCCCTTCTGCTCACCCTTGCGTCTGTTATACTCGTCGCTGGTACGTAAATACTGTACATACTCGTACCGACACACTTGATAAATATGTACAAACAACTTCAGTCTGTATACGGGCAAATGTAAAATCAAGGTAGAGAGTAGACGCGCTACTAACTTAAAAAACCTTTTATTAAAGAAACTTTGAATTTAAATACCTTTTTATTCAGCAATTAGAACAATTTTTAAACTCAAAGAAATATTTCAAAATATATATTAACTATACCAGACATTTTTGACACAATAAAACTTTACAAAGAAGATCCACAATATTTTACGTTTGAAACTAACATACAGCATCAGACCAAAACTCGATTAGAAATATATATCATAACAAAACCTTTTACGAAAACAATCAAATTAACTAACAAATGACTTCAAGGAATAAAAGTTGAAGACAGCCTGACAAAATTTCAAACTATATTAAAAAGAAATCTAAATAGGCCCCTATTAAGATTCATTACTTCAATAATCAATGATTATTTACAAGATAATCTTGACATGTTTCTAGTTTTAAATTTTCATGACAATCGCTCACACAATTTTACTGTTTACAGCATTACATATTTATTTATTTAGCTATAACGTTTATAAATAGACACTTATGTACGCCAAGTTTGGCGTAAATGATTTTAGGTTCAATTTTTCGTTAAGTTTTAGAGCTAAACACAGTAGAAATTAAACAATGACGATTTTAACTTGAAAAAACTTTAAACAAATCAAATTGTATTTACTTGTCCAAGATATATCTAAATTATATCTAATTCTCAAGATAATATTTGTAATATTACATTAAATAAATATATTAGATTGAAATGAACGTAAAAGTATTGTGACACGTTTAACTTTCATGAAGATGCTACAAGCGTCATCAGGCCGGTGGACGAACACACAAACAAAGGGTTGATTAATATTGGGTGAAAATACGGTTTATTTCTTATTACCTTTCCTGGCTGTAAAACAGGAAACCCCCTCAAATGTAATACCAATAAATAACAAGAGTGAACTGTACACATATAAAACACAAAACATCTTTAGTATAAAGGGTTAAGTTGACTAAAGAATTTCTATTTCTTCATAAAATGTCTTTATTAAATATTGACATGTATCACTTGGTGAATATTTAAATACATTAAAACATTTATAATTCAAACTAGATTGGTTTTAAATACAATTTTAAAAATTCAAAACCAATATTAAATTTTCTTTGGTTGACAGGATCATTCGAATGCTAAAGCTTACTTCGTCAGATCAAAGCACAAAATTATATACAAAAGTAAGTGAACAAATTAACTAGACATTATGTGACACATAGTTAATTTTAAATCAAAGATATTAAATAATTAAGGTTTTATTTTTAAAAACAACACATGTTCTGTATAGACAACAAAATATGTAACAGGAAATAGCAAGAACAACAAATAAAATGGCCGAAGTAAAAAATAAAACATTTTATTTATTTAACATTTTATAAAACTTATTCTAAGGAGAATATATAAACGAGTACAAGGATAGCCTACTCTATTAAAGGATGATAATAATTACAAACAAAACATCAATTGCAATGAAATAGTGGAACATAGACAAAGATATAATAGAAAAGCATTAACAAAAAACACATTGGCATTACATAAAGATTTAACATTATCATTGCATACAATTAAAACCTGTTTTAATAATAATTTACTGCTAACAAAATCAATCATACAAGCAAACCCAATGTTAACAAATAAGGCCTGATTTGTACTTGTGTTACAAGGCTAAATTATTCAAAGGCACCAGAAGAGTTCAGAAAATCATTATGCATTTATATCTTAACAATCGAAATAAATTCAGAACTTTACAATATTCAATAAATCAACATATCAAAAGAATTCTTAACACAAAGCAGTATAAAAAATAACAAAATACCAGCTATTGTCTAGAAAGAAGATGATACCAAAAAACTTAAGTGTACGTTTAAAATGTTTCTTCGCCAAAAAGGCATATTATAGCCTAAATGATTTATTAACTCAAACTACAATGTAAATCGCAAACAAACAATGTAGAATATATTATTATATTAATAATAATATAGAATATATATCTAGAACTTACCTCGTAATAGGCTATTTGTTTTGTAGAAGTCCTTGCTGGATCAACTAAATTATAACTTGAGTTGAATAAGTTGTGTACAAAATAATACATAAATCTCTAATATATATTATAGTTGTTAAAGTTGTTGATAACTTGAAACGATTTTCAGGCGTACCCTTTGTGGAAGTTCTATTTCGTATATAAACCTAATATATCTTAAATCTATTTCATTAAAGTGAAGTACATGTTAATTTTGGAATTTACAAAATCCTTTAAAACTAAATTTAATTCAAGCAAACGTGTTGCTAAGAAGTGCAAAAATCTTACCTCTTGGATGATTAATTCTAAGGTTCTTTTAGAGCGTTTTCGGTATATTTTGTTATGATGTGTTTTCTTTTAATTAGACTTATGCACTTAATGTACCAGTAGTATGAAAGAATACATATGTAACATTTATTTAATAAATGTACACCTTCTCATTAAATAAATAAGTTGCACAAGTGCAAAGGATGCTTTTAAAACAAAAATAGTTCATATATAAGATTATGAGTTTTCTTCAATATCCAAATGAGTTTTAAAATGCTTGTTCTGGATCTAATTGCTGTGTTTTAAATTTCAAATAAAACTTTTGTCTAATTACGTAGTAGGTGGTTCAAATGTTAATTTTGGCATAGTCCCTCATGCGCCAATTAGTAGTAAAAATGTTGCAGTGTCTATAATTTTATATTTTTCTTAAAGACTTGTTTGGTTTGGTCGTAAATTGTCTTTTTGTCATCATGTATTTCTAATTGTTGAGATTTGTTCTTTTCAAAACGAATGGTTGTATAAAAGAATGTGGCCTAAATGGTTTTTTGGTTGATTGCCAAGATGTCAGCTAGGTGAGTAGATCCACGATCAGCTAAACGATCAGCTTCAATTTATTCTTAATCCTTTTTAGGGCATTTACCATTAAAATTTTGATTCTGTGTGTCTTTCGGTTCTTAGAAAGTCGCCGAACGGGCATTTTTCAAGAATATGAGGGAAAAATTCAAAGGTTTATTTCTTAGTGTTCGCACAATGGCGACACTGATTCCCATTCTTTAATCAGCTGTGGTTATACATTGTTAAACATATATCTATAGAATATAAATATATTTATTTTTAAAGTTTTATACATTTTAGTTAATAACATAAAGCTGTGATCTTTTTACTTCATTTTTACACAAACACAATCACTTGTCACTTTACAGAAATTTCTTTTGTATATCAAAGTTACCTTAAAAACAACTATACATAAATTATATGTAAAAATATAAATATATATCTCAAATATAAATATTTAAAATTTAATACGACCGGTGGTAATGTCTGATTATTACGTTAAATGTAATAGTTTCAAAGTTTTTGTCAATAAACATGTGTTGTAACCAAATTGATGCTGCGGTGATTATTTCAACCTAACAAAAGTTACCGAAGACAATGGGTAGTGTTACAATGATCAGCGGAAATAATTCAAACTTAATTTTTAGTGTGAACTGTTTCTACTGAAACCTTTGTTGATTCCAAACAACAACTCTGTGAACACGTAACCTCATAGTGCTTACACTTAGCTACGTTCATAATTATTAGAGAATTTCCATTGGAAAAAGCTATTTATTTCTATCGAGAGAGAAAAGCGTCGTGTAGCTGAACGATTTGCAGTGTTGATCTTCCCAACACCTCCTGAGTCAAATGGCAATATATACTGCATATACAGGGTGTCAATTAAGTCTGGGGACAATTTAATAACTTTTCAACGGTGCTGGATAAACACACCAAAACTTACATAATTTTTAGGGGTTATAAATTACCTTTCTACGTAGTTCTTGACCCGATGGTGCCGGTGGGGTGCGGCCCGCAGGGGGTTAGTAGAACGAATTTTGCAGATAGCTATAACAAATTGCATGTCGTTGGGAAAATATTTTTCAACACAAAGTAGTAAACTGCACTTCTGGGAAATTGTTCAATAAAAACATTTTTCTGTTTAAAGTGCCCATTGTTGTAAAACAAACCATTCAAAGAGAGGTTTGAAATGCAGGTTCTGCAAGTTGCTGCAAGGGCTGCGGCAAGTTGCTCACTGCATAATTTCACATAGAAAAATGTGGTAAACTGAGTTTTAAAAACTTGAATACTTGAAAACTTAGAGATACTTAAGTCCTGCCAAACAAGTTGTTCCACTTTCATCAAATATCGGAATTTCACTTATTAATCAAACTTCTTATTTTTAAATCGTTGTAATTGTTCAAAAATGTATTGAAGAAATGATCATGACAACATATCTACGTGAGAATTGTCTCCGTGAGTGAAGGGATCACGGTTGAATGAAGCAAGATTCAATCTGCTTGAAGTCTATTTGCAGAGACTGGTGGAGAGCGCCGTGCGTTTTCTGCCTAGACTATACCCGCCATACGCGTCTGTACTGCGGGTATAGTCTAGTCAGAGAACGCACGGCGCTGTCCACTTTCCCTGGCGCTATTTTTCCAAATAAAATGGTTCCTATAATTTATTGCTATTTTGTAACACAACCATATTAAAATTATGATGCTGATTCAACATTTTATAACCATAAGGATCACATAGATCCGAGACAAAATGTGGATTTTTAATACATACAATATTATTATTTTCCTGTTGTTATCATGCCGATTTAAATAAAGTATTTCCTTTTCTTTAAGTACTTTCAACCCCAATATCGTGTACCAACAATTGCAACAAACATTTAAACCAATAACTCTGGGCTTTCGCGGCCGGTGTCACAACTACAGGGTGGATCAATGAGAACGATTCAATTTTAAAATGCTATGAATTGATAATGTAAAATATTTAAGAGTTAAATATTAAACAGAACGGTAGGGTATTTCATTCCATTTTACTTGAAACCCCCCATTTTTGAAAACAACATCCTTTGAGTTGAGACCTCGAACAAGAGACACTTCTTTATTCGCTTAAAAAGCTGAAAAAGGGCTGTATCTCGCGCCCTCTCAACATTTTCTGCTGTACAAACTGTTTTAGCTCTTCCATAGTTTTTCCTTGTTGTTGTAGAATTTTTAAATAAACTTACCCAGTTTGCAACTAATTTATAACTATGAACATCTCTATATCGACCGACGTAAAAGTGGGATTTAAACAATTGAGTTTGACAAAAGAATCGTTGGTTTTAGAAAAGGACCCCAGCAGCAAAAACACTATGCTCAGGACTCAAAACCCCATTGCAATCAAAATGGCAGAACTTTACTGACGTTTTAAATACAGTTGTTGCTTATTGTTGTCATATTAACAATGTGAGAGAACTTAAACAAATTGTATCAATCTCATTGGTCTACCCTGTATAGTGTAGCTCGTTTGGTTCACCGCATCAAAACATAATTAAAATTTGCTTGAAATATTTCGGTCTCGTAGTAGCTCAGTTTCAGCCAATCAGTGACAGAAGATGATACACCACAGCGAGACCGGAGTATTTCCAACAAATTTTAATTATGTTTTAACGCGGTGTGAACCGGAAGAACTAGATTATATTCAAACCAGTCCAAATATCTCGTTTGTCCCCGCGTCTCGCCCCACGCCCCCAGTTCACTACGGTCGCGGCATGCACACATAGCTTCTGTAGATACACACAGCGGTTGTAGTCTACTGTAAGTAAACAGGAGAATTGATAGAGTTTGGTTTGTTGTCTTATCAGGAATCAATGTGGGTCCGTGACTAGTGGCAGTGAAGGGAGCTGGCACGAGGCGCGCCGAGACTTGCTTAGGTCTAAGTCTTACACTCACCACAGCCACTGATTGCTTAATTTTCTTCGCTGATTAAATCTTCACTTCGCATTGCTTGCATTTCTTTCTGACGCTTCCTTGCTAGGACGTTTGGTTTAAGTTTTGGGGCGGGTTTTGTTGATTATTCTATAGGTATTCGAAGCACAAAGTCATTCGTGTAGGGTTGATGGCAGATTTAACAACCCTGGGGGGAGGAACCAGACCCAAGACCATGAAATGAGCACCGATCCTGACCCGTAGAACAGGTTTTGTCAATTTCTTTTTATCGTCATATACATAATTATGGATATAGATTTTATGTGCTTCATACACGTATAGTAAGCTCTGTACGTGTCGCACTTTGTGTCCAATTTTCATAAGATTCAGTGCAAATGTTTTAGTGATTATGTACAAATTTCTTCGTCAGGTTCGTTACCCAGTAAGATCGGAATACAGGAAATTCCCATTTGGGGGAAGAGGTTCACCAAAATAGCGGGTTTTAATGATCTTACAATAAATTCTACCAGATATTGATTAACGTTAAAACAAACAAGTATTTTAACGTTACTCTGCGCTACATCCAAAAGTATGAAAGTCCAATGAGCCGTTCCATTATGACAGCCCTAAAATTAGTGGCATGAGAAGTCCGATTTTAGTGATAATTGAAATGGACTTTTCCTTTCGTGATATATTGCATTAAAACTTGCAGTAAAACCCCGTAGATCTGATGCTGAAGGCCGAAGCGAGGTTGTATTCTATTCTAATATGGTTACCCTCTTTTATGAGCTGCTTGAAGCTACAAACAAATAAAAAGATAACTAGTTTGTGAAATTTAGCTTTAATTAGTAAACAAGTTTCATCAAGTATTCAACGAAGAAAATTAATTAGTAAACCAAGAAAAATAACTATAAAAAATATATGAATGTATACGTACCTCATGCGTAAGATGTATCTGAATTCTACGCGTTTGCCAGTTTCCGTATATTAAACCACGTCATGTCAATGTCACAAACTTTCTCACAATCGCTCCGAGTTACAAAGATGCCCTCTACGTTCTTGTAACTTCACTCACCAGGAAAGTATTTCTTCTTGATACTTCCCCCAACACAACTTACTAGCTTGTTTTTAGTGTTTAGCTCGCATCCTGTGGGGTTTCGCTCGATGCGCCCACATTTCTTCAAATTTCACTAGCTTTGCTATGCTATTTAGTTCATTCGTTATTTTGTCTTTCGTGATGGGAATTCCACAAACATCCAGAACGGAAATGTACAAAATGTTTTCTCGTTTCTTGCCATTTTTACTCGCTTAGCTCCTCTTTCATGATGTAAGTGGCATAAACGTTCTCCTAAACGTTCCCAGTTACAACGGCGTCTTCTATTATCTTCTTATTTTCTTACAATACTTGGCTCTTATTTCGTAAACCCTCACCCTTTTAGACTAGCTTATGTTCAGGGTTTAAACTATTATTGCGGTCATTTTCCATCGTTAGTGAGCAAGAGGATAACGACGTTTCGGGATCGGCAATCTGATCCCGTCTTCAGGTGAAATGGCTTATGTTATTATTATGCTCGCTTCGTCATCGCCTTTTCATTGCACTCACTTGATCCTATTTTCCCTCACCTACAGTGTTGTTGCGTGTTTGGCGAATCTATCTGACATTTTACTTTAACTGATTTACAAATATTCAACATTGCCACGGGTCGGAGGCTCTGTATTACTGTAGGAGTTTGCAGCAAAGGTCACGTCTGAAGAGGCGGATTTATCAATCAGTACAAACGTTGACAGAAAGGAACGTGAGAAGCATGTCTCCTCTCTGCTTTCACTGATAGACTGCTTCTCCTCTCCTCGCTAACATCTTCAATACCTACCCTTATCTTCGAGTGTTCAACCTGTTCCTGGCTGTATCAGGGATTGTACAGGCTGAGAACACACTCAGAGAATGCGTTCTCAAATCATTAACTAGGCTAGGGGATAGAAAATAAATAAACAAACCAAGCTGACAAGCCACTCGCTGGCATGAGTGAAGCGAATTACCATAACAATTTATGATTCGCTAATTGAAACTTCAGATCACGCAAGATAACGTCGACTGTTTTAGACTTTTCAAAGCTAGTCTGCATAGCTTCCTTCTGCGCAGTTTTGCACAAAAACTTACTGTGGTTGCAAAGCCAATAGAAAGAAAATTATTAAAAGTTTTGGTTAACCAAACGGATTGGTTTGTTTTTGTTAGCAAAATAGAATAAACTATCTAGGATTACATCTTCATTAGTGGTTGATCGCTAGCAAACTTTCAGATGCTTCAATGTTCTTTCTTTGTTCATCCGTACAATCTACTGTATTGACAAGTTGAGGAAGTCAGTTACAGGAAATGGCGAACCTCGGGTTTGAGTATAAAGATTTCCTCAAAACCTTTCCTTGTCGGATATATCTCGTAATATTGTAAAACTCATGAACTTAAACAATATACTTTGTCCTAGCAAAGATAGGTTGAAGCATACTTTCGGTGAATTCAGTTAATTAGGGATTGCGTTATGGGGCTCATTTTCGGAGTACTGTATAATTGGTTTGGGATATTCATTCCTAAAATATTTTATTCCTAGACCTAACATGTGTACCGTGAATCAACAAAATACGTTCACAGACCGAAATGGCGGCGGAAAATATTTTTCTAAAGGGAGTCAACGACGAAGAAGGTGGTAATGGTAGTCTTTGTATTAGTACTTGTAGTTTTGCTACTTTTATGAATACTTTACGGTTTATACGTCATAAAAGACATTTCAAGAAACGATTTTTCGCTGAGCTTAGCCTGCACAATTTTACCACGACCATGAAGTATTTATACTTGATACTTACTTACTTGATACTTGATGGTCTCCTGCTAGTAGCGTCTATGTGCCGCAGTCGTCAAAAAATATTCTTCAACGGAGTAATATGGCTTTGGGATGAGTGTATTTTTAATTTGCTTCTAAATTGTCCCATTGATTTTCTTTTTTGATATCTTCAGGTAATTTATTAAAAGTTTGTATGGCCGAGCACGTCACTTTTTGAGCCAGGGTTGATATAACTCTGTGTACGTGCATATTACTTGATTGTCTTGTGTTATGTTCAGTTATTCTTTCCAATTCGCTCTTAAGTACAAATCCTAGATTCGCCGATGATTGTGTCTGGTACTGAACATTTAATGAGCTACCCTGAAGACGAACGTGAGTTAGTTGAATTCTCGCGGTGCAGCACAGCCCTGGGGGTGACAGGCTGGTGAACTGTTGCACAACTTGTGGCCTCCTCGGTCGTAACCAAGCTCGATACCATCTTGTACTTCTGCACTTCTCTCCCTCTCTCCCTCCCTCTTGTTAAACGGGGTATGATAAAAAACCAGGAGGTATATACGAGGGCTGTTCAGAAACTAACTTCCGGTGTTGTATTGCTAGTAAACAAATGATACCATTTATAAAATTTTGCGTCGTTAGGTGCCAGACTCATTGTAAATCCTACGGCATGCTCAAAATTTTGTTTTGTCAATTGTATAATACATAAAAATCTGTTAATAAATACAATTTTTGAAGGGAGGAAACGTCTCTTTCCCAAAGGGCCTACCTATGTCACTGGTTGACAAACTTGACCTACAGATTTACAGAACAAAACTCTTTACCAAGTGTGATGATATCGGGCAAAAACTGGGCGACCGGTAGAGTTCTCACATACATCTATACTAATATATAAAAATGAGATGGTGTGTGTCTGTGTGTCTGTTTGTCTGTCTGTTCCTCAATAACGCAAATACCACTGGACCAATTTTAATGAAATTTTACAGGAATGTGGCTTATATACGTGGTTAACACATAGGCTATTAACATGTTTGATAATTTAATTATTTTCAAGATGGCGGTCATTAATAGGACCTCACTACATGTGAAAATTTATAAGCTCCAAAACTGTCACTTAAAATTTTAGAAAACCCGTAACAGATATTTAATTTTTGACAGCACATACGACTTTTAAAATTTAATTTCCTACACAAATGGTCCTGAGCACTTTTGTCGTATATTCAACCGTTTGCTCGGAAAGCTTGCTTCAGCGTGGAAAAACAGGCTCATGATGCGCGCCGCTGCACGCTCAAACTCGGCACTTCCACGGGTTGTACCTCTCCTCGGCGCGTCAGTACGTCTGACCGACAGTGTTTGTTGACCATATTACTTACTATTCATGCTTTACAGCGAGTGTTGTACTATAGCCATGTAGTTTTCCATTTTCAACTAAACAAAATTAGTTTATTTTGGATTTAAAACGTATGTGGTTTGTCATGATACATTTAAAATAAATGTACTTTAGCCATGTAATTTTTTTATTTTCAACTAAACCAGAGTAGTTTATTTTGGACTTCAAACTTATGTGGTTTCTCATGGTAAATTAAAATAAAACCTTTGGGTCAACCAGATTACAATAAACATTGTTTTTATTGTGGTCGACCCAGAAGTTTAATTTAAAATTAGTTTAATAAAATGGTTTTAATGACCGCTTATAACTCAAAATCAGCTGAAACTATGATGGTGAAACTTCGTTTAAGGGTAAAGCCTACTACGCAGTGTGTTTTAGCTATATTTTATATCCATACAACAACCACAAAATAAAAAGCGAGGGACCAAAGTAGGCACTGAACATGTTTTTACGGCATATTCGACCGCTTAAAACTGAAAATCGCCTGAAGATATGGTAGTGAAACTTCGTTTAAGGGGTTAACCCACTACGCAGTGTGCTTTAGCTATATTTTGTATCCATATAACATCCACAAAATAAATGGCGAGGAACCAAACTAAGCTCTGAAAACGTCGGAATGACGGGATTACCACGACTCTCACGAGGTAGTCAAACATCGATAAACACTTATTTGGTTTCAGTTTGTCTGTACATTGAAATGAATCCATCGACGTTTGGTTATTAAGTTTTCTTGTACTTTGTAAAGTGCTAAAACTGACGTTAAGAAAATTCCTGTCTGTAAGTATGTAAAACTTTTAAGCCATTTTGGAACTCCAGCCTATCCAAATTAGGCTCTGAAAAGGTTTTTCCCACAGGCACTCTCTGCGGTGTGTCCGGCGAATTAGTACCCCACTCTTCACTCACGTGGCCGCGGTGGCGAGACTGACTGAAAAAAATCCTGTCCGTCTGTCTGTAACGTTTTCAAGGCATATGGAACTGCTTATACCTCAAAATCGGCTGAAGTCGGCGGTGAAACTTCGCACCATTACTCAGTGTGCCTTTAGCTATATATTATATTTATACAACATCCATAAAATAAATAGCAAGAGACCAAAGTGGACTCTGAAAATGTTTTATGCATTTTGGACCGCTTATAAGTCAAAATCGTATGCAACTATGGCGGTGAAACTTTGTATTAGGGTTAAGCTAACCACACAATGTGCCGTTAGCTACATTTGATGTCAATATAACATCCTCAAAATAAATTGCAAAAGGCCTAAAAACGGCCGGAACGGCGGAGACTATGACTCTCACAAGGTAGCCACACTTATAAGGAGGAGATGGTGAACTAACAGGCAAACTAAATGAGTTTTCGAAGGATATACGGTATAGGAAACTTTTTTACTTTAAATTTGTTTTTTATTAAAATAGACACACAGCAATTATAAGAAAGACCCGAGGCGAAGCGCGGGTACTCTCAGCTAGTACGAGTATACGTATAATCTTTACTCTTAGGCTTTCACAGCCGGTTTCACAAATAGAGTATAATCTCGTTCTTCCAGTTCACTCCAAACTTCATAATTAGCTTGAGATATTTTGGCCTCGCTGTGGAGTACCATCTTCAGTCACTAATTGGCTGGTACCCTATCAACTCACTGATGTTTCAGTCAATCAATGACTGAAGATGGTACTCCACAACGAGGCCGAAATATCTCAAGCTACAGTAGTTGTTAAGTTTGGACGTGGTGTAAACCGGAAGAACTAGATTAGAGTATATAATCGATCATGGCGTTTCGTTCTCTCAACAAAAGAATAGCTCTAATCCATATGAAACCACTGAAATACATGAGTCAATATTGAGTTAAACATTTTAAATAGTATTTAAATTAGGTTTGTAATATTTCAAGCTTTTTGATTTAAAGTCGCTATTGACAGTCACATGTTTCGGATAACTAATCAGATTTAGCTAATTTTAAATTTTAAGACATAAATAGGTGGGCCGGATGGTGTAGTGGTCAGCACAATCACCCGGCTAGTGAGAGATTCCGGTTCAGGATACACATTTTGTCTTCAACTTTCTCTCTCAATGAGTCAATATAGAGCTCAAATGATGAGGAAACAAAAATAATCATTTGTTATATATTACCACATTTACTAAATTTAGAGTGTATAAACTATGAAAATACACAAGATAGCCTATGAGAAATATAGGGCATATAAATGTTGTCTCAGAACCGCAAACAGCAGAAATAAAAGACTTTATCTGGACAAATAAGACTAAATATAAAACACTAACGTCAAAGATACACATCAAACTTGGGAAACTATCGGCCTAACATTAAACCAATGTTCCGTATCTCAAAGAAGTTGGTAGAACGATGTTTCCTTCAACTTTGTCAACGTTTGTCCTGAAACAAACTATTCTCAAGACGTTCTCAAGTTAGAAAGCTTTCTTTAGATTAAAACTATTTATTAAATAAAGATAGCTTAATCGAAAAAACTATTGATAGCCTAATCATCTAAAGAAATTATTTGCTTACATAAAAGAACATTTCAATTTTACAATAAGGCTTTTGCAGGTTGAATTTTACTGCACTAGCGCTTTTGATGTGGAAGACGCCATCGTCAGGCTTGTTACATAAATTAAAACAAAACTAAATATTTACAAAGTTATCATTGAAGAAAGAAATATTTTAAATAGAATTGTTGAACATCATTCAATTTTACAAAAACTATTTGTTATCAGATTGAAGGTTCAACCTATGTTTTAGTTACTCTACAACAATAAATGCACTGCAGCCTTTCAAATAAAATTTATTTTAAAAAGATCTGAAGAAAATTGTAGGCGTGAAATGACTCAAGAAAGTGCTCGTGTTTATACCGTTCTTATGGGTCAAAACAAAACGGCCGACAGATACTGCACACTCTTAACGTACTCTATGTATTGTCACTCCACCTCAGCACTCAGCACTTTGCCAGGTACAACCGACTTTGCCAGGTACAACCGACTTTGCCAGTCTAGCTGCTGCGGGCTATGTATTGTCACTCAGCACTCAGCACTCAGCATGCCCGGGGTACAACCGACTTTGCCAGGTACAACCGACAACCGACAACGCTGCTGCGGGCTATTTCCAGATAAAATTGGCAACGATGTTTCCTAACTGCTATTAACGTAGAGCAATCGTGAACAAAGTTCCCGCGTTAATCCATAAGATCTCACAATCTGCAACTTTGCCGCTTCCGTGATGTCGTTAAATGAGCAAACCTCCAGGTACACTTTTATGTTCTTTTCTTCAAACTTCTTTGTCAAAGAACGGTTCTCTTCTCGGCCATTATGGGATTGATTCATTATCTTGCCTCACTTTCAGAAGTGGCAGTTAAAACCTGAAGTTGTCACAAAGTAGGTTTGTAGTAACGGTTAGACGTGTGTTAGTTTTTACTTCTAGATTTATCAATTGTAACAATTCGCATTGCGAATTTCCATAGGAAAAATGCACGATTCATGCCGTCAGCATGGTTAGACCCAGCTAGACCCGGGACCATGAAATGAGCGCTGGTTCTGACCCCCAGAAAACGTTTTGAGTATTGTTTTCAAAACTGTATATACGTTTGTTTGCAAATGTTTCTTTTGTAAGTTTTTTAGTCAAGCTCGTTAATCAGAAAAATGGGACAACCGAAAGTCGGCTTTTGGGTGAGAGTTTTCACTAAAAAGTGGTTTCAATAAATTAAACCCGTAAATTACATCAGATTTTTATGAAATTCAAAATTAAAATTTATTGTTTTGTTATTTATTGCTATACCAAACACTGTACAAATTTATTGAGTCCCTTTAAAACGGCGGCCAAAACAGTTGTTTTCGCTTTAACAGCAAAACGTGGGGTCCAGCTTTAATGAAATTTGAAATACCTTTTCCTTTGATGATACGCGGTATAAATTGCAACTCAAGACCAAGAAATACTGAGGTCGAAGGCTGAATAATAACGAATGATAAAGAATCTAAAGCTGAGGCCGAAGGCTGAAGCGAGACTATGAGCGGAGTGAACAGAGGCCTGTGGCAGTATGAAAATTCGCTTCAATCATATCAGCGGCGCTTTAGCGCTGAGCTGCGTGTTGACCTAGCTATGTATTGTATTTGATAAATTTAAAAAACAAATATTAAGTAATTTAAATGTTGTTCTTTCAAATAAGTGCACCCCTCTATTCACTTGGTTAAAAATTTAAAACAAATAGTTTGCTTGAGCAAAAAGATATTAAAACTATTCCGCATAATGACTCACAGGACATGACACAAAAACAACGTCATATGTAAAGCTCTTTTATATCATGTAAACTCCTCTAGTTGCAGAGTGTTATAAACGAACATTTTTAAGATCATCTGTTGTAAAACAGCCGCTACTAAATTGACCTTTTTTCGTTTGGCTAACTGACTAACACCCAGTTTGATTTCACACTGTACACAATGCCAATGCTATTACAACTATTAATTTTAGCCCAAGGATTGGAGATTGACTAAATTTTAATATATATTACCTCCTCAAACAATCCTTATTGCAGATATCCTCTACCGGTTTTAGTACTAATGCACCATCGTCAAGAGTGTTCGCAATTTTTATCGGCCATCTGGCGTCGTCAGAATCGTCAAATCAACACTTAAAACACGAAAGCACATGGCGAAAAAACTAAATAAATTAACGAATAAACACGATTTACGAACAAACACAAAGTAGGCCTGCACACACGCACCGTTCCGGACCCGAGGTGATTTATTTCGACTGTTGATTTATTTCGTCTTTTTGAAATGAACTTTTCTGTTTTAAGTGTTGATTTAAAGATTCAGACGACACCACAAGGCCGATAAACACTGCAAACACTCCTAATAATGGTACATTAGTACTAAAACCGGTAGAGGATATCTCCAATAAGGATTGCTCGAAGAGGTATTATTATATATAAATTTAGATATTCAACTTGGTTTTATGTACGAGAGGTGGACTTGCCCTTAACACGCCAGTTTGTCACACTAGACACTAGAGGCAAGGACAAGGACGAGGGGGTGCTCCGGCAGGATTTGGTTTATGGCCATTGAACAAACTGACATTTGCCATCAGCCCCACAAGACCTCCTTAATCCTGTCTAACCTTTCCCGCCACACTCTTCCTCGTTATATCCGGTCAATTAACATCCGCCACGTGAAACATTATCTCTCAAGTTATTATTACGTTAGGAAAATAGTCTCTAAGGAGATAAAATATACAGCCTACAGTAAAGTTTCTAGGAATCCACATCAATGAAAATGTACAGTGGGGTTCTCAAATATAAAGTGTTTGTACAAAAGCATCTTTATTCTTCGAAATTCGGCTGAATACTGTATTAGTGCGACTTTGAGAACTGAATATTTTGGTATCATTCATCCTCTCATTGTGAAGCTCGTGGCAATACAACGGCCGGAGACCAAAGCGAGGCTGTGAACGGAGCGAATAAGGGTAACAAATTAGAAAGGAAATTCGATTGATTCATGCCAGCGGCGCTTTAGCGCTTAGCTGCGTGTCGGCCTGGTTTTCTTTCAAGATGCTGGATGTTTGCAAACGCTATGTGGCCAAATGAACTCAGATGGCAAGCGCTTTAAATGGGAGAGCTATAAACTAATCAAAATATTAGAAGAATATCTGTCTTTTTAAAACTTAAAATCGGTCTTTAAGTTCATCATCGGTGTCTTTTTACGTTGCCATTTAAAATAGCAGACGCATGGGAAACTACAGGACACCCTTAATTTCCATTTTAACAACAGTTCAAATTATCAGTGCTGGTGCGTATCTGTCATTTTGTTCAGGTCATTTTGTTTTATATGCCAAATTAAAAATCATATTAAAATTTCAAGGGGAAAATCCTTACAAAAAGTGACATGATTGAATTTCAAAATATGTCAACATTCAAGTATATGTAACCTTGCTTGAAACACTCCGAACTAATTAAATTGCAAACTAAAGTAAAAATACTGATTTGGTTTTGTGTTTCAGGTAGACAGCCCCGTCACATAGTCACAGGAGGGATACAGTCACTGTTTGAAGACTTTAATATCGGTGAGTAAGAGGTAAAACAGCTGATGAATTGGAAGTAAAAGTGCTAGAAAACATCAACTGACCTTTGCAGCAAAAATATCAAAACAGGCAATAACAACCCAAGAATTTCATACAACTACTGTGTTGTATGAAACGTTTCAATATGAAACGTTATTTCACTGTATTTGTGAAATAGCAAAATAAAATATATAACCTTATAAAATGTGTGTTGGGAAAGTTAAAGCAACCCGAAGATAAACTATCACCTTTAATATTTCCTACACTGACCCAGATAATTCTTATGAAATCCATGAAGTATAGATAACGTAAGTTAAAATTAGTAACAAATTGAATTGTATCTATTATATCCGTAGTTATATTGCAAATTATCAGTTAGGGAAGAAACCAATCAGATTAGCCGAATTGAGAACTTCCCTATTCGGGGAACTTCCCCTTCGGCACTTCCCCTCATTTCCTGGAAATACTTTCTTCAGGGTCCCGTCTTTTAAAGCTACATTTACAGTTCGAAAATTAAAGAAATACTAAGGTATTGTGTAGGAGCAAATATGTAGCGAGACCCTTTTGAAGAAAATATTTGTGTAGCCTATAAAACGTTTAGTGACATGTTTCTTCCCTGAGGTCAAATCTTGATAAGTTGATCACACTTTTTCTTTCGTTACATACATGTATCTATGACTAAAAACGCAATCTTTTAGATGTAGGCCTAATAACGTAAAAAATTATTTTAGTTACGCTGGTGACGTTTAAATAACTCATGCCGGGTGTCCAAAAAGTCCTAAGACTCCCCTTTCCCTTAACTTTTAAATAAATGAACTTTTTTGAACGCGCTCTAATATAATTATATATTAAGGATGCATAAAATTACAAATTCAGCTTTTGGGTGGTGAAAGCTTTAAAACTAAGTATTATAAGATAAAATAGTTTTGAAAGTTAGCGGGTTTGAAAGAAAATTGCAGTTGTATTGAGTGTGCAAAATATATTTTGTAGGATATCATTTTAAAGCTTTAATTGGCCAAAAACTGAATCGGTGATATTTTTATTAGAAAAACCAGTTTTGAAAAATGAAACACATAATGGGCTGGCTTTGAACAAGGGATTTGTAAATTGTTTCTCAATAAAAGATTTCTCAGGGTTACCACCCACTACCCTTATTTTGAGACGGGAGCAAATCCCCAAAATATTCCAAAAAATTACTTCACTTGACCCTTAGTACACTCTTACGTTTGGTCAGCACGCTAAAATACATTATTCAAAAAAGAGAGGGTCGGACTTTTTAGACATCAGGTAATTTTTTAAATATTGGTTTAGTCTATTGGGTACGAACTAAGACCAGTCCAAAATAGTATTTAACGTTGAAGACCTTTTGCTTTCGATTTCATCACGCAACGATAAAACATTATCGTGGAAACAGTAGCGAGTTGCACTAACCGCAATTGTCTAAGACGAATGTAGGATTCCCGGCCAATATTTGCTGAAGAAGCATATTTCAGAATCCCAAAGCGATGATGCGAGAATCTGTGGGATTTGCCCCGAGATATCTCCTGAATAAATCATACTATCGCCAAGATTTTCCATTTGCTTTTCAGCTAGACTCCCCTCCTGAATGTAAAACAATAATGATGGCTTTTGTAAAACCTCACTTTTCTCGAGTGGTCGAAAATATTAAATGCACTTCAGTCTTCCTCGAATGGGCCATTGTACATCTTCCTGCCCATTTATATGTTTCATATCGCTCTAATGGATACTTCAGGGTTTAGTGGTTTTCAGAAATTGTGCAATACTTCAGTAGTTTTAGATTGTGTGGTTCGTCATCGTGTCGAAGATGTGTTCCATAATTTATCTACCTTGATATGTTCCTCGCTTAGTGAAACTTGGTCAGCTCTTAGGAGTTTAAGCAAAAATAATGTTAGGGTAAGTAGGTTGCGCTTAGACACCGAATGGCTGAGGAGGAAAATCAACATAGTTGCGGTAGCCCAAGCATAGTTAGCGCTGCGAGGGAATTTTGTTAAGAGTTTCAAGTAAAGCCACTGTACTGATGTACGCGTAAGTTCGTTCGTGACAGAGGACTTGTTAAGTTTTAAAAATTGGGCAAGATTAATAAACAGCTTTATTCCTGCATACTGAGGAATATTTTGCGACGTTTGGGGTTTGTAGTATTCATTTCTAAACTGATAATTTTGTCTTGGGCGATAACGGTGAATGTCAGCTCCTGATATCTTAGTGCACTTATTTAAACCAAACAAAATTGTGTCATGAACAAAATTAATAGGAAATGTCATAATTTTTAAATGTTTGAATATGTCTACACATGATAGAGTCCGTGCGTTTCTTCGTGGCGCTTGGTGAGGGGAAGTGAGGGACATAGTGGGGGAACAAATCGATTTTTTCAAAAAGTACAGTAATAGCCTTTCCTAACAGTACGAGTGCCATGAAAAGACTGAACAGTTGGTTACCCCCACCCTCGAAACCCCAGTTATAACTGGTTTTAGTCGTCAAGGTCAAGCTCCACGAAGAAACGCACGGACTCTACGCGAAATTTTGCTTTAGCTTATATTCCAATAGTTTTTTTGCTAAATGAAGAGCCACATTAATCTGAATTCTAGACAAACTTCCCAAAGTGTAATAAATACCATATGATAAATGACTTTGAATTAAGCCATAATAGGCTATTTTCAGTACATTGGTACAGTAATAGTTCGATAATTGTCTGATAAGACATATTCCAGGGGACATTTTCTTACAGACATAATCCATGTGCTTATCCCAAGATAGTCTGTAATCAACATAGAGCCCAAGAAACTTGTAACATTTAACTTCTTCGAAGATTATATCTTCAATTACGACCGACGGTTTACAACGATGGGAGTTAGTTTTATTCAATTGAAAGCTTATAAAACAAGACTTTTGTGTGTACATTTCAGTTTTGATCATATTGTTTACATGAGTTGATTTGTTCAAAGCTTTCAAAAGCCAATTCATCAACATTTTTTTGCTGAATCGGTTAGAGTTGTATCATCAGCGTATATTCGTGTTATGTGCAGTGACAGAGTCTCTGCTGCCCAGGTTTGCTGAGCCCATCCCAAACGTGACGGTCACCATCGGCAGAGACGCTCTGCTCGCTTGTGTCGTCGACAACCTACGACAGTACAAGGTATGTGCGACTCTTCTATGTCTAAACTGCGGGGCTCTTTAAGCGTGATACTATTTTAGTACTAGTTTAGACCATTGAATTTGTATTCACAAAAGGTTGAGGTTGTGCAGTACTGGTGGAGAATCATGGTGTAGCAGAGGTTCGCAATTGTTGAAACGGCGTTGTTGTACAAAATGTTTAACATTAAGCTTTAAATGAAAGCAAACATATTCTATTGGCGCACTTGAAATCTGATAATGTTAGTAATTGGGAGCTGTGCATTTGAATATGTAAAACATACTAGGCCTACTTTCAACATTTGTAGAGCTCGTTTATAGACTCAATTTACAACAGTCGGCTTCCAAGCGATGCAAGATTACCTCTTCTAAATTCAAAACACATTAACAATTGCACCACATGATTTAGGGGTTTGTAAAACTCTGAATCATTACAAAAGGACTACAAGGTGAGTGAACAAAATTGACGCCAGGTTTTGTAGTTTAAAGCCGATTAAAAACATGTTATTTTTACGACCATTGACTGGTGAGATTACTTCGTCATTCCATCCTTCCAACAGACCTTTGACTTCCACTTGAGTGCATGAGAGTTATTTTCCTATTCAAATTTGTTCTTTTTGCAGTAAATATTATATTCCTTTGAATATAGTTAATGACTGAAACCATTAGACAACGCATGCATGTATCCTCCTGACTTTTAGGGGTGGTCGCTAGTACATTTTCAGCATTGGGCCTATATGAAACTGTACTATTTTCAGTTTTTTGTTTAGATTTTGGGGACACTGCAACAAGCAAGAGCAATTTAATAAAAAAAATATCAAAGATTATGTAAATAAATTAACTAACTTATTTATTTGACTCGAGTCCATTTGGTGAATCTTAAATGTAAGATTTAGCTAAAACAACCAATATTACTAAGCTGCACAACGAAGACTATTTTATTTTATCAACAACGTATGCCTGAAATCTTTGCACATGTCACACGTACAATTACTGTCAGTGGCTGATGAGGCTTTGTCTGATAAGTCTAGCGGGTAAATAGTTGGCCAAGAGAAGAGACTAGAAGCGTCGTCCTCCTTCTTGTCGCAAGGGAGGATGTCGGTCTCTTCTTTAGGGTCTGGGAGGGCGAAGCCGTCCTCCACTGGAAGCTTGGTTGGTACACTCAGACTAGTGTAGCTGAACTTTTCCCCTGGTTCATCTTTTCGGTGTTCGCGTTTCCGGAAGATCCCGCAGAACACCATGATTAGAATCAGAACAACTAAAACATTCAAGACGAATTTACATATTCAAAAAATTACCTTCGTTGATGAAATTTCTATAGGTATGTAATTTTGGATAAAAGTAGTGCCGGATCTGAAGAAGGGGGCTCGGCCGGAAAGTAGTATACCAAATAATCTTTCAAATTTCTATAAATAAAAGAAATTTGTAAGCACTTTAATTAATTAAAATTTTAAGGGTTCGTAGTACAGGACGTAAAAAATGACGATGTATTCTACGGCCGTAAAAGATTATACGTTATGTTAAATTTTAAGTTATGATTAACTTTTAGTATAACTTGGCTGTCAAATTTTATTTTATTGAAAATTATAAGAGATGTTTCCAATGCACAAAACCATTTACTGTCTTAGCAATTTTTGCGTTGAAAAAACATGTGTTTGGTATTGTGAGCGTTAAACGGGATCCTACAGATATTGGTATCCAAATTGTATGAATGTTCTCAATGTTATACTCTAGGCCTCTAGGGCATTTAAATCCTTAGTGCCAACTGCAAAAATGTCAGTAGATACATTTTAAGGTCTACTGTTCACGGAACTACTAGTATTTTGAGTATTGTACTTACAAAGGACGAAAACTATTGACACGGTGAATTGAACTTCCGGATAGGTGAACAATGTTCTCCACGATTCTCGGCTCCAAGATTCCATGGTTCGTTAGACATCCATAGCGAACATAGGCTATTTAATTTTGTTAAACTAAAAACTGTTATTAACTTGGATTTTGAAGTAATTCAAAAGAAGCGTTACACTTTCATCGGCCTAACCTCTTAACTTTGTTGACGTAATAGAAATAAATAACGCTGGCCTTACCAATTTTAAGTACACAGCTGATAAAATGTACAATATTATTTATAAACATGAAATTCGACGTATAAACCATTCAAATTACTTGTGTTACTCCAAATTACTGAGATTGGTTTGCCTTGTCGTTTAAATACAGTGTGGACTTCTAAGGCTGTGTTGTGATTGAAACCCGACACACTGTGTACGTTTTATCTCCTAACCAAATACATGAGATATGAAAAATCAGGATAAAGCGCCGCTTGCATGAGTGAATCGCATTTCCTTTGCAATGTGTTACTCTTATTCGCTCCGCTCACAGCCTCGCTTTGGCCTTCGGGTTGAGACTTACGTATTCTTGTATTGCAAGTGTTAACTGACCATCGGAAGAGTCGGCCTTAGTTTGTAACAAGACTACACCTCATAACTCATTATTACCACTCATCACACTCATTCCTCACCACATATTTGCCTTAAAATACCCTCATGAGAGTGGTCGGCATCTCAAATAGTGATTTAGTGAACTGTTGACTTACATATCTTGAAGTGGTAAGAAATTTTAAATTTCATTGAAATAGGACCTTTGATTCCAAAATTATCGCTAAAATCCATTTTAGGACGCAACTTTGAAACGACTAAATGGATTTCCATAATTTTTACTAGAAAATATAAGCAGGAGTGATAATCCTGAAGATATTGGAGGCCAGTTCAGGAGTACGTCATCATTCGGACCTGGCAGCCATTAGTAACATATTTTTATAAATGCTGTCATTTGTTTTGAAATTAAATTACTACTTGCGAATAGAGTGGTTACTAGGATGATCTTCATTAAACCATGGTTTTAAAAAGTGGTTGCACACTAATAAAAGAATGGTTAATTTGATAACCCAACACTAAACAACCTTCACTGCCTTCAAATTAAATCATTACACAACCCTTACAACATTTGACTTAACAAACAGCGGACGTTACCCAAACCAGTGTAAATAAACTTTTATTAATTTTTGTTGCCGACCAAATTTGCCCAAAGTTTGTTGTTGATGATGGGAGAATTTCAGAGTTTAAACTATTATTGAGGACATTTTCTCTGAATTCTGAAATTTGCCCACTAATATTAAAAATCAAATTCAGGAACTTCATTTGTAATAACCCTGTACATACCATAAAATGACGAGTCCCTTTTTTTGACCAGCCTGTAGAACCGAACGATAGAGATCTAAGAAGTTGGTGAAGGGGGATGGGTATAGACAATGTATGTTGTGGCAATAACCACGTCTTTCTCGTCACGTGCCGGGGTCCGCTCCGGGGATATAAACACCAGTCAACCCCTCCTGGGTAAACAATACTTATTGATTTTATATTGCGAACTTCCGCTCTGACTTAGGAATGGATTGCCAGTGTCAACTGAGGATTGGGGTTATGTCTGAGTATACTTTTATAGAAGTAGTCTAGTTAAGAGTGTTGAACATTTTGGTTTTTAGGTAATTTAAACGCTATGATATTTGTCTTGGGTCTTTCTAGCGCATCCTTGGCGGGTTCGATCCCCGCAGTCAGCACTTACATTTTTAAAGTGACTTTGCTTTGAGGCTAGGTAAAAGTTGAGTGTTATAGAGGACTTTGTAGTTGTTCGACAAGTGTTAATCGTGTGGTTCTTCTAATGTGGCGCGATCAGATTTAAACTGGGTTCTTAATCTTCCCGTGGGTGATGGGGGCGGACCTTTTAAAGGATCGGTCCATGAAGATTTTATGATTTTAGAGGCTTTTTCCGTACATTTTCCACCGAGTAGTAAACAAAACGTTTCGTAATCGGATTCCGTCTTCAGGTAAAAAGCAACTTAAAACATAAACAAATATTATTTTTAATGTGCTAGGTAGAAGTCAAGTTAAGGGTAGCTGTGCTTAAGTTTATCACCTGCGCTGATGGACTTTTGTTAGCTTATTTTCAAATGTCTATGTTAAGTTCAGGTTGTTTTTCATCTGAAGACGAGATCAGATCGCAAATTCTGAAAGTGCGCAAAATTAAACGATAGAATATTCCTACAATAATAATTATATCAAACTCTAAATCATCCGTACTGAAATACAACTGTAGAACCTCTTTAAACTTTTCTGGTTCTTAGATTCTACCTTATATCCTCGTAACGTGCACAGGTGGCGTGGGTGAGAGTGGACACTCAGACCATCCTGTCCATCCACCACAACGTGGTTACCCAGAACCCTCGCATCTCCTTGTCGTACAACGACCACCGCTCCTGGTACCTGCACATCAAGAACGTGCAAGACATAGACCGAGGCTGGTATATGTGCCAAGTCAACACAGACCCCATGCGCAGTCGTCAGGGCTATCTGCAAGTCGTAGGTAAGTAGTCTGGGTGGGGTGAATTGATTGAAACAGCTGTAGTAGATTCAGCTACTTACTTACTTACTTACTTACTTACTTGATACTTGGTGCAAGGCCACCTAAAGAACAAGTTTACAAGGACAAAAAATCAACAACAAAAAATTGTATTATTTCGAGTACGATACGATCAGATTCCCCAGACAAACTTTGTACGTTCAAACCGTGTACAAAGTACTGTCTACTGTCTAACTCAACATGTGTTTCAGTGCCTCCTCGGATCATGGACCGAGACTCCACGACGGACTTGGTGGTGAGAGAGGGAATGAACGTGACTCTCCACTGTCACGCCGTGGGGTACCCGGAGCCCTACGTCATGTGGAGGAGAGAGGATGGCGACGACATCAACTACAACGGTGACGTAGGTGAGTTCTGCTTGAGAGAGTTCCAGCAAAGACAATTTTATGATACCTTTTGTTTTGAGGCACCGACCACTCTTGGGTGTTTTAAGGTGAATATGGAATGAATGGGGAGTGTAAAAAGTGTTTTGATGGATGATGAGATGTAGTCTTGTTACAAACTAGGGCCGACCAATGGAATGGACATTGTGCAGGCTTAATATGACTTCCGAACCACGGGGAGTGGCCATCGTGAAAAGTTATCACAGTGCCCGGGAATCGAATCCGGGCTAATTTGGTGCGAAGCACGCACTCTACCACTGAGCTATGGCCTATAGATGCTGAATGGCTGAGGCAGACAACTCAACATGGTCGAGGCATTCTACGCGAGAGAATCATTTTAGAAGTTTCAAGGAGAGCCACTGACGCGTGCTCAAGTTTGGGTATTTTAAAAAATTTGGCACGATCTGGTCACATTTAAGTTATCGACGTCGGACAGACTCGAGCATGTGAAGCCGAGGGGGGAGGACGAAGACGGCGAGATGGCAGCGCTCGCAGCGCTATCTGTGCTTGGGCTGCTGCAACTATGTTGAGTTTCCTGTCTCAGCCAAATGCGCTGTCTACTTACCATAACATAATCTTTAGGATAACGACGTTCTGGTTTATTTTATGAACTCAGTCCCAATATTTTTCACCGAAACTACTTAAAACAATGCGTTTAACGTTGACTGTTAAAAGTTAAACTAAGAAGTGACTAGAAGTTTAACTAAGTGTTAGTCTAATATTTCTCAACTTCCACTCACACCTGTAACCTAGAACACAACTAGAAGCGTGATTATTATACTTGATATATATACGTGAGGTATGTATTACTTAACTAATTGGATGATTCGTGATTATATGATGGTGGTGTGTATTCACTTCTATTCATTCAGCAATGAATACGTCACTGGTTCGGCTGCCACAAACATTCACTAGGGTTTAATTACTTCTCTACCAATGCGTTGATGTATGTATGATCACAGAGTGCGGGCGTGACACGTTCCATCTGGATTTCACATAGTAAATGCTTAAATAAATAAATGAAATGTTAACTTTTACGAATAAATGAAAGTAAAAATGTTTGTGGTTACGTTGGGAATGTGGGCAATAAGTGGAGTACTTCTAAAAAAATGTTTTGTGTATAAAGAAATTTAAATTTAAAAAAATAATTAACATTATTAAAAGTTGAACAAAATGCCAAAAACAACATATGTAAAATGTAATTTGTATAAAAGTACACAAACTTCTTATGTGTCTTAAACGATATAGTTGACAAACATTAAAACTGCTCAGTTTATGCCTGGTTCTAAGTTGAAATAGGCTAAATAGATTTAACTACACTCCTGGACAAAAATAACGCATCAAACAATTCATAAACATAGGTATGAACCATCCGTTTTCTCATAATATAACTACGAGTATATTCCATATTTCTTTGTTGCTGTTTAGTTTATGGACATGTACTTTTAATTTTAAACTGCAGTATACTCGTATCAGCAGTTTTTATTTCCAATACATATCAAGTGCCTGGAGCGCAGTGAACAGCCTCTTGACGTTCGTGATCATACAGTAGGCCAAGCTGAGGCCGAAGGCTGAAGCAAGACTGTGTACGTAGCGAATTAGAGTAACAAACTGCAGGAAATTCTATTCCGTCATGCAAGCGCACGCTTTAGCTCTTAGCTGCGTGTTTACCTGGTTTTCAAGATTATGTAAATATACTTCAGATTTGTTCATTAATGTAAATGTAAACACACTCACAGTGAACGTGGTGGACGGAGAGCTGCTGCAGATAGGCAGGGTGAGCAGGTTGCACATGGGCAACTATCTCTGCATCGCCTCCAACGGAGTTCCTCCCTCCATAAGCAAACGTGTAGTGCTCAGAGTACAATGTGAGTAGCTTATCCAGTTATAAACTCAGAACAAGTAATAGTATTAACGTAACTAAGGGAAGGGATCATAAAGGTTGACTCACCTAGTCAGTCTTAACGCTTATGCAATTAATATGAGTAAACTTAACCCGGTATATTTGCTCAGAATTACCCAATCTTCTAAACTCTTCACCCCCTGTTTGTCCAGTCCCTCCCATGCTGACGATACCCAACCAGCTGGAGGCTGCGTACGTGGGGCAGGACGTGGCTCTGGAATGCCACACGGAGGCCTACCCCACCTCCATCAACTACTGGACCACAGAGAGAGGCGACATGATAGTCTCAGGTGAGGCACAGAGTTTGTAACCTTAGATTTCCTCGTACATTAACTCGTAGATTTCCTGAAAACATTAAGAAACTTGAAAACTTGTGATTTTCCAAATATAGTTTAATAGATGTAAGTAATATACTAGGGTACTTCACAGGTACTTTGTTAACTATAATTTAGTTCTTCCAGTTCACACCGCAAAACAACGTAATAATTAGTTTGACATATTTCGGTTTCCCTTTGGTATCATGTTCAGTCACTGATTGGCTGAAATTGAGCTACTTGCAGGGTGCTCGTTGCTATCCTATTGGTGACAAGGCTGCCAACCGTCCAGAAAAAGTCAACTCTCCAGGAGCTGGCAGCCGATCCTGAAGACGTCTTTTCGGTCACAGCAATTAAAACATCTACAGTTGACATCTCTGCTCAAGTGGACGGTTGGCAACCCTGTGACCAATAGGAGAGGAGGCAGCAAGTATCTCAGTTTCACTCTCAACAAGTAGCATGTGACACTTTCATCGGGAGATTTTGCATAATCTTGAAATGAGTATAGCCTAAAAATTATTTAGGTTAAAAATTGCCTTTTTATCGTTAAATTTGCGTAAAAACTACCTCTACTTTGAGTTGCCACAAAGAGGGGAGGTTGCGTTCCAAAATGTAGGGGGCCATCTCCCTCGTGATTGGGTAGGGATGACGCAGTTTATCTTTTTTTGTAGGTGACAAGT
Source organism: Matsumurasca onukii (assembly GCA_018831715.1). Lineage (NCBI taxonomy): Eukaryota > Metazoa > Arthropoda > Insecta > Hemiptera > Cicadellidae > Matsumurasca > Matsumurasca onukii. The sequence goes on from CM032060.1 coordinate 52,902,253, forward strand.
ACGAGACTGTGTCTGTGGACAACGGGTACAGCAAGTACATGATGTTGAAGATACGCGCCGTGGCTGTGGATGACTTCGGTTCCTACCAGTGTGTGGCCAAGAACTCGCTGGGCGAGACTGACGGCCTCATCAAACTCGATGGTAACTAAAACAGAAATAAGTGTCTTAGTTTACGAAGCTACAAACTAGAGTACAGAACCAGGCCGACACGCAGCTAAGCACTAAAGCGCCGCTAGCATGAGTGAATCATATTTCTTTTGCAATTTGTTACTCGCTACGCTCACAGCCTTGCTTCGGCCTTCGGCCTCTTCGTGGCCTCCTGTATGACCACGAGCGTTTCGGGCCTCAGATTTACGGGTATTTTATTGGAAGTTATATTATACATCATGAAAGGAATCACATTTTTAATTTTAATTCAATCGGACTACTTATTTTGCTGTCATGGCGAAACTCCTCTTCTTTGGCCACCATTTTGAAACGACTCAACGGATTTTCAAAATTTTCGGTATATTGATGTTTAGCACCAAAAATTGTTTTAAAACATTAAAACCTCTTTTGCTTTTCAGAAATACCACCACCCGCTTTCAAAACAGACGGCCAGAACGTTAGTGAAGATATCAACAATTACTTATTTAAAGGTAAGAATTGTTACTTAAATGCACGACTAACATTTTCCAGCCACAGAGCAGTGTACGTTTGAGGAGTGACAAACAACAAAACATCAAATATTCTACCAAACGGCTGAATAAGGTTCTGTTGTTAACAAGTTTTAAATTTAGAGGAAGTCGAATAGCTCCCTAAACCTCTAATAATAAATATGCTTGAGTGTAGCTTAAAAGCTTAGGTTGACCTTGTCTTACTTAGCAAACAACTTTGAACTCCTCGCATTTTTTAAGCGTTTCCATAATTTACATACAAATAAATTAACAGGGTGAAATAGGTTTTAATATGTTTATTTTGTCATCCAGGTAAGGGAAAATTCCAGCTGAGCAGTGACTTCAGCAACAACGCCATCAGCGATTATCAATGGCAAGAGTCAGGTACAGTCATAGTACAAACTTTTATTTTGTATTATTATCATGCTTATTAGAAATAACATATTTTTTTCAATACTACAATGATAAAAACACATCTTATACGAATAAACAATTTGACAAAGTGTTCCTAAAAATATCTAAGTTGCAATTATTATCAAAACTATCCCTAGACAAAAAGGGATTCTCAAATGTTTGGGGTACAGTAGGTACAAACATATCATAACCGTCTGTGCTCTTTTAAAAAAAGAACTTCCATACTGTAAAATGTATATTTTAACGTAGTGTTGGTTTTTATAGATTCCAGCCTTCATATGGACACAAATCCTTTTCCTAGTCATAAAACTGTGAATTTAGGGGTTAAACTATAACTTTAAATACAAACGAAATTCCATTTTAAATACCTACTAAAAACATACTGCTAAAATTATCTCAAGTAATACCCCTAAACGCTTAATTTCATATTTGTAACCGAGCATTCACAGTCGTAACAATGCTTATTTTATGGTAGGTAGATAGCACATAGATGCCACATGGCTGAGGCAGAAAAATCAACATAGTTCGACAGCTCAAGCATAGATAGCGCTGCGAGGGAATTCTTTTAAGAGTCTCAAATAGAGCCACTACGCACGGAAAGTTCGTCTGTTCTCGAAAATCGCACGTTTTGGTCACAATTAAGTAATTTATATCGGACAAACTCGAGCATGTCGAGCCGAGGGGGCAGAAATACGGCGAGAGATGGCAGCGCATTCTATGCTTGAGCCACCGAACTATGTTGATTTTCCTAGCTCAACATGGTGATATCCATGCGCTGTCTACCTACCATAACATTATCTTTGGGTGGTACATATCAGCTGTTTGTTACAGAGTACGGGGACCCAGCATACATCCCTCCCTCCCCCAGCCACCCTACCTTGGGGTTCTCAGATGACTCCAGCAGTCATTCAGCCAGCTCCTTGCTCTGCATCCTTACACTAGCTGTACTAGTCTTCAGATGACTAACGTAGTCACATGTCTCATAATTACTTAATTATAAACAAACTATCAATACGTAATTAGAATACAATGTAAATATTGTACAAAGATAATGTCATTGAGTTATCTAAGATAAATGAACGATCAGTTATAATACAATTTTAAACATGTAATCACCAGTTTAAATATTTTTGTGTTAGTATTAACAAACTGCAATAAAACATAACACAAACAACTTAAACATATTGACCAACTCATTGACTTAACTCTTAGGCTTTCGTGGCCGGCCACAACAATCTAGTTCTTCCGGTTCACATCACGTCAAAACTTCATGATAATTCGCTTGAAATATTTCTGTCTCGCTGTGACCACCACATTTACTGATTAACTGAAACTGAGATACGTCTTGCTGTCTGCTATCCTATTGGTGGCAGGGCTGCCAACCGTCCATTGGAGCAGGGATGCCAACCGTCCATTGGAGCAGGGATGCCAACTGTTCTCATTCACTGTGACACTATCGAAAAAGCCTCTTCAGGGCTGTTTGCCAGCTTCTTGAAAGTTTAATGGTGTCTCCTTTGTTAAAGTTACTACCATTTTTAATTATTTCAATGGTTTCTCGGATGGCTCTAGGTCAGTAATGTGAAATTTGTGCCAATACTTTGGCTTTGTCACATTCTATTGCATGTTTTGTGTTGTAGTTGTGTCCTTACAAGGCCGGTTTTTCAACGACTTCGTATTTTGTGTGTCTGATGTGTTCCTGAACTCTCGTTGAAATAATTTATCTTTTAGTCTCGCCAATATACACCGCACCACAACTGCAAGGAATTTCGTAGAATCCCGGCGTGCACAATGGTATCTGGTCGACAGCGAGATCGAAATATCTGAAGCTAAATATTATGATGTTTTGACGTGGTGTGAACCTGAAGAACTAGAGTTCCTTACTTATTTTTATCGAATGTTTTTTTTAAACGTACGTATTTATAATTTTCTTATAAGAGCTTTTCACTTCAACAATGATGAAAGATAAAACGTGTTTTTAATTATGTACATAATACCCAGAAACAATCACCGAACTGTGGACGAAGTACAGAAAAATATGACGTACGTTGTAATTTAATATAATGTACAAATATATTGCTAATATACCAAGGTGTAAATTAAACATGCATACTATATATTGAGTAGAATAGTGTCGAACTGTAAGAAAAGATCCATATATGTATAAGTTTGAACAATTGTAAATAGAAAGTACCTTATATACGATGAATAAATTGTATATTTCTGTAAAGAGAATAAAGAAACTAACAGCACTATAATTATTAATTTACTTTTTAAACACGTCCTGGCTTGACCCGAGTTATTTATAGTCTCTACGCCTGTGTCCGTGTACATGTAAGTTTCGTCATAAATATCTACAATTACGTGATATTATACTGCATTGAAATTACCGAAATAGTTGTTTTTTATTCTTGCATATTGTCTTCCAAATGTGCCGTCCTTGAGATATTTTGCTTTAACGTTCGCAATGTCTTCTTTTTTCCAGAACGTATTAATTATTTGTTTATTTGTATAGCACAATGAGTCATGGAAAACTCGTACGTTATGTAGCTATGCGAAGGTAACGATACAATTGTACTTAATCACAGGTGTAGTTAACTCTCTTTACTCGTGTATACAATTACATAGCCTACTTATTAATAACTTAGTTTAGAGGCACATATCAGATTAAAACATTTAAACATTATTACATTTAAAATTTCTTGGAATACACCTTGATCGAGGTTTGACTTGGAATACTCACGTAGACCACGTTTGCTCAAAACTATCCTCAGGAATTTATGTTTTGAGGAAACTGTCCGAATAATGCCCAACTCGGGTACTTATGACAGCGTATTACGGAGTAATTTACCCACAATTATCCTACGGATTGACTTTGTGTGGAGGTGGCACAAACAAAAATTGGTCTAGGATTCTTATTCTTCAAAAACGAGCAGTCAGAATAATCGCCAAATTGCGAGGAGAGTCGTGTAGAGAGGCATTCAAAAGTATAAAACTGTTGGCTCTACCTTGCCTCTACATTTTGGAGACGTGTCTCTTTTTCAAATCAAAAAGTAAGACGTACACTCTTATGAAACTAGAGGCAGGGACAACTACCGAAGTGGGAGACACAGAACGGTAGTTCATGAACGTTTGCCTTCCCAGATAGGAGTTCATTTCGTCAACAGTCTACCAAATTCGTTTAAAAATGCCCTTGAGCCTAAGGCATTCAAAGCCCGTCTTAAAACAATTCTGATTGCTCAAGCATTTTATGATACAGACGAGTTTACGGCATTCAATTGGGGAAACCCTATGATTGGCTGACTGATTAGGGACTAGAGTGGCTACATTCGAATCTATGGGAGAGAGTGAGTGTAAAACCTGTATGTTTGAATTGGATTTAGATGTAAGAATGCAAGGAAAATTTTAGATACTCAAACCTTTGACGATTGCGATACATTTATTGTAAATGTGCAATATGCAATAAAACATTTATTTATTTAAATTTTTTAAAATCATTGATAGAGAAGAAAGCAGCTTATCCATATATCAAGTACACATTTAAATTTTTTCAGAAATGTAGTAAAAGCTTCTTAAAGCAACAAATTAATCAATTCAGGACTGATATACGTATTTGTAGCTGTTATGGACCGTTGAGAGGGTTGTGTATGGCGGGTCTACTGTGTTTTTATGGTAGTTCCAATAAAGTTTTATCATATACGTGATACAAGGGTAGATATATAGCCCAGGGACAATACAGGGTTATTACAAATGATGTTCCTCATTTTGATTATAAATTTTACTGGGTAAAACTGCTTTTAGACAATTTTAGTTTGTACCATTGGAAAGAAAACTCATAAAGCTTTATTTACACTGTTTTGGGTACTTATTTGCTGTTTGTTAAGTCAACTGTTGTATGTGTTGTGTAATGCTTAAATTTGAAGAGAATAAAGCTTGTTAAGTGCTGGATTATCACATTAACCAATATTTCATTGGTGACCAACCACTTTTTAGTGCCAGGTTTAATGAAAATCCTCTTAGTAACCACTCTATTCACTAGTAGTAATTGAATTTTAAAACAAATGGCCGCATTAGAAAAAGATGTTACTAATGGCTGCCTGGGACTAAATTGGGCGCTTAGGTCTGAATGATGGTCTGAATCCAGTCCCAGGCAGCCATTAGTAACATCATTTTACTAATGTGGCCATTCGTTTTAAAATTCAATTACTACTAGTAAATAGAGGGTTACTAAGAGGATTTTCATTAAACTTGGCACTAAAAAGTGGTTGGACACTAATAAAATATTGGTTAATGTGATAATCCAGCACTTAACAAGCTTTATTGTCTTCAAATTCAAGCATTACACAACACATACAACAGTTGACTTAACAAACAGCAAATACGTACCCAAACCAGTGTAAATAAACGTTATGAGTTTTTCTTTCCAATGGTACCAATTTAAATGGTATAAGAGCAATTTTACCCGGTAAAATTTATAATAACAATGAGGAACATCATGTGTAATAACCCTGTATTGATATTAAGTTCTTTGAATAACGCAATGCAAGAATCTGGAAAACCCAGTCCTCCTAAATTGCCTCTCTTTGCCATTTGAAAATAGTTTTTGGTCCAGCAGCATTTCTCATATCAAAATTCCATAAATTAAATGTGGGTAAAAAAAGCGTAATTTGAATGTATCGAATGGCAAACGTTTTATATACAGGGTGAGTTTTTGTCCCCCACCTTAACTTTTGAAAAAGGAAATGGTTTTTTACACTTTAGGAAAATATGTTTTTATAGGATTCTGAAGTTTGGTTTGACGTACGCGTACTATGCGTCACCCACCCCACCCAAATGTTTTAAATACAAACCTCCCTGGCATCCCAAAAGAAAGGAAATTTAAACACAAATTCAAGGACGTAATGAAAGTTTTCATCTCGACTCGTTTTTTTGTCATACTAATTTAAAGTTGACACAAAATCAAGTTTAAAATGCCACATTTCATATACAATTTATTTTTAATGACATAATTTTCTTCAAAATACTCTATGGGATTACGTTATAGGGTTTCTCATGTTGCCCTCAAAATATTTTGAAGAAAGTTTTGACGTTCGAAATAAACTGTATGTGAAACGTGTCATTTTAAACCTGATTTGGTGCCATCTTCGAAATCGCTATAACAAAAAACGAGTTGAGATCAACGTTTTTCTTTGCGTCGTTGAATTAGTGGAAAAATTCCATTTCTTTTGAGGTGCCTCAAAAGGGGGTAAAATTATTTTGCCCCTCCTCCCGGATTTTGGGTGGGGGTGGGTGACGCAATGTACGTCAAAACAAACTTCAGAATCCCATAAAAATAATCCCAAAGGGTTTTTAAAAATACTTACTTTTCAAAAGTTAAGTTGAAAGGGACATTTAAAACTCACCCTGTATAGCCTACGTAATAAGTTATACTATCGAATGGCGCGAAGCACAAGAAATGATATTGATAACGTTAGAGCAACTGGTTGAGGTTGAGTTGAGGGTTTAACAGTGAGCAGTGACGAGTGTCAAGTACAGACGTGGTCAGCTGCTTACAAACACTTTACAACTTACTGAGCCTACTCGCTCCAGTGAACACACCTTTACTCAACAAGATAGCCACCACAGATTTCATCACACCTCAGTGTCTTCTAACCTACTTAAGTGTTTGATCATGTTATCTTGCGCTCGTCGTATTGTAATGCTCGCCATTGAGTACGACATATTCCATACATCTCAACATGTTTGTAACCATTCCTGAACATTCTCGATGGGTGATTTCCATTAGAACTGATGTTATGTTTTTTTCAGGGTTTTCATACTTTGAGAAGGCTTGAAACACCTTGAAACGTGTTTTATTTTATTACAAACATATTGTTTCATTTATCTGACTTCCCATAGGTGGTAAGTCCTGGCCTTTCTCTTTGTGATGTTTTTTGTGTGGAACACCAAAGAAAAAGTGTTCCAGGGCCACCATTTAAGAGTAAGTAGTTAAAATTGGAAACAAAACATGATATCAGTTCTAACGGATATCACTCCTCGAGAATGTTCAGGAATGGCTGCAACCATGTTAAGACGTATGGGATATGTCGTACTCTATATCGTAAAATATGTCGAGCATTTATATTCCAGATAAAGTCAGTTTTGTATCGCTAATAAAAAATACTTAACATAAAATGACGAGTACCTTCTATTGGACCACCCTGTACGCATACCCTTAATGTTACATACAGAATACATAACTGCTAGTTAAAGAACTACAGAACTAAGAGTAGACAATGTTGTTAGCAGATGTAATGTAAAAGCGGAAAAGTAGCATTTGTAAAGCGGTGGACATTGTAATGGAGGTTTCAACAAAACTGTCCATATTTTATGCACCAGTAATTTAAACACAGAACATCTTTTGTACTCATTTAGCGGGCCGGCCTTTGTCACTTGGATCCGCGTTTCAAAATAACACAGCTTCCGTTTTAAACTAGACTGTAATGGAAATGTGTTCAGGAAAATGCTCAAATGTGTTCGGAAAAATTCGTTATTCTGTTCCTATGTTAGTGAATTTATAAAGAAAACAATTAAAATTCCTGTTTCGTAGACTTGATGTTTTTCTTAAATTTATTGTAAATCAAATATATAAGCCGTTTGGCAAATATCATCCTGAATCAAGAAAACAATTGAAACATACTCGTATACCAAATAAATTTAGTTTGACATTTTATAGGCTTGTACCTACGGTAAAACATAGTAGAATATATTTGTTTCAAGTTTGTTGTTGGCGATGGCACAATTTCTGAGGTTTAAATGTTATTGGGGACTTTTTCCATCGTTTTTAGTGGACAAAAAACACAACGTTTCGGTACCTGGAATCTGACCCCATCTTTAGGGGAAAGTAACGTAAACATAACACAATACATTGGTAAAATAGTTAGCCTAAGAGCAATCAGGGTAATCATCCAGCAATCAGCCTAAAAGTTGGTCAGTCTGATTCTCTGCTAATATTGGTCGTCCACTGCTCCGAGCCAGCCAATGGGGTGGTTGGTCAGGCGGTCCGTCAGAGTACAGCTGTCACTGGCCGTGTATTTACAGTCGGCTTTATATTGTAACACGACTACACCTCAGCGATCGTCAACACGCTCACCATTCATCCCATGTTCACCATAAAATACCATCTAGAGTGGTCTGTGTCTCGAATTATATAGTCTCGTAGAGCAAGGCAGCTTAGAACAAGAGAAGTGTGGAGGTAAAGTCACCGAGGCACTGCGAGGCACGTCTCGGTATTGAGGCAATGAAACGTGCACAAGTTTTGTAGTTAAAATGGCGCCAAGCTTGTCTCTACACGACAACACTGTCTATATTCCCAACTTGTTCCATGGCAAGCGTAAGCTAGGTCTCTGTTTTAACTCCGCCACTGTGGGGGTTCTATTTTAAGATCACTTACGTGTGGTTTAGTCAATGGGAACGGTGACCGGCACGTGTGGAAGTTGACGGCGTATTCTCTTGTATTAATGTTGCAACTTTTTACATTGTATAGAGGAGGAGGACACGTTTTCGTTGTTTTGGGTTGATAACATTTCCAATAAGAGATTGCAAAAGAGAGCGTGTGAGAAAGTCACAGTATAAGTCAAATACACCAAAAAGATGGAAAACTATAATTAAACAACAACAAAAAATGGGCTAGGTTTCAAAGTGTGAAATAGGTCATATATTTTTGGGGCAGGCTTCATTTTACTCGAATAAATTAGGTAATAAGTATTGCTAGGTCTATTAGTTAGGTTAAGCAAAGATTATATTATGGTGGCATAACTGAGGCAGGACAACATAGTTGCGGCCGCCCTGCACGCACAGAGAGTCTCAAGTAGAGCGACTGACGCACACGCAAATTCGTTCGTTCTCAAAAATCGCACGATTTGGTCACATTTAAGTCATTGACATCGGACAAACTCGAGCATGTGTAGCCGAAGGGGGGGGGGAAGACGGCGAGAGATGGCAGCGCTCGCAGCACTATCTGTGCTTTGGCTGCCACAACTGTGTTGATTTTCCTTCCTCAATCAATCGAAATCTATGCTCCGTCTACCTACCATAACATAATCTTTGTTTTACGGTCTAATAGACTAATAGTTTAGCGAACTAATGGCTACATAATTATAGTATTTCGATAAGTTGCTCTGATTCATTGCACTTCATCCTTGAATGTTGTCGAATGTTGTGGAATTTTATTAAAACCATTTCATGATTTCAAAACTGAACAGTATCACTGATGATATTGCTCTGTCTTCAGTAAGCCTTTACGGGAAGCAAAGAACGAGCTGAATGTCTCCTTGAAAAGCCTATCGAGAATCCCAGATCGGCAGTTATTTGGATTGATTTCTTTATAAATGCGTGGAGTTTTCCACCAAACTTACTTTTCCTTTCAATGAATACACTGTAGTGAATATTTACGCTTCTTCAACTTTGCTGACAAAACCATGAATTGACTTAAACACAATGTACCATTTTTTACATAATGGTAGTTTTATCAGATTTTAAACGTAACATTGACTGGGAACCCAAAGAGAGAGTCTTATATTTTAGCACAAAACATTTTATCATGTCAATTTCCTAATTCTTTTAATGATCTTTTTCTTCTTTAGCGATGCAAAACTTTAGAAATAATATTTCAATATCATCATTTATAAACATTTCAACAAATTACCGAAATAAATTGTTATTTATTTGTACCAACTGTGTTTGAAACAGATCAAAAAAGATTTATGTAATGTGCCTTGTTTTACTGTACATATGTTTTATAAAATAGGGATATCAGCTGGCAACGAATAGCAATAAAGCTGGCAACGAGCCAGCACCAAGTGTACGTTGTTGGAACAAAGTGTTTACGTTTTGGCAGCTGTTTAAAGGGGTTTCCCGGCAATTATTCAATTTTTCTCGCTCCTTGTAAGAGGTTTGGTCTAATTGTCAGGCGTCGTTGAGTTATGCCTTCATTTTGCGATTCAATATTACCATTGGCAACGAAGCTCAAATTGTTAATAGCTCATTGTTTAGTTTAGTTAAATTTCATTTAATATGGAAAAAAGAAAAAAGAACACATTTGTATGGGAAAAAGGGCTGTTTAAAGGGGTTCCCGGCAATTATTCAGGTTAAAAATCCTTGAACTGAACATTTTTAAAAAGATTTGGCCCAGAAATTCCAGTCAGTCGTTGAGTTATGCACGAAACACATTTTGCGATTCATTTTATATAATAACCTGTGTTTGAAATTGTGTAAAATATTAATCCTATGAACAAAACACTTGGAATGTTCTCCTTCATAACGATTGCTTGATCGCAATTAGTTGATTTGTACCAGGCATCTGTACAGCCTTGACTGACAGTGTCACAGTGGATGGACCGTGTTGGGAGTTGTAGCCCCACGAGAGCTACACTCATACATTTACATCGGTCTTGTCCTCTGCAAGTTGACACATGAAATATTCTCAGAAAGGTTCAACGGAAATCATTTCTTTTCAAATTGGTATATATTTCAAACAAAACTAGGCAAACAGTTAGTTGTTATACATTGTATACTGGCTCCAAACATATTAAAAATATAATAAGCCGTTTCGAGACCGTTCAAATACACTCAATATTGCACTGTAAAATATTTGTATCTTAGTATTGTGAAGAAAAAGAATCCTAACCTAAAACCTTAAATAAAGTAGTTTTAGTTTTAACTCATTACAAGCTTACTGACCGTACTTAAATGGTATGGTCAAAACAATCAATTACTAGCTGAGAGTTCCCGCGCTTCGCCTCGGGACTTCGTTACTATAGCTGTGTGTAAACTTTAAGAAAGATGCAAATCAACAAGTAAAAAAATGGTTTCTTATCTACAGAAAACAGTTTAATTTGCCTGTTAGTTCACCACTTCTCCTTTCCTGTAAAACAGCCTCATTTACTTTTACAGGCCACCCGGCCCTTTGCTGCAATTTTGCTGGTATTGGCGGCAATTCGAGCCTCCCGTTCATCCAGTGTCTCAGATGCTCTTTGTGAGGCATGCCTCATTCTGCCATTTTCAGTAGGTCCTGGTGTAACTTAGGACTTTCATTAAGCTATGGTTTCTAGAAAAGGTTCACCGCTAAATTACGGCCGTTAGCGGTGAACGTAATGACGGTGGACGTAACACAATATTTAAGCAGATGTAGACAAAACAACTTTGACTCGTTGTTTTAGTGTCAAAGTTTATTTACGTATGTAGTAGTGGACAACAGACTTTTGTTTACAAAACGTGTCACCTGGTGAGAAAACCTTAACTAGTTTTCACCGCTAACTTTACGTCCACCTTTTCACAGGAAACCACTCTCATCTGATTGTATTGAAAACAAAACTCACCGTCATATTACGGCCGTAATGTAGCGGTCACCGCTTTCTAGGAAACCATAGCTTTAGCGATTTGCAAGGCATGCCTGATTCTATCAGCTAACAGCCTAGCCTCACGGTCTTGAAGGAGAGGAGGCTCAAGGCCTCTGTAGAAATATTTTTTTATCTCACCCTTGCAGCCTCCACTAGCTAGAGCCCTAGCTTTGATACACATCTCTAACTGCTCAAACTATCTTGAGAAATACCAGTGCTTTTTCATCTCACCCTCTGACACTTAGCCTCCAGGGACTCACTAGCAATAGAGCTGCTACACGTACTAGCGCACTCTGTCAACTGATACACATCTCTAACTGCTCAAACTACGTGGCTAACTGTGTTGTAGTAGTATACCTTCCATGCTAGGTACCAGTGCTCAGGATCTCAAGGGGTGAACAGTCATCTCACCCTCTGACACTTAGCCTCCAGGGACTCACTAGCAATAGAGCTGCTACACGTACTAGCGCACTCTGTCAACTGATACACATCTCTAACTGCTCAAACTACGTGGCTAACTGTGTTGTAGATATATACCTTCCATGCTAGGTACCAGTGCTCAGGATCTCAAGGGGTGAACAGTCATCTCACCCTCTGACACTTAGCCTCCAGGGACTCACTAGCAATAGAGCTGCTACACGTACTAGCGCACTCTGTCAACTGATACACATCTCTAACTGCTCAAACTACGTGGCTAACTGTGTTGTAGATATACCTTCCATGCTAGGTACCAGTGCTCAGGATCTCAAGGGGTGAACAGTCATCTCACCCTCTGACACTTAGCCTCCAGGGACTCACTAGCAATAGAGCTGCTACACGTACTAGCGCACTCTGTCAACTGATACACATCTCTAACTGCTCAAACTACGTGGCTAACTGTGTTGTAGATATACCTCCATGCTAGGTACCAGTGCTCAGGATCTCAAGGGTGAACAGTCATCTCACCCTCTGACACTTAGCCCAGGGACTCACTAGCAATAGAGCTGCTACACGTACTAGCGCACTCTGTCAACTGATACACATCTCTAACTGCTCAAACTACGTGGCTAACTGTGTTGTGATATACGTATTCCATGATAGGTACCAGTGCTCAGGATCTCAAGAGGTGAACAGTCATCTCACCTCTGACACTTAGCCCAGGGACTCACTAGCAATAGAGCTGCTACACGTACTAGCGCACTCTGTCAACTGATACACATCTCTAACTGCTCAAACTACGTGGCTAACTGTGTTGTAGATATACCTTCCATGCTAGGTACCAGTGCTCAGGATTCAGGGGTGAACAGTCATCTCACCCTCTGACACTTAGCCTCCAGGGTCACTCAATAGAGCTGCTACACGTATACTCTGTCAACTGATACACATCTCTAACTGCTCAAACTACGTGGCTCTGTGTTGTGATATACCTTCCTGGGTACCAGTGCTCAGGATTCAAGGGGTGAACAGTCATCTCACCCTCTGACACTTGTCCAGGGACCACTAGCAAGAGCTGCTATTAGCGCACTCTGTCAACTGATACACATCTCTAACTGTCAAACTCGTGGCAACTGTGTTGTGATATACCTTCCATGCTATACCAGGCTCAGGAAAGGTGTACACTTACCAAGATTGAATTCACTACAATCACTCTGTGCTTGTACACTGCAACAGATTCCAACTCAATTTCCATGCTCTCAACTGTCACCATTCCTTTTTTCAAACTGTTTTTTTAGTTCACTAGCATGAGTATACAGGGTGTCTCTAACTGAAAGCTGCCCAGTGCTAGAATCAGGGGGCATGATAGCCTCCTCTCATCAAAGAAAAAAAAGTTCTAATTAACATAGGTCGAAAATTCTTAGTTACCAAGTTATACAGGGTGAAAGATTTCGTCTGAATTTCAGTTCCCCTCTGAAACAAGCCTACAATTACTAGCAATTAAAGCTGCTAACTAACGTACTCTATGTAAAATGAACTGAAAATTGGACTAACTGTTTTCCAGACCTGTAGCTACAGTAGTTTTAAAATATGTGTGACAGAAATACCATGACACTTAGTCAGGAAAAACAAGTCATTACTTTTAAGGGAAAGCAGATTTACTATGTTAACTGATACAATCAAACACGAAATGATTTTTACAGGTTATAGAAATTCTAACTTCGAAGCCAGATGTCAAATAAGTCTATATTAACTGCATAACCTTTGAAAAACACTTAAATTTGTAGAGGCTTAACAGATTTTTGTCTATTTCAAAAAGTCATCTCACCCTCTGACACTTAGCCTCTTAGCAATAACTGCTACAAACTAGACAAAATCTGTAACTGCTCAAATACGTGTTTGTTCAGATACGTATACCTTCATGCTAGGTACCAGTTCAGGACTCAAGGTGAAAGTCATCTCACCCTCTACACTTAGCCTAGGGACTCACTAGCAAAATGCTACACGTACTAGCGCACTCTGTCAACTTACATCTCTTAATTAACTACGTGGCTAACTGTGTTGTAGATATACCTTCCATGCTAGGACCAGGTGGTTTCTAATAGCTTGACCGTAAATATCGACCATTTTTTTGTGTTCACATGAGATTGACTCTGTTTATGTGATCTTTACCACTGATATATGTGACTTGTCTAACAATGAATGAGGAAAGTGTAACATTACCAGATTGTTAATAAAATTTTTTTCTTCTTTTTGTACACTGCAACAGATTCCAATTTTCCTCTCTTCTGTCACATTCTTTTATTTCCTGTTTTTTTTTTTTATGTATATAAAAATGCTGTAAACTTGGAAAAACCTCTCGATTTCGGCTACTTGTTTTTACGCTGGGAGCACATACCTTTACAGTTAATTGTTTTAAAACATTATACATACTACAAGCTATAACGTTGGAAGTTGCGTTCAAGTTTAACACATTCCCTTGCAAGGCGCATTATGTGGAAATGAAGTTTGTATGATCAATTAATATGATAATACAAAGATTATGGCCAAAAATTATGGCCGCCAGGTGGAGCCACGTGACGTAATCACTTAAGAAGTGGAGAGGGAGGCACTCACTGAGCGCGAGGTCTGGCTGACAATAATCTACCCGGCTTTGTTTTGTGTTTTCCCAAAATATTTCCAAAATTGTCTGCTTTGAACCTTTCTTTGTCTAAGGTTTCTTTTTTCTTTGAGTTTTAACCTGCTTGCTTTAGTTTAGGCTATCGCCCAATATAAATCCTAAAAACTGCATTTCACTAATTTTTAACATCCACCCAGCAAAGCCAAACAGAGCTTGCCTTTTATTGACAACCTATAACTATGACAATTTCACTTCTTTGTCTCGAACTTTACCGAACTTTTAATCAAACTATCAATTAAACCTGGGGTCAAAATTTTAAAATAGGTTTTTAGTTACCTCTGTCAACATCTGAAAATTGCGTTGAGGGTTGTTACATCCCCGGGACGTTTCGATGTAAAACATCATCGTCCATCGTCAGACGTCTTGTTAGAAATCTACCTGTTTGCTCCGTTGTTGAACATAAAAACACGTTACACATTACGACGTCCAACAAGACTGCACGTCTGACGATGGACGATGATGATTTTACATCGAAACGTCCCGGGAATTTAACAAGCCTCAACGCAATTTTTTGGATGTTGACGGAGGTAACTAAATATTTCATTGTCAAATTAATACCCAATGGGCAAATAATTAATGTTTAAAATTTTAAAACAGTTCCCGCAAAGCATTTGTATGTGGGCTGGTTTCTGGAGTTGATGGTAACTACAACTTTGATTTCCCTGTTGGTAGCAGAAACATAAATGTGTATTCACCTACCCTCAATGTCCAGAGGTATATTCCTGATATGTAAATAGACAGTCAGGCAAGCGTTCATCTAAATATGGAACTTTGTATACTAAACTATTTATGTGAACTATAACAAAATATACTCAAATCGTAAAAAATTAAAACATGTCAGTTTCGAGTGTGCTGTCTTAGTGTAATTATTATTTATGAGAAGCTTAAATGTTTCTACAAGTTTAAATGTTCAGATTGCAAAGGTTTCTACATAGGCCAAACGGGGAGGAACTTCAAATCAAGATTCAGAGAGCGCATCCAGGCAATCAAATCAAATAAGTATGAAATCGAACTTTGCAGAACACATCCTCAACTCAAACCACAACTGTAAATGTATTGAAAAACCTTAACCATTTTGGATGTTGAAAGGAAAGGCCTTTGATAATGAACTGTAAAGAAGACCTCCACATATACGAGTATCTACGTAAAATAGAAACCCACACAACATATTGAACACAAGTCATTTAAATCTCAGAACCCGATATTCGACGAAATCAAAAGATAAGAAGTTCATGAAAACATTTCATATTATACACACATTCAAGGTTCTTCATTTTTTCAGTAACTATTTTTATTTCGAATTTTATCCATGTGATTTCTGTTTGTTTAGAAAATCATACTATTTACAATTATTATACAATGTACTTACAGCATGCGGGCAGATGACCTAGGGTTGAAACCGGTCCATGGCAAAATACAATTTTAAAGAGTACTGTGTTCTTTTCTTTTACCTAATTACTTATGAAATATAATTCAACTACAAGAAAAGACAAGTAAAGCATGTTATGTTATACACCACCTCTTCTCTCCACAAATCATGGGTATAGTGTACAGATCACTTTACGTTTAGTAAAGAATGAGCCGCATGTCTGCCTGAAAAGCCCATTGTGAATCCCAAATCGGCAGTTATTCAGATTGATTCCATTGTAAATGAAAAGGCGGAGTTTCCATCTGGTCTCGATTTCCTTCAAGGCAGATTTTTATATACCCACATTTTATCCAATTTAAAGTTTGTTTGGTTCAATGTTCTTCAACTCTGGATACAAACGTGGCAGTTATAAATGTTGAAGCTTAAGGCTGAAGAGAGCTGTAAGCAGCGAACAGCCCGAAATCAGTGGAAATAGCACGGAAAGCTGAAGACGAAAGCCGCTGTGAGCTGAGCGAATTAGGGTAAAAGATTACACAAAAAAATCACTCACGCAAGTGGCCCTTTTTTAGCTTCGTGTCGGGATAATCTTTTATTACTACTGGTTTAGATGTTATGTTATACTTAGTTTTAAATCAAGGCCAACATAGTAAGTTTCAACTTTAGATCTGTCTATCCTTCTATAGTTTAAAACACAAGCTTGACCTCAGATTGCGGTAAATATTGGGAAGTATATGGGACCTGTATATCCTGGTTACCTGTGACACAAACTCGTGTCCAGAATACTTACAAGTTCACTTGACTAAGCTACCGGTGTGCAATTCTTCGTAGCAATCTACGAACCCTGTTGTCATTGCTTCCTAATTATATATACTGTACTGAGGACTTTAAATCAACCTCTTTGTAGCGAATTTCCATAATAAATAGAGCTATTCATTCTCTCGCAAAGAGAAGGACGCGTCGTAGAAAGGTGTGGTTTGCAGTTTTTTTATTTAAACACCTCCTGAGTCATATGGCAAAACTTTATGTATATGTGTGTCTTTTTTTCAGTCCAATTAACCTATTTGACTATAACTTAATTCTCCTCGGAGATAAAATTATTTAGCGAATAACGCAGACAGACGGACAGACGGAAAACCAACCGAGATAGGTCAGATCCTGAAACGTCGTGTACTTTTGTTCACTCACAAACTGTGGAAAACGACCGTAGTTTTAAGCCTCAGCTATTGATCATGTTTATACAGAGTGTTCTTTTAAAACGCAACCAACTTTCAAACTATAGTAAGTCATTTTTTACAAGCGCTTCTGGTCATTGAATCAGACTTTGATCTATCAGATCTATCTATTTCCTAATTTGATGTTATTGTGAAATAAACGCAATCATGACTTTTATCAAAGCGTGTTTATTGTTGAAGAAAACTTAGGAGCAAGATAATTTGTTTTGTCAAGAGGCGTTTGGGGTGTAAGTATTCCAAACAAATCTGAAATTCACAGATTTGTTAAAAGGTTTAACGAAACAGGTTCCGATGGGAACAGAAAACACAACAAAAGTTGGACTGTACTGAATGAAAAAGTGAAAGAGGATGTTAGGGTTAGCTTAGAAAATTCTCCTAAAAGCTCTTTTAGAATTTTGAAATAACAAAAGCAAATAACCTAATTGTGCCTGCAAACTTGATCTTAATCACCTTTTGACACACAAAAATATCTTTCTCTTAGTATTCTTCAACAATAAACATCTTTGATCTGTACTAAAAGTCATGATTGCGTTTATTTCACAATAACATCAAATTAGGAAATAAAAACCACTATATTACTGCAATAGTACATACCATCTGATAAATATTGAAGTGAACAAACCAATGATACAATGTATGACCAGATAGCGCTCGTAAAAAATGAATCGCTATAGTTTGAAAGTTGTGTTTTGTTTAAAAAAAAACACCCTGTATAAGTGATAAACGGTGAACTCTATGATGGTTTTGATAGATCAAAAGTGTTTTTTTCATTTTGCGAGTAACGTGATAAATTTGAGCGCAGCTCGACTCTTTCCTGGTGAAAAACGAGCCGGCTTGTTCTCTCGCACAGTCTATCCGCATCCCAAATTGGTCATTATTCAGATTGATTCCGATATAAGTGAGAGGAAAAGCCTTTAGTATAAACTGGAAATACATGTTTTCTTTACCAGTTGTTCTCATACAATAATACATTTGCCGTTGATGCGTATAAGTAAGCTATAAACAGTTTGTCAACGATTTAAGAGGAACATCCCATTTTGTATAGTAGTTTTCTTTCTATTTCAAAAAGATTTAGTTAAGGTTTATATAGATGTAAAACATATTTAACTTGCTAGTCTATCTAAGTTTATTCTAAGCTCTAAAGTCGCAGCTAAGTTATAAAAAAATAGTGCATCGTAAAAAGTATTTAGCAAATTATTAAATTATAATACTGGGGAAAGAATACCCTACTTTTATTCTTCTGTAACTTTTATAGTACGAGTGCTTCATGAATAATGTGCATATGTTTGAAAAGAAGAAGTTCCAAAGTTGTGTTTACATAATTATATTGGGAGGTAATTTCCGCTCTCAATTACCAACGAGATACAAACTTTGAAAAGTGCTCTTTTTAGTTCTAGT
The DNA here is from genome assembly GCA_018831715.1 of Matsumurasca onukii. Classification (NCBI taxonomy): domain Eukaryota; kingdom Metazoa; phylum Arthropoda; class Insecta; order Hemiptera; family Cicadellidae; genus Matsumurasca; species Matsumurasca onukii. The sequence goes on from CM032060.1 coordinate 52,920,792, forward strand.
ATTTAATTTTTGTATATCTAAGTAACAACTAACGAAGGCACGTTGTCTGAAAGTAAGACATTCTTTTTTAACAATCCCGTAAATCCTATGTAAGGTTTTTAGGAGTATATCAGATTTATAATCTCTTATCTTTATAAACAAATCTAAGGTATTTTTCCGGATTTAGTCATAGTCAAATAATTTAGGTATTATATCTACACCTGTTATCCCGCAAATCACTTTGAAGTTCTTGACTTTCCAAAGCTCAATGTTTAACCATACTTGTTCGGACAGCATGTAGATTAGCCTGAACACACATAGCTTGTGAACGCTATTGGGAAATCAAACTTTGTACGTGTGGAACAACCTATGAGTAAACACGTAGTAGTGCATTCTCTCATTGCAGTGAATAATAAACCGGGCGACACGCAGCTAAGCACTAAAGCGCCGCTGGCATGAGTAAATCAAACTTCCTTTTGTGTTCTATTACGATGAGTGTTACGAGTGTAGCGAACGGCCTCAGCTTTACGGTTTTTTCTGGAAGTTATACTACATATAATGAAAGGAAAAACATTTCCCGTGTTTGTTTCAGTAGTCTCAAAAGAATAATAAGCAAGATAAGCTAGTATAAAACCTGGTGAATCGTTTAAAAACATCTTAAAAGTTAGATATCTTGACTCCTCTTTAGAGCTGCCACGATTATTCATCTGTTCTGATGTTTTATTAGCAAGATTATTTAAGAGTCACGTCTACCAGAGGTCTGATTATCAATCAGCAGCTGCTGACACAGCTGCACGTGCATAGCGTTATTGAAAACTCTTGTTAAACTGATCAGCTGTTCAGCTGTTTACGTCAAAATCTGTGGAGTTATAGTAAGAACAATCAAGTGTTGTAGGAGTACTCACATGTGAGCTTCATTGTTTTTGATACGCACTTTATGTTACTGTTTAGCTTCAATGTAATAAATGACGATGTAAAACAAGTTTTCGACCTTTCTTATTTTTATAGCTTAAATCCCCAATTTTTGGGGTTAGGTGAGCAATTTCGGTGGTCCGATTTTGCTGGTTGACGTATATGAATATTAACAAAACATATCTCGGTTTGGTCTAACCATTTCGTCTTCGAATGTTTTTAGTAATAATTTAGTTAATTAGCGTCTCTATTAACAAAAGGAACATTTCTACCCAATTTTGTGAAAATGAAATTAAAACAAAATTGAAAAGATTGAACTACTAACTAGCTCAAGAAGGGCTATACCTAAATTCTTAATTGAAATTTGGGCAACCTTCAAATTAGAAAAGAAAGTTTTATTTCAAATGTCAACCATAGCAATTAGAACCAGTATAAAAATCTTTAAACCCCATTTGCATAATCAGTAAAACGCATAATCTCACATATAAATTATGTCTAACGCATCCTTTGCGCTTGTGCAACTTATTTATATAGTAAGAAGGTGTACATTTATTGAATAAATGTTCTTTTTATTCCTGTAACCTATTTACTTTTTGTCATTGTGAACGACATGTTGAGATTAATGGTTTTGTTTCAACAGAAGGAAATTACAACGGTGGTCGTGTATTGTTTGTGACAACCTTCTATTTGATTTCATACTTGTTAATATATATTAGAGGCAGAAGTCCGGATATTTGAAAAATGAGTGTTATTTTACTGTAGCTTTTAAACTCTTTCTGTTCGAACAATTAGAGTCAGGAATCAGAACTTTGCTGCCATTGATTGCGTATCACAAGGAATAAGCATTTACAAAATTAATTTTAAATATCGTACAGTTAATATGGTTTCAAATAAATATAAATTTTAGTCTATCAGTCCGTGTTACAACAGTCACATTACAATATGGATCTTGTTCAAATGTGTTTTTTTCAAATTCCTTCAAGGATTTATTTTTGGGCCGGTTCTCCTTTTGGTATATTAATAATGTAAATGGTATTCCTCACAGCTAATTCGGTATGCAGAAGATACCACAATTAATATTATTTCAAATTCAACGAAAACTCTAGAAGTTCAGAAATGTGTGCTTTTGAAAAAGTACACATTTGTACACAATTTTTTGAAAGTTTGTGATGTAGATAAAAATTTATATTGGGACAGCCATATTGATCATATAAGTAAACAGATTTCCTCGAGAATTTGTCTTCTAAGATACCTCTCCCAGCATTGTAAGCCACTTCCAGAACGCACAAAAACGTGTTTCATAGTATATATTTTTAATTTTTTCTGGGGGAGAGTCTCCGGACCACCCTCATTCTGGGGTATTCCATATTCCCGGACCCCTGAAGATGTGTGTGTTTTTAGATATGCCTTACAAACCCCTCCAAGGTGCACAGTTTTATCGAGCCTTAAGACAGATAAAATCACGCAGTTCGTTCACACAGAAGAGGTATTCAGATTGAATCTGCTGATGTTCAAGATCTTAATGAGCTCGGCCTTTCTTTTTAATTGTCAAACTTTCTGATGAGAACAGATTGAACAAGTTAACGCAATCTTTATCCACGGAAACTAGGCTAATCAATGTTGAATCAGATACCGTACTTATATAACGTAAATAACCGAAAAGTTCAATGTTTGTTTTAATTAAATTGAACTTATTTGTAAAAGAAGTAAGTTTGTTTACACTTTAATGGTATTTTAACACTATTTTAGACGTATTTTAAGTTAGACTTTAATATATATTTTAGAGTCTTCTTGTGACACGGGAGTTATGACAGTTATTATTCTTCTTTTGGGCCGAGGTTAAGATCCCAAAGGTCGGAATTTGGGTGCCACCCTATTAAACTATTGTACTATCAATATGTAACAGTTTTGTAATTTTGCGTGTTTTCTTTTTTACACTAACCACTCTTCGAGGGTAAATTTAAGGTGAATATGGGATGGAGTGATGAGTGTTTTGATGGATGATGAGATGTTATCTTGTTACAAACTAGGCCGACTGTTCTTCATATTGGGTCATTAATTAATAGCCCGACGACCAATGGAGTGGACCAACGGCTTGACGTGACTTCCAAGCCACGGGGAACGTAAAAAGTCAGCATCACTGCAGCCGGAAATCGAACCCGGGCCACTCCACCAATATTATTAATTCATGACATAATGGTCCGGTATTGGTTGCTATCAGCTGTTCATTGGTTGAATTCCACACTGAACACAAATTTGCATACAGTTTCATTCGTCGCTTTCACAGGTGATTTCATTTTCAAGCCGGAATAATCATGGCGACCGACCGCTCGTTTCGCAAAATGTTTTCATCAAAGCATAACAGCGAACTATTCATTCCGACTTTAATCATTTCTTGTATGTATTTAGTGATATGTATTTTTGCAATGTTTGTAGCTATTGATAACAAATGGGAAATGATGTAATTGTTACTTAGATATATAATGTACAGTTCCTAACCAACTATAATCTAGTTCTTCCAGTTCACACCGCGTCCAAACTTCATAATTAGGTTGGGATATTTCAGCCTCGCTGTGGAGTACCATCTTCATTGGGTATTTCTGAGATTAAAATTTTATTACGGGTATATTTCAGATCCCGAAAAGTCGTGTTCTTGTTCACAAAAGCTATGGAAAACGTCCTTTATAACATGTTAATATAGAGAAACATGTTCATACATGTTAACATCTTAATATAGAGAAACTATGACGAACAGAATGGTAGAATCTACTAATGTTTGTTCATGAATTGTTTGACACATTTCAGTGGTACGTTAGTTTAGTCCAAGAGTGTATTACCAAACTTTAAGTACGTGTTAAATTAAAGTTGGTTGAATATTTTTATATATATTAAATATAGATGTGCTGGAGTGGACTCAATACAAGGTACCTGGCTCAATGGTTCACTAGCCACGGGCACTTCCAAGACTCGTCGAGAACAATTATTTCTCTTTCTTTGTCCCGATTGATGTTCTTTTGTTTAAAAACAAATTGTCCCCAGGTGGACGATTCGTAATAATCTCCCTTTGAATGTAACTTAATCGCGCTTTGTGTTAACGTTCCTTACTTTAGTATTTTTATATAGCCTATGTATTTATTTAAACTCTGCTCTTGAAACGTGCTTGGAAATTGTACCGTAATAATCAACTGGTTGTTTAAGAAATGTTAAGTCTAAATAATACTTTAACGTGACATGCTTAGTAAAATTGAAAAAACTATTATATTGTGTAATGTGTATACAGTACGTTTGTCTGTATGATGTTTGGTAACCTTGGATAGTCTTAATATTCTCTTATTAAGATCATATAGTCTTGTAGTTTTTGATTTTTTGGTTTGACAATGGAAAAGCGTCATTAACTATTCTCCGTTCACTTTCAGATAGCAGCATTAGTCTCAAGGAAAAACATGTTCATGATTCGACAAAAAAGCATAGTTTAAAACCGGTGGGTCACAGGGGGTTGTACTGTATTAACAAAAAACTTTGAGGTCCCTCCCCGGATTTTGGCTGGGGGTGGGTGACGCAAAACACGTCAACACTAACTTCAGAATCCTAAAAAACATTCCCCAAGGGTTTAAAAAATATTTCTATTTTCGAAAGTTAATATGGGGGGATTTAAAGCTCACCCTGTGTAACCGGTATTAAGAAGGCAGCTTTCTAGACTTTAAATTTTAAAATATTAAAGTTAGTTTTACTAACTTGTAAGTGAAAAATGTATACCAATGTAACAGACGAGTAGCTTGTTTCTTTGACAGCTACTTCGAAAGTAGTTCAATAAGTCTTGTGTTCGTGAAAATGATATACCAAGTGAGCGCGGGCATCGGCAACTCATACAGGAGAAGGCTCATTTTCCAACGTACGCGCAGCGGCGTCTGCTGTAGAGCGAGGAACGTTTGTTAGTGAGCAGCAAAACAGTAACCATTGGTTTGCCAGCCCCATGCGCGTGCGAAGCAAACCCTCAAACACCACAGTTCACTAACTACTCTTCGTCTCTACTCAGAAGTCAGTACTCAATACCTGAACTACTTTATATTAATAGTCTACCACTTTACAAACTTTTAGTTTGTACCACCTTCACCACTAGAATGATAATCACTCTAAAACCGAACTAGCGATATTTATTAGCAATTGCGTCTGCAAACCTTTATACGCCACACTTCTCGTTCTCATTCACTTGACACATTTACGTACTGAAGTCACTTCACGTCTGACAACCGGACTACGCAGGGGATGGTTGGGAGGCGGGGATGGTGGTGTGTGAGCGCCGAGCCGACGTGACTCAACACACCACACCACACAACAGTGAGCGAAGACAGACACAAGACAGCAATGTGACTGGGATGCTCGCCCATACTGAACAACGCACACAGTAGAACCGAATTACGAGATTTATTTACAATTTTACGTTGGTGATTTGGATGGCAACCATAAAATACTGGGTTTGAAAGAAATCTTATTTTTTACTTTGGCTCCGGCGCCCCCACCCCCCGCACCACGGGGGTTGCGGGGTGTTAAATACGCCGCTGAAACTATTACAGTATTATCATAAGGTTCATCTATTCATCGACCTTTATTTATAGATGATTGAACAGGCTTATATTACATTTTTAGAACAAATAAGCGTTACATTTTTAATTATAACGCTCTTTGTCAAAAACGGTGCTAATTAGGGGGTGGTCATAGCTCAGTGATACAGTGCGTGCTTCGATGGTAATTAGCCCGGGTTCGATTCCCGGCGCAGTGGTAACTTTTACGATGGCCATTCCCCGTGGTTCGGAAGTCACGTTAAGCCGTTGGGCTATTAATTAATGACCCAATCGAAGGGACAGTCGGCCCTAGTTTGTAACAAGACTACACCTCATCATCCATACAAATACACTCAAGACCCTTAATTTCATATTCACCTTAAAATACCCTCTAGGAGTAGTCGGTGTCTCAAATCAAAGTATCAAAATTTTATATGTGGCTATTTTGTGTATTTTGTTGTTTTTAAAGGATCATCCATTGCAAATAAACTAGTCTGTGTTGTACTCTCCAGGTGGGGTTTTCTTTTTCGTTTGGTTGCTTTGAATTTATAACCTCACTTTTATCTAATCATTATTACACCCTGAAGAAATTAGCTATTTTATTTTGATTATTACTTTAATTCTAATAGTTTGTACAATTTAATTGAAAACACTGTTCTCAATATGTAATTAGGCTTGATTTCTTTACAATAAAAATAGGCCAATACATCTGTACACTCTTGTAAGAAAAGGACTAGCCTAGGCCTTGATAAGGAGCTAAGGCCATAGCAACTTTATTTATTTATAATCATACTTTAAATTGTTTAAAATCTTCAAAGCAATTAAACTTATAATAATGGAAGACAAAGCATTTGACGGCGTGTTTACAGCGTTGAAGACAGTTTGTGACAAATTGATAATAGATGTCAACAAAAATAATATTGAGGATTTAAACAATCTCTTAACCTCTCTGCCTCAAAATTCAATCCAAAAGTTCCAGCCTTACATTTGTTTTCCCATTGAGATTCAATTACTCAAAATAATAAGGTATGCCTAGTATGACTTAACTTTAGTGTAGAGAGGTAGGTCAGTAACCTAAGATAAGGGGATTGAGTGACCTTTGAAAGGGATTCTCCACCGCAAAAGAGCTTTTTTGGCTATTTTTCAACAGGGGTTTAGAATGCTCTCAAAGTCGGTACTGACATCTCATCGGCCAGGCAAGATGATCGCTTGCCTCTGGCAGTTGAGTAACGCCGTGCTCTTTTAATTTGCTTCAACAATTTGATAGTTTTTGGATTGCACTAAATCATCTATCTATGTATTTTTCCTGTTCATGGTGGTATGACCATAGAATTTCCATATGGTCCCAAACAGATCGGTCAGATTAATCATTGCCTTTTTCAGTTCTCAGCAGAAACTAATGCTCCTCGGGTGCTTGGAAAAAGTGTTGAGTTTGAGTCACATTGATTCTGCCAGCACTCTGTTGAGACTGAACGCTCTTGTCTTTCAACAAGTTGGTGTATGCAAGGAGAGCTTTTCTGGTGAGTTGAAATGTGTATCTAAAGTACATTAAATTAAGTTTTTTGTGACTGCTTTCATACTTTTTCTAGTTTAGAAAATTAACTAAATGCCAAATTGATCATATAGATTTGCTTAGTCATTCCAGATAGTAAAATTAAACGCACAAAGATTTTAAAAAGTCATAACAACTCTATTAAAATAGAATGTGCATAGAACCAGAAAGAGTTGTATGTTTTGTAGCTTTGTAGGAGTAAATTATAATTGTATGTCTTCTTGCCAATCGTTCTTTATGACCTTGTAACTATCATGAGGGTTTATTTGGCTGTGCACTATTTTAGTGTCTGAAGCCTCAGAAGAACTCAAGTTGGGCGTGGTAAAATGCCTTTCTCGAATATGGTTGTCTACTTTGTCCGAAGTATTATACGAGGTCTACAACAGAGACTACTACCCTCGACTCAGTCCAGTCGTGTTTATGCTTGTTCAAATAGCCAAGAACGAAAAGTACACCGAACTGAGGTAATTACTTAAAGTTATCATGTCCTGTTTGCTCTAGTTTTAGTTGTTGGTTTTTATTAAAATTAGATGATTTGCTTTAAGTGGAACATTTCACATGCAAGAGTGGAAAGCCAAAGGAAACATACTAACCCTAGTTAATTCTGCCCTACTTCAGCAATACGCCTCTAAATTCTGTACTGTTACTGGGTACATTGCCCAGGAAGTGCTACAACCTGGTGGGGTTTTCTTGTACCTTGTTACTCGGTTCACTAAATATACTCCTCCCACCTAGGCCTCCTGAACCTAGCTGGTATCATGGACTTTTCTAACCTGATACTGACAAAATATTTAGGTATTGCTTTTTCTCTTTGATCCCAGTATTTACTGTTTCTTCGGTGGATTTCTCCCTGATTAATGTTTATTAGTCGAAGTTTTGCTTTCGGACTACTTGTTGTTAGAGCAAACTACGTGTTACAGTACAGTATTTATGGAAACTGAATTTTCAAGTCTCAACGTGAAACTCCGCTTCCTTTCCATCTCCGTAGGTTAACCCCTCACTCCCTCAGTTTGTCACTAGTGCAACCTCGTGTCTAGACGTCTAGTGTTGTTTGTAGTGTATGATCTGTGCGTCAGTCGATACGTCTGTGAATAGTTTACTTAAATATGTTCGAGATATAAAGGTCCAATGCCCAAAACTTTGAATACTAGAGGTCATAGCTAGGTATTTTGACTCATTAACTCGTTAACCTCAATAACTTGATTTGTGGCCGGTTCTCCCTCAATAGCTCAAACTTAAATTACTCGAAAAACTCAATAAATTGAATTTTAACTTATCTCCTTCAGCTTCGAGTCATCGAGGTTCCACTGTAGTGATTTTGTTATCTAACAGCTGTAAGAAAATGTTTGAATCACAGTTGTGGATAATATTGCAGGGTATCTGCGCTGGAATGTCTGCTGATTCTCTGCCACGTGCACGACTCAGCTGACATCAGTGATGTCGAGATGAGGCTCAGGGCTCGTAAGATTGTCATGTTGATGATGCCGGGAATAGTGTCCTGCTGCACCAGCATCACTGCCGAGCCGATATCTCAGAATCATAAAATCTCTGTGGTAAGTTATAGAATATTGTTTGTAAAGTAGGCTTATTAATGAACTTTTATGCATAAAAAGAGTACACAGAACAATTACTAACTAGCTTTTGTCAGTTTTAGGGAATAGGGCACTAGGCCAGGATATGCTATCAAAAAGGAATAGAAAGAAGAGCAGGTTTATTTAGCTAGAGGTCACAGGCTGTCAAATTTTCAGCCCTACTAGAGGCGGCTTTGTGTAAAACAGGCCTTATCGGGGGAGTAAATAACGTTGTCATATCGTTGAGTGTCAGGATTAAAACGTTGTCAGTTCAGAATCATTTCAAGAGTAAACTGGTTCTTGATTTAAGGGATATGGGTGTAACACAACTAGTTGTTTTGTCGGAAAATAAATGAGCACACAGAAGAATAACTAATTAAACTTTGTCAACGTTTTTGAGAGCAGCAAACATCACTTTGAGAAAATAAATTTTCACTTTAAAATCAGAAATAGTACTCAGAAGTATCTCACTCTTTTAGTCACCCTAACGGTGTAAACTAATCAAACCATTGCTAGTTATAAAATTTTATTGTTTCACGGTCAGGCAAATCTCAAAGTGTGGAGCCGCGTTGTGTGTTTGGTGATGGAGGACCGTGAGCCGCCGCAGGAGCGTACCGAGCCATCCCTGACACAGCCCGGCGGTGACACCATGGCTGAGCGGGTGCAGCTGATGCAGCAACAACTACGTACTGCAGAGTGGCTGCAGGAGACTGCAGATCGCTTGACTACAGTCACAGAGGCACTGCTACGCACTCAGACCCACTCCCACTGGCAGGTCCGGCAGCAACTGGCACTCTCCGCACATCTCCTCCTCATAAACTGCTCTAAGTATGTGAAGTACAAGGGATGTTGAGAAATTAAGTTCCATGAAAAAGTTCTAAAACACATTTATTTCTGGAGACGTTATATTATAGTCATATTAAAGTGCATTCTTTCGTGTGTAATTTGACTTGTTCACGAAGACGATCCGAGCACTTATGACACTGAGGCACAAGGTTTTCTACGCCATTGCATAACATTCTGCTGCCAGTTTCCATGGCAAAAAACACATATAATTCTCTCTTTAGCCTACTTATGTTTGCAAAATGCTGAATTATTCCCAATTTAATTCACGACGTAAAAGACGGAAGCTCTTAACCTTGGTTATCAGTACTTAGAAATTAGGTTTTTACAAGATCAGAACTGATTTGTATACATACTTGGTTCTGGTAGTACTGAATATGTCTCATAAATAACCAAAAATGCCTAGTTGTAACATTAAAACTTTCAATATGTTGTAGAACAGTTATTTTGATTTCAACCTAGACATTTTTGCAATTTCATGCCAAATCCATTATGAATAAATTGTTCATTTCATTCTGATTCACCCAGACTGTATTCATTAATTAGTATAGTTTTTGTTTCCTTTTAAACCATAAGGTATCAGGATGAATTAAGACAACCCAAAAAGTTACTGATCTTAAAAACTCAATTAACACCAAGTTTTCCTGTTACTCTTCTTGGTTCCCACACTACATTGATTCCAGGAACATGTCAGCATCCGTCGGCTCACTGGTGTGTTGCCTGATTATTCTCTCTCAGGAGGACGACATGTGTCAGGTGAAGGATCCAGCCAAGTTGGCTCTCTCGCAGTTCTCAAGAGAGTTTGAGAGCGACACGGGCCAGTCTCTACTTGAACTTGTAGAGTCGTCCTTCTACAACCTCCTCTCACGAGCTCCCCGCATCATGCAAGGAACTGGTAATCTCTTTTATATTTGTAAATTAACACAAGTCTTGAAATGAAAATGAAAAACGTCTTTATTTCAGGTGAAAGTTAGGACTATGAGAGTCCTCTCTACCACTTAACCTGACAAATATAATACAAGTATATGTACAATAATTTAACTTAATTTTAGCCTATAACTTAATTAAACAAAGTAGAAAAAACAAAAGTATAACTTGCTCATCTACTTCATAAAACAGTGAGAAAAAAAAATTGTTTGTCAAATGATATACAATAAAATAATTATTGCAGAATAATAACACAATCGTCCATCGTCATACATATTCTTGTAAGGGACTGGTTTGTTTGAAATTGTGTTTATGGGTCAAGACAGTTTAATTCAACAAACAGAGCACATGTAAAGAAACCTTTGACAAGAAATGTTGAAAGTTGAGTGTGAATTGGTAGTCTTTGGCAGTAACATGTTCTAATAGTGGTTATAGAAAGACATGGGTATTGATTTTTTATATTTTTATTAGTCACAATACAGAATTGTGTTGACAAAAAGGTGAAAATGATACAAAAAGTGATGGTGAAATGAATGACTTAACTCTTAAGCTTTCGTGGCTGGTGTCGCAACAATGATCTACCGTAGTTTTGACTTGGTTTGAACCGGCAGAACTTATACTTACATCCTTTATCTATGATCACTATGTGGATTGACTGTGTTGATAATAAGAAAGAAGAACTATATGAACTATATCTAACTAGATTATAGATGAGTATTGATAGTCACCAGGGGGGACCGATCGGTTGTAAAGGTAAAAAAGGTCAAGTTTGTCTTGTTTAACGAGGTTGTTAAGGTTGTTTCGGATGATATCAAGCTCCAATCTGTAAACATTGGCAGCCGAAATTTCTATCTGTTCTGTCACTGACTAGAGATCAAAATTCTTTGGGCATCTCAGGACCCTAACAGTTAGAACACTTCTCAATGTTCTACGATACGATTCCTTTGCTTTCCAAGCTAGTTATCAGTGATCCTAAGGTTGAACCTGCTCTACAGATGAGAGAAGTCAAGTAAGCTGCTTGAGTCTGCTGGTCGGGTTTCTCAGACTGCAAGGCTCGAGGTTGGCAACAGTGCTGAGTTCCAGCTGCTTCCAGCATCGTCTGCTCCTCACCCTGTTGCACATCTCTCGCCTGGACGTGTCTCACGTCAGCCTCCTGGAAGACTGCTCCATACGAGGTGAGTCACGAGACATCGGCATGTAGCGGCCAATGAAAGATATTCGAGTGTTGGATATTAACTGGGACTCGTAGCGTGGTCCTGTAATCCAGCTTCATGGAGGTCAGGTTTTGAGGATGATATAGGTCTAAAGCGGCTCAGATAGTCTCAGTGATCATCTGATGATACCCGCATCAACTCCCACCATCGATTAGACATATCAGACCATCACCTGCGTGGTTCGGAAGTCACGTTAAGCCGTTGGTCCATTGGTCATTGGGCTATTAATTAACCCCATTCTAAGGAAGAGTTGGCTTTATTTTGTAACAAGACAACATCTCATAACTCATTACTACCACTCATCACACTCATCCTTCACCACATATTTGCCTTAAAATACCCTCATAAAGTGGTCGGCATCTCAAATAGTGATTTAGTGATAACTTCCAAATGAAGTTTTAATTGCCATATACCACTCATTGATGAACTAAGTTATACTAAGTATAAGTTATAACCAATTTGTGGCATGTTTCAAACCAATTTAACCAAGCTATGAAAATTTGCATTACCTATATTTTCAAAATTTAGAAGAGAATCATGTAGACATTTTTCGAAGTAACAACTTACTAACTTTTCCCTCAATATATATTTATGAAACCTTGAAATTGGTTAAAAGTACAAGGGTTGTTTGATAAGTCTCTGACTTTGGTTATTTCCCCAGCAGTAACTTAAAATATAACAATGCCCCACCATATGGTGTATTACTAATACTTAACTGTAAATTTTGAGCAAGTTGTGTCAGTTAGTTTGACCTTGAACTCTATTTGGAATTTTGCAGCCTTGTTAATTAAAAAAAATGGAAAATGGTGAATTTCGTGTGATGATCAAACATAATTTTCTTTGTAAAAACATTACTGACACCACCGACAGACTTGATAAATACAGTACAGTTTCTATAATCCGGTCGTTCGCCACTCCAACACGTCCAGTAATCCGGCGCTGTGACCACGTCATTTAGCAACTTGTTTTCAAGTCTACTTGTCTGTAAAGCGTGTGACCAAAGTGTGCGTTGTTTATTGCTAATCGGTGCTTCCGTTCAGTACAGGTCGTGAGATAACGCAAAAACATAAACATGTTACTTTGACATTAATAATAAGTGTTGTAAAAAGTTATTTTAAAAGATTAGAAAGTTGTGATAAGTTGACATTGGCAAATCAAACACTCACAGACATAAGGAAGAATAAGAATGAAATTGAATCATTCTTAAGAGTAGTGAATCATCCTTTAATGTAGGACAGATTATTCCTGGCAAATTGAGTCTTTTTTAGTGAACCTCCACTAGTCCGGCATTTCAGCTTATCCGCTGCTTCCAATCCCGATATAGGGCCGGATTAGTGAGATTGTACTGTACTATGGACACTGCACCATCATTGGTGAAAAAATTGTTCAGTGACTTTTGGTGTGTTTACACCAGAACAAGGAGCGCCGAACATACAGGTCGCTCAAAAGAGCTTGTTGAGCTGCATAAATCGTTGTGTTCATTTTGGTAATTTGTATTTCTCTGGTAACTTCATCCATATTTTCTCAAAGATGATGTTCAGACCAAATAATATTGAAATTGTTTGCCAAAATGCTAACACTTGTTCAGTAACTTTAATTTTCAAGGCTCATTTAGCTTCCCAAACGCTGGCAAAAATCAGAAATGATTGGAGATGATATTTTTAGTTGGCCTGCAAACCATGTTGTACTGATTTCCATCAGCTTTATTTTAAGTATCGATTTACTGTTTGGTCTTTCATCAAATAAAAGGAAAAAGTTGTTTTTATAGAAGTTTACTAGTCTCAATTAGCAAGGTTAAGACTTTAACATTCTTTTTCTTTTGCTTTTCAGAGGTGGGAAGTGACACCGTTGTCATCGAACCTTGGAAACGGCTGATGTATTGTGACAGTGCTCAGAAACTAAACAAACTTCAAGACATTTGTAAAGTTCTGCAACGACGGGTTGGCCTGCATATCATACACTCACTCATTGATATGTTGCATTCAAACCAAGAACACGCCAAAGAAATCATCTTGCTCATCAACTATCTTTTAGAAGGTAAGTTAGAATTTAGCTACAGCTCAACAATTTTAATTTGTTCACAGATACAACACTTAGTTTAATGAAAAGGCTTTCGCTGAGGTAACCACTGATGCATCTTAAACTGTTACATTAGATTATATTAAGTAGGGCTGGTAGTGAACCAGTTGTACGTCAACCAAAGGTTTATTGTACTGCCCCGGTTATCTTAGTCTGGAAGACCCACCCCTGTGGGACCACAAAGCCTCAAGGGGACTCCTCCAAGCTCAGACAATTTCATCCCAATTACGCCCCTCTAGTAGACATCGTCTCCTAATCTCCAGAGAGGTACATTCTAATAGGATGTGCCTAGCAGTTTCTACTGCCTGCTCACAGAGTCTACATAGAGTATTACCATTATGCAACCCCAATTTCTGTAGATGATGCCTGAAGTGCCCATGCCCAGTTAAATATGATGTAAAAAATCTGATGTCAGAGTGTTTTAGTTTTAAGATGCTACTGGAGGCGCCCTGCTAAGCCCTTTTAGGAGCAGGTTGGCGGTTGAGGCCTGAGAGGCTTGTCCACTTTTGACAATGTGCCTCATAGGTATTATCCCCCAATGACTTATAAACCAGAGCCAGACTCATCCCAACTGCCGGTTCCGGTCCATTAAAGGCGGACAGTGCTCTCCTCCTTGCAAGGAGGTCTGCCTTCTCGTTACCCAAGAAACCCTGATGTCCTGGGATCCATTCTAGATGAACATTATTTAATCTAGAAAGGGCCCAGAGGGCCTGAATACACTCCCAGACCAGTTTAGAGGTGAAGTGACCCGTTACACCGTTACATTAATGCACATCTAGTGTGCTCACGTAGGACCGCGTCAGTTACAGTAATGTGTTGGGTCCGCCCAGTAGATGCTGTTTTCTAGCGGAGTTATTAAGAACTCCCGACTTTTTCAGGTGTTTCTCCTTTATTCTGTCTATTCCAGCTGGGGAAAAAAGCAAAACTGAATGTTTTGTTTTGTGATCAAATTCAGCTGTCAGTCTAAATTAATTCACGCTGTACAACCCGTGTCAATCTAATCTCCCCGCCGTTAGTGTTTACTGAGCTGTTTTATTAGTTTTGTAAACAATAGTGATTTGTTAGTGTTAGTAATAAATAAAGGTATAATTGGATGATTATGTATGTGTTAGAGATCGTGATAGTTGGATTCTGAAATGGATTGACACCTTCAACAGTAGGGTAAAGTCAGACGGTAGGAGCAGTTCTACGGTTAATTAGTGATTATTATTAAAGAATGTGATATTTCCAGTCCAATATATAATATTGACGCAGTCAATCCACATAGTGGTCACAGACAAAGGATACAAGTATCAAGTAATAGGATATGGACGTAACATTGGCTTCTATTGACTTCTATGACTGGGACCCGTGGCGTGGTCCTGTAATCCAGCTTCATGGAGGTCAGGTTTTGAGGATGATATAGGTCTAAAGCGGGTCAGATAGTCTCAGTGATCATCTGATGATACCCGCATCAACCCCCACCATCGTTTAGACATATCAGACCATCACCTGCGTGGTTCGGAAGTCACGTTAAGCCGTTGGTCCTTGTATTTCCATTGGTCATAGGGCTATTAATTAATGACCCATTCTAAGGAAGAGTCGGCCTTAGTTTGTAACAAGACTACACTTCATAACTCATTACTACCACTCATCACACTCATCCTTCACCACATATTTGCCTTAAAATACCCTCATGAGAGTGGTCGGCATCTAAAATAGTGATTTAGTGATTTATTTCAGGGGACAGTGAATGTATGAAGGAACATGTGGATTTGATCAAAACAGTCGTGGACGCCTACCTTCAACCCAAGCTCTGGCAGGTGCCTCTCTCTGTTACTGGTCAAGAGGATACAGCCAGCTCGATCCCTGAGGCTCAGAGTAACATTGTACAGGTATTTAATGCAATATGCACAGTAATTCTTCTTATTCTTCTACAAGTTTAATGCTACAAAGAAACTAAACCAATTTCACGTGCTTCGTGTGGTTTGTACGCAATGTTCGTAGTTTAAATTAGGGCACACCCCTAATCTAGGGTACCAAAAATTAGGGTATCGACGAGCGTTCTCTCATACCTGATGCTTGGACTACACATTTTGCAGCCACATTTCTATTTAGCTAGTTTGTATGTTTAATCTTTGTGAGTAAGTTTAGACTTTATTTTTAAACATTATTAAAAACCAAATATTAGTTTTCTATATGTTGTCAACAGGTTGCCCTGTTAGCGGAGGGTCTAGGAGTGTTTGCGGTTTCTGTAGGAGGAAAGCAGTTCTCGGTCTGTTTGCTCCGTTGTCTCTACCCTCTGCTAGAGTGCGCTGGCAGCCCGCTTCAACCCCTGGCTAGTGCAGGTAAACCCTTCCCATAGTAGAGTTATACAGGGTGTTTGGATATGGGCTTCTTAGACTAAGTACGCAAGATCTCGGAATTATAAGATCGAGACACAGTCATTCTTCAATCATTTATTTCTCTTAGAAAATTTTAAAGAACAATCTGTATGAGAAAAATTGCTACCTAGAGTCATAGTTAATCCACCCAGTATAATTTATTGCTTGCTGACATAATTTTGCGCCCAAAGCGTGTGACGCTTCGTGTCAACAATCGTTATAATGCGCTAGCAGCAAGTAATTGGTGCAACTGCGACCGTTATCTACCATCGGGTATTTTGTCAAACATGGAGGTGTGCAAGTCTCAGTTTCAAGTTTCAGTAGAGATTTGATAATAAACAGCGTAAGCTGAGAGACAAAAAAAGTTGTAGACCTTCTTTTACTTTGTTTTATTGTTAAATCTACTTTTATTAATCTTTATAGTAAAATTATTCTTTATAGTAAGATTATTTTCATGGCTCTCTTTTTGCCATGACAAAGGCCCTAGTAGGGCTGAAAATTTTACAGTCTGTGTTCTCCTTTGTGTTTCTACTTTATCCAGGTGAGCCTGCTCTCTGTTCTATTCCTTTTTGATAGCATATCCTGGCCTAGTGCCCTATTTTCTTAAACTAACCTAAACAAATTGGATTTAAGCTCGTTATCATGTACGCAGAGCTATCATCGGGTCATCAAGAGGCGATAAAGAAGGCAGGCTGATAAGGCATCAGCACAAATACACTAACAACACTAGCAGGTCATACCCTACCCCTTGCATGGTCTAACGGATAGTTTCATTCAACCAGGTCTGACAGCGGTGCACAACATCGCCAGGCGTGTGTGGGCGGAGGAGTGACGGAACTGGTGCGTGCAAATGTCGACTACCTGTCTCACCACATCACACTCAGGCTGAAGCACCCTCACGACAATCCAGGAGTGCTGAGCGTGCTCTCGGTAGTCATCAAGCACACGACGGTGCAAGTGCTGCCTTGCCTCCAGGAGATCATCGAGGACGTAAGATGTCATCTTTGTTCAACTTGGACTAACTCACTAAATGTCAGGACTCAAATCAATGGTTTATTGCATAAACCTTGTAACAATGCACGGCAATCGTCAATCAGATAGTGTGACTAAATTTTCACTCAAACATTGAGAACTCTTTGAAACATTCGTGATGTGCAATCATTCATCTTCAATCGTAAAAATTATTCCTCTCTAGCGCTTTGGCCAAAGTGTGAATCGTGATAGACGCTGTGAAACGCTTCTGCGACCAAAACAGGTTTTAAGCAAGTTTTAAATGCCTTAGGCCTATGAGCACTTTTAATTGAATGTGGTAACCTGTTGACGAAATGAACGCCTGCCTGGTAGGGCAAACTTTCATGGACTACCGTTCCATAACATCGATAGCATGTATCACGTAAAAAGTGAAACACAATAATACAATTATTTAATATTGTACTTTTTCAGCTCCTCCGAGATGTCTTCTCTGCGGGTGCCGCTGGAAATTTCCCTCTCCCTACATCCTAACTTTGCCTCCCTAACAAAGACATTTTTATTTCTTTTTAAAAGCAGCTCCTGCTGAATTTTTTCATATTTTCTTTCAGGTACTGGCGCAGAGCTGTAATGAGTTTCAAGAGTTTAATGCCAATGGTTTTTTAAGAGTATTTTTGACCTTTTTGGTCTGTTTACGAGGGTGGCAAACAGAAAAACCTTTAGAGACAAATATAGATAGTAATCCAAAGAAAACCGTTCTGGAATCACTTTTAGAATACAAAAGGTTAAAAGATGTTTCTGAAACACTGGAGGTTGACGAACTGTTAGAAGAGGAACCTACAGAAGAACCGTGAGTATTTATTTGAAAGTTGACAGCGTACAACCAAGGTGGACGATTGTATCTACTAGGGGTGGACGGGATTGGACTTTCCCCTTCGGGCAAGAAACATTTGGTATTGGGAAAATTTTCAGGCGCTTATTTCAGTTATTACAAATTAAAAAGAAAAGGTCAGAAAATTGCAACAGTTTTTTTTTACGGTAAAAGAAAGTATATTTAGTTATTTACCCTACAAATCCCAATGTTGTGTTCCTCTTGAGAGTTTTAAAAGAAATATGTAAAGTGCAACATGATTGTCCTTTGATTAGTTATTATTATTGATCGTATGAGTGATATTGCCATATAACTAAACTTTGTAATCATTACAGGAATCATCACTAAGAAAAAATGTTTCTCGCCCGATTCCCACCCGAAAGAAAAAATCCAATCCTGTCCATCCCTAAAAATAATGTATACATCAGCAAAACTCTTTCTAGATCCGAAGAAGTTGTGGAGGAAGAAGAGAGTCAACCTAAGAAACTGTCACCAAATGTCAAGTTGACAGTCCGAGTATTGGAGACGTCTTTACATTTCCTATCCTTGAAAGATGAACAACGCCAAATATTGGTTCTGGATGTAAGTTATACATTTTTAAGTACTTGTGCCTTTTATTACTTTTAAGACATTTCTGTAGCTATCTGATTCATTCAACAGGTAAATGGGTTGACATTTTTGTCAAGTTTATGTCAATAATGAGGAAAAGCAGTTAATTTAGTAACAAATAACTAATGAGGGTAACTTTTTATATGTGCTTAGTATTAGCTTTAAAAACTACTGTATTACAATTCTCTTTTACAAAACTTATTTATTTTGTAGAAAAGTCTCGTTGGTAGTGTTTAACCTAAATCAGTAAACACCTTATCTTTAGCTGACCCTCTGATCCAAACTTGGAAATCCCCAAATTGGCAACCAGAGTTGCCAAAGATTCTCTCAATATTTCCCTTTCTCCCAAAAATCCTTTGCCCAAAAAAACCCTCTTGGCCAAAAATCTTGTTTTTAGAAAATTCCTCCTAATTTCCAGGATTTTAATTTTAGTTAAGAATTTTCTGATCCCTCGAGTCTCTTCGACCGCTACTCCCCTCCCTTGTTTCATAAAGAGAGGTTACATTGTATTTTTCCTTTGTATTTTTTCTTTTGTCAACACAAAGTTCATTTCGTAAAATTGACAAATAAATTGTTATTGTTATTGCTTTGAGACTTTGACCACTGTTAGAGGGGGTTTAAGGTGAATATGGAATGATGGTGAGTGTTTTGATGGATGATGAGATGTAGTATTGTTACAAACTAGGGCCGACTGTTCCCCAGATAAGGTCATTAATTAATAGGCTAACAACCAATGGCTTTACGTGACTTCCGTACCACAGGGAGTGGCAATCTTGAAAATGTATTACTGCGGCCGGGAATCGAACCCGGGCTGATTTTGTGCGAAGCACGCACTATACCACTATGCCAGCTATGGCCACCCCCCATTGTACAGATGTGCTGTGTTGGCTAGATCCTGAGAGAGGGAGTGCTGTTGTTGGCATCGGAGGAGGATCAGCTGTTACCGGTTGTACACAAGATTTGGTCTCCTCTGGTGAACCGGTTTCAGACTTCCCTGACTCAGCCCCTTGTCATGCACCGGGCCTTCAACCTGCTCTGTACCCTCGGTCAAACCGCCAAGGACTTCATCCGCCACCGCTCCCTCAAGTATGTACTGTAGTTTGCTCATGACTTATTGATTCAAACGGTAGCTGGATTATCGGCAAACAAGTTGTAGATTACAATAAAGAAGGTTAAAAGCTCCAGTAATAGAAAGTATAAATACAATTTTAAACTTTGAAAAACCAACATTACATTTTTATTTTAAGTTGTACATTGACAAATTAATGTTTAAACAGTACACATTTATTTAAATTGGATTTTTAAGTATGGTTTTGTAAGGTTAACCAAAGCAATAAGGAAAGAGTTATGGACCCAAAGCAATGGATTGTTTATTTCTAAGCAGTTTTAACTTTAGTTTATTGACCTTTTAATATTTCCGACCGATACCCCTTCTTCCAATACTAAGTAAAGTGTACGAAAAACTTTTCTTAGTAAGACTACTATCTTTTTTGGAAAAATTTCATATAATCTCCCCTCGTCAGTTAGGATTCTATAAAGGTAAAAACACCTCTGGAGCAATCATCGAACTTTTGGAGTTTCTAATTTCAAATTTGGATGATCAATATAAAACGCTTAGTATATTTTTGGACTTGTCAAAAGCCTTTGACTGTGTAGAACATGAAACACTCATTAATGTTCTCAACAGTTTTGGAATCCGTGGACATCCTTTAAAATGGATAAGCTCATATCTAAGCAACAGAACTCAACCAGTCATGGTTGCAAACCATTTATCTGAGGAAGTTAATATTAAATATGGGGTTTCTCAAGGATCTATACTTGGCCCAGTATTGTTTATAATTTATGTTAACAAGTGTATTGACGTAGAATACAATGGCAGTTTAGGAACGTGTAGGATAATCCAGTATGCTGATGAGACAACATTGAGTTTTTGTGCAAAATGTTTCTCTGATTTAGCAAAGACAGCAAAGAGCCAATTCTTGTATAGATTTTTTTGAAAACTTAAATTTAAAAACTAATTTTGACAAAACTTTTTATGCTATTTGGACATTCTTCAGTAGAAAACGGCGCGGTTTGAATTTTCCAATCTCAAATCACAAAATCAGCCCAACAGACAGCATCAAGTTTTAGGTATTTTTGTTGACAAAAATTAACCTGGAATAACCATATTGATGTAATTTGTAAAAGAATGGCTTCTGGGATATTCTTATTGCGAAATCTTCTCACTGCAGCAGATGTTTTGAGAATGGTTTATTTTGGTCTTATACATCCCCACATATTATATGGTATAATTTTTTGGGGGAACTGCGGGACACACAAATTTCTAGACTGTTGATTCTTTAAAAATTGGCTGTAAGAATAATTGCAAAACTAAAACATAGAGAATCCTGTCGAAATGCTTTCAAATCAACCGAATACTGACAATTAATGTATTAGAAACTTTAATATTCTGTTTTCCAAAATTTCAATTGGTAGAGTCAAGTCACTCTTATAATATCCGTAGTGCAAACATTTTAAATTTTAATAGCCACCGCTTGGAAATGTTCAATAAATTGCCGATAAATTCTGGTAAAAAGATGTTTAACAAATTACCAGAAAACATCAGACAAATTCAAAATTTTAAAACTTTTAAGTGTGAACTAAAGAACTTTTTATTGTCAAATTCGTTTTATACAATGGGAGAATTCATGGAAAATGGTATTTAAATTTTAATTTGTATACTAATATTTTTTACCATATAGCTAAAGATGTTTCAGCTATCTTTTCTTACCAGTGGTAGTAGATTTTGTTTTTTTGTGTATATACTAAATAGTTATTTGTTGTCAACACAATTAATATTATTGTATATTGACAAATAAACCTACAACCTATTTTTCCTCTGAACCCCAAGGTTGTTTTACTTCATATAATCATAAAAACCGGACTGTTGGGGCGGTTCGATCCCCGCATAGTCACCACTTACATTTGTTATGTAACTATACGGTAGCGCTAGGTAAAGGGCAAGTTTGAGTGGTAGAGAGTCCTAACTTCACCTTGTTAAACAAGACAAACTTTAATTTTTTTTTCTTGAAAACCTACCTACCCAGCACTGCTTAGTGGGGACTGTCCGGTTACAGGGAGGTTATGCCGGCTTTGTGCAAAGTGCTGCGGGACAGTGCAAGTATGAGTCTGTTGAAGGACTCAGGCTCTGCGTACAGACTCACTCAGCTGTTCAAGCTACAGAGAGCGTTGCTGGCAGGTCTCGGAGCCCTGGCACACCATCTCTCTCTACAGGAGCGAGATATTCACAACATCGCAGTCTCCGCTACTCCGTACTTGAGCAACAAGCAGCCTCTTCCACTGCAGGTATGTGTAAGTCACTGCACTATCAGTCTGGCCGTACTACTAGGACGTAGCTGAAAGGGAGATAAATAAACTAGTCGCTTGACTGAGCAATCTTATAATGGTACTTCTCCAACAAATGTACATTCCAATAATAACGTTATAAATACTAGCTTTCCTTATACAAAACATCTCTAACCAAATTACGTAAGACTAGATTCTAATCTACTAAACATGTACATAGCTTAACACCCTAGACCCTAGATTGCTGAGGAGAGGAGAGAACACCTGCAAGGATTATGTTCAAAACCTTGTGCACCGAAAATGGTATCGACTTTTGCAACTCACCTAAAATAAACTCACGAGTGTTATCC
Source organism: Matsumurasca onukii (assembly GCA_018831715.1). Lineage (NCBI taxonomy): Eukaryota > Metazoa > Arthropoda > Insecta > Hemiptera > Cicadellidae > Matsumurasca > Matsumurasca onukii. The sequence continues at coordinate 52,942,938 of CM032060.1, forward strand.
AAAATGTATTGTTTCAAATATCAACGCAAGAATTCAAAGAATTATGACCGAAACAGTACTCCCAAAAATATTCTAAATATCAACTCGAAACAGTGAATATAAACTGAAACAAAACACTGAACCAAAAGAATTAATTTTACCCAATAATTCCAACAATGGCTCTAAAGAAAGAAAGACTCACCTTCACAAAAGAGTCCCGCTTCCGATGCACCGTCCTGCATTCACCAGCCAAAACCGGCTCTCAATCTTTCTGCCCCCTTGGACTGTAAATTCCAGAGTATATCTATCTACCGCCAAGGGTAGGCTCACCGTGCCACCTCGCTTGCAGAAGCGTGTGCTATCCGACCACGGCAATACCGCAAGGATTTCCATTTTTACCAAACTAAAAATGAACATTAATATCTTACACTTCTAGCTATTTTAATAATGTCCAATCAGAATGGTATCTTAACTTAGTCTTAAGCTATGGTTTCCAAGGAAAGCATTGACCGCTAGATTACGGCCGTCATGTAGCAGTCAACATAATAGGGACAGTGGACAATATTTAAAGAGGAGATTAAAACAACTTTTGACATGTTGTTTATTTTATTTGTCAAAGTTTATTTACGTATAATTATAGTAATGGACAAGCTAGACCTGGCGAAAAACATCTTAACTAGTTTTCACCGCTACTTTACCGTTCTCTAGGAAACTCACCGTCATATTAGGGCCGTTAAGTGTAGCGGTCACCGCTTCCTAAGAAACCATAGCTTTAGGTATTGTTTAGTCTTTGTTTGGTTATGAATTAAACAACTACAAAAATATAATCTTGTAAAATTTACTATTTTCCTTGCTGCAATTTTGTATGAAAAATGTGTGAAGAAATTTTATGCTGTGAGATGCACTGTTCTCTCTGGTTTCAGGAGCTTTGTGTCCAGCTGTTTAAGGAGTTGTCCTCCACAATCAGATTTGATTTGGCTTCAGCTGATGAACACATGGTCTCCTGAGAAACAGCTGGTTCCACCTGATCTACACTTTCCCAAATATCAGGTAGGGATAAGGTGATCTTCACTGTGGTGTGACGATTGTACGGAATACTTCCAAAGAATTCCAAAAACTATTAGGTATTTATAAGCCAAAGACTGAAATAGTGTTAAATTGAAAAACAATATAAATTATATTGTACAACATATGTCACAAAACTTTTGAATACATAATTATCCATACCATATTTTGTACAAATCACACGCCTAAGTTTATACATGTACTTATATATCAGGTAGGGGAGATGTGGAAGCAGTTTGTACGGGGGCGGTTTGGCGGTAGCAGGTGTGGCAACGCTTGTTTGTCTTCTATTTCAGCCTTACTTTCATCACTGTTACTAAAAATATTGTTTACGAAAATATCATCTGCGTCCATACAACAGTCATAAAACTTTTCACTCTAGTTGCTGCTAAATGAAGTACTTTGTACCTTAATTTACAAATGCTTTTAAATAAGTGCTGTCAGGATATTCAGTGTACTTATAACATATTTACTATAGAAAACTAAAGAAATCACCTTAAGGAACTCACATATATGCAGAAAACCAAAACTTATATTGAAAATGTGAAAAGACTACGCTCAAAACTAGCTTATGCAACAACAGCGTGTGAATTATACTGCTGCGTGATGACTATAGCGGTCAGCTTGCTGGCGCTGCAAACCAGTAATATTACCTTACTGCTAGAATATTTGGAGGGACCAAGTGATACGCTACTCTGTGTTGAGAGGGGGACTGAGTGCATCACATGCTGCATTCTAGCAACAAATCCGAGCACTACCCAGTGTTGCATTGTAAGATTAATGGCATTTCGAGACTGGGCTTCCTTCCTTATCGCTTCCTCCAGTAACCAATGACGCGTGTATTCTCGTCAATACTGCACAAAGGGTTAAGCCCAGCACACACACACAAAATTTTTGTTGTGGACAGTGTGGCACCGTACTTTTTTTTAGTATTTGTATGTCAAGGACAGAGTGTTTACTGAAAAAGTTCAAGACATAGAGGAACTGAGGAGAAGAGTTCGAGAGGTTATTCTAGCATAATTCCAGCTATGAAGCATAATTCCAGCTCAGAAAAACTTGGAAATTTTATAATCATATAGTATGATATAATTATATAATCATACTTTAGGATCAAAATCCCATCCTCGTCGCCAACTTATTATAAAGTGATACTTTATAATTACTATAATAATTAGTTGCACACTTAAAGGAATCTATGATCGAGGATACAGATTACGAAAACGTGTTATGTTACCTGTATCAGAACTGCGACTGACGCCACCATGGCGTTCGTAGAGAAGACCAAAGGGGGAATATGATAACCAATCAGAGGGCTTGATTCTTATCTCTAAGTTTGTACACTTGCACTATTGTCTTTGAGTAACACAGGATGATACTTAGTCTACTTTATAATAGCAAAGTAAACCACAAACAGCACATGGAAATGGTTTAGTTTCCTTGTAATATTACTTGTAAAAGAATAAGTACCAGTTATGTTTTGTCCTTCATTAGTAATAAAACTGTTAAACATTTGCTATCTTATGGAACAACTTCCACTTTTGTGAGTCAATTGGCCATTCTTTCACTCAATCCCAAAATGTGTCCAAAACAAACAATTAAACAAAAAATGTCAACATTTTATAACCACCCTGTATACCTTCCATGTGTGGCTAAAATACTGTTTTTTTCACAGCTGGAGTCTTTACCTGATCACAAGTCAGAGTTTAAGAAGAATGTAAATGTGCTGCTACTCTTTTTGGAAAATTGACAATAATTTCCCTTACCCAGGTACAACCACTGAATGTCAACTATTGTAAATTAGAACGCTGCGTATTATTGTGAAACTAGTTGGTTATGTAAGAATCAAATAACTATTTAACCTCCAAATAAAAAAAACTCTAAAGCTATGGTTTCTTAGAAAAAATTTCACCGCTTTATTACGCTGTAATGTAGCGGTGAACGGTGGACGTAACACAATGTTTAAAAGTTGACATTAAACAACTTTTGATATGTTGTTTTTTTAGTTTTCAAAGTTTATTTACGTATGTAGTAATGGACAAGCTAGACTTTTGTTTACAAAATGAATTGTGTCATCTGGCAAGAAAAACTTTAACTAATTTTCACCGCTACTTTACGTCTACCGTTCTCTAGGAAACCACTCTCATATGGCTGCATTGAAAACAAAACTCACCGTCATATTACGGTTGTAATCTAGCGGTCACCGCTTTCTAGGAAACCATAGCTTAAGATTATATGTATGAAAAGTAACATGTATCTAATCCCTGAAAAAAGTGTAATATACCGAGTAGTTATGCGATCAATCTTCACCAAGTGACTTGTCAAGTCAAAATAAACTAAAAATGTCCAATAACACATAGGCCCATCTCGCTTAGTTTTCGTAAGGTTTATCTCCGAGATCAATTTAGTTATAAACTTCCACACACTTGTATAATTCAAACCAATATTAAAAAATTAAGTTTGAATAATTATTACTTCTGGTTTTAAAATTGCGGTCTCACTAAGTTTTTTTAAGTTTAAGCATGGCAAATGTTTTTACAATCATTTTAAAACCAAGTTTGTTGTGCTGCAATAAGTAATAACAGATAAATAAAAGTTTTCCTGAGCACACTCCTTTATTTAAATTTAAGAAACATGTAAATAAAGAAGTGTGTTTAAAACCGGAAATGATAATAATTCAAATTTATTTTGTAAATATTGGTTTTAATTATACTGTGGTGCTTGTGTGTAAAGTTTGTAATTTAGTTGACCCCCAAGATAAAAATATTTAATCTCACACTTTATTCCGTTAAAATTTTGATTAAAATATCATACCGTAAGAAAAATGATGTTTGGCCATTTACACTAAGGTTTTAACCTACACGGAGGTAACCTCCGCCTCGGTGTGCCCTCTCACATTTTGAAAACCCATCCGCCCTCTGGAAGGTTAACCGTGAGTTGCACATTTAAGTTGTATTGACATGTATATAAAGTATTTTTATTTACATTTGCTTGATTTATTTCTTCCTATTTTACTGTATTTTAAAAGAATGTTTTCTCTAATTTAATTATATGATAAGAGTTTGCATGGTCTTGAGTTCTATTTCACATTAGCCAGGTAGTATGGAATGCAAAGATTCTTTAACATAAAATATTTCACATTTAGAAAAGGAAGAGTAAGATGAGAAAACACACAGGAATTACGATTGGTAAGTAAGTATTTCTTATTACCTCAAGCACAAAATATCAAACAGTACAAACATAAACAATAAGGTATCCTTACAAAAGCTAAGTTGAGCAGTTAAGTCAAACTGATGTCTGAATATGAAGTCTATGGATGGTGGTGTCCCGAGTCGAGAGTGTCGAGAGAAGTCTGGTAGAAGAGAGGCGAGAGATCGAGGGAGAAGTCGGAAGTAGAGTAAGGGTGGGTAAGCAGGTATCTAAATCAGCTCAAGGTATAGAGGCTGATAATAAATGTATTTATTCATTTACGGCAATACACCTTTTACAATGCTTTTATAGTCAATTTATAGGTCAAACTATAGTTTAGTAACTAGCAATATACAAGTTCTTTCTTTTCAACCACAGAAAATAATGAAATTTAATATTGGTTTTAAGACGTTTATTTTTTATACATTAAATAAAATAATAAATAATTGTTATTGTCGTAAAACTTACAAAGCATTGACAAAGTCTAATTACAGCCAAGACTGACAAAGTCAAATATCTTACGTCTAATTTTTATACAAGTAACAACCAACTAGGATCAACAATTGTACAAATAAATAAAACTATAAAATTATACATTCATTAGAAAAAGATCCCATGATGAGACACTAGGTTGAAAGTTCTAAAAATTAATATCTGATAAACAGAAAAACTTGTTTAAGGAACAAAAAGGGTTATTTAAAAGCCAGTTATAGAATTTAGTTTTAAATGAATTTACTGGATATTTAGCAATCAGGTCTATTAACTTATTGTAAATTTTTAATGATATGACAATATGACTGTTTGTAGTTTTGGTCAATCTATAGAAATCTATGGATGCAGTATGTTTATTCCTAGTGTTGTACTCATGAGATCTGTGTTTGATTAACTGTGGGTTTTTAAAGATGTACAAAAGCAAATCATAAATGTTGAGGACTGTGTGTATTTGTAATTTAATAAAAAGAGGTCTACAATGCTCTAATAAAGGTGAATGTGACATTATCCTAATTACCTTTTTTTGCAATATTAAAACTTCCCCTATTCTACTACAGTTGCCATAGAAAATGATGCAATATCTAAATATTGTTTGAAAGTATGCAAAATATGCAGTTTTAATATAATTTTGATCTATACAATGAGTCAATCGATTTATTAGAAAAATTACCCTAGAAAGTTTTGATGAAATGTGATCAACATGTGGACCCCAAGAAAGAGTCTTGTCCAGAAATATTCCTAAAAACTTTACGCTGTCCAGATAACCCTCTGATGATTCAGCTTCACAGGCTCTGAGGCTAAATATAATTTTTTGGGTTTTATTTTGGTTTAGAAGAAATCTGTTAGTTTCGAACCAGATTGATGCTTCATTAATTGACTCTTGAGCTAAGATTTGAAGTTGTTTTAAATCGGTATTAGTATTATTTAAAAATGCTGTGTCATCGGCATAAAGGTAAGATTTACTATTTACAGAATTAGGAAGGTCGTTAATACAAGTAAGAAAAAGCAAAGGCCCAAGAACCGATCCCTGTGGGACACCAAATTTTATGTTTAATTCCTGGGACCATTGTCCATCAATATAAACTTTTTGTTTTCTGTTATTTAAATAAGATTTAAAAAAGGAAAGTTGTGCCCCTGTGACACCATAAAAATTTAGTTTCATCAGAAGGTCATCATGACCCACACAGTCAAAGGCCACAGAAGGTGGCCTGAGCAAGGTCCTTCCTCTTGAAAACCATCATTATATCCCCTGTTAGTTTATCTATTGCGTCAGATGTACATTTACCCTGTCTAAATCCAAATTGTGAATTATTAAAAATTTATGATTTTCAAAGAAAAAGTTAAGCTGATCAAAAACCAAAATTTCCAACAGTTTAGATATTACGGGTATTATGGATAATGGGACTATACTCTGTGCATCTTTTACCCTATTTGAATATAGGACAGATTCTGGATATTTTAATTCCTCAGGGAAGTAGCCTTCAAGGAGGCACAAATTAAACAGTAGGAAAGGGGCTCGGCCATGTTATTTATGATTTGCTTGAGTAAGTAATTAGACATAAGATAGACATCATTACTGTGAGAATTACTCAATCTTTTTGCTGCTTTGGTTATATCAAATAGGTGTTATAATATTCCATTTAAATGGTACAGCAGTGATGGAGGTCTTGTCTAAGAGATCTTGAGCGCTATACCTACTTTTACCAGTTTTATTTTTAATGTTTTCTACCGACTCGACAAAAAAAAGTGTTTAACGTATCAGGAGAGATTTTAGATGTTTTAGTGTCCGCAGTATCATTACTACTATTTTTTTTTAATAATTTGCCAGGCAGCTTTACATTTGTTAGAACTACTTTTTATGATATTTGTATTATGCTCTATTTTTGCTTTCTTAATTGACAGTTTGTAATGACTTTTTAACTCATTATAGGCAAGACGAGTCTCATTTGAGACTTCTCTATTACATTTTACTATTTTATCCAAAGTTAATAATCTCTCCTTCATACTTCTTAGCTCATTACTGTACCATTTATTGTTACCATTAGTATTACAATACTTTGTTTTATTTTGAACCAATTTAGAAAAGTATGCAATGTTATCTATAAGTATTTGAAAAATAACTTTAAAGTACCCTCTGCAGAAACATTTTTAATACAAATGAAACCATTGTAACATTCCATGTTAAAATGTAAACGGAAAATAAAATCAATAAAATTGTCTTTTGAATGAAAAGGCTACGATTATACTTATTATTATATCCAGCTTTTAGACTCTATTTGAATTTGCTGCGCTCAGAAGCATTGATTACCGTTTCTGCGCGCTGTTGAAGTAGTTGTTTGTCCCACCTCAGGAGCACAAAACTATCAAACATTAAACGTTTGTTTTAGTACTTGCTTGACACTGCCTATACAGGGTCAGACAAAAGTGTGGAAACACCTTTATAACTTTTTCACTAGTTTTTTTCAGTGCAACCGAAGTTGGTACATTTTATTAGAGGAAAGAAAAGCACATTTTAAGTTTTAATGCATACTGACACTTTGTCCCGGTTTTCAAAATGGGTGATTAGGGGTAGCCCCATAATTTTTATAGGGAAGCCCCATCGAGTGACAACCTCATTTTGAAGGGTTTAGAAAATGTTAATGTGTGCTGAAAACTAGACGTATCCATCTTAACCCAAAAAGAAATGGCGTCCATTTTAAGTTACACAAATTTGTACTATGTGAAAGTTATTTATAACCTTTTAGCCAGTATTTTTTTCAGCGTAACCAAACTTGTTGTTAAAGTTATCAAAAAGTATGTTTTAATGCATACTGACACTTTGCCCCAATTAGACACCCCCCTAAATCCCTCATTTTGAAAACTGGGACAAAGTGTCAGTAAGCATTAAAAGGTACTTTTGGTTCCTCTAATAAAATGTGCCGAGTTCGGTTGTGCTGTAAACCAGGTTAAAAAGTTATAAGAGCGTTTCCACACTTTTGCCTGACTCTCTATATTCATCTATGATCACAAGCTTTTTCAGCTCAGATGACTCTTCCTAAAATTATTTGGCTAGCGGACACTACGTTGTTCGATGTTTACTAAGTCATTAAATCAGTTTTTAATATAGCGCGACTTTGTTTCCTACTTAATTTGTTCCTCTATGGGTATAAACAACTGTATTCAGCCGGATAGAACACTGACGAATTTGACCAATCACCAATCGATGATGGACATTTTGTTGTTTCATGTTTGTTTGAGAGAATGAAATGGAGCGGATTTATGTTCTTTTGGGTTACTTTGTTTAGAAATTTCGTTTTGTTGACAGGGAAGTAGTACGGTTAGACATTTATTTCCAACTATGATTATTTGTAAGTACTTAAACAACATTTTAATACGTTTTTAATAGTCTAACATTATGACCAAACTCGACCTATGTTGCAGTTGTGTTGACGCCTTTAGCGTTGATGTGAGATTACTAATTACCACTAAGCCTACTTTGGATATTTACACTAAACTTCATTATTTAAAACTATTTTCACCCCTAAAATAATGTCTAGTTCAATTTTAGCCCTCGTATTGTTTTTCAATCTCTAAATCACACAAATCTTTATCAGCATCCTGGTTTAGTCATTAGCCTACAACTACCTTAAAGAGTTTACCTCAACACAGAAGTTCTTTTGACATAAATGAGTAAACTGGATGAAGACCAGTAAAATATTTTACTTGCGGTTAGCCATTAAATGTGATTGAAAGTGGCTTTTCCCTGGAATGAGCGACTAATAATAAAATCATTTATTATGTTTAAAGAGGTCAAAATAGAGGATAAAATAAACATTTTCCAAATAGCCTTTACTAAGAGCCCTGGTAGCTGAGGGTTCTGTGCATGGCAGGACTCTAATGACTAAAACTAGGCCTATTGTCAATAAGTTCCTGTCAAAAACTATGTCAAGAATCGTCGATGTCTACACGTACAACAAGCATGGTAGACTTAGGCTTCTTGGTTTTTATTTCACTCCAGACATTGTATACCTGTAAAAGTAATTAACCCTCTATCTGGCGGTCAGAAATTTCTATACTGGCAGGCCATTTTAGACCTTGCACGTAGTCTCATTAAAACCCCTATATATATTTTATTTGTAAAGATAACCATATAGTGTTGTATATTTTCTTTTTCAGCACATTACAGGGAACAATTATATGCCACTTTTAGTCAACAACAAAAATATTTATTTACTCCAGAATATTTTGAAATGTGAAATTTAGTAAGAGCGAACCAAAGTTTTCAAAGTAGAGCTCTTGAAAATGATAGAAAATTTTTATCAAAATTCCAAGATATCCAAAGTTTGGCTAATTTATTTCTTTACATGGAATTTTAATCAAAATCTTTGTAGAAATTTTTTTGTTTTTATTGTGAATTTTTTCAAAGTTTTGGCGTTTTAGCCAAATTTACTTGTTTCAAAAAACAGAAATAAACAATTATTTTGGAGTGAATAAGAAAAACTAAAAAAATACCACTTTGAAGGGCACTAAATTTGACTCAGAATACTAAACTTTTCAATGAGATATTTTGCTAGTGTAATTTACTAAAAATCCTCAAAAATATATTTTGACGTAAAATAAGTTTTTTTGTTCAGGAACAACTGAAAATATTTTTACCAAAACATTTTTACAGGCTTAATTTTTTTACCAAAGGTAGGTAATTTACTTGTGAACACAACGATAAAAAAGAATATTGTTCTATGATTTTTTTGTAAAAGTTATGATTTTTTTTCTAAAATCTGACAACATTTTACCATTCAAAAACTAAAACTCAGTCTTTCACATAATTATTATTATAAACTCACAGTAACTACAATAATAAATAAACTCACGGTAACAACAAACATAAACAACAACAATAAACAAACCACTAACAAATAAATAATTAAGTCTAATGTTTCAGAGCAAAGTAAGCACGAGCTATGTCACAACACTACAACCTATGCGAGGGCTAGTCACACAGTGGCTAGAGCCGAGAGCAGCAAATAGTTCGGTCTTTCAGAGCTAAATCAATAACCAATCTCTCCCTCAGATGCACACACCGACACTCACATTATTGAAACAAGTTTACTTTTTCCGATTCCAGTAGTACCAAAATCCACTAAACAATCGAAATAAGGCATTTATAAATGGAAAACCAGAGACTAATATCCATTAGTCTTTTGCCAGTATAGAGTTTCGATAAACATGAAGTCGCTTGAAAATCACAGCTGCGAGTGGAAAACCCACAGAGACAAACAAAACCACCCTTATTCACAAAAAAACGCATAATTCAGTGATGTAGCTCTCGCCTTTATAGAACGAAATTTACCCACTGCAATAGGTGGATGAAGACAGGGTATTTCCGCTGCGCCCGTTAGCTCAGTCTCCTCCGGACTACCGGCATTTGTCCTCTCACTTTATAAATTCGCTATGCTAATTGTTTTGCATGCTACATAGACAAATTATATACCAAAGAAGCAATTCTTCGGGAATATATTGATATAAAATCTAATGATTAACTTAGTTTATTATTGATTATAGCCTTTGCAAAAACATTGCTGAAAAAGACTAATGATTAGCTCTTTGCCAGTGGGGTGACACTTTTTAGAGACTAATGATTAGTCTTTTGCCAGTTAGAGGGTTAAATAAAAGGTACAGTATAGGTTCAATCTCATTTCCGTCTGTTTTGGGCTATATGGAGTCTACTTAGACCATAGCAGAATAAATCAAATCTGTCATGGTGTTTTGGGCTGTGATGTTAGCAGGTGAAATTCGGTTGCTGCAACCAGTCAGTCTGAGTACTAATCAAAGAATGGGTTATGCGATTTGTCTGGTACTCTTTTCAACTTAATATTTTACCATTTATTTTGACCAACTTTGGAAATGTATATAGCAAATATTAGTATTCATGTCGTCAGCACATGGTAAGTCCTAGACAGGGACCATGCAATGTGTTTTAAATCATTACCCCCTTTTTCTTCATAATTTCATAATAACAAGTCTCTTGATAATTTGTGATTTAAAATGTATATGTATAGCCTATTAGGTTGTTTTAGGATGTAGCCTATAGAATTCCTACTTTTTAAAATATATAGCTTATAGGCTCTATATGCTAGCGATCTTCCAGTTGCATTTTGTGTCAGGTCTTTCTCGTAGGTATTCATTGTGACATTAAACGTCTAGATACTGCTGAACCATGGGAAACTATTTCGGTAGACCACAGTCTAACGGCTATTTAGTAATCCTCTGTCAAAGCTTTTAACGGGGTTTCAGCTGTTAAAAAGTGGTTTAGCACTAAATCCTGAGATCATTGCAATGACATGATGTAATAGGCTAAACCAGATTTTTCGCTCTCTAGAAAAAATTTTTTACTTAGCCTTGAATAAATACTGTAGTTTAGTTCTTGATTAATTAAAAATATGGTGTATGTTTTAGGACAAACTGAACATCAGTCGACAACATGAATTTTTCACCATTTGGAGGACATTTTGCACAATCAATACCAGTCCATCAGTTTACCGGGTCAAAATTCTCCCACGATGGCAGTGTAATGAATGGCATATCGAATGACAATGTGTCTGTGATGACCGAGGAGCCGATGACAAGCTCGGCTAATCGGTTGTATTCCAACCACTACAGCCATATAACCATGCCAGTCAAGTTTCAGCGAGACAGTAGCACTCAGATCGACGGAAACGGCATGGTTCCAGTGTCGTCCCCTTCTCCTCAACCCACCGAGAACAATCATCACTACACGATATACAGCCACGAAACCCAAGAGAACCTCAAACAGTCCCAATACCACCAGAGTATACAAGAAGTGAAATCCGAAGAGAAGAATATTACCGATCAAAATGAATACACGACAGTAGTTCAAAACCAACAGCAGCCGGGTCTTCCTCCTTCATGGCAGAGTATCGCAACCCCGGGCTCCACCGTCGCAGATTACTTGTCCCACCTTCCCGCATCGACTCTTCCGATATCTCTACATCACTTTTTAAAGTACTCCTCAGAACCTGTGAGCACAAAGAGAGACCAGGAAACGTCGATGGATCCTCCGCCGGATCATCATCAAGATTTACAACACGATCAAAACGGTTTGCAACCAAACGGAGAACTTCATTCAGGACCTCTTTCGCCGTCAAAACGGAAGAAAAAGAAAAAGGTTATTAAAGAGAAAAAACCACGACCCAAGCCCGGTGAGATCCGGTTGACTACAGCTTTAGATGGTTCTACTCTGTATTGCTGTCCAGAGTGTCACATGGCCTACCCTGACAAGAGTCTGCTGGAACAACATCTCATGGGGCATACCATGGAACGAAGGTTGGTTGTATTTAATAACTGGATCAGTTGAATTGTTTTCTTGTGCCTTATGGTCCGTTGTATTACAGAACTTTAAAAATCTTGACTGAACATAGATATTTCCTGCAGCTTGGGACCTTATTTTTATATGTCTACAACAGCAAACCTTATTTTTTATACGTGTATTTACAGAGTGTCCAGTAGTTACGAGATCAAACTTCACCAGGTGATTTGTCAAGTCAAAATAAACAACAAATTCCCTAAAACACATAGTCCTATCTCGCTTAGTTTTCCGTCTGTCTGTGTTTTTAACTAAATAATTTTTATCTCCTAAGTCTATTATGTTATGAACCTGAAACTTTGCACATTTGTTAATATAATTAAAAATCAATATTTAGATAATTTTCACTTCCAGTTTCAAAATGGTGAGCGTATTCAATTTTTAACCGACTTCCTACTCAAGGAGGAAGTTACACAATTTTACCTGGGACTTTTTTTTTCTTGTATGTTTGTACACGCATAACTTTCTAAGCTTAATAACTCAAAAACCTTAAACTTTATAGTTAATACACAAGAATAACATAACGGCAAATGTTTTTAAGACTAAGTTTGTTGTGCTGCGATAAATAACACCGGGGATAAAATAGTTTCCAAACTTTTATTTACATACGTTTATATGTTTCTTAAATGTAAATAGAGAATTGTGTTCAGGAAAACATTAATTTCTCCGTTATCAACCGCAGCACAACAAACATGGCCTTAAAATTTTCATACAAATATTTATTTTTTATTCTTGTTTATTTACTTATTTTAAAATGTATTTAAAGTTTTTAGTAAAGTAGTTAAAACATAGCTTTTGCTCTGGTTTTCTGATTTTTCTGTGACATCTGCGGAGCCGGATTGAAGAGGAAGGATCACCTGACCAGGCACAAGCAGAGTCACAACCCTGACCGTCCTTTCGGCTGTTCGGTTTGCATGAAGGCGTTCAAGCGGAAAGAACAACTGACGCTGCATTTCGTCATTCACTCCGGTGAAAAACGTCACATATGTCCTGAGTGTGGCAAAGGGTAAGTGAAGCGCAATTTAAATCTTTGATAATTCATTCTAACTTTTAATTCCGAGCCTTCAAACTGCTCCTAAGCTCTAAAGTTATGTTAGACATAACCAAAGATATAGTATGGTTAGTAGATTGTGCATGGATGCCAAATAGCTGAGGCAGGAAAATCCCACTCGATGGTGTCATTGGGTTGAGGATGTTTACGGTGCATTTGAAGAGAGTAAGCCCGTCTCTCTGGTGATGTGCGACCTTAGTAAGGCGTTTGACGTGATCTCCCATGATGTCTTGCTTGGGAAGCTAAGGAGGTGTGGGATGAGAGGTTTGGCCTTGGATACTGTCAGATCTTACTTGGGTGGCAGGTCAGAGTTCGTGTCTGTAGGGGGTGCTTGCTCTGCCGTGAAGGTGGTCGACCATGGTGTACCGCAAGGGTCTGTCTTGGGCCCCATCCTATTCCTGGTGGCAGTGAATGATATCGACAGCTGCTTAGACAACTCTACCATCCCGTTTGCAGATGATACAACACTGAGGGCAAGGGGCAGTAACCCAGGTGCAGCACAGGAGAGGGCAACTAGAAAAGAAAGTCTTGGTTTGCAGGGAACAAGCTCAAACTAAATGAAAATAATTAACCCAAACCTTGACCTGTACCCTAAGTAGGCTGATTAAAGAAGGAAGAAGATAGCGTCAAACTTCTCGGATTCTACCTTGATGCCAAGCTCACCTGGAGGAGCCATGTTGAGAGCATCTGTGTTAAGCTGTCGAGAGTCCTGTAAGAAAACTGAAGACTCAGATAACAGACTCCTATCTACTGACGGTGTACCACTCCTTATTCCATGCCCATATTAAGTATTGAATACTTTTGTGGGGCATGCCTCGTCTTGTAGGCTACTGACAGGTGCGGGATTCAGAGACCACTGTCGACCACTATTAGTTAGGTCCGGTGTCCTGTTAAGTCTTCGGACAGTATGTTTTGGACAGCGTGACGTATGTTTATAAAAACAAGGAAATGTTTACTACTCGGTAAGATATCCATGGACGGTCACTGAGAAGCTCAGGAAACCTTGATTGGAAAATGTGCCGTCTCACAAAAACTAAAGTGGCCTTCCCAACGCAACCCATCAAGCTGTACAACTGCCTCCCAGTACACATCAAAAACCTTACAATGACGCAGTTCCATGATAGAGTAGAAAAGTGGCTTCTCAACAACCCTCTCTACTCTGTTGATGAGTTCTATGATGACAATGTGGGGGCGATATAAGCTCCACACCCTCTGTAAATAATGTAAATAGTTTTTTAAACTTTAATTTTTTTTGACGCCGTCAATCCAGTACAACTGGTAATAGACGCAAGAAAAATGGTTATGGTAGTAGAGCCACTGACGCACACGCAAGTTTGTTCATTCTCGAAAATCGTACGATCTGGTCACATTTAAGTCATCGACTTCGGACAAACTCGAGCATGTGGAGCCGAGGGAGGAGAAAGACAGTGAAAGACAACAGCGCTACCTGTGCTTGGGCTGCCGAACTATGTTGATTATGCTGCTTCAACCATGCACAATCCTTGCAAAATCTTCTCACTGTAACATTATCTTTGACTTAACTTAAAGTTTTAATTAAAGCAGTTAGTCCCCATCCATGGTGCGTTGCCTGGTGATATAAGTGGTACTGCCAGGGGTTTACACGAGAAGGTCAAAAACAGTTAAGAACACCAGAGAAAAGTGTTCAAAAATGTTCATGGATTTCGGTGTAAAACAATATTGAACAATTTTCTACGCATTAAAAATGTGTCCCTCTGCACTAACTTTCGTTACTGAATATTATTATGCACTTACTCCATTCAGTAAGTTGCTAAAGTAATTTAGTTTTTGTTTTGTGTTGAAATTAGTAGTTATTTTAGCATATACTCTATCCGTATTGTAGAGGTGAGCGAGAGCAGGTTTTTTAAGGTCGAGACGAGATCGAGCGAGAATCAGCCAAAACCTCGAATCGAGACAAGAAATTTTAATTTTGATAATTTTTCCGCTCCATTGGTTTGTTTTTGCTATTATGCACTTACTCCATTCAGTAAGTTGCTAAAGTAATTTAGTTTTTGTTTTGTGTTGAAATTAGTAGTTATTTTAGCATATACTCTATCCGTATTCAGTATTGTAACAATGTAAACTGTGAAGAAAATAAAGAATTTATGTTGCCGACAGGTTTTATAGGAAGGACCACCTGCGGAAGCACACTCGCAGTCATATAGCGCGCCGCGTGAAGGCGAGCTGAGTCAGCACGCGCCGACGCAAGGTGACGCCTCCTGAGGTCGGAGCCAGGGGGGCAGCGTCCCTCCTGATATGATGGCGTTTGTGTCCGCCGCACGCGAGTCGTTCTGAGCCGCAGCGTCGCACTTCACTTCACGGTACTACTGTACTTTTACGTTAAAAATCCGCTCAAGTTGCAGTCGAATTCAACTTAAATCAAGCGTTTGTTGTTTTGGACCAAAAAGAAATGGAAAGGAGAGCAGGCTCACGTGGATAAAGTAGAAATTCGAGGGAGAACACAGACAAATTTTCAGCCCTACTAGAGCCTTTTTTAAAGGCCTCCCACTTTTTGTCTTGACAAAGACTATATAGCTGAAAATTTGACAGTCTGTCTTCACCTAAGTGTTTTTACTGTATCCAGGTGAGCCGCCTGCTCTACTTTCTTTTTTTTTTTGTAGCATATCCTGGGCGGAGTGCCGTATTTCCTAAATCTAAAATATCTGACCAAATTAGCTATACAGCTGTCAGCCGGTGAATCTTTCTAAGTAGGTTTTTGGTTTATATTTTAAGTACGTTTTAACAAAATATTTTATATGATTTTATTTATTGATTTTAGGCTACAATGATCAAGTTTTCTTAAGTTTAACCTCCAAACAAATCCTTTCTCAAAACTGGGTTCATTGAGAAGAAAATGTATATTTGATTAAATACAAATTCTAAAAGTACAAGTTCTAAGGCCCAATATTGCCTGAAAAGTAATATTTGTTTTTATTTTCTTTTATGAAATGTTACTGTAATTTGTTGTTTAAAAAATTAAATAACTTTTAAATTTTAATCAAATGTAAAACAAGATCACGTGTTGAATCTAGATACTTGCATAATATTTTATAATTGATATTGCTGTGATATTTTTACAGTTTTTAAGTTCCTCCTTATTTGTGCGTGTATCGTCATAGACCTTAAATATTATTATACCAAGTAAGTGATGATTAAACTAGTGTTGGGTCACTTCCAATCCTTGATTTCACAAATTTTAAGGAGAGTCAAAATTTATAGAATAAAAAAAGATACCAGTAGCTGAAGAATTTATATTGAAAGATCTTAATAACATACTAAGTACATAAAATGTATTTTGAATTGGAACTTTTCCAAAAGAGTTGGACATCCAAAAGAGTTACCTACTTTAAAGTTTAGGTGCTAGTGACAAAGACAACTGGAATCAAACTGGAAACAGGAATCGATGTCTACAATCCAATTTTTAGTTGAAAATCGAAAATAATATTTGTTTTCTAATATAGAAGAGTAGGTTGAAACTCTATGAACGCAAGGGGAAGAATCAGAATTGTCCGGAACTGACCCAACACTAGATTCAATCTCAGACGACACTTTATTCAACCATGACATTTAATTTTAACTTTGTCGTTCATAGTTTTGTCAAGTTAGTTCATCGAGTAGCTTTATATTTTACTTTATTTATCAGTTTTTTTAGAATAGTGTTTTCTCCCAAGTGCGTGTCGATTTACTCAGGTATTTGTTTCATTGATAATTGAACGGTCATCATACCCATGGTACAAAATAATATGCTAAATTTTCATGTCAGTAATCGCTCTGTTTTATAGTCATATACAAATAGTGTAATTAGTAGATAACAGATAAAAAAACTTGTCATTTACGGCTTATATTGATCGTGACTAGGTTACTACAGTTCGTCAGGTTTAACATGGCCGGTGAGATGGGCTAGAGGGCCATAAGCGGCCTGCAGGAAATCTCAAGGCCACCGGCCGTGCTAAACCTAACGCACTGTAGTAACTACACTATGATAGCGTACCTGGCTAATTGTAAATAGTATTTTGACATAACACTGTGAGTGCCGAGTTTTATATTATTATATACAAGTGTAGAAGAGTATTTTGTTCGAAGCAATGTAGTCGTGCATAGTTTTATGGCTTCCATATTTATACGAAACCGTGATGTAAATAGTAGGGCCTATTTATACTCCCGCAAGTTGTTAGGTTAGACTTGGTCCAGTCGGAGACTCGGGCAATTGCTTTAACAATCAAGAATTAGTTTCACTTAGTTACTAAAGATCCTCCTCATTTGAAAGTTTTCTAGCGCTCTTGTAATGGTTGTTAACAAGTCTGGACTGTTACGTAGCTGAAAAAACTGTGATGCTGAACATTGATTAAAGATCCGCCTCGGTGTTCTTTTTTTTACTCTCGAGTGTTTACCTCGAAGAAAGGCAGTGTCCGGCCAAGGAACACACGACATTGCGCAAGTAACGACTGGCTAAACAACGAGCCTTCTTTCAACTGATGCGGCCTAACTGTCAAACCAAGCACTTGCAAGGGTTTACGGCAGCCTTTTTTCATCTTTCGAAATTATTTTTACATTAATAAACATGATGTATTTGGAAACTAGAGGAGTTTTCTGATACGTTTACAGAGCCTGATTTCCTGATAAGTTGTCAATAGTTTTGCAAATAAACTTTGAAATTGTCCAAGTTTCTGTGGTTTTCAACTTTTTTGTACCCTTAAAACGCATAATTTTGGGAGAAAAAAAGCTCTATATACGTAGTGGAAAACTCTCTAGTTTCCAAATATATCATATTCATTGATGTAAAAATGATTTTGAAAGGTGAAAACGGGCCGCTGTAAACCCTTGCATTGAGCTTGCGTGTCGCCACGCAGCTGAGGCGCACTCTTAAGTAGTATTTCAAGAACTTGTGTTTCATAGCCAACGTGAAATTAGCGTGTTCCTCAAGAAAAGTTAAAATTTCCCACTACAGTTTCAAGCAGTGATTAAGCTACAAGATATGCAACGCTCAACAACTAATAAAAGAACCAAATTTATAAAAATTCATGAACTTAATATTTTATGGTCAAAATAAATCTTTACACGCTTGTAGTGTGTTTAATTTTACTGAAAGGTTATTAAAGAAAGTATGATTTCAATATAAGCAATATAAAGTATTTAAAAAATTAAGACACTTTAAAAAAGATTAATTAAATCCAAGCAGCCATTCTTGAGTCATGCCACTATCCACAAAAACTGGATTCATTTTTTATATACCGGTATTAAGAAAGCACATAATTAACGTTTGTTGAAGAAAGTCTAAGTGCATTATCTACGCTTTTACTACTCACACTACTTTGTACTTCTAGATAAATTTTAACAATGAGGAGGATCTCACACCTAATAACTAAATTTTAGTACAAACACCTAGCTTAAAACTAATAATAATTGTACAATAACCTGGCCTTCCTTATGAGATGTGATAGTTTAGCTTTTTAAACCCATATTAGTCAAAACTGTTATTTTATATTTCCTCATTCTAAAAAAATTCAAGAAACAAGAGTTATATTTTCTGTAAATAGTTTTAATTAGTATAATATTATAATCTAGCTTAGTATTGTGTTCAAATTAGTAATGTAATTTTGCAGCTTTTTAGAGTGTATTTTGTGACTTATTTTTCAAGTAGATAAATTAGGTAGGTTAATATGTGTTCAGCAAATTAGCTTTATATCAATTATTTAATTGTATCCATCAATTAAAAGTACCTATCATGATATTTTAGTACTGTCGAAAAGCTTTAGTTCTATACGTTTGGTCGGCCATGTTTCCTTGCGCAGGAGCTAGGAAGTCAGGTTTGTGACAGCGGTTACGCTAGAGCCACTATAACTTTATATCTGTCCTTCTCAAGCTATAAGTGAAAATAGCGACACAATCCTCTACCTCTGGAGTAATATTAAAACATTTGGTCACCTTCAACCTCAACCTATTAGAAAGCTGATAAAAGTTATTTTTGATAAGGATACTCAGAAAAATATGCAAAACCAATAAATATTTTTAAAGTTTTAAAAGTCAATGTACAAAACATTTCTAGTCCGGAAATGATCGCAGCTAGCTCGCCTAAGCGCTTGGAAGTACCTTGAACTGGGACATTTTTATCAACAGTAAATATTTTTCAAACGTTAACATAAAATTGGTTTAAAATAATTGAATGAATTTTTCTTGTTTTTTTTCATCTAAAAATTATGTTGATCGGCCAACTAATAGCTGCAGAAATGAGGGTTATAGCTTACGAAAATTATCTTGACAAAGAAGTTGTATTATTATGTATTTTAAATATTGAAGCCAAGGTGGGTCAAACGCCATGTTGCCATCGTGGAACATATTCCAGATGTAAAGTTATAGCGGCTATAGTGTAGATAATACACGGTTATTATAAAAAGAATGTTTTACTTTCACTCATCTATAAATTTTTAGTATAAGTGCTACGTGAATAATTCACATATGGTTAAAAAGAAGAAGTTTCAAAGTTGTGTATACAATATACATACATTGAGAGGTCATTTTAACTTTTAATATTGTCAACAAGATGGCTGTCCTTCGACACAAGATATGTTGCGTTCTTGGATTTTAAAAAAGTCGCTTCATTTCAACGAGAGTTTTGTCCTAGATTTGTGTTTGCAACGTAACTTTTAAGGCTACGTTAAAGAGAAATTTACGTACCCCTCCAGCTAGGAAATTTAGTTGATCCCTAGAACCGTATCAGACCTGCAGTCAATGCCATAAATCAATGCTTGCTTCGTGATGTGTGAGAAGAGTTTAGTTATCGGCTAGCTTTTTGCCAAGCAGTCAGGGGAGGACATATTGAGCATTTATAGAAGTGTACCAAGACTGACAAACTTTGAAATGTGCTCTTTTTACTATTTTTTAGTGTATGTAAATCTAAGTAATAATTAATTAAATAGAGGTTTCCGAAAGTAAGACATTCTTTGTGAATAAACCTGTACAATGTCTACAACTGGTGGTATTTCACTCGCCATATTAAGATTATTAGCAATCTCTAGGTTATATACCAAACATCACATACCGATGCCAAAACTAAGTGACCAGAATATGGAGTTGCTATTGATTATGATTTTAATTATGTTGTTTGTGATATTTATTCTGTTTGTGTTCTTTGTTCCGTAGCGTCTGTACTAGTGAAACAGTTTTCGACTGCAGTTTTCTATGGTTTTCCGTAGTTTTAAGCTAAATGTACAAATATAGACTTCACAATTTGAATTTAAGTCAAAAGAGTTCAGTTAAGTTTGCAACTGAGGCCAAAGGCTCCGCCTTACTCTTCCCAATATAGGTACTGTACAGGATGGTTATAAATAGTGGGCACATTTTAGGATTCAGTGATTGAATGGCCAATCGACTTAAAAACGTGGGAGTTGTTTAATGGATAGCAAATTTTAAACAGTGTTATTACTAACAAATGACAAAAAATACTGTACTCATTATTTACTAGTTATGTTACAAGGAAACTAAAACCATGTCTACGTGCTTTCCATAGTTTGCACGGAAAGTTTGTAGTCTAAATTCAACCTCACATCAGGTTTTTCCGAGCATTGCTGGAGTTGTGTTTCCAATAACCTCTTGAACTCTTCTCTTATGTTCCTCTATGTCTTGAACATACTTTGTACCTCTCTGTCCTTGACATAACTCCCCACCTCTCCCAATAAAAGTCAAAGAGTGTAATGTCTGGGGAACAAGAAGGCCAAGGAAGTAGAAATCTTTTTGCTTTTGTGTCAAGAAGAATCTTAGTGTCACTTGGCCGTTTCATCTCTCAATCCCAAAATGTGTCCAACAATGTATAATCATCCTGTATGTTGTGTTTCTCCATCGTCCAAATCACATTATTTCTGGAACAGATCAAATATTTCTTGAAAATCGCGCCGTTGTTGATAGATGTAATTTGATGTGTACGGTACTCTTTTGATTTAAAATTGAAAAGAAAGACATTTATACCTAGTCATAAGTCAGGGATATTAGCATTTTATAATAGTTTTATGGATCTCTTAAAGTTTAAGTTGAGTAAAATAAAAAGACTTGTTTAGTTTATATGCAGGCCTGCTTGATTTGATTTAGTGCATAATAGTTTTATAATTACCCAAGTGTTAAAATTAAATACTTTACTAAAATTAAATGTGGCTAGTATAAGTTGCAACCCATTGTTTTTTAATTTACATTATTGTCACTTTAAGGTTTGTGCAAGTGTGTATAACAAAACCATAAACATCCCCTTTTTTTAAGGACCTAACTTCAAGTTTTTGTTACTTGTCTAGCTTAAAAAGTACACAATAAAAGATTTTTTTTGATGCAACCACTAAAAATATTTTAATTACATATACTACAAAACCAAAATGTTTTGTCTTCACTTTAGACTTCTAGATATCTTCAATTGTGTAGACAAAGAAGAATAAAAATATAAAATGAATAGGAAATATAAGAAATTCAAAGATAAAATAACTTTAGATTGTAATTTATTTAAAATTATTTTATCTTTGAATTACTGCCTCTACAAGTGTACTACATACACAAAAGCTAGTTTTAAAATCTTCAACCATTCTAAAATGAAAAGATGGAGTACCTGGTATTTAAATTTGTATGGTTACAATAATTAAAAAAGTTAACTTTCAGTGTAAGTTATAAGATATTGTAATTATTAGTTCAAATAAAAATATGAAAGCACTTAACTGTCGTATTTTGTTACAACAAGGGGAAGTAACTACATAAATGTCAAGTTGTAGGTTGACATTTTCAATGCATATTTTTGTAATAATTAACATTCAAATGTAAAAAAGGTGAAGTATTTTTGAAATTAAACAATATAATTGTACAGTTCATTGATTTGGATTGTTTGTGAACACTTATGTATATGAGAGTACAAAATGAAATAAAACTGGTAATGTTTTAGAGTTGTGTGATTATTTTGAACAATGTCTTATTTCTGACCGTCAAGGTCCCCCACAAAGTATGCAGGTTTAAGTGGTGTCAGATTATTGGGTAATTTTTGGAAAAGAAGAAAGACTTTTAAATCTTTGTATGTAGCAATTCTCCCGGATCTTAAATGAATTTCCCTATGGTAGCTTTAAAACTGAATACCATTATCTAATTTACTTTAGAAAAATGAGATTTTCATGGCATCAGCATAATAAGACCCAGACCCGATTATGAAATAAGCAACAATCCTGACCCCCAGAACATGTTTTGAGCATTGTTTCATACTTTCTATTCATATGTGTGTACTCTCTTCAGGTTGCATTTTTTGTCTGATTTTCATGGCATTTGATACAAATGTCCCTTTTGTAAATATCTCGGTCAAGTTCGTTCACTAGAAAAATCGAATCACTGTAATCCCTCTTGTGGGGGTTTCTAAGGAAAAGGATTTTTTAATGCTTTAAAAGTTATTACAGTATTTGCTTTGACAGCGGAATGAATAATCCTATTTATTTTAAATTAGGTATCGCTTCAAGAAATATAATAAAACTTGCAGTAAAAGAAGACGAAAGTCTGAGGTCAATAGGCTCGCTATGCCCGTGGTAATGGACCACTGAAGCCAAGCGATGTGAAGCGAGCAAACAGCCTCACGCCCGTGGTAATAGAACTGCCGAAGGGAGGCGGTAAACGGAGCGAATTAGAGTAACAAATTGCAAAGGAAATTCGATTCACTCATGTCAGTGGCGCTTTAGTGTTTAGCTGCGTGTCGGCCGGTTTGTATATTAAACTCATCCAGCCGCGTAGCCAGGAATTAATTTCGCGGGAGGATGGTTTCTTCGTGCACGTGATCCTGTGGAGTTGCTACTATTTTTTAAAGGTGGAGTAGCTGTAGCATGATACTATTACAGCTTGCAGTATAGCGAATTTAACTAGTTTCGCTACTTTATACCCAAACAGAACATGATTTCTTATTACGTTTATTACACATAGAAACTGACTCCGTTTTACTGATGTTGACTTTGATTGACCATTGAAGGTTACCAGTAATGACTAATGAGATTATTGATAGTAACTATGCTTAAATACTTGTCTAAGTTCATACCAAAAATTACAGCTCCAATCAGAAACCTGACAAGAAATTAGTAATGAGATTGATAGGTTTTTGCCAGTAACATCTTCGATACAGTTCTCTGATGAGGCTTAGGTCACGGTCGTAGCTGAATGCATATCTGTGGAGTTCTTATATAAAAGCTGTATACAACATTGGCGCATCCAATTTTTAGCAAATCAGCACTTGATCATATTCTACGTTACTAGTAAGTACTATATAAAATCACCACGGTGTCACCTCGAACTCCACCGTCGCCTGAAACTCACCGAGTCACACCACAGCGCACACTGTGATCAACATTCCGAGCAAAAGAATAAGAGCATACAGTTTTCCTCTAGGCACTTGTACTCGTATTATCTCTGTTGGCTGTTTTATGCCGATATGCCAACAACAACTGTCAAATCAAATGTGAAGAACAAAACAAATCACAACAAACTTCATTAGGGATCAGAGGTCAGGTTACATTGATTAAGTTAGATGTATGCTGATTTCAATTAGCCTTGGAATTTCAATCATCGCGTGACATTGCTTTATAAAAGTCATAAAATTAACAGTAGAATTTAGTAATGGAGCGGGATGACGTTATTTATTTGGTTTTGTTATTCTCATGCATTGGGTTTGGGCACTTGCTAAGACAGATAAAAAAGTAAACAATCTCAGAAATGGGTTGCTACATGTGTAGGCTTTACAATCGTTCTTATTGCTTCTGGGAAGCATATTATACACCCGTTAGTAACTGTTATTGTGAATGCAATGATTATTATCTACGGTAATAAGAGGTAAGGATTTACTGAAATATCCACCACTACAACCTAGGCTTCTATAACCTAAGTTTAGCTTGGGCTTAGCTTTAAAGTTAGCATAGGGCTACCTAGTAATTTTTTGTAAGCCCTTCCCTGATGATAAGCCTATAAACACCTTCTTGGCTAGACCGACTTGTGGGTCCATCATTAAAAGCATCATCATTTCTTAATACCATCAGTACTCCCTTGGTTTGCCGCTGCATTCCGATAGCTCTTTCTTCAACTATTTTCTCATGCCAATTCCTGTAGTTCTATATAGATTCACTCAGTATTTACTGTAATATTGTTTGTCAAATAAGTCGTATACCAAGTGAACAACTTTAAAACAGCGGATACTGCCTAAATATTACTGTGCAAACCAAATAAATAAGTAAATACCACCTAAAATCTAGGCTAAAAGCCAAGAAAATTATTGTTTGCTTAGGCATTGGTGGGTTGTTATTGAAATTTCCAAATTCACACCTACAACTACATTGACAGAATGTTTAGTAACCAAACTTATGAAATCAATCTATTTCTCAATCTCTTGATATTAGTATTTAATTAATCACAAATGTTATATACTTTTATTATGTTTCAGGTCAATTCACGTGTACAGTTTTGTATTTACATTTTCTTACCTAATATTCTTTCGGTCAACTGAATATCTGGGAATACCTTATCCACCACCTCACACAAACCTCATACAAATGATATTGACTTTAAAGGTAAATTAAGTTTAAAAGATATATGCAAAGTTTATTGTAGTTTATTTACTAGAGTGTCTTGTGTAAAATAACTAAGAGTCTACTAGTAATTTTGAGAAACTTTACTTGATACTTTACTTAGCTTTGAGACATCAACCACTCTTAGAGGAGTTTTTAAGGTGAGTATGGGATGATGATGATGAGTGTTTTGTTGGATGATGAGATGTAGTCTTGAAACAAACTAGGACCAACCGTTCCCCTGATTGGGTCATTAGTTACTAGCCCAACGACTAATGGAATGGACCAACGGCTAAACCCTTTGACAAGTGAGTTTTCCAGGGTAATTTCAGCCCCAGAAAGTGAGTTTAAAAAAATTATAATAATTTTTTTGTATTATAATTTTTAAATACTTGTTTTGGCCAAATAATCTTTTTAACATAAAAAAATAATGTTTGGCTAAAATAAATACATAAATAAAAATGTTTTGATTTTAAAATTTTCTTTGACATATTTTTGTGTACAGTATAACTTGTTTAATTATTATATTTGGATATAATTCAAACGTGGATACAAAGAAAAAATGTGTGTACCTTTTACCTCAAAAGTTTAGCTTAGTATGGTAAGTGACAAGCAGTCTGGTGCGCAGAGGGGAGCGCCGCGTCACACTCGCGGAGTCGCGGCATCCACACTGTGTACTTTCGTCATTGTCCACCTACAGAATAGCCCACCACATTTTCGTCTTCTTTCTCACTTTCACATTCATTTTCATCATGCATAAAAATCTCCGCTATTTGCTCGTTAGTAAGAGACATTGTTACAATAATAAAACAATCTCAAAATAGAACTAATTAGTTAGTGAAATCAAATATAAGTAAAAACTGCTAAAAACAACTATTTATAACTTTCCCTTGAACACAATGAACAATAACAAACCGCAAGAAACAAAGTAAAACAAATCAGCAGTTAGTTTACCAGATGTCTTACAAAAACCGTAGATGAAATAATCGGCACAGACACAAAACGATGTCAGTCAACAAACCCAGCTGGTGGACAGCAGCTACAAACTAGCGGATCAATATTTTAACTGTTTCCAAGAGGTTAAAAAACTCCCGCTAGGTAGCAGGGGCATCCACAAACGTTATACTTCATAAACTGAGCGGGTTGTATTGATCACAACAGTCGTCATTAATACAGAGGCCAGTCTCGTGCGCCGGCCACAACAGTGTTGGACTGCTTGTTGCACTCTTAGCGTCGCGACGCGCGCTGTGTGTCGTACCCTGCCAAGGGTTAAAGTAACTTCTAAATCACGGGGAGTGGCCACCGTGAAAAGTTGTCACTGCAGCTAAGAATCGAACCCGGAACAATTTGATGCAAAGCACAAACTTACCTCAATACATTACTAGAAAAATTAAAGTTGTAAACTTATTATAGCCTGGAAATATTTTACTTAATGTTTATTAACAATCAATAAGTATTTCACTAACGTTTTGTTTCAATTTTAGACTTTACGGTTTTTTGATTAATTATTATTAGAGACGGAATTATAATTTCAAACCACCAAAACTGTACTAATTGACCAGAGGAAAGACTTGTGTTTGAATTAGTAGTCTAATTTATACTCAATTGAATACTTCACTGTTTTAGTTGGTGGGACTTTCCTTTGAAGTACATGACACAGCCATGGCTGACAGAAACAGTGACACTTCAAGAGACTCACCATTAGCCGAGGCAGAGGCGACCCGAGTTATGGTACCCAGCTTCAGTGACATCTTCCAGTACTCTTTCTGTTATATCGGAGTATTAACTGGTAATGAATACCGGTATTTGCTTAGCAGCTGTAGATTTATTTGTATACTTTAATTTGAAACACCGACCACTCTTATAGGATATTTGAAGGTGAGTGTGATGAGTGTTTTGATGGTTGATGAGGTTACAAACTAGGGCCACAGTTCCTAAAATCGGTCATTAATTATTATCCCAACGACCAATGGAATAAAACACGGCTTAGCGATTTCCAAACCACAGGAGTGGCCATCGTGAATGAACTCCTCACTAGAAGTTCCCTCTTCCAATCCCTAGACCTCCCGAATGTTGCCACCTCCCCTGGAAGATAACCTACGAGTGCCCTTGTGTGGTATTTCTGAATAACTTTTAGTATATAAACACAGTTTTTACATCTGAACAGCAGTCTCTGATAACTGCAACTCATAACTCATTAGTCAGGATTAAAACACAGTTTTAAAGTATTAGGCTATTTAAAATGAATACAATGTATATATTAATAGTTGGACACATTTTTAGATAGGATCAAGTGAGTGAATGGGCAATCGGCTCAACAACTTGGTGGGCGTGCTTTTATTAGGTAAAATTTAAAACAGTTTTATTACCGACAAATGACGAAAACTACTGGCACTCATTCTTAAACAAATATGGTATTTACCTTCGTCAATCTGTCTGTAAATTGTCAGTCTAGATGACGCGTTTCGGGTTGACTAACCCATTGTCAAATCCGTATTGGTTTCAGCCGCAGGCTTCGTCATCGTCACATTGAAGACAAATACACACACACGAACATAATAACATTTAAAACACAAACTCTACAGTTTTTACAATTTACATGGTTGAAATGGGAAAGACGTGCGATGCCGTCTTCAATGTGACCATGACGAAGCCTGCGGCTGAATCCAAGAGAGATTCGACAATGGGTTAGTCAACCCGAAACCTGTCATCCAGACTGACAATTTATAGACAGCTCGACAGAGGTAAATAAATGCCATATTTTGTTAAAATAGTCTGTCTTGGGGCCATAATGAATAATTTTAACCTTTCTTAAAACTAGACAATGACTTTGTTTTGAGGTTCTCCGGGTAGCTCATTGTACAATGTCGGGCCAATATAGGAGATCCTTCTCCTACCCAGTTCAAGACTAACTCGGGGAAAGTGAAGTCTCCTGTCTTGACGGGTATTTCTGTTGCTGACCTCTTCTCTGTAGGAGAGTCTCTTACTAAGATACTGCAGCTCATTAAGACAAAGTGATTTGTGGACCAAGCAACATGTCATTAAGGTGTTAAGCTAGTAAAGTGTACTTTTTTTGAGGATTAGAATATGATTTAGATTCTACTTTTAATTTAAATAAATAAGTTTTCTACACCTCTGAAATTGTGTAGTTTTACAAACAATAACTAGTAGAAAAGAATCCAATGTATCTTTTCATTATTACCTTCTTATTGAGTTTTAAATGTACTTGTTTCAACTGTACAGTGGTGCAAGTCCTGAGCTGGCAGCGAGAGAGAAGTATAGTTTCACAGCTGTTCACAACATCGAGGGTTGGAACGCAGACTTTGAACCGACCATTCGCTCGTCCATGAAGTACTGGAACATGGCCATTCAATACTGGCTCGCTATCTACGTCTACAAGAGATTCCGGTACAAAGCTTATAGGTAAAACTGTCTCATTTCAAACGTTCCCCTCAAAATTTGGAGCTTAAAATATTCCAAATTTGTAAATACTAAATACCAAAATCTAAAAATTAAATTATTTAATTTACAATGTAAACTAAGTGAAGAGTATTATAAAATTACTATAAATGAACGTAAGACAACTGGAACTGCAAGAACTGAGCAAATGAAATAGAATAAAACAAAAAACATAAACACTAGGTGTTGAGGTCTAACTCCTCAGGGGCAACATCGCGAAGTGAGACCCCACACACAGAAATACTCCTAGGTAACTAAACCCAGAGTAGCTAAGCCAATAATCTTTTATTACTTGCTCAGCACAACCTTGAGACACTAATATTTTAATATATCTACAGGTAATTTTACTTTCTTTTAAGGCATTATTTTGAAACTGAAAAAAATGTTACAACCCTACAATACTTACAGATTGAAAATTGTTATAAATACGATTCGTTCAGAAATTAACTTCTGTCGTAACTTCTTTGCTAGATTGCCGTCCTAAAAAGATCAAAACCTTTTTTCCTTTAATTCTTTTTTTAGGCTTCTTTTTGTAAATATTTTCCTCCTGTCAATATTTGTCTAACAATGTAGCTGTTATTATTTCATTTTGTCTTGTCCTCTTAGGTTAAGGTTAGGCTAAATATTATCTATGATGTAGAGTAAGTTTAGGTCAGGTCCTTGAGAGCGGGTGGAGTTTCCTAACAGTCTGAAACGAAGGGAGTAGTTTTCTTCCTGAAGTGGTTGGAAAAGTGTTTTTCTAATTAAATTAATCCTCACCACTATTATGAATTTTAAATATAGTAAGGTTTCTATGCTCAAATCTTGGTGTTGTTTGTTCTGAGGATAGAAACCTTGTTCCCTGATGATGATCACAACAACCAGTTTGTGGAAATGTGTTTAGATTACCCGTGACGTTCATTATATCGAGCTTATGGCACGGAGTGTACGCGGGCTATTACCTTTGCCTGTGCTCAGTTCCGCTCTACTTGCCGGCTGAAGACATGTTCTACAAGGCACTACGCAACAACACAGTTCCTGCACTGGTACGTAAATTCTGGCATTTACACAAAATGTTTTGTTAATATGCTAGACTAGCGGTTCCCAACCAGTGGGCCGCGGATGATGGCTGAAATTCTAAAAATTATATTAAAATTATGGGTGGACAAGACTCGAAAGTCGGAAAATTCCCGATGAAAAATCAGATCAAAAATCGGGCGGGAAATCCTTGGAAACAGATTTTTTGGCGGGAGGGATTTTAAGGAAATTTTTTGGGACAGAAGGGTTTTTTGTAAAATTTTTTGGCCAAGAGGAATTTTGGCAAAAGTTGTAGATTAAACAAATTTTTTGGCAGATCTTATAATTTGAGAAAAATTCTAAACAATCTCATTTTTTGATAATTTAACTCTGATTGATGATCAGTTTTCTAGGTCAATTCCTATCAAAAACTCCCCCAATATTACAAAACAATTTATCTAAATGAACATTTTAAAATTTTGTTTGAATGTTTAGATTTTTTAAGAAAGAAAGAGTTAATCCATGGCATACAAGATGCATAGGAATACAAACAAAAACATATTTTATAACAAAGAACACATCAACAAAACACAAACAAAAGACCCAGGAAAACAACGCTATTCTTCACTTATTTCTTCCATCTTGTAGTCGTGTACGGAGTAGAAGGCCTTCTTCAAGAGACACTTTTTAATTTTGATCCGGAATGTGGACGACACTTCTTGCTTCAAGTTATTTGGAAGTTTATTATACAAGTAATTGAGTTATTATTTAAATCTAATTTGACATTTTAATGTTCACAATTTCCTGTTCATTCTCCCACACACCCTAGTGTACCCTCCCACCCCAGGGGATAGTCAAACGGTACTGGTTCCGCTTCTCTCCATCTTGCGAGCACGGAAGGTATCGTTTCCTCCACGCCAGGTGTTCGTCTGTTCTGCCACCAGGAATATCCCCTCAGGGACTAGCCAACCTTCCATTAGCCCGACCACATTCCAGCATGTGTTGCCCGCATGGGCACCCTTCAGCTAACCTGGGGCACCGGACTCATACCTGAGGGTCATGTCGCCCAATGAGGCTCCCCGGCCCGTGGTACAGTGAAGTTTTATGTCTGCGCCCAAGGCCCGGTCGTACGTCTTGCCCAATTTAGCGACTGGACTCGCTAGGCTTGGGTTTGCCAATCGTGTCTGTCTCACGGCGTGGGAAGCCATATCACGGTGCCCCTCCCGAAGGAGGTTGCACTATCGTGTCTGTAAGGGAAAAAGTATGTTTCAATTGAATATTTTCTGAAATTTGTGCAAATTATAGACTCTCTCTTAACCGGCCTCAGTTCGATCGGCCGCTGCTTTAACCGTTCACGATCGCGATGAGTCATAGACCTGTCACAACAAGCTCAGCTTTTTGGTCTGTAATCTTTTGAGCAGATGACACCGTGCGTGCTAGTCGACACTTAGCTTTGGTTACTGTATGAGGTGTTGTGACGCTGTTTAGTGTTGTGTTTGTTAAGTGTTTGATTAATATTACAGTTTTTATGACTTAACTTTGTCTGAAAAAATTAGTGAGAAAAAACGGCAAACGAAATATTTTGACAGTGAAGGAGCCACATATAGTTTTATTTCAAACCATGTACAATAATTTTCTGTAAAAGGTTTACTGTATGTGAAGTTCTGTAACATTAGAATATACGTCTGAAGTAATATACAGGTATGTGTGTTTATTCTTACCAAAAACAGTTGGTAGTGTAATGTAGTGTACATAATTTCCTTAAAATCGGATAACCGGCCAAACAGCTATCCGGCCAGGCCCTCGGTCCCGCAGTGGCCGGTTATAGAGCGTCTGCTGTATGTGGGAACTGGCTGTGTGGTCTACAGCTCACACCCGCCACAGCTGTACATGGGATTGTTTATCTGTTTTATTGTAATCATGCTGACCGCAAGAATAGCTCATTTACCAAAGAAAATTTGATAACAATTATCTTTGTGATAAAAAAACAATATCAAACCATCTTTATTCAACAAATTGACACATAAATATACAGGACATTTCTATGTAGAATTCCTGAATGGCGTTATTACGTAGTCCACAATAATACAAATACAAAATTCAACACATATCACCAAACAATTAATCCAAATAACATCAGTCAACATACCGTTATTCTGTTATTTATACATTAATAATAGAATTACATTTCTTCCAATAAATACAAGGCTCTCAAAGTTAAATATTTTTTTAAATTTTCTCGGAACAAAGGTAGATTTTTATTTTTTTTTTATACTTTGAGGAATTTTGTTATAGAATTATGTAGAATATATGTTCTGTCCAGCTGAACCCAGTATGGGTCGCTTTCCGGTACGTTTGGAAGATGCTGTTTTTCTCTTACTTCTCCATGGCGTTCTCTCTGCTGCGTGTGGATCTCTGCTTCCGCTACTGGAGCTCCATTTACTTCATCCCTAACCTGCTCGAGGTGGCCATGTACGTCATCGGCTTCACCTTGCTCAAACCCTCGAGACGAGACCAAAGCGACTCTTCACAGCGAGTCAAAGCCGACTAAGTCAGACTTCAGCTCCGAGTTACTATCAAAACACTAGGTTATACGAGTTTGGCAAAGATTTAGAACAAAGTTGTGTTTAAAAGTAAGGTTCCCAGAGCCACCATTTTTGTTTCAAACTGTAATTGATTAGTTGATTGATTATGTTACACATAGGTGCTGAATGGCTGAGGCAGGAAAGTAAACATAGTTCGGCAGCCTAAGCATAGATGGTCCTGCGAGGGAAGTTCAAGAAGAGCTACTGATGCACCCGCAAGTTTGTTTGTTCTTTAAAATCCCATGATTCGGTCATATTTAAGTCATCGACATCGGACAAACTCGAGCATGTGGAGCCGAGGGTGAAAAATACGGAAAGAGATGACAGCACTATCTGTGCTTGGGCTGCCACAACTATGTTGACTTTCCTGCTTTAGCCATGTGGCATCTATGCCCAATCTACCTATCATAACCTATTTTTGCCTTTACTTAGTTGTCTACCTGCAGTGGTATTTGATAAAGTTTAACTTATAGGCCTACTGTTAAAAGAAATATCTTGACTTGTAAAATTATATATGAATTGTTAAAACCTAAAATATTCCTGCAATATCCTTATGTAAATATGCAATTAAGAGAATTTCCAAATATCTAACCACTTTGTCATATTATTACTTAAAAACTACATAGGTATGAAACTAATAAGAAATGATTAGGTTATGACACGGCTTTGATTATTCTTCTCATCTCAATCCCAAAATTTTAAGTCTTGTCTTGACCTTAAAAATGTTTTCTATAATCTAACCACTTTCCTTTTAATCTTACTTGGACCGTACGGTATATCTGAATTTGGCTGCAGCTAAGCTGGCAGGAGGTTTGAAGCACTTGTAACAACAATCGTAAATAGCAATTCGTCTCATTTTTATTTTTTGGGAGTAATAATAATAATCTTTATTTGTCGTAAAAACTTGTACAAGTTATAGACAATGTCATAATTACAGTCTAGCAATTAAATTAATACATGCTTGACCAAGTCAAATAATACATCAGTTTTAAGTCTCTGTGAGAAAAAGTCAGTTCTTCGAGGGCCAGCGCTTTTATCAATCTTAGAGGGTAATTTAAGGTAAATATGGGATGATTGGAGAGTGTGACGAGTGTTTTGATGGATGACGAGGTGTTCATCTTTAGATCTACTTTTATGGTGACATTCCACAACCAAACCAACAACGGACATGTTTATTTTAGTCATATATTTAATTATAGTTTTGTAAATATTTGTTATCTTTTTATATCTGAGGCAGTTCTGTTATTTAGTTTTAAATAGTATACATACATAAATACTGCCTTAATTTATATTTTGTAGTGTTCTGTATTTCTATACTGAAAGATGTGTTGTCAAAGGTTTTATGAAAAAAATAAACTAAAACAATATTTGTTTTAAGTAAACATTTAACTTTGTTTGAACTCCTTTGCACATTGAATATTTTTCAGTCAGTCCAAAATATAGGACTTGCCGTCTCATTGGTGTCCACCCCTTTTGAGCCTCTCACGACACCACTCTTCCTCCTCAAAATATAGCTGCTTCCTCCTTTATATAATTAAGAAATCTAAATTGTATTAGGTGCAATGTAAACATCGTTGCATTTACAACTGGTATGAAGTACCCCCCAACAAAATAGGGGTCCGGGGGTTCTCCCAAGGAAAATTACCAAAATATAGGTGTAAAATTCTAAGTTAATTTCTAAAATTTTGCATTAGAACATTAATTTTCATTCATAAATATACATTTCTGTTATACACAACTGTTTTGAATTCTTAATGGGAAATGGATCCAACAATTAACTGTTAGTTCAGCTTCATGATGATAGCCACCAGATTACTATGAATCAATATAATAGGTTTAGGTTACCTTGTTGATCTGTCAAGTAATCTTAATAGTAGTTGTAAGCACTACAGCTGTTTATGGCCATCCTAGGCAGCTTCTTCAAAATGCGTGGGCGTGTAGTTTTCACTCAGAGGTCGTCAAGTTGATTAGAACAGTTAAATAAATAAAAGAATAAATACACACACGCACATTGAAAAGACATTTAGAACAGTTACAAAAACTAAACGACCTCTATGAGTGAAAAACTACACGCCCACATGTTTGAAGAAGCGCCTAGGATGGTCACAACAGCTGTAGTGCTTACAACTACTATTAAGATTACTTGACAGATCAACAAGGTAACCTAAACCTATTATATTGTTAGTTCAGTTTTTAATTTGAATGGAATAGCATTAAACCGGTAGCTTTTATGAATCAAGAGGTGTCGGCCAGGTTTGGGACACTCGGTTGAGTTCGGCTGGTCGCCAGATAGCCTCTTGACGATCTTTTTTTCGAGGGAAGCGCTGTCCTGTAAACTAACTAAACCACCATTTGCTGGGACAATCTAAGTCGTTCTATTTTAAAAACTAAAACATTGAACTACTGATGAGAGTACATCGATTTGCACTTAAGTGATACCGTAACTAAAACAATTTTCTTGTGTGTCCTTTTTTCTTGACTTTCAAGAAATATGTGATGTTGCCTATGCCCAGAAAAAAGACGCACAGTTCTTGAGAATAGAATATTTATAAATTGAGGGCACAAATCCAAACTCTTTTTCACTAGCAGAGAAAATCTGTGCGAGCAGCATCATACATGACAGGCTCAAGGACACTCTTTGAGTATCAATAAATTAAGACCTTTACCGTTACTTCTCATATTACCTGCTCTGAGGAGGCTTTTGCTTAACATTTCATTCAAGCGTTTTCCTCAAGAAGTAAGACTTCCAATCCAACACTTCAAAGGATAATAAAAGAAAGACAAAAAAAAAGTGAACTCCACTTTCAAAACAGTTAATGAAAGTTTGAAAGGAAAAATGACTCAAATGCAATATTACGTTCTTAATTAGAAATATTTAGTCAGCTGTTAACAGTCTTGGTCAATAAATTACAGTTTGAACTGTACTTGTTTAGACACGCATAAATTTCATCAATATTGTGCCTAAAGTATTGAGCAAGGATTAGCTGGTGAACTGTTAACACTAAATTATACGCTGATCCATACATTTTGGAGAATTTCATGTCAATTTGAAGTCGGTGCTGTCCTAGGAATTGTTCTGGACAAATTTGTACCGACTTCAAATTGACATGACATTTTCTCCAAAATGTATGGATCAACGTTGCCCTAGACTAGTGGTAACTGGGTTTAAAGCCTTTAGCCAGTCCAATATTTCACTCATTGAAATGAACATTCAAGTCATAGTAAGCTGCTTTTTAAGACTAAATATGGTTGGTGGAATTTCAATGCATTGTATAAACAAGAAGTACGAAGTTTCATTTTGTAATTTATTGTTAAGTTTAGTAGCAGTGACTAAATACATTTCTAGTAGACTAAGTCACGTGATATTATGCATTTAAAGTTATTTTTCCCTTTTGATTTTTCATTCAAACCTTTTTTGACGTCGGTTCACTTTTTTATTAAAATTTTTTTATTTTACAATTTTAGTTTTATTTAGACAAATGTTTTGATACGAGTATGCTAGTTAATTTAAACAAAAAGATCAATGAGCTAATATTTCTTCGAATTAAACCTAATTAGATATTTTGAATTTAGCAACTTAATCATGTACCTTTAACTTAATAATTACATGAAATGATTTTGGACAAACGTAGATTTCAGCCAGTTTGAGGTCTTCCCCTCATCAGCCTTTGGGCTCCAAGCCCTTCATCTTGATCGTTATTGCTGGTTTAGCTTAATTGTCTGAGATCTGGTAGCATTATAAGTCAAAATTTCGACGGCAGCTCAAAGTAGCGGTTCTATCACGGTTTGGGAACAATCGCTTGGATCAGGGTGGCGGTAAGTCCTGGCCACTTAATAGCTTTGCTAAGGCCAAGCTTCATAGAACATAGGCTGTTGGATTTGTTCATACTAGCTCAAACAAATCGCCTAAAATCAGCTAAAACAGATTAGCTTAAATCAAGGTGGCGGTAAAACTAGCAGTATTAGGCTTTCCTTCTATTAATGTAGTATTGGTGCCTGGTCAAGCTCCTAATGGCTAGATTGTTAGCTTCACTTTCGCGGTTCTGCGCTTTTTGCTGGTTGAAGGTTATTTGTTTTCTTATTGCCAGGTTCCAAGATTTTTCACGGTACCTTCGTTTTAAGTGGCGTTTTGGCCTTAATCTGTTCGACTTAAGGGTACTTCAGCTCTTATTTTTGTAATTGTAATACTAAGGGCCATTTACTTTGCTCATGATCATGCTTTGGCCAATAGTATCATAAAATTAGTAGTGCTATTTATTTTTTCATAGCCATTAGTGGTTCTTAATTTTAGTTTTCCTTCAACTTTAAAGATTAAAGGAACCAAGTTGGGGCCTTTCTGAAAAGTCTATTGTTTTCCAGTGTAATTCATTAACGGTTCAATAACTAGAATTAACACATTTCGCCAAAAGTCAACGAAAGCAATTGACCTTTTGGGCACAAACTTCTGATAAATTTAAATCTTCATACATAGTATCAAAACTATCAAGGTATCATTTTGGAGACAATTTCATTTTGTACAGACCAGTTAGTTATCATTTCCGTTACATCAAAGTAAAATTCAAGCGCTAAATTACATTACTGGAGATGAAGCTCTTCTTATTAGATATATAGATATTATTAGATATATAATTTAAAAGTACTTCACAAGAATCTACTAATAAAGTTTTTAATTAATCTGAGGCCTTTTCAAATACTACTTATTCATCTTCAGAGAAGCACCCAAACTGGAAGGAACCATAAATATTTAAATTATTTTTCCTTCAATTTGGGTGCCTCTTTGAATGAATAATTAAACAACTGTTAATAATATTTTAAAAGCTAAATTACGTGATTATTTGGTACCTGTGTATTAATATGTCATTTCGCGTAAATTTTAGAACATTTAAATTTCTATTTACAGGGCTAAACATGTTTTTAGATGTTATTATTATATGAGGTTCAAAGAAAATAAACAATAACAATTTATTAGTCATTTTACAAAAATTAATTGTGTTTACTATAAAAACAAAATAAATAACTAATCATTAACATAACAAAAAATATAAAAATGTGATAAAACCTATGGTACCGGGACAGGCAGAGTTGAGGTGTAATATTGTAAGTTATAATATTAAATCCAATTGTATAACGTTTGATTGTCTTGCATAAATTCACCCACACTGCACACTGTAAAATAATTTATTAATTAAATATGATTTTAATTTTCGTTTGAAAATACCCAAATTAGGTTCAGTTTTTATGTTTTCAGGCAGTTTGTTGTATAATTTAACTCCAGCTTGACAAGAAAGTTGGTCATAAACCCGAAGCCTGTGATAATTATTTCTCAATACATTAGAATACTTTGTATTATGTACATGAAAGTTAGCTCCAGTTTCTAAATTACATTTAGTCAGACATAGAACAACTGCTTCAAAATGTGTACATACAAGGTAGTGTTAATATGTTAAGTGTTTTAAAAATTTCTCTACAAGGTTCTCGAAATCTAGCTTTAGATACATTAGTACAGCCTTTTTCTGAAGTATAAAAGGCGCATAAACCTCATTTAGAACACACTTCCCATAAAAAGCAATTCATAACTTAAATGAGGATGGATTAAACCGAGAAATAGCCGTTCTCAAAATACTAGTTTTACAATGTCGGATAAATTTCAAAGAAGAAAAATCCAGATGCAATTTTAGTGCTCCGCTTTCAACCTGAGAGCTCCAAGATAAATCTTTATCAATATCGACTCAAGAAATTTAACACTAGTCAACTCTTCAGAAATTCCATGGAGTTTATCATTATCAGGGGCTGTCATTATTGATATTATCAAACAGATGATTCAGTCTATAATGTAGGTAATTTGACTTTAATATACTAGTTTTAAATTTAATTAATCAAAATACTGGACACAAGTATTCAACTGTTCAAAGCATGATATTTCTAAATCTTTGATATTATGGTTATTCAATGTGAGGAAGTATCATCAGCATATAAAATAGTACTCTCAGGATTCATTGAGTCAGGAAGTACCTAGTATTGAGTCGGGGAAAGTTATGTTGTGTGAGGGGTTTGATTTAAGGTGTTTTGCTACTATGGATGAGGGTTAGTGTGGTTCGGTAGGTGTGTTTGGATAGCGTCCTTTGAAGGTTCTATTGGTGTAGATATTCTTTTGTGTATTGTAGAAGATATTTACTCAAGTAAGCAACCTCACTACACAAAGTGTGAAGTGTGTGAGAAGATATTTACTCAAGTGCATAACCTCACTACACACAGACTTGTTTACACAGAGGAACAACCTTTCAAGTGTGAAGTCTGAAGACATTTACTCAAGCAGGCAATCTCACTACACACAGACTTGTTTACACAGAGGAACAACCTTTCAATTGTGAAGTCTGAAGACATTTATTTACTCAAGCAGGCAATCTCACTACACACAGACTTGTTTACACAGAGGAACAACCTTTCAATTGTGAAGTCTGAAGACATTTACTCAAGCAGGCAACCTCACTACACACAGACTTGTTTACACAGAGGAACAACCTTTCAATTGTGAAGTCTGAAGACATTTACTCAAGCAGGCAACCTCACTACACAAAGTGTGAAGTGTGTGAGAAGACATTTACTCAAGCAGGCAACCTCACAACACACAGACTTGTTTACACAGAGGAACAACCTTTCTTTATTACAAGGGGAGGATTCGCCACTGCATTTAATTTGATAAACTCCTTTTTGGGATTCTATGGGCTGTGTCGAAATGAAATTTTGGTGGTTTTGGATGGGTCTTGTTGTTTGAAGGCTCCTGATTGTTTGAAGGCTCATCCAATTTTTTCGGATATTTTCCATACATAGTTTATTCTGACGTGTTTGATTAGGTCATTAGAAACTGTATTTGGATTGCGGTGCTTCATCTGTCTTTTAATGTTTCAAACCATTTCTACTCGATAGCCATTATTTAGAGCAGTTTGTTCAGTTATGTTTTGTTCTTTTTGAAATTCTTCTGGATCTAATTCGTAGTTCACAGGGTGGCCACAAACGAAAACCGGAAATTATGCGGGAATTATTAGCACCAAGAAAAAATTGGGAAATATGCGTGAATTCTGGGTGTAACCGGGAAAAATCGGCCCTTATATTGTGTTGCGGGCATAATTACGTCCTCGAAGCGTACCGCGGGTATAAAAAACCGTCAAAATGAATTGCGAGCGTAAAATGGTGGTCGGAATTTATCGCAGGGTTCAAAAGGCTCTTGTTATATACCCAAATGTAAAACGGCTATCGTAACGTACCGTGGATCTGAAACGTCTCTCAGAAAACCGCGACCATGAAGAGGCGATCATAACGTCATGCGAGTATCAAAGGCGCCTCTCGGAACGTACCGCGGGCGTAAAAGCGATCGGAAAGTACCGCGGGCGTAAAAGCGATCGGAAAGTACCGCGGGCGTAAAAGCGATCGGAAAGTACCGCGGGCGTAAAAGCGATCGGAAAGTACCGCGGGCGTAAAAGGCGATCGGAACGTATCGCAGGCAATAAACGCCTCTTTTAATGTATCGTGGGGGAAAGGCAAGTTCGAATAATCGCGAAATTGCGTAGAAGAGAGTCGTGTAGGGAAGCATTCAAAGATATGAAACTTGTCCCAACACTACCTAGCCTCTATATTTTGAAGACATGCCTTTTTTTCAACTCAAAATGTAATGCAATAAGAGGTAGTGACATACACTCTTATGAAACTAGAGGCAGGGACAACTACCGAAAGGGGAGACACAGAACGGTAGTTCATGAATGTTTGCCTTCTCAGGCAGGAGTCAACAGATTACCAAATTCGTTCAAAAATGGCCATATGCCCAAGGCATTCAAAGATTGTCTGAAAGCTTTTTTAATCTCGCAAGCATTCTATAGCACAGACGAGTTCTTGGCATTTAATTGGGAGACACTGCATTAATTAGGGTCTAGAGTGGTATGATTCGGATGAATGGGAGAGAGTGAATGTAACAAATCTGTATGTTTGAATGTGTTTTGGATGTAAGAATGAGTGGACAACTTTAGCGATTAATCTGACAATGGCTATGCATTTATTGTAAATGTTCACAAAATAAATAAATAGATAAATATTGCAATAAAACATATTTATTTACATATCGCAGGAATTAAAAGGTGATCGGGGATTAAGTGTCGGGGTAATAAACAGCTCGAAGCGTACATGGTGTAAAGCGTTTGGAACGTATCGCTAGCGTAAAAGGGCGTAGAAAGGCGATCGGAACGTATCGCAGGCGATAAACGCCTCTTTCAATGTATCGGAAAGACGATCGGAACATATCGCGGGCATTAAAAGGCGATCGGAAAGTGTCGGGGTAATAAGCGGTTTTCGGAATGTATTTTGGGGACTAAAACTGCTCTCGAAACGTACCGCGGGCGTAAAAGCAATCGGAATGTACCGCGGGCGTAAAAGGCAATCGGAATGTACCGCAGGCGTAAAAAGAAAATCGAAAAGTACCGCGAATTGTAAGCAGCCCTCGGAATGCATCTAGGGGTCTAAAATGGCTCTCGGAACGTACCGCGGGCGTAAAAGCGATCGGAAAGTACCGCGGGCGTAAAAGGCAATCGGAAAGTACCGCGGGCGTAAAAAGGCAAACGGAATGTACCGCGGGCGTAAAAAAGCGATCGGAAAGTACCGCGGGCGTAAAAAGGCAATCGGAATGTACCGCGGGCGTAAAACAGCGATCGGGAAGGGTCGCCGACTTTAAACGAGGATTATTATAGACTGTGGGCGTAAAACGGTTCTCTGCAGCAGTGGAAGTGCACCGGGAGAATGTGTATATTGCCGGGAAAACCGGGAAATATGCGTGAATTTTACCAAGCTACTTCTGTGGCCACTCTGAATTCAGTAATCTGTATACCAGGGATCTAAAGGCCACTATTTTTTGTGAATAGGGATGGTTCGAATTTTGAGGTATTACTAAATCAGTTTGAGTTGGTTTTCTGTAGATTCCAATTGAGAGTTTGATTTGGTGATTGAGATATCGAGAAATTTGATGTTATTGGTTTTAATATAAGAATAGAATAGAACAATAAGAATAAGAACAGTAGAACAATAAGAATAGAACAATAGAACCAACCTTCAAATACAGTTCAAAATGGAAATAGAACAAACCAATAACATCAAATTTCTGTTATTACTTATTGGTTTTAATATAAGAATAGAATAGAGCAATAAGAATAAGAACAGAAGAACAATAATAATAGAACAATAGAATCAACCCTCAAATACAGTTCAAAATGGAAATAGAACAAACCAATAAGATCAAATTTCTGGATATCTCTCAATCACCAAACAAAACACAGGCGAATTCTCAATTGGAATCTACAGAAAACCAACTCTAACTGATTTAGTAATACCTCAAAAATCGAACCATCCCTATTCACAAAAAATAGCGGCCTTTAGATCCCTGGTATACAGATTGCTGAATTACGAATTAGATCCAGAAGAATTTCAAAAAGAACAAAACTTAATTGAACAAATTGCTTTAAATAATGGCTATCGAGTAGAATTAGTACGAAATATTATCAGACAGATGAAGCACCGCAATCCAAATACAGCTGTTTCTAAAGCCCCCCACACACGGTCTAGCATGCTAGGTAGCTAGCCCGATCCTAGCAGCTAGCCTAGCATGTTCGACCGTGTGTGTGTGCTCCAATCTAGCATGCACGCCGTGCATGCTGGGCTGGACGCTGGGCACGGCAGCACTGTCCAGCCTAGCAACGTTTCCAGCATGTTGGATCGTGTGTGGTTAACCATCGTGCCGCTCGTCGTGCCTCCACCAGTGTTCACTCTCTTTGACCAGGAGTAATGCTTGTTATTAATAATAACAATATGTACAATGTAAAGTTGTTTGTTTGACATCAAAATTAATCATACATATAAATATAAAATAAAACTTATTACCACTGGTAAGACTGTAATAAAAGCTGAGCTTAACAAATAGGTATGCTACAATAATTTAGCTTCCAGAAAAATCCAAATCCCGTACCTTGTAAAATGAATTTAGAAGCAGGTAATTTTTAATTTGTGTTTTAAATTTATATCTTTTACTTGGATTTATATCTTTTACGATGGATCTTTTACATAAGACCAGCAGCACAAATAGTAGCACTCACCTCGAAATTCATTGCACAACTGACAAAGCACCCAGCATGCTAGGTCACAGGATCGACAGTGTGTGGACAACAGCCAGCATGCTGGGCGTGCAGCTAGACACTCAGCTAGGCTAGGTGGTAGGCTGGGCGGTGCACTTTGCTCGACCGTGTGTGGCCTGCTTTATGACCAAACCAAACACGTCAGAATAAACTATGTAGGGAAAATATCCGAAAAAATTGCCAGAGCCTTCAAACAATCAGGATACCAACCAGCTTTTAAAACAACCACAAGACCCATCCAAAACCACCAAAATTTCATTAAAACACAGCCCATAGAAACCCAAAAAGGAGTTTATCAAATTAAATGTAGGGGTGAATCCTACCCTTGTAATAAAGAATACATAGGATACACCAAAAGAACCTTCAAAAGACACACCTACCGGAACCACACTAACCCCTCATCCATCCAAGTATAGAAGATTACTTTAATTCTATCTATTACCTAGCGGGGAATCACAGCTCGCCAGCGACAAAGGCCCCGGGCAGCGCCTCAGGGGTAGTGCAACATGTGACTGCGCACCTAGTCTCACTCACCGGCGGTGCCAGCCGCGCCGCGATCACAAAGTGACTAGTTTTAAGTATAAGTGTAAATAGTGTGTAAAAGTGTGTTATGTAAACAGTAAACCCCCCCAGAAGATGCGACAAATGTCGCGAAATGTACATCAGACTTTTTGATCTCTTCACAAGGTCTACAGGCACCCAACAGGTATTTAATATATTAAATAAAACAAAGAAACTACAAAGTAAAATTTAATATATTATATAAAACAAAGAAACTACAAAATACAATTTAATATCTATAATATAAATCAAGGAACTTACAAAGTAAAATTAACAGATAAGCTTAAACACGCGGATTCGTGTAATATAAGTAAATCAAACATAGTGTAAAAACTGAAAATAACTAGATCAAGTCGTCATCTTCGGGGAAATCACTGACATCATCATCACTCCCTGGGTTGGTGTCGTCACCGAGCACTACTGAGATGGAAATGGGGTTAACAGATGGCAGAACTTGAGAAGCAGCCACTTTTCTATTTTGTACCTGGTTTTGAACCTTCTTCTCCAGTTTATCATTTTTTTGGGTTTTAACCTTCTGAGTGACTCTTTTAACGACCGCATCTCTGAAAAATTAAAGTGTACAAGTCTATACAAAGTTTTAAACTCGACTAACTGTGAAGGCTTTTTGTAGAAAATAAATTAGCGTGTAAATTCAATCACTTGCGGAGTGCACTGAGTTGTGCATTGCGTGAGAGACTACAATATTAGATGAATAAGAATTAATTTAACAACATATTTGAAGTCTTCAAGCTGTTAAGAAAAACAATATCAACAAATACAATAGAAATCTTATATTAACCCTGTGCGGTCTCATTTTATTTTAACTTTTCGTTAAAATCCTCCCATATGGGTTGCCCCTGTCCCTGTAAGCAAAATTTCAGCAAAACCGCTCTCTGGTACGGTGCATTGCCGATCATAGAACCACTCCTCTAAGCTGGAGGATTAGCCTCCTAAGCTCAAAAAGTGCCACTCGCCACCTCAAATTCAAATTGATTTATTTCCTCAAATTCAAATTTAGTTTACAATCAATACAAGTTTGTAGAACACAATAAATCTTCTCAGAAGGTGACTTGCCAATTACAATTATTTAAAACTAAAATTAAGAACTGTTCACAAATTATATTTAACATAATTAATTTACATAACTATATACACTCACTGCTACAAACTAATAAACATAAACAAAGGAAATTTAGGGCCTCTAAGGCAAATGCCTGATTAGAGGTTCCGTTTAATTCATTTTAAATTTATTCTTCAGCGGTCAGAAGTGTTTAAAAAATATTATTTTTGGTCTTTCAGAAAGTAGTGCTGTATGGTTTTATTGATGAATAGTGCACTTTTATTCCTACAACTAAAACCTAATCTAAGAAACATGAAAAATCCTGGACGATTTCACATTTTTTCCAAGCTCACCCCCTGGACCAAGGCATCCACGCGTTCCTGGGCTGGGCCAACACAGCACAGCCTTCATATAAAACAAAGACAGCCGGCTTTTCGCCAGCCCGTACTAGACATGAACAACCAAGGTACAAGGAAGCGAGCACAAAACAAAGCAAAAAGCTAAGCAAACAGGAGCA
This sequence comes from Matsumurasca onukii, assembly GCA_018831715.1. Classification (NCBI taxonomy): domain Eukaryota; kingdom Metazoa; phylum Arthropoda; class Insecta; order Hemiptera; family Cicadellidae; genus Matsumurasca; species Matsumurasca onukii. The sequence continues at coordinate 52,986,991 of CM032060.1, forward strand.
ATACATAATCATAAAGAAATCTATTTTAGAAAACAGTTTGTTTAAAATAAACATTCTTGGTCTGGGAAGTTGTTTTTATCTATGAATATCTTTTTTCACAAATATCTTTTTTGTGTTGATTACTTTAATGTTTTCAGGTAGTTGGTTAAATATTCTAGGGGCAATGAAATTAAATGTTCTTGTATAAAAGGTGATGTATGGCTTGGGCACTCTGTAACTTTCAATATTTCTCAACTTTTGCTTATACACATTTGTGTTATTTTCATGAACTACACTTTTACTAAAGAATGTCTTTAAAATTTTGAAGACAAAATGTGTTTCAAAGGTAAAACCTTTGACAGTAAAGAGAGGTCTGGAGTGTTCTAATTTGCCTTTTGATTTATCAGTCTAATAGCATGTTTTGCTGAAAATATATTAACTTTAAATACGTTTCAAAAGTACTTCCCAAACTATTATGCCGTATTCAATCCGGCTTTGAATTAAGGCAAAGTACAATAAGCATGAGTTTCTTTTGAACTTAAACTTTTAGATAATAGAAATAGCGGAGAACTCCATTAATTTTATTTCTTAGATTGCTGACATGTAGTTTCCAACTAACCTACCTATCTACAATTACACCTAAGTACTTCAAGTTGTCAACCTTTCAACTCTTTTGCTCTAGTGTAACATGGACCAATTGTTTGAATTGCTACTGTTTGAGTCCTAAATTGCTTACTACATTAAAGAAAATAATTATTGAACTTGTTAGCTACAGTAAATGGATCCATTACTATTTTGTTATTAATTTCAAGTCGAATTGATCTTTCAACATTTAAAATTATATTTTAACTGTTTAATATCATTATGTAGTTTACTCTAAATCTTATATAATATAACTTCAAATTTTCATTTAACGGTTATTTTTTAACTAACTTAAACAACTTATTCCTTCTCTTTATTTTTCGCACAAAATCATTAATCCACGGCGAGCTTTTGAATTTGTTACATTGTTTCACTTGAATCCTACTCTGCACAATGGCATTTTGTAGTATCTGGAAAGCGTCAAATGCAGATGACGCATCACTGGATTTGATAGTCATTTTCTCTTCAGTGATCCTCAGCGGGTCATTGTGGCCCCAATCAATGATGATAATCAATGACTAACTTTACCGTACCAGAGCGCATTGGAGTCGAACCCGCGCTGTGACAGACAGGGCCAACAGTCCGTCACTATAACCATTAAACTACCGGGCTGTTTGTGGTAGGCTGTCAAACTCTGCATTGAGTTAGCGTCGAAGGGGGAAGTGGTAATTTTGGTGTTCTCTGCTAGGTGGTGTTAGTCCTTGCATATCAGAGAGACTGTTTCAACCCCAACCTATACTGGTCAATGGTCATCCAAAGCGTTCCAAAGGAAGGCACATTAAACCTATGCTGACCGTCCTCATATTAGTATTAATAAATAATAGTGTAATCAACCAATACAACCCTTAACATCGCGAAGATAAGTTTGACACTCTCACTTTGATAGACACAGTCAACAACAGTGTCGAAATCTATTTCTAGTGAAATTACTATACACATAAAATAATAAAACTATATCATGCTTTGATGTTATTTACCTTGTACTTCCAATAAAATTAATTTGGTTAACATTTAAAATTCACTTTTAGTTGGTTAAATATTCTAGGGGCAATGAAATTAAATGTTCTTGTATAAAAGGTGATGTATGGCTTGGGCACTCTGTAACTTTCAATATTTCTCAACTTTTGCTTATACACATTTGTGTTATTTTCATGAACTACACTTTTACTAAAGAATGTCTTTAAAATTTTGAAGACAAAATGTGTTTCAAAGGTAAAACCTTTTCGGCAGTAAAGAGAGGTCTGAGTGTTCTAATTTGCCTTTTGATTTATCAGTCTAATAGCATGTTTTGCTGAAAATATATTAACTTTATATACGTTTCAAAAGTACTTAAACTATTATGCCGTATTCAACCGCTTTGAATTAAGGCAAAGTACAATAAACCAGAGTTTCTTTTGAACTTAAACTTTTTAGATAATAGAAATAGCGGAGAACTCCATTAATTTTATTTCTTAGATTGCTGACATGTAGTTTCCAACTAACCTACCTATCTACAATTACACCTAAGTACTTCAAGTTGTCAACTCTTTCAACAACAGCACATTTTGCTCTTGCACCTGTGGCTTGTTTTCCTAGGCATTCTACACATCTATAGTAAATTTGATTAGCAAATGACACTTCATTTTTCAAATTAATGTCCTTCGTTTTTTCTGCACTTAGTATCATTTTATTGGTGGAAAACCACCACTGAAGTGCTTCTAAATGTTTGTTCATTAAGAGCTCAACCAATTCCAGCTTGATTCCACGTAAGAAATTGCTGTGTCGTCAGCAAAAGATGTTAATTTACCGCAAACCTAGCTTTACAAAAATCATTAATATATTATAAAAGTATTGCTCCCAATACTGACCCCTGGGTACCCATGTTTAATTGTTCCCATGCTACTCTTTATTGAATTTAACCTAACACATTGATTCCGTTCTAATAAATAACTCTCAAACCATTTATATGCAACTCCTCGAACCCCACAGATAAATAGTTTGTCAAGTAAAATACTATGATCGACAGTATCAAAAGCTTTTCTGATATCTAGAAACAAACCACTCACACACTTGCCACTGTTCAAGCCATCATTATATCTGTCATAAAATTAAGAAGGGCATGTTCCAGATTCATTCCTAACCTAAACCCAAACTGTCTGTCGCTAAAAAAATTTGTAGTTTCTAAGAATTTTAATAATTTTGCCTTCATTAATTTTTCAAATACCTTAGAGATATAGGCCGATAATGACGGATTTATGGTGGTATAACTACTGCAACTTTAGTTGATGGAAACACGATTTTTGCTAAAAATATGATATTTATTGATGCTAATCAAAGTTGCACTTATTCCATCTATCCCTGGAGAGGTGTTATTTTTCAAAGATCTAATGACTTGAAGTATCTCATCTGGTAAGATATAGTCTAAAAATATTGATTTTGTTTCACTTTTTAGAAAGTAATTTTTATAGTGTAACATGGACCAATTGTTTGAATTGCTACTGTTTGAGTCTAAATTGCTTACTACATTAAGAAAATAATTATTGAACTTGTTAGCTACAGTAAATGGATCCATTACTATTTTGTTATTAATTTCAAGTCCAATTGATCTTTCAACATTTCTTGAATCCTGTGACTTCATTTAAAACTTTCCAAGTAGCTTTTGAGTTACCTTTACACTTCAAAATTTTATAAAAAATTATGTTTTAACTGTTTAATATCATTATGTAGTTTACTCCTAAATCTTATATAATATAACTTCAAATTTTCATTTAACGGGTATTTTAACTAACTTAAACAACTTATTCCTTCTTTTTTTTCGCACACAAAATCATTAATCCACGGCTTGAGCTTTTGAATTTGTTACATTGTTTCACTTGAATCCTACCTGCACAATGGCATTTTGTAGTATCTGGAAAAAAGCTTCAAATGCAGATGACGCATCACTGGATTTGATGAGCCATTTTCTTCACAGTGATCCTCAGCGGGTCATTGTGGCCCCCAATCCAATGATGATAATCCAATGACTAGCATTGCACCGTACCAGAGCGCACTTGGTTGGAATTCGAACCCACGCTGTGACAGACAGGGGCCAACAGTCCGTCACTATAACCATTAAACTACCGGGCTGTTTGTCGTAGGCTGTCAAACTCACACGTGAGTTAGCGTCGAAGGGGGAGAGAGTGGTAATTTTGGTGTTCTCTGCTAGGTGGTGTTATTGTAGCGTAGTCCTTGCATATCAGAGACTGTTTCAACCGCAACCTATACTGGTCATCCAAGCGTTCAAAAGGAAATAAGCGACACTATACTTGACACGCGACCTCATAGTATTAATAAATAATAATTAATATCAACCAATACAACCCTTAACATCGCAGATACGTTTGACACTCTCACTTTGATAGACACAGTCAACAACAGTGTCGAGAAATGTATTTCCTAGTGAAATTACTATACACATAAAATAATAAAACTATATCATGCTGATGTTATTTACCTTGTACTTTTACACCAAATATAATTAATTTAGTTAACATTTAAATTCACTTTTACGTTTGTAAAATCAATTTGTACAATTTATATTATGAGAAACTAACCTAAAGTGGGGCTTCATTCAAAATTAGAACATAACTTAATAGTTTTGAAATATACATTTGTTTAAGTTCAACAGTATTAGGAATGGTGATATGTAAAATGGTGGCGGCCAAGGGTTTACTTATAAATTATAAGTAAAAACAATCAAATGTATGAATATAAAACAAAAACAACTCTCCTCAATAATAGTAAAGCGAAGATTGGGTTAAAATTGGTCTTGAAACATAGGACGATTTTGAAATTTCGAAACAAATGAAGGTAGAAATATGCACGTGTAGTAAGCTACAGCCTATTTCCTGCAATTGAGAATCAGCTGGTAGAGTCGATTCTGATTTTTTCCGGAGGTCCCAGGTATCGAGAATCGAAGACCGGAATCGAGAAACGAAAACTGGAATTGAGAATCAAACCCAGAAATCGAGAAACGAAAAAAATAGGAATTGACCCGACAGTATTACGAACACATGTGGGCGCTTGGAATCAGAATCAATATCCAGGTGTCGGTATCGAACAAAAGAGGAATCAACCCAACACTAAAAAATAGCCCTTGTATAATGTAGCGAGTGAAGTGAACTCACTGTTTGGCGGTCTCGTCTGGATGGTAACTGCTTGTGGCCGAATAGCAGCTGAAGTTCATGAACTGCGCCATGGATTTACACGGAGGCGTCTCCTTGCTTAGATACGCCGCTGCGTCTTTCTTCGCACTTAACATTCCCATTGTCGGAGACACCTTTCAAACATACAAACAACAATGTAGCAGACTCAATAGTATTGAATCATCTAATTTATAACTCTTTAGGCTTTTGCGACCGATGTCACAACTATATTCTAGTTCTTCCAATTCACAAAGCCTCATAATAATTAGCTTAAAATATTTCAGTCTCGCTGTGGAGTACCATCTTCAGTCACTGATTGGCTGAAACTGAGCTACTTGCTGTCTGCTATCCTATTGGTCACAGGCTGCCTACCATCCATTGAAGCACGGATGCCAACTGTCGATGTTCTCATCTTGATTCCTCACAGTTGCGGTTCGATGTATATCGGAGAGATTAAAAGATTGACTTCAACAACAGTTCAGAAACATATGAGACACATAAAACACGAAGACGTTGAGAAGTCGGCCATAGTAAAACATAGTTACAATACGAAACATGCAGTAGAATTTGACAAAGCCAAAGTATTAGCAAAGATTTTACATTATTACCAAAGAGTCATCCAAGAAACCATTGAAATAATGAAAAATGTAGAGCTGTGCGGGATCCCGGATTTCCGGTACCGGATTGAGATCATTTCCCAATCCCCTCGCCCTAGTACCGAAGTTTCGGGACGGGAAGTAAAAACTGCTGGTGTTTTTTGTAGTGAGTGTGTACTGTACTTCTGGTGAAGATAAGATAAGGAAATAGTGGCCGAGCAGTTCTAAGTAAACAACCCCTCTTCCCCCTACTTCCCTGCTGAGTGCATTTTCAATGGAGTCCGGCAGCCATTGTCAGGTTGGCTAATAACGATCTCAGACATAACCAAACATCCATTTTGTACTCGTACTAGATCCAATTCTAACATTTACTGTAGTTCAAAACTAGTATAAAAACATGGTTTGTCAACTGAAATTCATCATTGAGTAAATGGAGATGAGATAAGGAAATAACAAACACAAACTACACTCTCCTCAAAGCCTGATCCCACTGTATCACATGTATACAGATAAAATGCTGTGATTGGTTATTAGGGGTGCACGGGCCAGCATTTTAAAATTCGGGTCGGGTCGGGCTTTTTTTTGGCACTCGGGCTTCGGGCTTTTTTCGGGTCGGGTCAACATTAAAAAACATAATATTTATTATTTAATTTTGATGTTGTAAAACAGTTTACGACAGAGTGTTTCAAAAGTTGGTAAATTATTTGAGTGGGTAATGATGTTCTTTAATCACCTTGTAAGCCTATAATACCCCACCTTGTGGTCTTACTTTTGTGTATCAATTTTAGGCTCTAAATCAGGGGGACGGAGTCAGACTCACATTTACGATGAAAAGTAAAAACACTAAGTAAGTTTAAACAGCAGCAAAACAATACAAAATCCTGTTCAGGAGTACACGATGAAAACAGTGTTGCAAGACATGTGTGAGCTCTCTAGAACAGTGAATAAAGAAGAAAAGAAGGAATGTCAGTAGAGAACAATATTTCCCCTTGCATATCAATTGGACTATAAAATGCATAGGGTGAAATGTCATCTTAAGAAGGGAAAAAGTTCAAAAACAAAATGGAGACACTAGAACCAACTGATAATGGCTTCCAGTGGTTTTTAAGTCAGTTACGGAATTGGAATCAATTTTGCAGCATAGCTTGCGTAATTCATTAAATAACTTGCTTCATGTTTTTACACTAAAATCAATGTTTTTGATGAAACTTGCTACCGGTAAGTATAAAAATATTTTGATGCCAGTATTAGATATATTAACTAAAATTGAGGCTAGTATTAGATATATATTAACTAAAATTTAGTTTCTTCAATAAAATTATTTTGTTTATAATCAATCACTTGTTTGTGGTTCTATTGTCCTGTGTTGATCCACACAACACAGTGCAGTTTTAAAATAAAATATCTCAAAGTACATCACAACTATTAATTACATAACCCACTCACCCTCACCAATTTACAATGAATAACACTGATTCACTTAGCTCCAAACATTGCAAAAACAGTTGAGGAGATTCGGGAGTATGAATCACAAAAGGATCGTAAATCACAATGAGGTTGTTAATTTAAGAGGTGAGATAGAAGGAATGAGACTGTTGAGCTACAAGCTCACACAGAGATGAGGGGTGAAGGCAGATGGAAGAAAGAGAAGACAGATGCAAAGGACAGGAAAGAGAAAGACAAGGTGGAGGGGGTTTGTGATGACAGAGAGGGGAAGACAACAGTTGCCGTGTGTTGGCAGGAGGGAAAGGCAGGTGTGTGTGGCAGCTGCACCGTTATCAGCTGTCTACTACGTCATTAGCTGTTGCCAGGCAACCACATAGGGGTGGGGTTACATAACCAATCACAGCATGTTCTCTGTATGCTCGTGATACAGAGGTATCGGGCTTTGAGGAGAGTGTAGCGTGTGTTTGTTATTCCTTATCTCATCTCCATTTACTCAATGATGAATTTCAGTTGACAAATAATGTTTTTATAATAGTTTTGAACTATGGTAAATTGCAAAGGTTTTAGAACAATAAAAATACAATATTGCAAGCTAGAAGGATCTAGTACAAAATGGATGTTTGGTTCTGCCTGAGATCGTTATTAGCCAACCTGACAATGGCTGCCGACCTCCACTGAAAATGCACTCAGAACGGAAGTAGAGGGGGGGGAGGTTGTTTACTTGGAACTGCGTGGCCACTAGTTCCCTTTCTTATCTCCACCAGACATACACACAGAGGACAACAATACTTGGGAGTACAATACACAATATTGACCCGGCCCAAATTAAAGCCCGTTAAATTATCGGCCCGACCCGATGACGGGCTTCGTGGCTGGCCCTACCCGACCGGAAAATTTCGGGGCCCCATGCACCCCTATTGGTTATGTAACTCCGCCCCTATGTGGTTGCCTAGCAACAGCTAATGACGTAGTAGACTGCTGATAAGGATGCAGCTGTCCCACACTGACACAACGCACCTGCCTTCCCCCCTCCTGCACACACACTGCAGCTACTGCCTTCCCCTCTCTGTCTTCTGTTCTCTTTCTTTGTCCTTTCCACCTATCTTCTCTTTCTTTGCCTTCGCCTCTCATCTCTGTGAGCTACCAGCTCGACAGTCTGATTCCTTCTTTCTCACTCCTAACATTAGCAGCAACCTCATTGTGTTTTACAATCCTTTTCCGATTCATACTCCTCACTCTCCCCAACTGTTTTTGCAATGTTTGGGGCTAAGTGAGTCAGTGCTATTCATTGTAAATGAGTGTGGGTGAGTGGGTTCTGTAATAGGGATGTACTTTGAGATTTTTTGTTTTAAAACTGCACGTGTTGTAAGCCACAAACAGCCGATTGATCATAAACAAAATAATTTGATTGAAGAAACTCAATTTAATATTTCTTTAATATGTCTATTTGCCAACTTTTCCTGTTCCCGGATTCTTTGCAAAATCCCTCCCGTTCCCCTCCTGGACCCAAAATTCTGCTCCCGCTCAGCTTTAGAAAAATGATAATAACTCCAACAAAGAAGACTACATCAAACTTTACACAAGCTGGCAATCAGTCCTGAAGCAGTCTCATCGATAAATCGTTGGTTGGCAGCCCTGCGACCAATAGGATAGCAGACAGCTAGTAATTAGTATCTCAGTTTCAGCCAATCAGTGACTGAAGATGGTACTCCACAGCGAGACTAACATTTTTTAAACTAATGATTTTTTGTGTTAAAGAAAAAAAATTGTGTCTACTGTATTTTGGTTTTATATTACCGCTGAGATGAAAGGGCGAGTTGTTTTCTTGTACCCGTTGCCGAATATATCATCCTCAAGAGAATAGTTGAAAGGTGTTTGCACAACTTTTTTCAGGCTTGCCGATTGCTCTGAAAAAAAAGTCACAGCTAATTAGATTAAATAACATTTCTACAGTGTGCGATTAACAGACATGGGTTGAAAGTTTATGGTAACATATTCTAGATCATCACAATGCTGCAAAGTAGAATTATTTTAACCCATACAGTGAAACATAAGTAACTCTGGAAGATTTTTTTTACTTTTAAAACTTTTTTTACTAATGGCTTTGTATAGCAGAAGCAGAGCAAGAACGACAGTGAAAAAAAGAAAACAAATTGCTTTTGTTTGCGACCTTTAAAAACTACATTTTTGATGTTAGGTCTGTTACAGGAATGCAATTACAAAAAGTGGACCTATATTTCTTGTTTAAGAGGCCGCCGGATAGAGCCATGTTATAAAAAAACAAACTATGTTTTAAGTAGATTAACACACCAAAAATGGGAAAAGTATTTCAATAGAAGCCTAGAGCCATCAATGCTGCAGCATATTTATTTATTTTACATGTTTAGTTGTTTACAAGTTACTGCAGTCTGTACCAATCCTCGTTTAAAGTGCACGACCCTTCCCGATCGCCTTTTTAAGCCTGTGATACGTCCTGAGAGTCGCATTTGATACTTTTATGACGTTATGATCACCTCTTAAGGCACGCGATATATTCGAGAGGCGCTTCGGATCAAGGTACGTTACAATCAGTGTTTTACATTCGGGTATATAACGAGAGCCGTTTAAACCCTGCGATAAGTTCCGACCACTATTTTACCACGATACGCTCTGTGAACCGTTTCAGACCCACGGTACATTATAATCGCCTTGTTAGGGGAATCAGATTCTGACCCGCGTGTGTTCCGATTGCCATTTTGCAGGCGCAATACGTTTAGACGGTCGTTTCATATTAGCGGTACGCTTTGAGGACCTAATTATGCTCACGACACAATTTCAGGGCCGATTTGTCCCGGTTACACCCAAAATTCATGCGTATTTCCTGGTCTGTGGCCACTCTTTATAATTATAACATCCTACCAAAAAAATGAATAATTTAAAAAAATATATGAATGACATTTTGTAATGCCCTTTTAATCATTACAATTTTTAATGAATAAATAGTATTTGCAACGTGAAATAGAATTACATAAAAAAAGCACATTATACATATAAAAGCAAAAAATGTAAAGTTACCTTGCTAAACATAATATTTATTACTATTATTTAAATTCTTAAACTAAATGTTCTTAGGGAAAATCAAGTTTTAATAAAAGTAATTGGTAATTTATCGTTTGATGAAAGTACAAGTTTTAGAGTTTGTATGCAGAAGCTTCAATAATAGCTTTATGCTTCTATTGAAACAGATGTTTGATTTAAGTACGTCAATTAATTAATAACATCGTTTAAAACTTTTACTCCATGTGATAAGCGGTGCCCAGAGTGAAACCCACGGTCAATCTATCCGGTTGCCTGTTAACTACCCAAACAAAAACAAAAATTCTAGCTGATAAAACGTGCCAAGAACATTGAGTACAAAACTATGTAACTTTTAAGTAAACTTTGTGGCATCAATGGTTATTAGTATTTAGTACTGTACATACCTTCGTGTTTTTTCCTTTTTGCATTTTTTGAAACATTGTCTTCACTTTTGCGTTTTTTATCAACCTACAATACAGTAAATCTAGTTGTACAAGTCTTAGTCATAAAACAATTAGCAAAATAAAAACACTGTAAACTATTTATCTGAAATAGTTCCACAATGACAACCTAGGCTGGGAGGAAGGTCAATATCCAGTTTTTATTAAAAACTAGACCTTATTTACAAATACATCTTTTTGGTATTTGTAAATTTTGAAGTAGCCTAATTATCAAGCCACTACATATTTGAACACATTTCAATAATTATGTTGAAGAAAATTATTAACTGTCATTGCAACTTTTTTTCCAATAAACAAAACTTGTTTTCTTAAGAATAAGAATACTTTATTGACTATTGTAGAAGACATTATCTTTGTAATGTCTTAACTCCCCAACATGTTATAAAGTGTTCAAAAAATGCTCAAAAGACAAAAAGTCTTCTGGAAAAGGTCAGGATCGGTACTCATTTCATGGTCCCAGGCCTGGGTCTAACCATGTTGATGGCATGAATACCTCATTTTGCCAAAGAAAATTCTATAATAACAACAAATTAAATGTAAAATTGATTCGGTAAAATATACAAGGGCTGTTCAGAAATTGTTGTCTAGCTAGAAGACGAGCAAATCAATGTGTGCAAAATATATATCATAGAAAGCCTGACTCATTGTGAATACAGCAGTGTGCTTAATATTTTGTTTTGTCGTTTCCATGATCTCTAGATGTCAAAAGAAAATTATATCTACATGTGATATTACCGCCAGCCGAATAAAAGGCTTATTAACTTTTTAAACAAAATTGTTGCATCTAATTTTTGCGTAAGGATTTCTAAAACCCTTGGTTAGCTAAACATGTTGGACTTTTTTCTTTAGCTTTAAATGGTTGCTTGTAATCCAGAGATTTGCAAACTAAAGCAGGTTAAAGTGTGAATTGTGTTTATTTTTAGTTGTGGACACTGGCGTGGAATGTCATGGAATTCAGGAATAGCTTAGAAAACCTTGTGCCTTGGTATGATATGTGCTCTGAATTTCACAGTGGATATGTCAAAGTATAGGTGAAAGAATCCTCTTTAGTATGAATATAATGAAACATTTCTAGAATGTGCATTAAACTATTTTTGAACAGAACTCAATTTAAGAATAGCCCTCGTACTATCCAATTTGAATCATATCTTACCCTTTTAGACGATTTTCCTTTTTGTTCCTCTTTTACTTTCTTGACAGAAGGGTTTGGGACTTTTCCAGGTTTCTTTTCAATAGAGCAGTTTTCTTTGTCTTCAGTTTTTTTCTTGGACTGTGATTTTTTTACCCCATTTTCATCATTTTTTATCTTTCTTTGATATTTTTCTTCGCTGGCTTCTCAACTTTTTCGGTAGTTGTTGGAGGTGTAACTTTTTTTGAATTTTCCAAATCTACAGGTGATTTTCCAACAACTTTATTATTTCTCAACACTATTGATTCATTCATTTTATCCTGGAAGAACAATAACAAAGGTGAATATATTATATCACTGAACATTATCTGCATTTAATTATTATTGTATTACATCTCATTAATGTCAACCACCACAGCCTTAATCCAACTAATAGATCACATAATAGTACAGCTAGAAGAAGGATGCACTGCAACAAGCTTATTCAATATTCTTGTACTTCAGCAAAGCATTTGACCGTTTGAACCACGACTTACTACTCCGGAAACTGGGGGCCTTGGGCATAAGAGGAGTAGCAGCCAACTGGTTTGAGAGCTACCTCAGTAACAGAGAGCAACTTGTGGAAATAGCTTACACGAAAAGCAACACCAAGCTCAAAGCCCAATCTGAAGCCACTGCAATAAAGAGGGGAGTCCTGAAAAGTTCAGTCCTGTGACCAGTCTTATTCTTGCTGTTTACAAACGACCTACCCGATTGGCTGGAAGATGCTGGACATGCTGTAATGTATGCGGATGATACAGTCCTTACCTTTGCTGATAAACCATGGATATACTAAATAGAAAAACAGACCTCCAATTCAATAGAACAAAACAATACTGCAGCACAAACAACCTGGTCCTCAATGGAAATAAAACAGTACAGATGACCTTCACTACCAAAGGCCAGGACACTTTCACCTCACTAAACTGGTCTACAAACCAAAACCTCCACATAACACTTGGGCATTACAATCGACGCAAAACTTTCATGGAAGCCCCATGTAGACCAGCTTTGCAAAAAGCTGTGCTCAGGCGTTTACGTCATGCGTAGGATTAAACAAACATTCAATATAGAAACAGCTAAAACAGCCTACTTTGCTCTGTTTTGAGTCCCACCTCAGATATGGCATTGCAGTCTGGGAGGGAGCAAGCAAGGGCAATCTTGACAGGGTGCTCTTGAAACAGAAGAGAGCTATTAGATGCCTCGGTGACCTAAATAATCAAGATAGCTGCCTCGAAACTTTCAAAGAACTCAAAATCCTTACAGTCATTTTTCACTTCATCAGAGAAGTAATCCTCCATGCTATTACAACAGAACAAATTAGACACAGAGACCTCCACCAGTATAACACGAGAAATGCCACCAATTGTTGTACACTTCCTGAACATCGCCTAGGTATATTTGAACAAAAACCAACCTACAAAGGAGCTCTATATTTTAACCACCTCCCTGAACACCTCAAGACAGTACAACAAAAACACTTCAAACGTCATCTGACAGCATGGCTTCAAGAACCACTTTTCTATGCAGAAAAGGAATTCTTGGACAACCAACAATGAAGAACTTACAACATATTAATCTGTTTTGAACTCTTATTATTTTGACGCATTACTGTTCTCCACGAATATGCTAATAAAGAAATTGTCTATTGTCTATGTATAAAAGCGTCCAAGTGAAATAAATCGCAACTTACCGGTACAGGTTTTGTAGGTATAGTTTTGGAGCTCCTGGCTTTAGTTTGAAACTTCTCATCTTTCGTGGTTGTCCCTCTTTTAGCCACTGTATTATTTAGTTTGCTTTCGTTTTTACCTAAAAAATGAAAGAATTATTTTTGAATGGAACATGCAGCTACTAGTTAGAGAATTTAAATTTCACAAGTTTTAATTTTAAGGGAACAAGCTTCAACTTTAAAATGCAGAATAAAACCAGTTCATATTTATTCAGGTGAAATTTACTGGTGCGTCTAGGGTTTGTATGTGGCTGTTGAGTATATACGATAGTACTTTAACACACAAGATCAAAAAGCCCAACTAATTTTACACTACTGACTATATTATCAAATTTCCTTTGTTAAAATAAGATATTCATGTTGTCAGCACGGTAAGACTTAAGCCTGGGAAAATTAGGTTAGGCCCTAGAAAACGGGTAGAGTTTCCCACTGCCCGAAACGTAGGGAGTAGTTTTTGTCTAAAGTAGCTAGTAAAGACCATATATAATTTGTGTAAATTATTCCTGCCTTTATTATGATCTTTTGATCTAACAAACAGATGAGTAAAGTAAATAAATATATTAAAACTCTATACCTTGTTCCCACCACTTCACTGGACTTTTAACAGGGCGTCCGGTTCTAGAGACACCTTTGGCTCCCTAGGCACTTCAAATGAGGGTTTGTCTTGATCTAAAATAATTGTTACAAAATACATATTACTACTTAAAACCCTGTATTGATCAAAGCTTTTTTATGTAATGCCTTATATTATCATTGTAAAATAAATGGATTTGGTCCAAAGTTATTTTTTTATATTTATTTATTCATTTCAAGTACAAAAACAAGGTAAAAACTACACATTGGAAATAAAGAATATACAATATATTCAATTAAGCTGAAGACAACTGTTTTTGTAAACAATTTTTGTACTATTTTGTTTTATCCTGCAATAAAGAGATTTTGCATTGAAAAAAAGAAAATTTTAAACTAAAAAAGGGAGCCACCACTTTGGTCATAGAACTAATATGCTAATTTCTCTAGGGACCATCCAATAAATTTGTCTACGCTATAAAAAACTTTTGAAAGAAGTAATCTTTTTAATCTAGTTTTTAATTTCTAAATGTTTGTAATTTTGTAGTTCAGTTGTAGGATTAATGTTTATTAAATAACACTGGGCTATAAATAACTTTTAGACCAATGGCTCAAAATCTTATATTTCTATCACAATATAAGATAAATTAACACTTACCGGCAACTGTCCGAGTCAAGTTAATATTCCTGAAAAATAACAGCAATTAGAAGATTGAAGAATAGATCCGTGAGAATACACAGTATCTGTCGTCCATTTTTTTTTTGTTTTATAAGAACAATGTAAAAACAAGCATTTTCTTGAGTCACGTCACATTTACAGTTTCATCAATTTTTAAAATATAAGTTGTATTTGAAAGAGAACAACGTACTGCAGTGACTTCGCTGATAATTTTTTGCAGATGTTATAAGTTTACTACAGTGGAACCTCTCAAATCCGAACCCGCAAATCCGAAATCGGCAAATCCGAACAGGCTTTGAGTGAAAAATGTTAAAAAAATACAATTTCAGTAGCATTTCAACATTTTTATTTACAGTTTACAAACTAAAAATACAGTACACACTTGAAATACAGTACATACAATTAAGTCCCTACATAGAAGTAATCTCTCCTCCTCATCAATTTTCTGATGTTTCCTCACCTCTTCCCAAACTGGAAATATGCCCTCCTCCGCCTCCAGCCAAACAGTTTCAAATTGAAAACACCAACCCAGACCTGTTACCCCATCCTCCTCCTCAAATTCTAGATGTTAAAGATTCTTTAAACACTCAAGCCAAACACTGCATAGAACCAAATTAAATGTAAATAGCCTCTCCTACCCGAAATATTTAAAAATAATGTTACTGATTCAAAATTCTCTATTTTCCACCAAAATATTCAACACTTTTAGTCAGTAAACTTAGCCTGGAAATTATAATTGATGAATTAAAACCTAACATCCTAGAATTAACAGAACACAAGCTAAATTCAAATGAAATTAAAGCTGTCCAAATTGATAATTACCTTGTTAAATCATTTTATTGTAGAGAGTATAGGGGTGGAGGGGTTATGATATTAAGTCATAAGTCAATAAAATCAGAAATTTTACAAATACCTGATATTGTAAATTTAAATAAAGACAAGGAGTTTGAATGCTGTATGGTTAAGTGTAGACTTTCAAATTTTGATTTTGTTTTAGTAGGGGTTTATAGAACCCCAGGGTACATGTTTGACGACCCATTTTTGGATAAACTCAACAGGGCTTTAGAAATCCTTACTCAAAATTATTCTAATGTAAGTGTAGCTGGAGATGTCAACATAGATGTTCTAAGACAATCCAAAGCCCATAACAGACTATTAGATATTTTAAATGAATATAATAGTAATTATTTAGTTACATTTCCAGCTAGGATAACTACAGGCAGTGCAAGCGCCATTAATAATATGCTAACTAACGTTCCTCAATGTAAACTATCTATCTCTGGACTTATTACAGAACTGTCGGACCATGACGCACAATTATTAGAAATAAATAGTTTTAAAAAAACAGCTCATAATAGTAATAAGACTTTCAAAATTCAAAGAAAATTTTCTGAAGAGAATATTAATACTTTTCTTGTATTGTTAAAGAAGGAGTCATGGATCGACCTGTATCAAGCTCCTGTGGAGGTTAAATTTGACACTTTTCATAATATTTTCATGTATTACTTTGACTTAGCATTTCCTCCCGTTAAAAGTAGATTTTCCACAAAATCAGATAAATGGAAAACAAGTGAATTGTTTAAGCAGAAAGAAGAAATCATCTGTCTTAGCCAAACTTTAAGAATTACTAAAGACACTAATCTAAAGACTAAATTAAAAGAACAAAACAAAGTTATAAACTTAATTTAATTAATGCTAAGAAAGAGTTCATCTCTAACAAAATAAAATGCTCAGAAAATATTTGTAAAACCACCTGGAAAATAGTTAATGATGAAACTAAAGTCACTCGAACATACAAATGAAACAAGGCTAATTATCAATGGTGCAACAGTCACTAATCCATTTATTGTTTCAGAAAAACTTAACTATCATTTTATTAATGTAGTGAATAACCTGGTCATTCCAAAAATTTCAAACAACAAAACAGAGCCTTCTACTTATATTAACTCGTTTTCAAAATTTCAGTCAGCCCCAGTGAGTGAAAACGAACTAGATAAAATTATAACTTCTTTTGAAAACAAATATTCAGTGGGATGTGATGAAATTCCAATGCCCATGATAAAAAAATCAAAATTCTACTTGTTAAAACCGCTTTACGTCATAAATTCTTCTTTATTACAGGTGTTCTCCGGATAAATTGAAAATTTCAAGAATCAAATCAGTTTTTAAAAGGGGAGAAAACCAATCCAACAAACTACCGTCCAATCTCTATTATCACATCCTTTAAAATTTTTGAACGTGCAATGTCTATCAGACTAATTAAATTTCTTGTGAAAATAATCTATTTGATGATCAACAACATGGGTTTAGAAGTGGTAGATCAGTTATTACAGCGGTGTTGAATTCATAGATACTATTGTAAGAGCCATTGATAAAGGTGAGAATGCTCTTGGTGTTTTCATGGACTTTAAGGCCTTCGATAGTGTTTGCCGATAAACTAATTATCACTTTACAGAATCTGGGTATACATGGGAGACACCTCGACTGGTTCAGGTCATACTTAGTAGGTCGAGTCAGTATGTTGAGATATCTCATCTTAATAAAACAATCAAATAGTTAAAACAAAATCAAGTATGATGGTGACAAATTATGGGGTGCAAGGCTCAATCTTAGGACCGGTCCTGTTTTTGTGCTATTTAAAGGGGCTGCCTTCCTCTTTATCTGAATTGCACAGCAAGTTGATTCTCTATGCAGATGATTCCAATCTCATAGTAAGAAAATACAAAAGTGGAAATTGAGTGTGTAGTTAATCAGGAACTGTCCATAATAAAAATTTTTTTGATAGCAGAAATTTATTGTTAAACTTAGATAAAACTTAATAATTTTATTTCATTTCACACACAGCAAAATAGAAAAGAACTAAGTCAAACTTTACAGATTGATAATAGCGAGTTGCAAAAGTAGAACATACAAAATTTTTAGGATTAATAGTAGATCAGTCTTTGACCTGGAATCGTCATGTAGAAAGTCTGGTAAACAAAATTTTGTTAGGGCTATATATTTACGAAAAAATGGCCAAAATTCTGCTCAATTGACATACTCAAGATGGTATATTATGCCCATACACTCACACATATCGTATGGTATTGTACTGTATGGAGCTACAAGCAATCAAAACTTACACAAATTACTAGTTTTGCAAAAAAAAGCATTGAAAATTATGCTACATCTAAACTTTATTGATTCTGTGCAACAGGACTTTGCTAAGTTGGGAATACTAACTGTCTATGGACTATATGTGTTGGAAACAGTTTAAGCGGTAAAATCAGCTGAAACCAGTTTGCCAAAGCTAGGCACTAATCATTATTACAACACTAGAAACAAAGATACAATAGCAATTCCGAGTCATTCACGTAAATTTTTCTGGAAATCTCCTAAAAGAGCAGGAATACAATTTTATGATAAGATACCTCAGAACATAAAAGATATAACTAATATAAACGTTTTCAAACAAAAACTAAAAACCTATTTAATAAAGAAGGCTCTACAAATTTGAAGAATTGTAGAATTTAAAGAGAATAATATATTGTAGAATAGAGTTTAATAATTAATACTTTATAATAAATAATTTGTATACACAATTGAAAGTCATTAATTTTATAAAATACATAATGATTATTTTATAAAATATTGCTATAGCATAGACAAATTAATTTTAACTCTATTCGATAATTGTATATGCATCTATGTATTGTACAATTTGTGAATAAAGATTATTTGAATTGAATTGAATTGAATACTTCAAATACAGTACATACACGGATGTCAGGTGAGTGAGTGGTCTAACAGGTAGCTCATCGGCACAGAGTTTGCAAGGTCACCACCCTCACTGTCGCTACCACTCACGTAGTGAGTCACTGCACTGCACTGTGCTAACGCAGTGTTACTGTACTGTACTGTGTTGTGGATACATACTACACATATATTTTGATCCCATATTAATTGTAATAATATAGACTGCATTCGTATGCAGTATTAAATTTACTGTGTTTTTCGTAATTTTAAATTTAATTTGGCAACCGAACAAATTGAAATCCAAACGGCCACAGCCCCAATTAGTTCGATTTGAGGAGTTCCACTGTATTTAAAACTTGAAATTCAAATACAAAGTTTTAATGAAAATCAGATGAAAACTGTAGGTGTAAGCTGCCCTAAGAAAATGCATGTTTTTACATTGTTCTATAAGACAAAATTCAAGGTCACGCCACCACGGCACACTCTTAATAATAGATTCAATACGAAATACAAACTTATTTTGAGATTCAGAAAATCTATACAGAGTAAATTTACTGGACAAAGCCTTTCAATATCGTACACCAGGGTGTCCACATTCAGGCAAAACATTTCCCATATAATTCCCATATTTTCCCAGGTATATTTTGCTGATTTCTCGATTTAGCTATTTATGACTGGCTAAAAGTACTTAGTTCTTTGTCGGGTTAGCTACCTGGGAAGCTGGCCGCACTGCCGCATGCCTAAATTAGATGGAAGGAGAGTGGCATGATCATATGCTATAAGACGGAGTCACTACTGGTGCATGCAACCCCTAGGGTGTTGGCGCTTACTCTACAGGCTTGAGCTGGGAGCCCCCACTTTGTCAGCCATAATCGAGATGTTCGCCCACTATCCTAATGCTGCTCCTTATTGCAATTAGAGACAGCGTTAACTTTAGGCCTCTGCTAAATATACTAAGACTCTTCAAAGAGCGCTCCAACCGGCATGAGGTAGCTCCCCTGCTGCCGACCACAACCGGAACCACTATCGCCTCGGCTTTCCCAAATTGTCGTCGCAAGAGTTCAGCCAGGGTTGTGTACTTATTTATTTTCTCATCGTACCCGGTCGCCAGGGCATTTCCATTCTCGTAGCGGACCGTCACGTCCGCCACGATGACAGCCCGATCGTTAATCACAACAAGATCGGGCTTGAAAAGCCGCATGACGCCATCCACCCCGGGCGCCCGGAAGGAGTTCTCTATGAAGAGCCTCTGGCCTGTCTTTTCAATTTCAGTGGCTAGGGCCGACACAATCTCATTATGGCGGCAGATACGCCGCCTTGCCAGCTGTGCACTCGCCGAGGACATGGCCAAGAGTTTCAAAAGGGTGATCACAGCGTCGGCACTGTCGGTTGGCTGCGGACAGCGCGACCACAGGCGACCCGTGTCCCCATCGTATTTGTCCTCAGTCGTGCATGTATACTTGGCTTCAGGAGCGCGTTTCAGCCAAGCATTACCACAGGGTCATTATGAAATTTTGACCTCGCGGGCGCGGACTCTGAAGTCTTTGCCACTCACATTCCTGAGCTTTCAGCTTCTCCCTTTGGGAGTTTACTGACAAAGAGTGACAGGGGTAAAATATTATTATTGTTTTTACAAACAGATGATTAAATTATTGATGTATTGTATTATACTAGTTGACACTATTCATGTTAATTTGTGTTAACAATTTTTGAATAAAGCTTATTTGGTGAATTGAAATGGTGAGGCATGCGCCAGTTGTGCCAGTCTGGCTATCTCACCTTCCGCATCGTTTATATCATGGAGCCTCTCCAGGAGCCAGTCGCCCCGGCCACCGCTGTTTTTGGCATGATTTGCCAGCAGGATCAGGCTGAGCTGCGTCTCGAGCCTAGGAAATCCGAGTCCCCCGTCCCGCACCCCTGCGTACAAGAGCCGGTCCGTGGTGGACTCATGCAAATGGAACAAGCCCCGGATCACCTTACGGATCTCCCGGTCTATGTTCCTCAATACATTCCTACTAGGCAAATCGATACTGAGAGCATACTCAAACTTTGGTATCATGTAAGTCTGCAGTAGCTCCAGTTTTTGAAGCGGCTTCAAAGGTAAGGCATGGAGCTGGGCACCCTGGATAGCTCCTCACCAAGGTGGCGTTGGCCATTCCTGCTCGATATTAAACTTCACCCCCAAGGGGAACTTTGTGCCCGGCATCGCCGCCGGCACGTCCTCGCCATGTACTTTCAGCTGTGGGTTGGTGGCAACCCACGTTCTCCTAGAAAAAGAAATTTGGAGAACCAAACTTTTCCTGGTCAAGGCCATAATGCCCCTCCAGGTAGCCACTACCCTGTCGAGCTGACGCTGGACCCTGTAGCAGCTGCAATGTAATACGATAAGGTCATCAGCAAACCCCATCGCACCCACCTTAGACCTGTCCGCATCGGCATTAAACCCATCGCCACTTTGCTCTAGCTGCCTCAACAGGGGATCCATCACCAGGTTGAACAGGATCGGGGAAAGCGGGTCTCCCTGCTTAACCCCTCTCCTGAGTTCGACCCTGGGGAACCCAACACCCCCAGCCTGGTGGAGCAGTTGACATACATGGAACTGACTAGGTTTACCATGTGCCCTGGAACACCCTGCGCTCGTAAAGCTTTTGCTATCGCGCCGTGGGGGACTGTGTCAAATGCCTTGGACACGTCCAATAGGCAGGCGGCCAAGGGAAAGCCTCGCCTACCGATCTTTAGCAACTCATGAAGGATGTGGCACGAGATGTGGCATCCATTCATTGGCAAGAACCCTCGCTGGCCCGCGGACAATTGCACGAGAACCCTCAGTCTTGCATCTATCAGCCCACTAGAGAGTCTCGCAAGCAGCGAGCTGATCGTGATCGGCCGCCAGTTGGCCGGATCCGTCTTTCGCCTTGTTCGGCTTCGATGAGCGTGGTCTTATTCTCCTTCCAGGCCTCGGGAAGCACCCAGTTACCAGCGCAACATTGAAGACCTTAGCAAGGAAGACAGTGGTTTTCTCGCGACCCATGAGGTCTCGCTTGACTACGCCATCCGGGCCAGCAGCAGAGTTGCCTTTGACCCTCAGGGCGAGCCAAACGTCTCGGGAGTGATCCCCTCGATTTGAGACACCTGCTGTTCATCCTCACCTCGAACTCCACGTCACACCTTCCCTGGACCCCCCACAGGCCCTGGTAAAGATTCAGGAATTGCGCAGGGGACGGTTTCTGCTCGTCTCCCTCAACCTCATTGTCCAGGGTCCCTTCTAGGACTCTCGCGAGGCCACCCGGTTTTATTGAACAATTCCTGAACCCGAGCATACGCAATCCTACGACGGTAGGCGTGGTTATGTCTTCTTCTCCCACGGTTCTGCTCCCCACCGCCCGCTCTCTCT
Organism: Matsumurasca onukii; assembly: GCA_018831715.1. Taxonomy (NCBI): domain Eukaryota; kingdom Metazoa; phylum Arthropoda; class Insecta; order Hemiptera; family Cicadellidae; genus Matsumurasca; species Matsumurasca onukii. The sequence goes on from CM032060.1 coordinate 53,008,610, forward strand.
TGCGCGGGCCGCCGGCCCACCTTGTAGCCGACGAACCCTCGAACCAAAGCATCCAGACTTTCCGCCACCGCGGCCCGATCCATGTTAGTCGGGTCTCGGAAAATCATTAGGGAAAGAGTGTCAGCCTCCTGGAGCAACTGTGCAAAGGTCCCTCCCTTGGGCCCTAAGGCCCATGGAGTTTCGGAGTATACCCCGCACCCAGGAGGCATGACTGGTCCATTCATCACCATCCTGGCTATCCCCGGGCGGACTAGTACCCGGTGAATCATCGCCAGACGGGTCTCCCTGACTCGGCGGGGACGTATCCGCCGGGCCATTGCCTTGGGAGGAACCCGATCCAACCTCGCAAGGTGGAGTTGCAGGTTGTCCCCTTGGGGGGCCAGATCGAGGGGGTGTAGGGCCCCTCTCGTCTACCCGTTACCCGTACACGTTCTCCCCCGGCTTCCCGCTCTGATCGCAGCCCCTGTAAAGGGGCGTGCTGACTCGGCTGGGGCCCTGCTCACTGGGGTATCTACACAGCTTCACCGCTACTCTCTCAGGGGGCAGCATGGTACTTCCGCTTTCCCCTGCCCGACGTCTCGTCCTCAGGAAGTAATTCCTGGAGGACTTAGGCGTGAGAGTCGGGTCCGACACCATCAGAGGAGCACGGTCTGTTCTCTGACCCCGGGGTGAATTTGCCATATCTCATCACCTCCGGGCTGTTAATCCCTTCATTTTCGGGCGTCTTCAGAGAGTCGACTTTTCAGCTGTGCCGGGGAGACCCCGAGCAGCTACGCCAACGTCCACTGGGACGCATCTCCCACTGTCCCAGCTTGGGGAGTCCGCTTAGTGACCCCGCTGCCTAGTAGGCCAGCAGGGGGGATAGCGTTATCGTCATCGGGCGATGGAGGCCGCAATCCATCACCCTGAGGAGCCTGCCGCCGGCAGTACTCGTGGCAAGGGTGGCTGTCAGCAGCAGCTCCCCCGCACGGCGTGCAATCCTTAACATGGCACGCTTTGTGCTCGGGCTGCCGTAAATATGTTTATTTTCCTGCCTCAGCCGTGTGGTATCTATGCGCAATCTACCTACCTTAACATTACCTACTTACTTGACTGAGGGAGCGTTTGCGGTTGGCAGCTCTGGTCGGACTCGCAGTCTTCTCTCTGCGAGGACTGTGGGACTGAGAGCGTCGGGATCCTGACATCTGACTCTGAAGTCTGCTTCGAGACAGCTCACTCGATACTTGCACTCTGTGTAGCGGCACAAAGGCAGGGCGAGACCTTAAATCTGCACACAACAATTCTTTTAACACTTGTGTCGAACTCATAACCAGGCTGACATGCAGTGCCACTGGCTTGAGTGAATTAAATTTCCTTGGCAATTTGTTTCTCTCTAATACACTACGCTCACAACCTCGCCTCGGCCTTCGACTTACATATTCTTTTGCGGCAAGTTTTATTCCATATCTTCCAAATCACTTTTTTGGACGCCATTTTGAAACAATTCAATGGTTTTTCATAATTTTTAGTAAATTGATAAATATTTACAATACATATTTATTTCAAAAATTTCATCACAATTGGATGAAACTTTCTTGTTTTTAACCATTAAAACTAGTTTTTTTTTAGAAAACGCCCACCCAAATTTTGGGGGCTTGGGGTGGTTCGATTTTTATGGTTAACAAACTTGACCGAGATACTTACAAAAGGAACATTTCTACCGAACTTCATGAAAATCTGACAAAAAATGCGACCTTTAGAGGGAACACACATTATATTAATTTTCGAACAGTTAATTTTCAAACAGAGTTTGTATATACAATTATACTTTATACACTAATTTACTCACAAGTTTCTAAAAAGGGGCACCTTATCTCGTTTCTTACTTACAATCAATCTGAACAGATGACACATAAAAGTACTCATAGTTATTAATATTAACCTACCATTGTTGTAAAACGTAGAATTGGTTGTTACTGAAGACGCATCAGAGAAACATTTCTTACTGGACGTTTGACCTGAAAACAACATGAGAGCTTAGAGCTGAACAGTTTTACTGAATTAAAATTATGTTTTGGACTTAAAAACTGGTTCACTATTGATTAATTACATGGTAATTTCCAATCAATAGTTAATTCCTACTTGAATTGCCAACCGCCTACTAGGGTTGCCAACCGCCCGTTAGAGCAGGGATGCCAACTGTCAATATTCTCATTGGCTGTGACACTATCGAAAATACTACTTAAAATACCCATTTAAATAATTTATTTTGTACTTCTGGTCAAAATCACCGCTAGTCATTTTATCGGTTTATATTATTTTACCTTAAGCATTCTTATTCAATATTGCATCTTATTGTATCGTCACAATCATTCTTAATTTATGTTCTACCTCAATGTATAAATGGTGTAATCTGTTGGAATGAATAAATAATAATAATATATTAATTTAAGTTTTGATACTTAACTCACCATACTGCTGTAAAAATATTCTCCCAACCGGATTGTACATTTCTGCATAGTTCTGAAACAAATAATTTTCATTTCAACCACAAAAGCGTGTTTTAAGAATTATTTTTATAATGAATACACTATAACAATGTGGTGTAGTGTAAATTATAGAAGGCATGCTGAAATTTGTCTAACTTACCAAATAGTCCTCCAATACCTAGTAGGCTAAAATCTTGTTATACAGGGGGTTACTTTGCGTGGTCCAATTACTGGGCCTATACCGAGAATAATTTAATCAAACTACATATTGGTATACTTACAAAGTCTGGTATCTGTTCGTGACCTTGAAGTGACGTGCAAGCAACTGTAGCACTTTCCACGAGACTTGCCATAAACTTCATAAAAACCTGCAAAGTTATAAACAAAACTAATGTTAATAATGCAGTGAGAACATAAACTGAAAGTCAAGCTCAGCCTCACTCTAGTTCTTAACTCTTAAGCTTTTGCGGCCGGTGTCATCACGAAGATCTAATGCTTCCGGTTTACACCGCGTCACAGTTGACATATAATTACTGCTAAACGTTTCGACCTCGCAGTGGAGAGTCGTCCTCAATAGCTGGTTGACTGGCTGTTTACAAATTTTAAACCGTCACCAATTTTTTTAAAAAGCTATGTTTTCAAATTGAATTTGCGGAATATTACTCCTCAATAGGACCTTTCCTTTTTTGCATTCGTTTTCTGCATGTGGAATGCAGAGGACTCCCACATGTATCATAAACTAGAGGAGGTTCCATGCTTTACATATTCATTTGATAAGGAGATATTCAGAGTATAGCTGAACACCAGTATATACACATAATGTCATTTACTGACAAAGTATCTTCTTGTACCTACCTTGTGTTCAGGTCGTAAGAGTTGCAAGTTCAAATTAATTCTGGTCATATACTTGTCATGGGCAAGGTTATCTTTGGTTGATTTATAAGCTTTTGGTTGTACCGGTACTTTGAAAACAAATGATTCTGAAGGAGTATATTGAAGGCTGCCACTAATAGATGGTGCGGAGCAGAATTCGTTAGTAGCTTTATCTTGTGGGAATGACTTTTGACTTGTTGAAGCCTCCCCTCTTGGACAGTTTAATTTCCCAGTGGTAGTAGGATGGTATATATTTTCTTTCGTTGATTGTGCCATAGAAAACTCACTTTGAGTTTGATATTGTTCATTTGGCTTATAAAATTGTCTCTGTTTTAGGCTTCTGTCGGAGGTTTCATAAAACTGCTGAGTGCTTAGAGTTGAATTTATCCTGTTCGCAGTGATTCCCAGTCTGGAGTCTAACCAGCAAGTGGAAGGCTCACCAGGATTCTGTATTTTTTTCAGCATCTCTTCATACTTACGGTTTTTATCAACAAAGCTCATTGATCCTGAAAATATAAAAATACAGTTATTAAAATCACTTGACATTATGTAAATGAAGTGTTCAATGCAGAAACCTCTTTTTAAACAGAAGTAATAAGCTCCAGTAGACTCTCCCCTGTCTGGCTTGGAATAAACTCAACGTCCAATTTAGCCTACCCAGCACTTAAAAAAATATTCCCAATGTCAAAACTAGCCTAGCCTATGTAGTTGTAAAAGTAAAAATGTACAAACACAACTACATGTGGCCATAAGCACTAACCTGAATCCTGACAAATTTCTTACAACGGGGATACACTTTACACCAGAAGTGTCTCTAGAAGGAGGATAGGAGTGGTGTTGTGTGACGTTCGTCAGTAAAACAAATGTTTTTGGTTTGGGAGACGTTTACTGAGGTATAGAGGTAGGTTAGGTTAGGATGGGTAGCCAACCTGCGGTTTATTGGTTTTAAACTGTCCCTTGAATTACTCTTTTCATCCCTTTATCAAGATTTTACTATACACTTTAATGGTTTTATGCCTAAAAACAGGAACTAAATAATTCGAAAGTTCAGTTTATCCTGCTTAACTGGTTTAAGAAACGGATAATTAACAAAATTTAGCGAACGTAGAGTAGTGTCTATGTAATAAATCCAATACAATAATTATTAAACAATGGGCCTAAAATATACAAATTGGACTATTCCAAAACCTCCAGTCCCAAAGAGCACCAACGATCAGGTTTACACATTAATTACTGATCCCGTCCGTCCCTGAAAAATAATAGCCTTTGGTGTCTCGTATCAATGACTGAATGTGTATTCAACTGAGCCTACCTGACATTGCAATGCTTCAAATGACCTGGATCACTTCAAAAGCAAAGTAGGCAGACGTTGCTGGCTAAAACATATCACACTTTCACCCAGGACAATGGTCTAGTTGTTCTCATTTGGGCTGTAACTAAAAGTATAAAAATAACTTCCTCTTAAATTTATCGTAAGAGCTACCCGATTACAATTCGGCCTTTGACGCCAGCCGAAACAGGTATATTTGTCTATGCCTGATAGGCTGATTTAACACATAAGATCACCAAATATTAAAATTGTTGGAATATTTAAAATATAACTAGCCTACTGTCTATTACTACAACTTGTTTCTTAAAATAAAAAGCTGGCTTTGTTAATAATAAGTAAATCACGAGGTATCAAAATAAAAAATAATAACTCAAAGCAAACGTCATTCTGAATTCTGCACAACAGTCAAAAATCAAATCAGAAACAGACTTACAAAGACAAGACTACAAAATTACAAAACAGGAGGGAAAACTTTAATCTTTCTTTGAATTTTGAAGATACATAGAGTTTAACAGAGAGGATTTATGTCTGCTACCAGCTCATATCATTACATAACATTTTGTAGGACGTTACATTGATTTTAAATGTTTAGATGTATATTTAAAGTCAATGGACGCTATTACATTGACAAGTCAAAGTTGTTTTCAAATTGACGGTTTTTTTCATGAAAAACTTTCAAACTGAACAAGATAATAATTATGGTAACGGGGTTTGAAGATTCGTGTACAGAGAAACGAGGGGTCCAGATTTATTAATTTTCAAACTCCGTTACCGTTTCACCATTGACTTTAAATATACATTTAAAATCAATGGTTTCACGTTGACTTCTGACCGTTCGGAAGTTATTCACAATAAACCGTCAATTTCAAGTGACAATACTTTTTTGTGGGTGACGATGGCGAAACATCATTGGCCGAGCCCGGGTGAACTTGCACTGTTACTGAAGACGTTTCTAGGCCAAGGGTGGGTCGAGGTGGAGCGGAAAGCTCTATTCTGTTAGGATTTGGAAAACCCCGGGGGCTGGTTTGGTTTGCTTCTTCCACTGCTCCTAACTGTCTTTCTACTTGCCGCGCGAATTTGAACAAAATTTAGTTCTTTACGTCCTCTTTCTTATTCATAAGGGAATCTGGGCCAAATGTGTCGATGTTCTTAAATATTTCGTAATTTCATTGGCAAAACAATTTTGAAAAACACCGAAAAATACACTTTTTGTCATCTTTGCTGGAAATAAGTTTCCAGTCCTTGATGTTCAAAGAATTTTTGTTTGTCAAGCATCTCGCAAAGTGTGTTGGCGTCTTTGCCGAGGAGTTTAAGAGTTTTTAGTATCTTGGGTCGTTTCCCCCGATTGGATTGGAAACAGATTTTTTAATCCCCTCGACTCCTTCTACAAGCATCGTGAATTTGGTTACGATCAGAAAAGATTTATTTTGAGCCTAAAATCAACAATTTTTCACGTTTCATAGTATGCAAAATGTCTCAATTGTGACCGAAAAATAAAACATTTTAAATTGTATTTAACAAACAAAACTATATAATTAGTATAATATTAATTTGTTAGGATTTTGAACAGAAAATTTCTTTGGTCCTCTCAAATGTTGTTTTCTAATATTCTAAAATAGTATTATTAATATTATATTTATAGGTATCAATAATTACGTTATTAGCTTCAGACCAATTAAATATCACCACACAATGCGTTTAGAAGGATAGTTTGGTTATCTGAATTAAAGTCATGCCAAAATAAAATCTAAAGTAGATAATGCAATGTGTGACAAGAGAATGGAACGGGACTGCCCTCTTTGAGCGTTTGACAGGAGATGGATGGCAGGCTATTGTTTCCAATACCTGCGCTCTTCGTGCACGTAATCAAAATCCCACTACTGGATCTTCTCTAACTTAATTTGATTTGCGTTGACGCTATTGAGGAGCTCAGGAGCTGTTCTTATTGTACACCGCGAGGTTTTCGATAAATTTTCACCCTGTCCCCTTTCCTTTATTATCTCGCATAGCGTGCGTGAGGCTACTCTAACCATCCAACATTAAGCTATTTGAACTATTAGTATATACAATACGTAGAAAAAGTTTAACAAAAGCCAATAGACTGACTAACACATTATTATTTAGTATGTTTTAATATTTATATCAATAACATAATACCTTCAAAACACTGCAGATATAGTAGTCCAATGTACTGACGACACTACCTTGACCGCTCTCAAACTATTGTGAAAGCTTGGAGATATCAGCTTATGAAAATAAAAATTTAGCTCATGTGTTCAGTATTTTGACAATCTAAATCTTAAAACCAATTTGGGCAAAACGTCGTACATAAACTTCAGTCTTAGTCATTTTACAACCGACGAAAACGTCAGTAATGTTAGGAGAGACAACTTATCAATGAGATTGATTGCTCAGTTTTTAGGAATCTACATTGATAAATCGTTATGCTGGGATAATCATGTCGACCATGTATAAAGGAATATCGTCAGGGATTTTTATTAAAAGCTAAAAGGTTTATGTTCTACAAATTCTTCTAAAATAATCTATTTTGGATTAATACAGCCTCATCTCTATGGCATAATATTCTGGGGTAGCTGTGCTGAAACTAAATTACAGTAGACTCCACTTAAGTTGGCAGTTGAAGGCGGAGCTTGTCGGACCATTTTGGGTGCGAGCCAATGCTCTACGCGTTGTTGTCGTCTAGTCTCGTGTTGCCGGCCGCTTCACTTCTAACTACATGGTCATTACCGTGAGCGCGCTTCAAATTAAGAGGAACTGCAAGAATGAAATTTGATTTAGTATCTAAGAGACGCCAGACGGTGGAAATTTACAAAGGTTTGCACGTTCGTATCTGTTCCTTCCTGGTGAAAACAGAAACGACAATTACTGTGAATTCTTTTGCTATGTTTCAATAACATTGTTTACTGTATATGCGTGACTTCAAGTGCTGTATGTTTTGGGCATTATAAGTTTGTATAATGTTCATTTTGATAAAACGCAAATATATGTGCTAAATTATTATTAAAATTACAAGGGCAATGCAAACTTTTGCTTTTATAAAACCACCTTACAGTGCAACAATTTTTTTTATTAGAGCAAAGTTTTACAAAACCTCTTATAATTCTACTAAATTATAGGTGTAAAGTCAAATAGTTGAGTTTTTTAGAAGGGCAAAAATGTTGTCTGACTAGAATAATTGTCTAAATTTTATTGATGCAACATCGTCAGTTACCAACATTAAGCGATATCCATAATGTTCAATTCTCTTAGAAACCTGAGCATTTAATCATTTAAGCAAATATTTCATATATAAAATACATTCATATAAAAATAGACATGCATGGTTCATTTTCATATAACTATTATTGCTTTTAAGCCTTTGAATCACAACGCAAAACTATTGTTCCTTGTTGGGTTTGGTGTGATGCGAGTAAAGGATTTGCAGGATTTAAATGATTGTGGGTTACTAACAAAGTGCTTAATCTTTCAGCACATATAAACACTTGTAAAATGAATTTGTAAGAAAAGTAATATTTTACCTACACACTTGATCATGGCAGAATCTATCTATAGCCTAGCGACGATACTCAAATTATGTTCTCTCAAAATATTTCTCAGCGAGAACACTTTAAATATAATTACACATTTTAAACACTGTTCCGTATTTTTTTATTTATTCCCAGCAGTCTGGTCAGAGACGTTCTACAGGATCGTAATTATTATATACTTTTTAAAAATTCATAGCAGTATTTCGAGTGTTTCACGATGCGTTTACAGTTTTGACTTAATTCATTTATAGTTTAATATCGTAGTAGTAATTGTATTAGTAGCTTGTTTTATTATCTCATTTTATCTTTTATTGTTCATTCATTATGAATAACCAAACGCCATGAATGCAATTAAAACTTACTTTCCTTCTACATCTAGTGGTAAGAATGAAAGACTATTGCAGTGGAGAAGAAAGAATCGTGTATAAATGTTGTGTACGTTTTAAAACAATTATCTTTCCCAATGTTCCATGGTGTTGCTTTCAACAAGACTGAAAATTGTGTTGCACAGGCTTGGAATAGTGACAAGAACTGTGTGTGTTAGTGGTGTCACTGTTTTATTTTTAATCATTGTAAAAACAAGTGAACAAAAGAAACAAAAGTAGCCAGTGTAATTAATTTGTCTTGCTATAGTGATGATCTATTAACATTGGATTTGTGTATTGAAAACCGATGTGGGTTGTTGATTATTTACCGAGAATCGGTCCTCAAACATAAATAAAAAGTTAGTGAGAATTACATTTTCTATTGTATGCCATGGATTAAATCTTTCTTTCTCTTTCTAGTTAGTAGCTATTGTTACATACATTTACAAAACCTCTTTAGTGTTGATGAAAAGGTGTATCCATTTATTCACAGAAAGTCGGCGACTTGGTGGTCATCTACTAGGTTCGCATTAGCGGGACTTTAGTGTAATAGGGATTTTCAATCAGCCAATCATTTACCTTGATTTAAATCTTTTGAAAGTTATTGACCAGGCCAATAAACAAACCTAACCTGAAATGGTCAAACCTAAAGTTGGTTTCCTAGGAAAAGGTTTACCGCTATATTGCCGTAATGTAGCAGTGAACGTAACCGTGACGGTGGACGCAACACAATATTTAAACATATGTAGATAAAACAACTTTTGACATGTTTATTTTAGTTATCATATCTGGTTTAGGTATATAGTAATGGGTAAGCTACTTTTGTTTACAAAACAATATGTGTCACCTGGCGAGAAAACCCTAAGTAGTGTTCACCGCTACTTTACGTCCACCATTTTCTAGGAAACCACTCATCTGATAACATTGAAAACAAAACTCACCGTCATATTATGGCTGTAATGTAGCGGTCACCGCTTAGGAAACCATAGCTGAACCAGATTGATCAAAATATCATGTCATTGTGCACCTGAAAACAGTCCATACACCATTGACTTTGTTGACAAGATCACTACTGGTGTGCAGCAGTAAGTGATTGATTATTGGGATAAACTAGGCCTTTAGCGGCTCACTCTTCCTTCATAAACATGAACCTAACCATAAATAAAATAAGTCTAATCTAAATTGAAAATACATCATTTCAAACCTTTACTACTGAGGTGTAAAAAGCTAGGCTTAATAGGCTAGTCCTACTAGTCTACTACTCGATAAGTTATGCACGTACTAGGCTTGCCAGGTTAAAATATTGCGTTTACATTACTTGACTTTACACAATCATGACCATACAATAAGCCTAGCTTAATAACAATATATATTTGCTTTGACAATAAAAATATTGAGTCGCAAAACACAAATTACAATAAAATGAAATGAAACATTCGCACTCACTCACACTAAAAGTAATCGCAAATAATATTTACCAATCTAATTTTGTAACTGCTCTATTAAAATGTATATAATTATTACATTTCTTTAGTAACAAATTAGCTATTTAGCGTTCAGACCAATTAAATATCACCACACAATGCGTTTAGAAGGATAGTTTGGTTATCTGAATTAAAGTCATGCCAAAATAAAATCTAAAGTAGATAATGCAGTGATGTGTGTGGATTGTGGCGTGAAGAGAATTTTTCGATCGAACGGGACTGCCCTCACTTGAAACGAAAGTGAGCGTGACATGGTGGTCACAAATCACAATTTTATTTAAGGGGGAGATGGATGGCAGGCTATTGTTTCCAATACCTGCGCTCTTCGTGCACGTAATCAAAATCGCACTACTGGATCTTCTCCTAACCCAAATTTGATTTGCGTTGACGCTATTGAGGAGCTCAGGAGCTGTTCTTATTGTACACCGCGAGGTTTTCGATAAATTTTCACCCCTGTCCCCTTTCCTTTATTATCTCGCATAGCGTGGCGTGAGGCTACTCCTAACCATCCAACATTAAGCTATTTGAACTATTAGTATATACAATACGTAGAAAAAAGTTTAACAAAAGCCAATAGACTGACTAACACATTATTATTTAGTATGTTTAATATTTATATCAATAACTGTAAATACTCCCTTCAAAACACTGCAGATCCAATATGCTGACGACACTACCTTGACCTTTAGCTCTCAAACTATTGAAGCTTGGAGATATCAGCATGAAAATTAAACTCGTGTGTTCAGTATTTTGACAATCTAAATCTTAAACGTTGGGCAAAACGTCGTACATAAAAACTTCAGTCTTAGTCATTTTACAACCGACGAAAAGCGTCAATAATGGGGAGACCAACTTATCAATTGATTGATTGCTCAAAGTTTTTTGGAATCTACATTGATAAATCGTTATGCTGGGATAATCATGTCGACCATGTATGTAAAAAGGTATCGTCAGGATTTTTTTTATTAAGAAAGCTAAAAGGTTTATGTTCTACAAATTCTTCTAAAATAATCTATTTTGGATTAATACAGCCTCATCTCTCCTATGGCATAATATTCTGGGGTAGCTTGTGCTGAAACTAAATTACTAAGAGCATTTGTTCTCCAAAAAACAGCTGTTCGTATCATTTGCAAATTAATCTCTGGCGTGTCATGTAGAAACTATTTTAAGAGTTTAAAAATTCTGTGACATTGCCGGCATTATACATTTATGAGACAATTGTATTTTGTGTTTCAAAATGTAAGTTATTGCAGGGTCAAGATGTACATTCACACAATACTCGATCTAGTGAAGTGTACAGGCAAATTAGCCACCGATTAAATATACATAACAAATTACCTATGCAAGCTGGTGTAAAATTATTGAACAAACTTCCTTTAGAAAGCTACACTGTCAGATCTGGCTCTTTTCAAAAATATGGCTCCTTACTCTGTTGCGGAATTTACTGAAGGAGTTTAAATTTCATTAATAAGCTATATACCTTTTTTGTAACATTATTTTAATACTATACTGGAACCCTCACTTCCTTATCAGTGGTTAATAATCATAGCACATTAATCACATTTCTGTAATTCATTCATTCATTTCACCACTTTTTGTATCATCTTCACCTTATCAACACAATAATTATTGTTAATTGACAAATAAATTAAATTACATATACAATATGTGTTACAATATATATTCATTTGTATTTAATTTGTAAATTCTGTTTTTACACTTTTTGGACGACTTTTGATTAGCAGTGCCGCACCGCTTATGTACATTACTAAAAGTGTAATGCATTGTACTTATATACAGTAACAAAGCCAAGTGAACTATTTGATCGCCTTTGGTTTAGTATGATAAAAAAACCAGCTGTTGTGACTGTGACATCAAAATAATAATAGCACATATTTTTCTAAATATAACCTCAATCTTAATTCTTAACCTACAAGTCGAATGTTTGTTAAATGCAATGTAATACAGTCATAATAATACCTATTCTATTAACAAGCAGAAGCTTCTTTTTATTACTTTCGCCCTAAATAATTTTTATTTAATTTAATTAGGGCTATCATGGCATTTTCCGAAGATGACGAACCAACTAAACAAGTTGTTAGGAGGCGTAAACCAGTAAACAGGAAAACCAAACTCAACCTAGTTTTCGATGAAAATGCGAGAAAGTGAGTAGTTTGATGTTGCTTAGATCTATCTCTAGGTTTTAATATTTTGCAGGCAGACATTAGTTGGTGAACGTCTATGTGTGAAGTTGAATTAACAAGGGACAGGTCTTTATAAAATAATCTTGGCCAAACTGGGGCCAGGTGATGGAAAACAAGAAATGTTCTGGACAGTAAAGAATCATAGGACCTAGGCTACACAAAGGAAAGATATTATGTTCCTGCCAGTGACAAGACAGAATCGAAAGGACATCTAACGAAAAAATGAAGCCTTTCATCGTCACACTCGTAGAGGGTGAAATCTTCTTTCTATGTTATGAAGCACAAGCTAATCTGGCTCCACTTTACACTCTCTCCTATCAGGACATAGCTCTCTATATCACAGCGTGCTTACTGATAAATTTAATTGCATCTATTATTAGTCCAATGCTTGCATAGGCAACAATCGTTAATAGCCATGTTTGTAACCAAATTTATAAATCACCGATAATAGTACTATATGCTATTATCGGTGATTTATAAATTTGGTTACAAACATGGCCCAATTATCCCAATGATTAAAACCTTAGGATAATTACGACCCATTAAAAATCTTGGTGGTATTAGTACAGGTTTAAAAAAATATGTGGTAAATACCTAGCAGTGTTGAATACCAAGCAATTAACTCTAAACCCTTAAACAGTTTTGCAATTGTAAAATTAAGTTTTAAGAAAGTTTAATATTTTGTGTACATTTTATCTGTAATGACACCATAAACTTTTCATTCAGACCTTGACTAACCAAGCTTGTTTCAATACATTTTTTCAGGGATTTTCTAACCCGATTTCACAGACGAAGTGAAAACTTGGCCGACAGAGAAAAGCCCAAGAAGAGTTAAAAAAGTTCCTCAGGGAAGAAAAGAAAAGGATTAAAAGGGAGGTATAGTACAAACTCTTTAAAATTATGTAGCCACTACGCTAAATTAGTTAAACTATTACACATTGAAATGAAATGAAAAAAGTGCTTTATTTCACAATTATTTTCAATGTACACAAATAATTACACTTCACTAAACATGGTCAAAATGACCGTCTGTTTGGTTGGATATTACACATATTGATGTGCACACTGCACAAGGACTGTTAAATTCTGGTGGCTTTAGCTTAAACTTTTTGGCTTGGTTCTCTAACTAACTCCGTCCACTTAGTGGATGCATGCATAGGCGTATGGAGTTTTCTATCTCGTTACACTAAATATCAAGAAATTTTTTTTGCCATCTCAGTAATTATCAAGAAACGTGCTATTAACTTTCAGGCAAAAGATGAGTTGAAAAAACTAGTTCTAACAAACCGACCAATCCCCGAGCTGGAGCATTTACACAGTGAAGAATATGACCTGCCAGACCACTCCGTGAGTGTAGTGGAACTCTCCACATCAGCTTTGGAGGAGAAAAACCACTGGATTGGTTCAAATAAGGTTAGTTATTGTAATACCACCTCTAAAGTTTTTAGCGTATTAGGCATGTTTTGATACTGTAACTGTTAGGCCACCCTTCTGCTCAAGTCTCTGATAAAATTTAAAATTTGGGTATTTTCCTGGGCTCTATTATTTGTATATACAGTTTTCGTTTCTTCACAATTTTACTGCAGTAGAGTATCTAACTTAAACTGCTTAGGATAGGAGTTTCTATTTAACAAAATTATATTAAACACTGGTATGAATAGGAAAATATAGGTATTGCTACTTTGTAGTATTCTCAGATTCTAAAAAGCAAACTTAACACCAGCTGGAGAGTGTTGGTAAGACTTCTGGTATGCAGTTCAAATGAATAACAACTCTTAAAATTATTAAACTACAACAGGGCCAGGAGCACCTTAGGCGTTAAACATTTTGGCTTCTAGTAATACAAGGTACAGTCAAAAAGTTCCCGGAATTAATTTCAAGAGACACATCGGCTTGGTTGGTCTGCAGCAGTTGGTACCACTACTAGGGTAGGGGGTGAAAGGGGTTCGCTCAGTTTCCTTGGCTCATGTGGGGTGAACTGGGGCGGATTTAAGAACATGCCGCCTACAGGCTAAATGTTCATTTCCCGCCTCCTTTTTAAAGGTCAATGTAAGAGTTTACAGAAGACAGTTTTTTACCTTTCAAAATAAATTTACTTTAATCAACATTAAATATTTGCATATTAGAGGAGTGTTCAAACATACGCACAGTCTTTTTTCAAAATTATGCGTTTTAAGTGTAAAAAAATCAGTTAAAAAGAACTGAAACATGGGCAATTTCTAAGTTTAAAATTTGTGCAACTAATAAACAACTTATAAGACATCGAGCTCTATAGACGTGTCGGAAAACTCCTCTAGTTCCTAGATATATCATGTTTATTAATGTTAAAATTATTTTGACTGGTGAAAAACAGGCCGTTGTAAACCCTTGCAGGCGGTTGGTTTGACAGTTAGGCCGCATCAGTTGAAAGAAGGCCAGTTGTTGGCGTGGTATTATGTGTTCCTTGGAGGGACAAATTCAGCCTTTATCTGAGATGACCACTGAAGTGGATTTTAAGGCTTATATTTTGCTTAAGTAAATTATGGGTCATTGGCGTACATAGCGGCGGTCAGGGCCAAATTTGCCGCAAGATACTAAGTTACATGTAAGTTCTCGCCGTATGGCCGCTCCAGACAACAAAAGAATGAAGTTATTTTTCAGGTAACACACTGTAGGTGAGATTGTAGCTTTTTCTTTCTTCTTTAAAGGTATGACAAAATTAAATGCGTTTGAATTTATTGTACGTATCTATTAGTTCCGGGACATGTCGCTGGGCACTTCCACGGTGGCAGTTTTGGTAGATCGCCCAGATCTAACCGCTGTGCTTGGCAGTGTGTTCAACGTTCAAACCAATCTTGTACTGCGCTAAAATAATAGGTAACTACGTGCTAAGAATGGCTTACTATGTCTTTTTTTTTAACCCTAGAATCATAATCATATTTTTTCGTTACAATCATAATCATTCATCTCTGAGACTACTAAATTCAAAAACATTGGAAAAATATTGAATTGTTAAATAACTTGGATATTAATTATGTATTTAATTGCCCTTAATATTCTTAATACTTTGAAATAGTTTTCTTAGCTAAGGAACCTTCTTTCATAATGTTAAAGATTTTTTAAATTTTTTGTACACAAAAAAACACATCTTACATTGAAAGTTTTTAACATTTTTTGTTTTTGAGATTTTATGTTTTAAAATTCAATCTACATAAATTATATGTTATAACTTTAAAGTTTTAAGTTGAAATCTTGAAAAAGTCCTAATTTGGCACTTCTTTGAAAATTGCAAAAAATGAGTGTGGAATTAACTAGTTTTGTATGTATTACGTTCATCATAATCATTCGTCTGTGAGACTACCTTGGAATAAATAACAAAACTGGCTGGTTTTGAAACATTTGTTTATTTTATATCAATAAAAATCATAAAGTGGACACAATTGGCGTTATTTATAAAAACAGCTGAGAGAGTACCAGCTTATACCGGGGCTTTCTTATAATTGCTGTGTGTCTATTTTAATAAAAACAAATTTAAAGTAAAAAAGTTTCCTATACCGTATACCTTTGAAAACTCATTTAGTTTGCCTGTTAGTTCACCATCTCCTCCTTATAAGTGTTGGTTACCTTGTGAGTCATAGTTACTCCATGCGTTCGACCGTTTTAGCCTTTTGCAATTTATTTTGAGGATGTTATATTGACATCAAATGTAGCTAACGACACATTGTGTGATTAGCTTAACCTAAGGATGTTGTATGAATATAATATAGCTAAAGACACACTGAGTAATGGCGAAGGTTCACCACCATGGTTTCAGCTGATTTTGAGTTATAAGCGGTCATTAAAACCATTTTATTAAACTAATTTTAAATTAAAACTAATTAAACTTCTGGTTCGACCACAATAAAAACAATGTTTATTGTAATCTGGTTGACCCAAAGGTTTTATTGTAATTTACCATGACAAACCACATAAGTTTGAAGTCCAAAATAAACTACTCTGGTTTAGTGAAAAAAAAAATACATGGCTAAAGTGCATTTATTTTAAATGTATCATGACAAACCACATACGTTTTAAATCCAAAATAAACTAATTTTGTTTAGTTGAAAATGGAAAACATGGCTATATTACAACACACGCTGTAAAGCATGAATAGTAAGTAATATGGTCAACAAACACTGTCGGTCAGGACGCATTGACGCCGAGGAGAGGGTACAACCCGTGGTAGTGCCGAAGCCTGCAGCGCGGCATCATGAGCCTGTTTCCACGCTGAAGCAAGCTTTCCGAAAGCAAACGGTTGGAGATATCGACAAAAGTGCTAAGGACCATTTGTGTAGGAAATGAAATTTTAAAGCTCGTATGTGCTGTCAAATATTAAATATCTGTTACGGTTTTTCTAGAATTTTAAGTGACAGTTTTGGACTTATAAATTTTCACATGTAGCGAGGTCCTATTAATGACCGCCATCTTGAAAATAATTAAATTATCAAACATGTTAATAGCCTATGTGTTAACCAGGTATATAAGCCACATTCCTGTAAAATTTCATTAAAATTAGTCCAGTGGTATTTGCGTGATTGAGGAACAGACAGACAAACAGACACACAGACACACAACATCTCATTTTTATATATTAGTATAGATATTTAATTAAACAATACATAGAAGTGGTCTCATATGGCTGGCAGAAGCTGCGTACAGAAGACAAGAAACTGCCTGCTAAAGAGTCAAGCTAAGCACAGTTGTCACACTTTTTAGCTTGATGTTCGCAACAGTAAAATTCTTTACAATCGAAGCATGAAAATCGTGTCATTCTTCTTTTTTTGGAAAATCGTGTCTGATGGACAGAAGGCGCAGATCTTTCTTCCTACTGCCGGTGCCATGTCAGGGGTTTGTGTCGAACAATCTTCTCCAAGAATCTCCACGATCTTACTTCTCACGTTCCGTTTTAGCTGAGGGGTAGCCAATCTAGTTTGGAGGTGTGGTTTTGTCAAATCCTCACAAATCTTTTTTGCAAACTCTCGTCTGTTCAAAGGTTTCTGCTTTTGTGCGACCATATTGTGAACGTAGATCACGTAAGAGTTGACTAGGGTGCTGTTGAGGAGTCCGTAAAATATGCACAGTGGCCACCTACGAGTTTTTCGGCTGGTAGAGAGATTGCTTGACATTTCATCAAATGCATCAACTGCCCCTTTAGTAGAGTTCTAAAACTCTACAATATCTGCTTTTCCAGTTTTCTCACAAACAGTACCATTTTCGTGAGTTGTAGATAGTAGATATACCATTTTGTTTTTCTTAGCTTTGTATGACAGGAGTACCACGTCTTTGTCGTAACAAAAGGAAACTGAGTCGACTTTCTTAGATTTGGCCTGCTTCATTTCTGGTGGGATTTGTCTTTTATCACTCCGTAGAGTACCAACAACAGTCAAGCTATGGCTTGATAGCATATCCTTTGCCAAAGGAAGCGAGGTAAACCAATTGTCCATGGTAATATTTCTGTGAGTCCCAAGGACAGTTTTAGTCAACTCCTTTGTGAAATATGCTCCCAGTGGCAAACCCGAAGTATTGGTTTCTTTCCCCAAATATGGAGCAGCGTCAATTAGGTATTTTGTTTTAACATCACAAACTATCATAACTTTTATACCGTATTTATTGGGTTTTGACGGTAAATACATTCTAAAGGGGCAGTGGCCCCTGAAGCCAAGTAATTGCTCATCGATGGTAAGGTATGGCCCCGGGGAGTAGCTGCTCTTACATGTCTCAATGAACATCTCCCATACATCTCTGATAGGAGCGAACTTGTCGGTAAGTCTGCGGGCAGCACGAGTAGCTTTTTCGTCAAACCTCAAGCAATTTAGAAGGAAATCAAAGCGATCTTTACTCATAACTGAGACATACCTGGTGCCACTATAGGTAGGATCAAAGAGTTCGGCAGACGTTAAATGATTGTCCTTCTTTGCTGCTGCAAGAACCAAAAGCCCTATAAGAGCATTCATCTCTATGGTATTAGTTGGTCTAATTGTAGCTGAATCTTGCTTGGTATAATTGGCTACTTTATGGGGTATTTCTTCATTTGTGTATTTGACAATACGATCAATTATTTCCGGTGTTACAAACAACATGAAACAGTCAATAGGGTTCACTACATTTTTAGCATTGTTTAGGGGCCTTTGTTGGTAATGGACAATATTTTTACTCTGTGTTCTTTCAGACCTGACAGGAGGCTTAGAAGACCAAACGTGGCCATCTTTTCCTCTCAACACTCTTCTTTTTGGTAGAACTATATTTTTGTGACTTACGAGAGATAACAAATACGTGTTTTTCGAGTGGATTACAGCGGCACAGTTCTCTAATGAGGTTGGTAACCTCTTCCCCCTCAACCTCGATATCAGAACATTCATCAGGCGAACTTTCACCCGAAGAGGGCTTATACGCTAAGTCAGCGTTAACATCGTCGTCAATTTCCATATTCATAACTGTTACATTTGTATTTTGATGTACACTAACAGCACTATTGGAACTTGCGTCATTCTCAGGATAGTTATCTTCATTATTGGAACTTGCATTATTTTCAGGACATGAACTCACATCGTTCTCCAGGACATCAGCAACAGCTTCGTTTTCCTCTCCACTGCTATCATTGTTGATATTAGCTATGTGAAGGTCCGGGGTTTCTTCAATATCAGACGGATAGTAGTCTGGGTCCGCGTCTGTATCGTCCGCTTCTCTGTAGTGATCCTCCTCTTCCACGTTATCTTCTTCTTCGCTTTCCTCGTCTCCAATATCATCGAAAATGGTGTTTGTCGGCCTCAGAAACACCCGCTTCCAGCTCTCCCAATACAACCTCGATCTCACAATCGTCTTTCAAAAATCCACTCATTGTGAAACAATAAAAATCGAAAACAAAAAATAATAACTAAAATAACAGTGATAAAATATCAATAATAAAATAACAATAACTGTGTATGTTATATACATATTTTACTATGTTTCAAGTTATTTTAATGTTTCTAATTATTGCCTAGCTTTTCTTCATGTTTATAACATATGTGATATATTGTTAATTAATGTATTATGAATGTAAACAGTCAGTTCTATTAAAACATATCTACAAACATCCTCTTATATAAACAGACCAAGCCATTAAAAGGGTTAGAGACTGAGTTAACTCTTGAAAGTGGCTGTATCTTCAGAGGAGTTCGGGTTGTCATACCTAGTAATGCTGAGGAAGGAAGTATTGCACACTACTCATACTGAATCACTAAAATGAAGGAACTAGCCCGACAATATTGTCGGGCGCCAATTGATACCGACATTGAGAAATATGTTGATGCATGTAAACCATGTGCTTTAAATAAGAATGACTGAATGACCCTCCAAAGTATTATCAATCGTGGGAATGCTCCAAACTACCTTGGGAGCGGTTCACATTGACCATGCTAGACCTTACAAAGGCACGTACTTCTTCTTAGTGATTGATTCATGCACCAAGTGGCTGGAGGTTCATGAAACAAAATCAATAACAAGCTGTTCATCCATAAAGTTTTTAAACATTTGTACGGTTTGGAATTCCTCAAACTGTGGTGAGTGATAATGGTTCTGCCTTCACCTCCAGTGAATTCAAATTGTTCATGGACAAAATGGAATAAAACATAAACTAATGGCTCCTTACCACCCTGCTTCAAATGGACAGGATGAACGGTATGTTCAAACTCTAAAAGAAAATACGTGCCATGGCTGAAGAACCTGGAGATTACACACTAACCTATGCAGGTTCCTTTTGCAAAATAGGAAGGTGATCAGCAGTGCAACTGGTAAGCCCACTGAAATGATGTTCAAACGAAACATCAGAACAAAATTAACTTACTAAAAACAGAGACGCAATCATCTGAGACGGAATATAAAGTTAAATCGCTAAGACATTTTGAAGCTGGAGACAGAGTGCAGATCCGAGACTACCGAGGAAGGCAGAAGTGGAAATTCGGAATAGTTAAAGAAAGAATTGGAGACTGCCACTATCTGGTCTATGTTGAAGGAGCGACAAGTAAATGCCATGTCGATCAGATGAGAGCAACCTCAGTAGATAAAGAACCACCTCCAAGAAAGTCACCAGAAGCTGATATTAAGGAAAGGTCTCAACGAGCCAAAAGAAAGCCAACAAGACTAGACCTGTAAATGATTTCCCGTGGAAGATTGTCATATACATATTTTACTATGTTTCAAGTTATTTTAATGTTTCTAATAATTGCCTAGCTTTTCTTCATGTTTATAACATATGTAATATATATTGTTAATTAATGTATTATGAATGTAAACAGTCAGTTCTATTAAAACACTGAAACAGTTAATACTGAAGTATAATATTATTTGAATATATTAGTGTAATTATAATTATAACAAAAATATCACATATACATACGAGGGCGTACCCAAAAGTATATTGAACCGGTCGATGGTAAGGTGGGGAGTGCATATTTCACATTTTACGATAGGGGCTGAAAGCCCAACTCTTCCTGAGTTCATTGCACCGGTGTGGCCAGTATGAGAGGCTGTGAAGAGGAGCTGTGTGGCTTTTCTAAAAGTAGTTTTGTTCTGCCTCGTTTTGTTTTGATAGTGTAATTAAATGGACAAAGTTCAGCAGTGAGGTTTTTGCTTTTTTCTCGGTAAGATCGCCACAGAAACGGTTGCAATTATCAAAAGCTTACAAATACGATGTTTTGAGCAAAACCAGAGTGTAACGAGTATTTTTCTCAATTCAAGATGCACCATGTCGACAGAATACAAGCCTCCTGGATAACCTTCAAATTCTCGACTGGTGAAGTTGTTCAGAAAACCTGTCAATATTGCAAGAAGACCAACGGAGGACCGAGGTCTTTCTGTCTGGAGTGTGTTAAAAATTCAATTTAGCGAATTTCAACACCTCAGACCTACCTGCAATATGGAGATTGGTTCTTTCATCGCGGACAATGCTTGCCCATCGTAGCCATCTCAGTGCGCTTAGTTTTACATACCAACATGACCACCCTTCCCCACCCACCCATACCGCCAAATTTTGTCCCACGAATTTTTATGTTCCCCATAATGAAAATATTACATAAAAATCACCGTTATGACGAAAATGAAGGAGTGAAAAAGGCAAACGAGGTTGAAGCTGCAGGCATTCAGACTATAAGTATGAGGAGGTCTAAACCATGGGAGCATCGAATGAACAAATGCATTACACTAAATGGGGAGTATACTGAAGGTATACATGTAAATTAGTTAAAAGAATAATAAAATATGGTTTTATAACGAAATCTCCGTTATTTTTGGTACCCCTCAGATATCATAATGTTCGTCTATGAGACAACACTCAGAAAATCGGACCTGACGCACTTTCTAATCATTAGTCTGTCAGACTACTTTGAAAAACAAACTATTATAACCTCAAAACTAGACAACCTAGCGCAAGGAACGATCGCGCGCAACTGACAGGTGGCCAGGGGGGAGGAATAGCGTGGGTTTAGGCCACTCCTCCTGAGCTAGAAAATGGCGATCTAACAAATTTTGGACTCTTGCGTCGTCTGTCAGACGAATGATTATGATTCTAGGGTTAAAGTAAGTTAGGAAGTTGTAAACAAATTTTACTTTATTTAAAAATAATTTATTTTAGAAATTTTCTCACATGCCGCTCTGAAAATTTGCCGCTTAGGCTGCAGCCAACTTAGCCTATTTAGAAATACGGCCGAGGTGGTGAACTAATAGCACGCAACAAGCACTCACCACACATGAACCAAGACAACTGAGCGATACTCCCACCACCCATTCCTCTTCCCTAGGAGTAATACCAACTACTGCAGACAAAATTTCCAACTGGCGAACACGGTAAGTATCTCAAGAAATAAATTCTGGGAACTTTTTGACTGTACCTTGTATGCTAGATTAAAAATTCATAATATTGGTGGAAATCAATTTAGATTAGAAAAACAGACTTTTCCAGAAGAAAAAGTTCACTTTTCTGAATTTCTGCCTGAAGTGGCTGGAAAAGTCCGTTTTTCTTATGAAATGTTACCTTGTATGTTGAGATTTTTGTCAATGAGTAGTTCTAGTTATCTTGTTTGCTGCTAGAGTGCTCCAATGGTGTGTGATGGTCTAAGTTGCTTGCTTAAGAGTGTTTTCCTGGGGTCATTCGGTCATCAGGTTCAATCCTGCAGCGAGTATAGATGGTTCTTTTTTTTAGCTGACTTCATGTGGTTCAGGATGGGACTAAAAGAAAGTCGAGGCGTCTGCTAATGGGCAGGGGAGTGAAGCTATATCCTCCAAGTTCCCAATTTTTAAGGGCAGGAAAACACACTCTTTTTTTGTATTTAGTGTAAAACTATTAAATGTAAATAATTTTAAAATCATCTGTTATTTTAGTAGACTCTCAAACTGTTTCAACAGTTGGAATTCTACGAATTCTGTAGAAGGCTGTCCGGTCTTCAGGTTTAATAATTCCCCCTTACTTAAAGAAATGGTTTAAAACAACTTAGTTTTTTATTTTATTATTACCAATTTACAAAATTATTTGTGTTGGTATTAAAAAGAGTACAATAAATAATTAAATAAGAAAATTACAAGCCACTACAGCAAATATAGTTAAAGAATATTCAAAATACAGCTTATATAATAACATTTAATCAACAGACTTCTTAATGGCAAGTGAGTGGTCCATAAACTCCTGAACGCTGTAGAACCCCCCGGTGACCAGACAAGTTCTAAGCTCTTTTGGAAATAGTTTTGTGTTTTGGAGATTTTGAATTTTGTTTGGAAGATTTTGAAACATTGAAATTCCTGCTTGAGACGGCAGTTTTTTGAATAATTCAAGTCGATGATAGTCAATTCTATAACTAGTTACTGATCGAGTATCATGACTATGAATTTCAATGCCTTGAATTAAACTGCATTTATTAAGGCAAAAAAGAATAGAATCATAAATATAAAGGGATGGAAAGGTTAGAATGTCTAATTGTTTGAAAGCATCACGACATGAGTCTCTGGTCTTCAAACTGCATAAGATTCTAATGACAAGTTTTTGTAAAATAAATATCCTTTTAACTTTAGTATGGGCAATTCCCCACAAACAAATGCCATACTTTAAGTGAGGATAAATAATACCATAATAAGCTATTTTAAAAATCTTTGGAGCAATAATTAGACAGATTTCTGAGTAAAAATACTCAGACGATACTTTACTACATACATGTTCAACATGAAAATCCCACGTAAATTTTCTATCAAGACAAATTCCCAAAAACTTGAAATGCTCCACTTCTTCAATGGGATTAGTATTCAAAAATACCAAAGAGGTTTCAGCATTAGTTTTGTGACCAATATTAAAATGTATAAACTTGGACTTGTCAATATTTGTTTTCAGATTTAGTTGTTCAAAGTACTGAACACAAATATTTGTGGATTGAAAAGAATTAATTTCTAGTTCTTGCAGCGCCTGAGCAGAGAACGTTAAAGTTGTATCATCTGCATATTGTTTAATGTTTTAGGTTCAGTACGAAACCGATAAAGAGGAGGAATCAGAGGAGGAAGTTGCAAAGGAAGAAGAGAGTGAACTGCTCGGAATGGAACTCAAAACAAAAAAAGATGTAAAAAAAGCAATCAAACGGAAAGCAACAAAAGAAGTACAAAAAAGTAAAGCTTTCCAGATCCAACAAAGGCTCCAAAAGAAAAATCAAATAAAGAAAGCACACAAAAACAAACATGAAAGAGTAAAAGCGCTGATAAAAAAAGGAAAATTTAAACCAAAGGGAAATAAGTTTAAGCACTAAAGTCTTAACTACTGTATGCTTTAATAAATTTGTAAAATAGTTATACTTTTTAATCATTTTTAACCCTACGTCTTCAAAGTACTTTTTGTCATCAATTAGTTTATTTCAACTCAAGTACTTGACGATGACTGAACAATATGTGTGGACTGAACTGGGACTCGTACCCGGGTCTCTCACTTGGCAGGTGATTATGCTGACCATTACACTATCCGGCCAAATTTAGAGAAGTACTTAAATCTGAATGATTATTCAAAACATTATTCGACTGTCAATAGTGACTTTAAATCAACTAAAGTAGCTGGAAATATTAGAAACAAAATTTGAGCTTGTAAACTTAATTTTTTTAGTTTAGTTTGGAATTTCTTATGCTTTGTTTTTAAATTTCAAATCTTGAGGTAATTTATTAAATAACTTGATAGTGTTCAACTTTTGTGTGTTTTTAGGAAAGGAAACTTTTTGTAACGATCTTTGTTTGGACATCAATGATATTTATTGTTTGTGGGATGCTGTCATTCAATTAAAAAAGTTAGAACAGTTTTGATTCTTGGCAAGTTAAATACAGATGGGACATCTGCCTTTAGGGTCATCCATCGTAAACTGTATGTATCACTTTATTAATTATAAGTTACGTAAATTTGGACAGTGTCTTGTTTAGAGACAATACATCTCTGTATACGGGGTGGCTCTAGCATGCATGCACCCTTGGGCAGACTCAACGGCGGCGCCCCCAGAGGGGTCTGGGTTGCGTTCCCCCAGCCCAAAAACAATCCTAGGGCTCCCACAGAAAATGTTTAAAATTTCAAAGCAAAATAACATGTTTAAAGAGTTTTATAGTAGGCCTTGTGTTAACTTGCCATGAAAAAAATAACTTACTACATTACCAGTAATATGACTATGAATAGAAAGCATTATTTTTTTCAATTTAAAATGTTTATGGAAACCTTTAGATTAGCATTAGGCAATTTGTAAAAACTGTTTATTTTTAGAACGGACGTTTTTAGAACGGCCTCCTCTTGTTGCTTTTCAGCTGCCCATTTACGAAATGTTGCCCTATTTGATTTAGAAAAGCTCATGTTACAGTATTGCCGTGCCCTTTACACCTCCAGGCACCAACACATTTACATAGATCAATGACAATTACTCAACTCAAATGAATAATTTACTGCTTAACTCTTTTAACTCTCTCTGCTTAACTCTCTCTCTGGCGTAACTTTTTAGTTTTTAGCTGCATTCATAGCCCCCCACAAAATGCCACCCTCCTTGCTCTGGTTCACCCGGGTCCTGGGGCGTAGCCTCTGTGTTCAAATGACATAGGCGTAACGAGGGGGTGGGGGTTGTAACTCCCCCCATTGCAAAAAATTATTTTAGCATTTATTTAAAATAGACTTTATGAATGATTACAGAAACAATATTTTTTTGACTTACATTATTACGTAGGGGTCCCACATGATGACTTGAGATGTAGTTGTCTTGTCTGATTACAATATTTCTACAACCTTACAAATAAGGTTATAATATATACAGCAAAAGTACATTTCATACAATTTAAAGTGTTTTAGAAGCCTAAAACCATGATTTGGTATCTAGACTGTGGCGGGAGGAAGTTACTCGAGTGGCGTTACTAAAGTCTCGGTTGAATCTCAAAACAGGTTAATTAGGTTTATAATAAAAAGCCTAATTTAACATTTCAGTTGAAAGTGTTTTTAAAAGCCTAAAACCCATTATTTCGTATACAATTTGTATACATTGTCCGGGGGCTTGGACACTCTTTGGTTATGGGGTAAACCCCCTCGGTTGTTGAAACCCCCATTTGATCATCCTGGTTACGCCTATGTCACATGATCATTGGTTTGGAAAAGTCAGACACTTATAATTTCCTATACAATTATGTACATAAATGGTAGAATAAAATTGTGTAGTTTTTTTAAAAGAGTTTTTGAAAGATACCTTTTAAGTATTAAATAACAAGGGTGATTGATGTTAGGGTGAATAAGTTCTTGACAACTTTTGCCAGTTTTAAAAGATGGGAGTAGAGAGATTTTTGAAGCTAAATTATGGCACATCTCTCTGTGGGTTCCTGGCGTGTTGGTAGAGCTTACGAACTCAAGTACTCTTTTGGGGGGAAAAAATTTTGATAAAAAAATGGTTTTAACGATTTAAAACAGTAAATTACATCCAATATTGATGAAATTTCAAATAAGTATGTATTTCAGTATACCAAAAATTGTGAAAATACATTGAGTTGTTTCAAAATGACGGTTATAAAGACAGCAGGCTTTTTTGCCAACTCGTACCAGTCATGAATAACCAAGGTCTGGAGATATAGCTTATAGCGAGTCTAAAGCTTATAAAAATAAATTGCATAGCAAAAAACAAATGATTTGAAAGACTTGAAAAGACTTGAAATATCAATATTGACTCAGACACATTAATTACTTACTGTACAATAAAGCATCAATCTGGTTTGAAACTAACAGATTTCTTCTAAACAAAAATAAAACCCAAAAAATTATATTTAGCCTCAGAGCCTGTGAAGCTGAATCATCAGAGGGACAGTGTTAAGTTTCTAGGAATCTTTCTGGACAAGACTCTTTCTTGGGGTCCACATGTTGACTACATTTCATCTAAACTTTCCAGGGTAATGTTTCTAATCAATCGACTGACTCAGTGTATAGATCAAAATTATATTAAATCTGCATATTTTCAATCAATATTTAGATACTGCATCATTTTCTATGGTAACTGTAGTAGAATAGGGGAAGTTTTAATATTGCAAAACAAGGTAATTAGGATAATGTCAAATAGCCACAGTCATCAACATTTATATTTATGATTTGCTTTTGTTCATCTTCAAAAACCCACAGTCAATAAAACACAGATCTCATGAGTACTCACTAGGCATAAACATACTGCATCCATAGATTTCTATAGATTAACCAAAACTACAAATAGTCATATTGTCATATCATTAAAAATGTACAATAAGTTAATAGACCTGATAGCTAAATATGCAGTAAATTCATTGAAAACTAAATTCTATAACTGGCTTTTAAATAACTTTTCATTCCTTAAAACAGTTTTTTTGTTTATCAGATATAATTTTTAGAATTTTCAACCTAGTGTGCCTTTTTCTAATGAATGTATCATTTATTTACTTGTACAATTCTCTATCTTAGTTGGTTGTTACTTGTTAGTATAAAAATTAGACATAAGATATTTGACTTTGTCAATGCTTTGAAAGTTTTACGACAATAAACTATTATTTATTTATTAAAAGCCTTTCAAATGCTAAAAATTTATGTTCAGAGAGCCACACAAACTTAAGGTATATTTCAAACTAAAAATTACTGTAAAAAGAGCCATGTAATATAATACCATTTCAGTTATTTTTTACTAGAAAAAGGCATCAATAACAATAGTATAGATAGTACCTACTTTTAAATCCTGGGGCAGAGATAACTTTTTACGATAAATACTCCCCGTGGTTCGGAAGGCACGTTAAGCCGCTGGTCCATTCCATTTGTCTTTGGGCTATAAATTAATGACTCAATCTGGGGAACAGTCGGCTCTAGTTTGTAACAAGATACACCTCATCATCCATCAAAGCACTCACCATCATCCCATATTTAACTTAAAAAACCGTCTAAGAAGGTCGGTGTCTCAAAGCAAAGTATCAAACGTCATATTTTTCAAAAGAAATTATTGATTTAAATATACCTTAGTTTTGGTTCAAAATTTATCTTTACTCCTAAGAAAGGTTTCTAACTGCGTACAGAAAGTACATGATGAATCAGTGGTTCGGAAGTCACGTTTAGCCGTTGGCCCATTCCATTGGCCGATCTAGGAAACAGTCGCCTCTAGTTTGTAACACCTACATCATCCGTCAAAAACACTCATCACACTCGCCATCATTCCTTATTCAACTTAAAATAGCCTTTATGAGTGGTCGGTGTCGGTAGTTCCACCGGCGCCTTCAAGAAACTGCTCGCTATACCCGCAGTGCAGTAAAGTATCAGTTTTACAGTTGGCACCTTCCACGCAGATAAAACATTCAGCCGCGTCAACTTTATTTATGTTGGAAAAAGAGGCAACTTGCTGTAGACAACAAATTCATCCGAGAAACAATCAAAAGCTAATAATCTTAAAAATTCATCACTCAATTGTTTCGAAACTTCTTGTCTGTGAACATACTGTACCTCGAATATCATTGTTGTGTATAAAAAATCAATATCGTCTATTTTTTGTCCAATGTTATTTTTAAGTGTTTAGCTGTGTAGAGTTCCCTGATGAGGCATAAATCTATACCTAACACGTGATGCAACAAATCACGGAACATCATGTCAACAAACACGACTGGGACTCGTGGCGTGGTTCTGTAATCCAGCTTCATGGAGGTCAGGTTTTGAGGATGATATAGGTCTAAAGCGGCTCAGATAGTGATCATCTGATGATACCCGCATCAACTCCCACCATCGTTTAGACATATCAGACCATCACCTGCGTGGTTCGGAAGTCACGTTAAGCCGTTGGCCCTTGTATTTCCATTGGTCATTGGGCTATTAATTAATGACCCATTCTAAGGAAGAGTCGGCCTTAGTTTGTAACAAGACTACACCGCATAACTCATTACTACCACTCATCACACTCATCCTTCACTACATATTTGTCTTAAAATACCCTCATGAGAGTGGTCGGCACATCGAACAGTGATTTAGTGAAACTCCGCATGATACGGAAGAAAGAGACGCAAAACAACAAATCAGAAAGCTTTACGAGTATTTCGACGCTAACATTATGGAGTTGTGCCAGATCAGCGAATCTTGTTTATTCGGGAAAGTAACACAAAGGCCAGTCAGGGTTTTGTAGGCCATGTAAGGAGGTCAGCTGACTAGAGGATAGGGAGTGTGGGAGAAGGGGGAGGTTTGACAACAGTCCCCTTCTGCTTCCTAAACGTAGAGGGCCGGCAATACATATACGAGGATACTACAGTAATTTATTTACATCTTACATTTTTGTCAAATCACAATACTGTACTTAAATACCTTGCAGTAAAATACCATGCCTGCGTCCGTGGCTCAGTGGGTAGAGACCCCACGAAACCTTTCAAAATAATTTTTACATTAATAAACAAGATAGGCTACATTTTTAAACTAGTGGAGTTTTCCGACACGTGAATGATTTCTCATAAGTTGAATTCTCGAAGAGAAGATTATTGGCAATGGTAGATTATGTTTTGAAAAAATACAAACAGGCCAATAACTGGTGGTAAATAAACCACTATTATTGGCCTGTTTGTATTTTTTTTCAAAATATAATTCTCATAAGTTGTTTAAAATTTACAAATAATCTTTGAAATTGTCCAAGTTTTAGTGGTTTTCAACTACATTTTGTCCACTTAAAACGGCGTGATTTCGAAAAGAGCGCTCTATTTCCGTGACGGAAAATTCCTCCAAGTATTCATGTTACTCAAGTACTCAAGCGCCGCCGGCTTGAGTGAATCGAGTTTTCTTTGCAATTTGTTACTCTAATTCGCTCCGTTCACAGCCTCGATTCGGCCTCCGGCCTTTTACTAACGACATTTACAAAAGAACATTAGTACAACATTTGGTGAAAATTGGACATAAAATACTAAGTGTAGAGATGATGCAGTTATATACGTATATATGGGGTGGAAGAAATGCTCAAAACGTGTTCTGGGGGTCAGCATCGGTGTTTATTTCATAGCCCCGGATCTGGGTCTTTCCATGCTGTCGCCATGAACATCTCATTTTCCCAAAGATTTTCATTCGGTCCCAACATTTTGTTTTCCTGTATACACTGTATTACTTATTTCTTCAGTAATAAATCATTTTCCTAAGGAAATCCGATGATAAAGAACTCTTTTCACGTGTCACGTACTAAATACGTGCAATATCAGTTCACGTCTTTAGAGCGCACCTACACTACACCACGCTAACAGTTCTATTGAAATCGTGCTTATAACTCACCTGAGCAAATATTTGTTTGTTCAGTAAACAATGGAGCATTAGCGCCAGCACTAATGGAACGTGAATCTCTGATCTCTGTATATACTATATGGAATAGATGCAGCGGCCACGCTATTATTCTAGCTAGCAATGCGATGTCGGTGGTTTTGTCTATTGCATCGTTAGTTTGACCATTAGCCGAGCACAGGCGACATCATTGATCACCACTTCTAAATACATAACTTTACATGCAATCAGAATAGATTAATCTTGACTTTGCGTTGCTGTCATAAATATTTCAGTAGCCTACAACAAAGTAAAGAATCACTAAATCACCATTTGAGATGCCGACCACTCTCATGAGGGTATTTTAAGGCAAATATGTGGCGAAGGATGAGTAGTAATGAGTTATGAGGTGTAGTCTTATTACATACTAAGGCCGACTCTTCCTTAGAATGGGTCATTAATTAATAGCCTAATGACCGATGGAAATACAAGGACCAACGGCTTAACGTGACTTCCGAACCACGCAGGTGATGGTCTGATATGTCTAAACGATGGTGGGAGTTGATGCGGGTATCATCAGATGATCACTGAGACTATCTGAGCCGCTTTAGACCTATATCATCCTCAAAACCTGACCTCCATGAAGTTGGATAACAGGACCACGCCACGAGTCCCAGTCAAGTTTTTTTGTGATGCTATTAGTTTGTTACTAACGGCGTATTAACAATAAAATTAATGATACAAATAGTTAAGCCGTTGGTCCATTCCATTGGTCGTTGGGCTATTAATTGATGACCCAATCTGGGGAACAGTCGGCCCTGTTTGTAACAAGACTACACCTCATCATCCATCAAAAACACTCAACAAACTCACTTTTCATCACATATTCACCTTAAAGTACCCTCTAGGAGTGGTCGGTGTCTAAATTCAAAGAATCAAAATACAGTAATTATTGTAAATAACACCAAAGGTAATGTTATGGTGGGTAGATTGGGCGTAGGAAATAGGCAGGAAAATCAACATAGTTTGGCAGCCCAAGCACAGATAGCGCTGCGAGTGCTGCCGTCTCTCCCTCCTCGGCTTCACATGCTCGAGTTTGTCCGATGTCGATGACTTAAACGTTACCAAATCGTGTAATTTCCGGGAACAAACAAGCGCGTGCGTCATTGGCTCTACTTGAGACTCTGAAAAGAATCCCCTCGCAGCGCTATCAGTGATTGGGCTGCCACAACTGTGTTGATTCCCCTACCTCAGCCATGTGACATCTACGCGAAATCTACCTACCATTACATAATCTTTGACAATACTAATGACGTATTATCCGTAGCAGAGGTATTATTTAACCAAACCAATACTGGAACTCATTAACCCTTGACAATATTTCAACTTTAGAAAGTTTAGTTGTTGTAATTAGTTTTATGATTGTTGTTATGGACAGTGAATTCTAACAAATTTACTGGGATATTTCACATTTTAAAATGTTTGAGTTTTTAATTGATAATCCCAAATTAACCAATACTTTTAATGGTCCTGTTAAGAGTTATTGTTTCAAATTTTCAAGATATATTAAAGGATTTATCTTAAATTTTTAACAACAAACTTTATTGATTGATTTAGAGTTCAGAAAATTTTAATATGTCAAATTGTGTAACCTTTCATGAAATAAAGTGTGAATATCGTCGGTCAATTTTGGCTTGAAATGTTTCAAAGTTCACTTTCCATGGACTAATATATAAGTTGTAACATTTTTGTTGCATCTTTTAACAACATCCAAAATGAAACTATACCAGGCCGACACGCAGCTAAGCGCTAAAGCACCGCTTGCAACCTCGCTTTGGCATTCGGCCGTTCTATTGCCACGGGCGTTACGGCTGTTTTCGCTTCGGCCTTGGCTCTCAAACTCACGTGTCCTTTTACTGCAAGTTTTATTACATATCGTGAAGGTAAAAAGTATTTAAAATTTAATTGAAATCGGACCACTAATATCGCTGTTGTAGCGAAAAATTACTGTTTTGGCCGCCTTTTGACTCAATGAAGTTTTATAATTTTTGGTATATTGGCAAATACTTTAAAGATACAAATTTATTTCAAATGTAATCAAAATCAGATGAAATTTACACTTTTTTGACCAAAACTCCCTTCTCACAAGGGGGGTTCTAGTAGTCCGATTTCGCTGGTTAACGAACTTGACCGAGATATATACAAAAAGAACATTTGTACCAAATGTCATGACAATCGGATCAAAAATGCGACCTGCAGAGTGGTCACACACACTTGACTCAGGAGGTGTTAGGAAGCAAAACACTGCAAACCGCACCTTTCTACGACGCGTCCTTCTCTTTGGCGAGAGAAATGAATAGCTCTATTACCTATGGAAATTCGCTAAACAGTGTGAATATCGTCGGTTAATTTAAGCTTGAAAATTTTCAAAGCTCGCTTTCCGTGGACTAGTATGAGTTTTAAAACTTTCTTTTTACTAACCCAATATTCAGTGGAAACGCAAACAGAACTGCAAGTGAAGAATGGGGATTAGCGAGCATATAGACTGGAGTGAAGCCCATTAGCTCTGATAAAGCAGCATTATCAAATCATCCGGTTCGAAGAGTTTTCCATGTGGCGAGACCGGGGCGGCGCCGGAACCTATTATTTAACCCCCCCCCAACCACCACGACCCTGCTATCACAACATACCCTTCTGTTTGCTATCAGACGAGGCTAACTTTTAATCAGTTACAACCGACGTGACTGGAAACTTGAAAGTATACTTTTGTTCTTTGTTTGAAGTTTGCTGTTTTGACGATGGCACAATTTCTGAGGTTAAGAGTGCACAGTGTCTGTCGACCATTTTGTTGTTTTTTCTCATAAAAACAATTTAAA
The DNA here is from genome assembly GCA_018831715.1 of Matsumurasca onukii. NCBI lineage: Eukaryota > Metazoa > Arthropoda > Insecta > Hemiptera > Cicadellidae > Matsumurasca > Matsumurasca onukii. The sequence continues at coordinate 53,041,507 of CM032060.1, forward strand.
AACAAGCATTTGTTGGGACACCTCAAGTCCACAATTTTCATCAGATCATTTTGAAAAAGGTTTTATTTGAATGATGACAATGTACTAAAGTCACTTTACTGATTTTTTAAACTTGATTAGTAAAACCTAGAAATCCCGATACAAATTTCCCTCAATTTTTTGATTTATGTCACGGTCTTACAAATAAGAAAATAGGAATTCGGCTCAGCGGAGTCACTAAAGCATTTAATCGCCTTTAAAACAAAGTTTATTTCATAAAGATCCGATGAAAAATGTAGGCGTGTCCCAAGAAAATGCACGTTTTAAATTGCACTTATGGGACGAAACTCAAGGTCACGGCCACTACTGCATACTCTTAAACTATTATTACGGAAGTTTTCCTTCGTTTTTGAGTGAACAAAAAGACGAGGAGACTCATCACCATTTTAACTCATTTGTTAAGAAAACCTGATTCATTCATCAAAAGTCAAAGAATTTCCCTTCCATTGGCTGTGCATTAATAGGATTTTTTTGTGTTCTCTGTAACAGTTGGTCAGTCTGATTCACGGTTGTGATTGGGCGTCCACTGCTCCGAGCCAGCCAAGGGACTGTCTGGCGGCTAGTCAGTCAGTGTGCAGCTGACTGACTAAAACTAACAAGTTAAGGGGGGGTTTTTGGTGACGTTTTGGTCAGTTTTGCGCTGATTACTATTAGGCTAGGTCTTTTCCTAATGTTTAGTGTTTTCTTACTTTTCACCTGAAGACGGGGTCAGATCCCAGATCCCGAAACGTCGTGTAAGTTCCATTCATTCAAAAAGTCCGTAATAATAGTTCAACCTTAGACATTTTTGCAAAAGTTCTTCAGAAATCAATAACTCTCAGCACTTTTGCTTGCCATTCCGCAAAATTTCTAAGGGTTTGAGCTGTTGTACAACGTACACAATATTTTAGGAAGGGACTTAAAATCTATAATTTCCAAACTATAGGTGAAAAAGTGTTAGCTAAAACTCTAAACTATTAGGTTTTAAGCTTTAATATGCAAACTCAATTGTGGCAAAAATGTAATAATGCAGTAAAAGAACTTATCTCCTCTGCTCCCGGTTGTACCGAACGGTTCGGGTGTACAAATAGAGCTGTTGTGAAAAGATTTAAGGGAGGACATGACAGTCTGCAGCATTTTGAAGAATTAAGATTCTGGAATGAATAGCGACTTCGCAATGTAAGTCCGTGAGATAGATGTGGGTAGATTACTCAACAGCATGTGGGATTGTGGGTTGGACAGCATTTCCTCAAATTCCTGAAAATTATTTTCAGCAAACATCTGGGCTTGCGTGTGAAAACAAAAAACATTTTTCCATTGGCTGCAAAAAATTTGGCTCAAGGTTAGTGTATACAGTATTATTTATTAAATTAATTAATTTTTGCAACCCTATGAACTGAATACCAACTTGTTTTACAGGTATAGCTGTGTTAACTTTTAACGACTAAGCGTTGAAGCGCTTAGTTTTACAATAATGACTTTACATTTCAGGGAAATTTAAGCGTTAGCTCGGAGATTACACAAGCAAAACATGTAAACGCTGAAAATACACGATTCAAATGAAACGAAAACATGTCTTTTTGCCGAGTAGAGGGGAAGCTTTCCGTCCCAATATTTTCCTGCAACAACACAGTTTGTTCCGCACTTTTTTATCAGCAGCTTTTGAAAACAACTAATTTTAATCACAAGAAACACAAGAGTACAACGATTTTCGGCTGTAGTAGAACCTAGCTACAACACGAAACATGCTGAATAATTTGTCAAAGCCAAAGTATTGACACAAATTTCACTTTATTACCCGAGAGTCATTCGAGAAACCATTGAAACAATTATCAATGATAATAACTTCAACAAAGAAGACGGCGTTTCAAGAACTTTCAAGAAGTTGGTAAACAGTCATGGAGAAGTCTTTTCGATAGTGTATCAAAACATGGGCAGTTGGCATCCCTGCTAGTAGCAGACAGCAAGTAGCTCAATTTCAACCAATCAGTGTCTAAAGATGATACTCCATAAGGAGGCCGAAATATCTCAAGCAAATTATAATAATGTTTTGCCGCGGAGTGAACCGGAACAACTACATTATAGATGGTTATTTGAATAAACCTTTTGATATTCAGGCTTGAAATGAATCATTCGCGTATATTTTTAACGATAAATATCTTTAACACATTAAAGGATGGGTATTTTTAAAACGCGGCTTCTTAAAAAGCCTCTTGCTCAGGTAGTTCTGTCTACTAAGTTGATTTCTTTTCGTCGAGTGCAGAATTGTGTACGAAAGTGTAAAAGGATGAGGAGACTACTTCCAAGACTATCACAGCAAGTTTCTGCAGAACTTCCTTATCCCCTAACTTGTCCATAAAACAACTGGCAAACTTTACCTGTCTCCAACTTAGGCTCGAGTTGTAACGCCGCCCACTTCTTGCAACGCTGCCCCTCAGTCCTTACTGCACTCTCACCGGATTACAGTTTTAACTTTGCAAACCAGCGTCACACTAAGAACACACTAAGGGGGCGTTCTACTAGCTCTGGAGAGCGTCGTTGCAGAGATTTGTGCGAAATAAAATTGAGACGTTATTATTAATGCTATTTTGACAAAACAACTATTAAATGAAAAATAAACATACTATCTAGGTTTGCCTTTTTCCATTTTTCAATACGTATTTTAGTTTGCATGCTTTTAGTTCATGCGATTAGTGGTTGGTTAGAAAAAAGAGTGTTTTAATCTATACTATTAGTATTTCGGTTAGGGTCGTCCGGAGTGTTGAGATTTCGGAATCTGGCTGGGGTAATTCAGAATTTTTTAATTGAAATGGTCCTTAGTGTGTGGAGGGTGGGGGAAACGAATAAAATTATATATATTTTTTATTTTATGGGGTTTTTGAGGTCCCCAATTCCCCATGTTATATTTCTTTTTTTTAGTAAATATTTATTAGTAAATATCAACGGATTTGTTTGACTAACGGATTAACCCAAAGACCCCTACTGATTTTGGGGTTCGGGGGGCACAATATATGAATTGGGGGGTTAAAGGGGGTTAAAGGGGGCAAGAATTAAAAAAATCATAAAAATCGATGTGGGGTATCAAAAAAGGGGAATATTATGCTGATTTCAAAAATATATTGGTTGTCTACCAAATTGTTTGGGGGGAGGAAGGGGGTTAAAAGTGGGGGTAAAACATCGGGATGGCCGAGTTTTATAAAGCGAGCACCGAGGCCGCAGGTGTGTCAAGGGGTCTGGGGCGAAGCCCAGCTGGCGCAGCTAGTACCTTATTTAAGAACTAAAAATAGGTTTACTGAAAATCTGAAAACAGGCAAACACAGAAAATCCGTTTCCTATTACATAAAAATTAACTTATCCTAATTTAATCTTCACATAAGTGCCTCATCCTTGGGCTGTTCATAAAATTGAAAACAACACATTAACATAAGTTTTTGTAGGTATTTTCTATCTAGTGCAATACTCATTGTAATACTCACGTAGACCACGTTTGCTCAAGACTATCCTCAGGAATCTATGTTTTGAGGAAACTGTCCGAATACTGTCCAACTCAGGCACTGATGACGGCGTATTACGGAGTAATCTACCCACATTTATCTCACGGATTGACTTTTTGGGGGTTGCACAAAGAAAATGTGTCTAGGATTTTTATTCTTCAAAAACGAGCAGTCAGGATACTCGTTAATTGCCAAATTGCGAAGGAGAGTGTCGTATGGAAGCATTCAAAAACCTAAACCTGTTGACTCTACCTTGCCTCTACATTTTGGAGACGTGTATCTTTGTCAAATTAAAAAGTTATACCATAAGAAGTACAGACGTACACTCTTAAGAAACTAGAGGCAGGGACAACTACCGAATTGGGAGACTCAGAACGGTAGTTCATGAACGAGGCAGGAGTTAATTTCGTCAACAGACTACCGAATTCGTTCAAAAATGAGCCTAAGGCATCAAAACTCGTCTTAAAACAATTCTGATTTCTCAAGTATTTTATTATATGACGAGTTTATTGTATTCAATTGGGAGACCCTATGATTGGCTGACTGACTAGGGACTAGAGTGGTTACATTCGAATATATGGGAGAGAGTGAGTGTAAAATCTGTATGTTTGAATGGGATTTTGATGCAAGAACGAAAGAACAATTTTAGGCACAAAAGCATTTGACGATACACTTGATGTAATATTACGCTCGTTTAATCAAAACAGAATGTGGATTCTACAGCACCTCTCGAACGAATTGAGTGTGTCTAGCAAACGTTCTGAAGACACACACAAGAGATCAGAATCGATCTACGTTCTCGCGGAGTCCGAGTGAGAAGAAAATCGATTTTAAATTAATAAGAGAGGAGGAAGTTAGCGTGGATGAGGAGGAGGCGGGTGGGTGGAGGGTGGTGTGGAGGAGGGCGTGCGGTCCGGAGGGACGTAACCATGGCAACGGATCTGCGCGGTAACCGGGGCGTAGCAACAGTAGCGCTGCGAGCGTGACCGCGAGGAAGCTGCCATTAGTAAACAAACTGCGGTCTGCGAGTAGAGTGAAGAGCGTAGAGTGAACAGTGGTAGAGCGTAGAGTGGTGTAACAGTGGTGTGTGTCGTGGCGAGTGTGCGTGCGGGAGTGATGCCGCCGTGGTGACAAGTGGTAGTGGAGTGATAGAGTGGCCGCCGCGGGCAGTGAGTGTGACCTTGACTGTTGATAACAAACAGATAAGCTGTGGTCCTCCTGGGTCCCTTCATCGTCGGCAGGTGAGCGTACATACACACACACACTCACAGTATACAGTAGAGGGTAGAAGCACGAGACACGGTGAGGCGAGGGACGCCTGTGCAACAGTTGATAAGGCTCACGTCACTGCGCTCTATCTCACCCCCGAATGGATTACTCCAGACCCTCAATTCCGTAATGGATGGCGACGTCTAGTTATTAAACAGAGTTTTGTAGCCGCGCGGTACTTCGAGCTCTGTTTTATTGCGGATGTAAAACATGTTAGTGTCGAGATGTTTAAACTTGTTACACGTGTTTAAAGCTATATGCCATTACGACTGTTGAGGTGTAGCTTGTACACTATTTTGAAATGAGTTCTTTAGTAAACATTGTAAACTAAACATTGATTGGGAATAAAGGCATTGTGTTTATTGTATGGAATTGGTTAAGAAAAAGCACAAAACTTCTAAAATGTCTTCATGATTAACTAATGATACATCAATTTAATTTCCTAATGCGTCAGAAAAAGTACCAATCAAAATAACTATCAATAAGAGGTTGGACATTCTGTTATTTGTCTATCTGTTATTAGGAAAATCATGGTTATTTAATATGTGTTGTGTAAGCCAGTCAATATTCAAAATCACAATATTCAATATTTGTTGCAACTGATTGTGCCAGTATTCCTAGTTTCTCAGGCAAACGAAATGATAACAAAACTTAAGTAAAGCTGCAAGTAGTGGTACTTTAATGTTTGTTGAGGATTATTGTTTTCATCTAAAGAAAAAGGCGTTCATGAAAAACACCTCTCACCTACACGAAAATACATGTATAGTGTTTAGGCAAATCGTTCTACCAAATGTTATTTTGAACCTCAACCACCATCGATGCAGAATTTTGACTTTTGAGCAATGAAATACTAGGTCACAAAGAACCTAATGTATCGAACAGGTGACGTTTTTTGATTGAGCTCAACAGTATAATTCAACTTTTCAATCTTCATTCATTCAATTTCGAACGAAATCAGAACAGCATTATAGATAATAATCCAACACTTATAGTGGAAAATATCAAGATAGAAGAAGTCCTTTTTGTAGCCAGGGGGAAAATGTACAGTGTCTACTCGCCGAAGAGGTCTATCTAATCTAAAAATTCCCAGGGATACGCCTTGATCAAAGATTGACTTGGGGTTAAGGAAGAAGTGGCATTTACGCTTGTGAAACTAGAGGCAGAGCGAACTCCGAACTGGGAAACACAGAACGGTAGTTCATGAGTTTGCCTTCTTGAGTAGGATTACAACTTGACAACCTGTAACCGAATTCGATCAAAAGTGCCCCTACACGATGAGTTTATTTCTTTATTTTTTCAATTGTAGAAAACACTTGTTTATGTTGTCTGTACCTTGGACTTTGGGGGCAGTTGGTCGGGTTAGAGCAGGACTGCAAGAAGGCAACTAAGTTACAAAATTGGTTCCTGTTTGTACTTATGAATATCATTTTACAGTTAGCGAGGTAATTAAGTTAGTGAGTTGTACCTGTTTTGACGTCCCAAAGTTTGACTGTGCCGTCGTCAGAGGAGGTGATCACGAACCGGTAGTTGAACTGGAGGCAAGTGACTGTTGACTGGTGTTTCATGGCACCTGCACAACAAACACAATACAGTTAGTAAGCATACAAGCAAACAAACTACTCATGCAAACGTATGATCATATATTGCTAGGTACTCGTAAAGAATTACTTACTGTTTGGTTTGAATACTGGGTTTCGTAAAAAACACTCTGTATATTTTCAAACGGTATTGGCGTTATTGGAGTGATAAAGTTCATTGATAGGTTTGAATCTAAGAGAACTCAGGCGTGTATCAGATTTAGCTGTCACGGTGACAGATGGGGAGAGATTGCAGTGATGCGTTTCCTTGGCTTGCCGGGGTAGTTCCTGTGTCTTGTATGCTATTCATTGTCCTCTCCTGTAATGTTCGTAATACCAAAGATAATATTACAGTGGGTAGATTGCGCATACACGCCACATGTTTAAGTTAGCAAAATCAACTTACTTCGACAACCCAGGCAAAGATAGCGCTACCATCGTTCTCCCCCTCGGCTCGACATGCTCCAGTTTGTCCGATGTCGATGACTGAAATGTGACCAAATCCTGTGATTTTCGAGAACGAACGAACTTGCTCGTGCGTCAGTTATTCTACTTTAAACTCTCACCGCAGAAAAATTGCTCAAAACATGCTCTTGTATTTGTGTGTAGAGATTAGAAAAGTTGTTTTTATGTTCACAAAATTTTCTCTCTAGGTTTGTTACGCCAGAGCTAGCAAAAAATGTTATATGTGGTCAAAAATAGGCTATTTCAGAAGTGTATAATAAATATCTCACAAGCAGCTTTTGCCTTTTTCGTGTATAAGGAACATAGAACCACTCCTACCCTTTGATATAAATCTTCATTTGTACGTCTCGGTTTATAAACGGCGTCGGAAACAGGGGACTACGTTTTGTTGTGCAAACCAAAGTTGGAATATCGCGACTAAAATCTCTCTTGACTGACAAGGTCGGCGGCACGCGCGACTCTTCAAAGAACTGAGCCAGACAGGACAACCCTACTACAGCCGATGTTTTTGAAACAAAAGATAAACTTGGATTTTCACCTACCCCTCGTCCACCGGAGATAAATAATCAGTACCCCGCTATGTCAGTGGTAAAGATAGGTTCTTGCTTGGTTTACTAATCCTCTTAAATAATTCCCTCACGGCACTATCTGTGCGTGTGCCGCCGAATCTTGATTTCCCTGGCTCAGCCATTTGGCATCTTTACGTAATCTACTTACGGTAACATTATCTTTGGTTGTACAAACGAGACCTTCTACTGATGGTTAGTTGCCAGAAAACAAAACGAACGCAATTTAGCAAATTAGCCCACACGATCTAACATCCTCAATCTGAAATCGTGTGTTGATGGCTAAGTATAACTCTAGTTGTGCCTCGCTTTGTATGAAAAGACTCGCTATTGTCTCGGACATTGTGAGTTGAGTTTCTTTAACCAGCTGCCAACTTTGGGCTAATAAACACTCGAGTATTCCTGGAACTGCTCGTATAGGTCGGTCCATCGGTGGAGTATGAACACCACGACAACGTTGCAACAATGTCCGAGCCATGGCTCGTGGCTGTTATGGCGAACTACCGGATTGGAGGAGTTACTGTAATTTTTTCTTACGCAACTCTTTGTCGTATAACGTTCATGATTGGCACACTGTTTGCATTCGACAGTCGGCACAATGGATTTTGCATGGTATTTCTAAAATATAATACGTTAAATTTAAGTGTTAATGCAAGTCCAATTGACATACAAGTGCCTTTTGCTTTATTATGTCTGAGGTATTGGGGAATGGGGGTGCCTCTGACAAGCCACCACTGATATCAATCGAGTTTGTAAACCTCTTGTCTGGATAGAGTTCTGCCGCGGTGAAAAACATCCAGAAAAGAGTGTTTTAAGTAAATATCTTGATACGAGCATCGTACACACTGCAAACATCAAACTTGGCTTTGTATACTGCGCAAGAGTTTTTCCGGAAACACTGCTTTCAAAATGTTTGACCATAGGGTACTTTATTATGTACGAGTAAATGTACAAACACGATACTAACACAGAACTTCACGTTGTACAATCAAATGTAGTTATGGGTGTTCACATTTGAGTGCCAGAGTGAAGTATTGGAATGAAGAAGTGAAACATAGTGGGACAACAAGCCGAGGTAGAGTTGAGTTGCCATGTCAGCTGACCGAGGGATTCAAGAGATCAGCTGGGCTCACCGAAGATTGATTTTTCCACAGAGCAGTGACATTCCTCTGGATATAAGAAACAGCTGTGTCTTTCTGAGCAAAAACCAAACAAGTAGACTAAAATTTATTCAAAATATTTGTTTCAAGTTTTTGGTAGACTGTTTTTACTTGAACTATTATTACAGACGTTTTCTATCGTTTTAAATTAACAAGAAGAAAACGACGTTATGGTATTGAGAATGTGATGCTTTCTTCAGGACAAAAGTAGCCTATAAAACTAAACACAAAACACTAGAAAATGAGCAAGCCTAAAAATAATCAGCTTAAGCTGACCAGTGAGTTTTTGGTAGGCAGCTGTGGACGTGCTCTTGGTCTCTCTAATAGTTAATTTCTTAACGTTTTTTGTGTAGGTTGTATTGTTATCTTGGCTATTTGTTTTAAATTAAATAAGTTAAAAAATAAAGTAAACAACAACAAACAACTAAACTAATAAAAAACATCAAAACAGAGAAAACGCATGTCGTTAAGTGTTAGGTGACAGGTGAGCTTGCACTGATTAATTTTAGCACAGCTCTTTTCCCAATGTGGTGTGTTTAGTTTCAGGTTACTTTTCGCCTGAAAAATTCCAAATTTTGGATTCCTAAACACCGTCTTCTTTTTGTCCCCTTAAAAACAATAGAAAACATCCCCAATAATACATTTCAATCTCAGTTAAACTCTTACAATCAGACCACAAACTATACTGTGTAGGCTACCGATAGCTAAAATAATAAACAAATTTTCAAGAAATGGGTTAGCATAGAGAGCCAAAACAAATGATTTACCAACGTCTTAGTATGGAAAGTTCCGTGCTATCTTGTGGCCAGTGGGCTGATTTGGTTCCGAAAACGTGGATAAACCCCTAGAAAGGTCTCAAGATGATAGTGAGGATCAACATCTTCGAAGAGTTGATACATCAGCTGCTGTAGATGACAGGGTTAAGCTAGGACTGACGTGTATGAGCAGGAGAAATGTTGAGGAGAGGATGAGGTCTGCACTTTAACCTTCTACCAGTCACTTCTCTCCTACATTGCCTCTCTTGGCAGTCCTGAGTAGCAATGGTCATGTATCCGAGGAACCATTGAAATTATTAAAAATGATAATAAATTCAACAAAGAAGACATCGTTCAACTTTTCAGAAGCTGGCAACCAGTCCTGAAAAAGTTTTTTTGATAGTGTCACAGCCAACAGTCAGCATCCCTGCTCCAGTGGACGGTTGGCAGCCCTACCACCAACAGTTTAGTGGATATCAAGTAGCTCAGTTTCAGCCAATCAGTGACTGAAGATGGTACTCCTCAGTGAGACCGAAATATTTCAAGCTAATTACTATGGATCTTAATTTGTATACACGCTAAATTGCTAATTTATTACTAAAGAAATTTGAAGACAATGTTTGGACCGACCGGGGCGTTAATTATTAAGATGTTTTGGCGCAGTGTGAATCGGAAGAACTAGATTATAGTTATACCTGAAAACTACAACACCCCTTGAGTGGATTGTATCGATGGGTGACATTTAGAATTGAAATACCTTTTTAGCTTCTTCTTAAATTTTGTAGTATTGTTCTCTTGACCCTACCAAACGCTCTCTACCCGTGTAAGTAAGCTTCCCAGCTTTGAAACTTATGAAAATATCTAATCTTAACTGCAATTGCGTCGGGGCGTATTTTGGACTATTGCACACCCTTACTTAGCTGAGGAGGATTTTTAAGTGGAAGAGAGAACTTTAAAGTCCTAACTTCGAAATCAATAAAGACGTTTTGCAGTTCATGGCGCCAGTACAGAAGAAGTAAGATTAAAACTTACACAAAAGAAAAACTAGATTTCATATAACACCTTTTGGGGATTTCAGCAGAGAAGGAGTTTGATGATTAATCTCGATTATTTTCGTCGGAATTCAGCTTCCGAGGGGTTCTCTTGTGAGTTGTTTCTTCAGTTGAAAGGGTGTCAGCTGTTTCGTGCGTTCAAAGTAAAAGGCGTTCAAAGTAGATGGTCAAAGTAAAAGGCTCGTTTATAACTCGGCTTATTTCAAAAAGAGTTGTATCAAAAAGTATTTGTAGCGGTTTGAAGAATGTTTTGCGCCTTTTCGGTGTGGAAGGCATCTAATTGCTCTTTTCTTCTGGACAAGACTCTTTCTAGGGCAGTGCAGGCTGTTCCTCTCCAGATCACTTTGCCATATCTCAAAGCTTTGTATAAGAGAGGTGAACCACTTAACACCAACCAATGTAACTTTTCAGTAGCAAACTGTTGTGCTAATAAATCTTTAGAGAATAATCGCAAAACATAGGGTATAACGCGATATATGGAGCAGCAGCCAGAGTGTGGATGGTTAGAGAGGGTGGTTAGTGGATTGGGTGGAGGGGGTGCGTGTCCACTGACTCGAGAGTTTCCATTCTCGTCAATGGCTGGTTTGGTTTATATTGAACAGTTCACTGCGTCCCACACCCCAGTGTTGAAGCCACAGGTGATGTGATATCAACATCAACATCACCTGTTCACCTGTTCACATCACTGAATAACACATCACCGGCTAGCTGTTGTTTCCAACATCAAATCACTACTTACTCGTCTTCTTTATTAGTGAGTTTCCTTTGGAAAAATGATATATTCATGACGACGTTCTCATGGTAAGACCCGGGACCATGACATGCACACCTATCCTGACCCCCAGAACACGTTTGATCATTTTTTCAAAACTTTATAGGCATATGTATGTATATGTGTGTTCTCTCTAGAAGTCGCATTTTCCCCAATTTCCATGAAATTCGTTACTATAGTTCCTGTTGTAAATAGTTCGGTCAAGTTCGTTAACCAGCAAAATCGGACTACCGGAAACATCCTTTTGGGGGAGGGGGAGGGGAGTTTTGATCAAAATTATGGTTTTAATGATCCAAAACAGTAAATTTCATCCAGTTTTGATGAAACTTGAAACGCATATGTATTTTAAAAGTATCCATCAATATACAAAAAATTATGGAAGTCCATAAAGTCGTTTCAAAATGGCGGCCAAAAAAGTTATTTTTCGCTCTGACAGCGTATAAGTAATCAAATTTCAATGAAAATTGAATCTAAATTTCCATTTATGACGTCCAGTAAAAGGCCACGTGAGTCTGAGACCGTAGGCCGAAGCGTGGCTATGAGCGTAGCGAACAGCCTCACAACTCTTATAGATATAAGGAAACTCGCTTCACTTAAACCAGTGGCACTTAAGCGCTTAGCTGCGTGTCGATTTGGTTTATATCTCTTCGGCTCAACCTTCAGGTTTCAACTGTTTTTGCGACTAAACGTTAATATAATTATTCTCGTTAAAACTCTTGACTGAAGAAGAAGGAGAGAGAATCTAATCAAATGAAGCCGGAAAAGCGAGCGCGAGACAGGGTGTAACAAAACACCTAGAGCTTACCGATATAAAGAACATCATAGCACCAAAGTAAGTTCCCTTTAGAATAGAAATCTCCCTGCACCGCTTAGACAGTTTCATTTGCATAGGAAGACACTTTAACTCGTTTAGCTTTATAATTGTCTTCTCATACCAACAAAACCCACCACACGAGAGTCGTGAATAGAATCCGTACTCCCAAATTTAATTTCACCCAACCTTGTCATCTTTAAGTTTGGCATTTCAAAGCTACAAAAAAAGTTGAATATTTCTGTCCACACTGTCTAGTTAGTAGAGTATTTAATCGGATAAAGATTACAGTCTCAGATTGAGTTGCAGTTTTTACTACCCATGCAAACTCATAGCATCAGCATAGGTTGTTCAATCATTCACAGGATAGAGTGAGGTGAATTCACTGCCGCAGTTTACGAGCAATATGTGAATTACACGGTTAGTGTAGTTTCAGATGTAAAGTTTTCAGAAGGGTAGAGTCGATGTGTACTCAATATTTACTGATCCAAATTTATTCATCCCATAGTTGATCGGCCATCTCCTTCAAACCACCTTGTTAACCAATAACAACCCATGGTTCTTCTAACTTGACATAGGTAACATTTTGTATATAATAATGAGAAAGCTTTTTTTGGTATTTAAGCTAACACGGAAATCTAGTTCTTCCGGTTTACACCGCGTCAAAACATCATAACAATTAGCTTTGAGACATTTCGGTCTCGCTGTGGAGAACCATCTTCAGTCATTGATTGGTTGAACACAGTAGGCACACAACACACGAAGACGTTGAAAAGTCGGCCATAGCAGAACATAGTTACAACACGAAACATGCAGAATAGTTTGACAAAGCCAAAGTATTGGCAAAACTCTCACATTATCGCCCGAGAAACCGTTGAAATGATTTAAAACGATAATAGCTCCAACAAAGAAAACAACTAAATCACTATTTGAGATGCTGACCATGATGAAATACACTCTCATGAGGGTATTTTAAGACAAACACGTGGTGAAGGATGAGTGTGATGAGTGGTAGTAATGAGTTATGAGGTGTAGTCTTGTTACAAACTAAGGCCGACTCTTCCTTAGAATGGGTCATTAATTAATAGCCCAATGACCTATGGAAATACAAGGACCAACGGCTTAACGTGACTTCCGAACCACGCAGGTGATGGTCTGATATGTCTAAACGATGGTGGGAGTTGATGCGGGTATCATCAGATGATCACTGAGACTATCTGAGCCGCTTTAGACCTATATCATCCTCAAAACCTGACCTCCATAAAGGTGGATTACAGGACCACGCCACGAGTCCCAGTCAATTAAACTTTCAAGAAGCTGGCAACCAGTCCTGAAGAAGTTTTTTCGATAGTGTCACAACCATAGAGCCAATGAGAACATCCACAGTTGGCATCCCTGCTCCAATGACGATTGGCAACACTGCCACCGATAGGATAGCAGACAGAAAGCGAGACCGAAATATCTCAAGCTAATTATTATAATGTTTTGACACGGTGTGAACCGGAAGAACTAAATCATAATGTAACACTGGCCGCGAAAGCGTTTAGTATTGAACGTACCGTACCTGTGGCGCGTAAAACCTCATCCCCAATTCAACAAAGGCGTACAATAGACGAAACTCAGCCCAAACTTGCTTTGTTGTCAGGGGCGGGAAATTTTGTAATTAATGTTGGAAACAAGTTGGGTAAAGTATCGGTGCGAAGAGACTAGAAAGCAATGTTACTCCACATCTTGAATAGCAACCCCCTTTTCCACCCCCTACAAACCCCCCACCCATAGCCTCCCCATGTTCCTCTGACCCCAAATGCAAACCAGAGTCATTTATTGCAGCCGTTAAGCTGCCTTTGAGGTGAAAAAACTGTCGTTCACAAACCCGTTATGTAATGTTTGTTATTTCATCATTCGTCTATTGTATCATATTTATTGTATTTCTCGTTTCAAATTCAGATGTTTCTATTATTGTATATTCATTTTATCATCCTATTTATTATCAATAAATGCATGTCAAGTTACCAACTTAATCGATGTACCATTTCAAACTATAAATTGTATTTAGCCCAACCACATTGTATAACTTTGTATACACGCTATCTGTATAATATCAAATTATATTGGCTTATGCCGTTTGTAACAATAACGAAATAAAACATAGCCGACAAGTAGCCATAAGCGCTACGGTGAATCTTAGCGAATTTAGACGAAATTCCTTTATAAACTATCCCCGCAGTCACCACTTACGTGTGTAACGTGACTATACGGTAACGCTAGATAAAGTTCGAGTTTGATTGGTAGAGAGGACTTTGCCTTGTTAAACAAGAACAAACTTTACTTTTTTACTTTCTGTATCAAAGGAAACATAGGCTAAAATATATAACACCTTAATGTATGCACAGCGCTCTGATGTCAAAGTGCTGAAATTCGGATGAAACAATTAAACAGAAATAAATTTAAAACGTAGGTTCTAGAGCAACGAGAGCTGTTTTGATCAGTTGAGAAAGTAAACTCTATACTATACAGGGTGACATTTGTTTTCAATTATAATATTGCTGCAATGTGATAGGTAAATCAACACTTTGAATGGCCACCATTTTGAAACGGACAGTCCGATCTAGCTGGTTAACGAACTTAACATAAATATTTGCAAAAGGAATTTGTGTACCAAATTTTTATTACTTTTTGAGTTAAATAAAAATAAAATGGGTGATGATAAAAATTACTAAAAACACACAAAATGGTGGATAACTGGTAAAGAAGCGTTTTCGGAATAAATGTCATTCTGGAGTTTCTCTTTATATAAATCTAATAAGCCTAACAAAGTTTGTGACACCCTTTTATAAACACCCTGAATAAAGTATGTAGCTATAATACTTCACCTCCCCACTGTACCTCACACTTTGTTATAGTATTATTCTTTTCTTTTTTTACTGTCTACGATAAAGGCATTTTTAATGTGTTACTCAACTTTCTGGGCGCACTGTTGTGGTTTCAGGGCATCACAACACAAAACGCTTTTAGGGAAAGCGGACTAAACCCATGAGCCTGCGCCGGTAATCGAACCCGCGACCTTGCATTTTGCATCCCGTGACTCTACCCACTGAGCCACGGACGCTACCATTTGTTGCGTCACAAATGCAATATTCTATTATCCATCCCTTAGAGTGTACAAGGGCTAAGCATAAATTCCATTATGGCGTCTCGGCTGTTCATTAGACCGTAGAGCTCTTGTGCATTCATGAGGTTGAGCATCATTTTCATATTTTAATGACCCTTCCTTTCCAGGGTTCACCGGCCAAAATCCTACCCACCCTGTATACAATGTACTTACCGGTACACGGTTAAACACAATGTCTACTAATATTGGACTTTCATTTCTTGCAACGCAATAATTTGATCATGTATTGTACGAACTCAGTTTAAGCGTCATTTATAAAAACACTGCGTAAAAACGTAGCGATATTTTAGAGTAGACGCGCAGCGAAATAGTAACGTTTACTCTTAGGATTTCGTCACAACTATAATCTAGTTTCTCCGTTCACACCGCGTCTAAACTTCATAATTAGCATGAGATATTTCGGCCTCATCGTGAAGTACAATCTTCAGTCACTGATTGGCTGAAACTGAGCTACTTGCTGTCTGCTGTCCTATTGGGGATAGGGCTGCCAACCGTCCATTTGAGCAGGGATGCCTATTGTCGATGATCTCACTGGCTGTGACACTATCGAAAAGACTTCTTCAGGCCTGGTTGCCAGCTTTTGCTGTCTTCTTTGATAAAGTTATTATCATGGCTTTTTGGATGACTCTCGGGTCATATGAAATTTGTTGTCTACAGCAGATTGCATAATTTTCTAACACGATGGATATGGATGCTATTAAGGGTCCGCCTTAGTAGTCGTACTTTTAGGCTATAGCTATTTTATTCGTGTTTTGTGACATGTTTTAGGTTACTTTTCACCTGAAGACGGGGCCAGATTCCAGATCCCGAAACGTCGTTGTTGTCCACTCAAAAACGATGGAAAACGACCGTAATACTATTTTAACCTCAGAGGGGTTAATCATGACATCTTCATAGAGTAGGTACATTGAAAAAAGATTTTGTTGTTGCAGTTTTACCTATTTCATATGAAATGAGTATCAACACAGTTGAAGTTGGATGTTTCAACATGTGACTATGACTCCTCGTTGGTTGATATAAAAGACACGCTCACACAGACACAGTTCACAGCTGCTTTGAGCATTCAGCCGTGGCCAGTGAATACGCGGTGCTCATGTTTCTCTAAGCCTTTGTCACGCGTTATTCTCTTAAACATTTCAGCGTTTTCGGTTTATTAAAACAATTATTATCGTTTGGATTTTTTGTCGTTTTGCAATAAAAACAGGTAAATTCTTGAAGTGGAGGTTCAAGGCACTCAAGCGTTCCTGGGCTGGACGCCAGTACAGTCGCTGTCTTCAAATAAAACAAGACAGCCGGCTTTTAGCCAGCCCGTACTGATCATGAGTAACCAATGACCGAGGAACCAAAACTAACCAAAACAAATTAAATATTATATTTTTCAACAATTTAGTCTGAAATAAACCAGTTGAATCCAGAAATATGTTAACATTTTCGTCAATTTTGAGACCCAATTTTTAATTTGAGCAAAGAAGACAGCGTTAAACTTTCAAGAAGCTGGCAACCAGTCCTGAAGAAGTCCTTTAGGTAGTGTCACAGCCAATGGACAGTTGGCATCCCTGCTTCAATTGACGTTTGGCAACCCTGGGACCAATAGGATAGAAGACAGCAAGTAGCTCAGTTTCGATACCAAAGCGACTTGAATCCTAGTTAACCGTAGATCAAAGATGAGTCGAGATATCCGAAACCAAGTTGTGTGTTATGATTAGTAATCTGGCTTTGGAGTATGATTTGGTTCCACGCTCAATCGCTTTTGGCCAGGGGGAACTAATCGCAAGGGAAGATCGTTAAGAGAGATCACAAGTTATGCCAGGTGTGTTTGATATAGTATGCTATTGCCCATTAATAATTTTTTTAAATATATAATTACAAATATTTGTTAGCTATGAGCTCTTCCTAATACTGTCTTAGTCACTTTCGATGCTTTTTAACCTAATGTTTGTATTAATTTTTCCCTACTGCCCCAAAGTAAACTGGAATAGATCTCGAAGCCAAGGCAGCTGAATGGTGAAAGGTCCCATGCAATAGCAGCATTGTTGTGCGTCCGGAATCCAAGATGGCGTCAGATCACGTGACCCATATCTTGACTGAGAATGTCTAGACTGGGAATATAACAGCAGTCAACAAGACAACCTTGGCCCAAGGTTAAGTCTGCGATATTTACAAAGCAAAATAGAGACAAATCTATAGTCGCATATTAGAAATTCTACGTTAAATGCCAACGTGTTCAAGTGTTTCAAAAGATTCGATGTGGCAAATTGACTTGACTGGAAACAATTTATGTTATTATAAAGTTAATTAATTACATCACTTGTTTAAAGACTACTTTGACATTGATGAAGTCAAAACGAAGGTCGAGTAGCTCAGTATGGGTTTAAAGGGTGCTGCTAAGTATGAACCATAGATAATGTTATGGTAAGTAGATATCGCATAGATGCCACATAGTTGAGGCAAACAATCAACATAGTTAGGCAGCTCACGCACAGATAGCGCTGTGAGCGCATTCGTGCGAATTTCTCCCCCTCGGCTCTACAGGCTCGAGTTTGTCCGATGTAGACGACTTAAATGTGACCACCAAATCGTGCGATTTCTGAGAACGAACGAACTTGCGCGTGCTTCAGGGGCCCTATTTGAAGATTCTTTAAGAATTCCCCGCAGCGCATTCTCTGGGTGGGTTGCCTGCCTCGGCAACTCTGCATGTATGCGCTATCTACCTACCATAACATAATCTTTGGTTCGAACTGACCTCAGCTAAACGGGCAGGTGACAGTTGCTCTGATAAATAATTTATATTAAATTCTTACAAATTTGCCAGTTTAAACCTATATAACACGTAACAGGAGCTCCCTGTTTCAGATTTTCAAAACCGGATGTAATGGTCAAACTTTTGTTTTGTTTGAAATTTAGACGCAGCTTACACGTATAATGTAAACACGGTCAATTTTATTAAGTTACTGTTAAAAAGGTTTAAATCAAAATATTCACAGATTTTTCTATACCTTTCGATTGTAATATGCTACTTAGAATTAAATAGGTAAACGTTGAAAGAATTGCACACAGCTATGCCTTTCTTGAAGAGTTAATAATTATTTATATTGATATATCTAAAGCTTACTTTGATTAATTGTTGAAAATTCATTATGGCGGTGGCTTTACATTAACATAGAAATTGATGGACTTTCTACCGGTTATTGTGTTTAAAACAACCCAACGTTTCGAGATGTATGACAACTCCTCTCGTAGATCCTGCGTAGAATCTGTAAAACCTCGAGGACAACAGGAAAATCGTAAAAGGAAACACAAAGACAGTTATTATCAGACTAAAGAATGGGAAAAGCATTAAAGAAGTTGAAAAGAACTGTTTTATACAATCCCCTGTTGATAATAATTCCATCTAAAGTACTCGCATTTCAAAAGAGATGATTGGCTTAACTGCAGAGATAGTCTCAGTAACTTTTATAATCTTATAATAAAAATCATCGTCTAACTTGAGAGTGCACAGGACATGTTAACCATTTTCACTAAATAACTATTTGAGATGCCGACCACTCTCATGAGGGTATTTTAAGGCAAATATGTGGTGAAGGATGAGTGTGATGAGTGGTAGTAATGAGCTATGAGGTGAAGTCTTGTTACAAACTAAGGCCGACTCTTCCTTAGAATGGGTCATTAATTAATAGCCCAATGACCAATGGAAATACAAGGACCAACGGCTTAACGTGACTTCCGAACCACGCAGGTGATGGTCTGATATGTCTAAACGGTGGGAGTTGATGCGGGTATCATCAGATGATCACTGAGACTATCTGAGCCGCTTTAGACCTATATCATCCTCAAAACCTGACCTCCATGAAGCTGGATTACAGGACCACGCCACGAGTCCCAGTCATGTAGTTGTGTAAAGGGTGACCCATCGAAATATTT
This sequence comes from Matsumurasca onukii, assembly GCA_018831715.1. Lineage (NCBI taxonomy): Eukaryota > Metazoa > Arthropoda > Insecta > Hemiptera > Cicadellidae > Matsumurasca > Matsumurasca onukii. Next base: position 53,060,539 of record CM032060.1, read on the forward strand.
ATGTTATCCCATCATGTGACCCCTGATTTGAAACTGTATAAAACCTAAATTTACTAATAGCATTAAAAAACTGTCACGATGCCCCTGTTCGAAATGGCGGCCAAAAACGTGTTTCATTGGCTGAGCAGGTAAATCGACGTCGTCGCAATCATTTTTCAAATTGTAGAAAAATAATTACGGATTGGGTAATCAGAGCTTTAAAATTATATGCTGCAAGATACATTTTGCTAACTTTTAAAATGGGTAGTTTTTGAGCAAAGGGGCAGTTTTTCAAACTCTGCCAAATGTATCTTGTAGCATAGACTATCTGAGCCGCTTTAGACCTATATCATCCTCAAAACCTGACCTCTATGAAGCTGGATTACAGGACCACGCCACGAGCCCCAGTCAAATTGTGTTATTACAATTATAAAAATACAAGCATATTCTTGAGACACTCTCACAACTACAATTATTTTCACCAGATATTTTTGAAATGTATTTGATTAGTTTGAAAGATGACAGTGTATACTGTCACTGGACTCCACTAAACACTTAAAAACTATTAGTTTAATAGTAAAAACAAGTAATTAAAGTATAAATTTTCCTCAATTCTTGGATTTGTTTAACGGTTTTATAAATGCAAAAATGGATATTCAGCTCAGTGGAGCCACTAAAACATTTAATGCACTGTAAAAAAGGTTTGTTCCATAAAAACCCAAAGGTAAGAAGTGTCCCAAGAAAATGTATGTTTTTTATATTGTTCTTTCGTAACGAAATTCAAGGTCACGACCACTTTAGCGCACTCTGAATCAAAAATAGTACTGATTACTAGAGTCATTTTTTAATTTCGCCTCTAAAAAAGGTTCTGATGCCAATTTTGTTTGTCTAGAATTTACTTTTAAAAACAGCGCGATTTCTAACTTAAAAGTTGTTAAGTGAACTTATAAATAACTTAATAATATGAATGCGTTTGCATATAATAGTCTTAATGTGTTCTACATAAAGTTGCAGATGCTAGATAGAATAGAGAATCATTGCCAGATGCAGGTTACAGTGCTTGGACAATGGAGCTTCAAGTTTAGTTAGCAGACAATGAAAGTTAGAGGCAGCATGTCTGAGGATAATGGCTGGAACCTTCGCCTCTACCGACCGCGTAGTTTACGTTATTCCCTATCTTCCTTTTGGGCGGTTATATAAAAAACTGAGACATTAAACTTTATAACTTCTGATTATTCTTACTGACAAGATAGCATAAGATCAATTTTGTTATGTAATTTATTTCTATGAGCGTTGTGCTCACTTCCCCGGTCTTTGGTTACTCATGATCCGTATGGGCTGGCGAAAAGCCGGCTGTCTTTTTGTTTGAAGACAGCGTCTGTGTTGGGGTCCAGCCCAGGAACGCTTGTGTGCCTTGGTCCGGGTGTGTGAGCTCAATTCAGTTACATCTAAATTATTCATTTGCATTTATACTCATATTTATTGTCTATATTTATTATGATGTCTTTATTTATTATTATTTATAGTGAAGTAATTTATTGTTGTAAAGTAAAAGTTCAGTTAAAGTTGTCTGCTGCCGTCTTCAAGCATGTCAAATTGTTATGTATATTAATGCTCTGAGTACTATTAGTGCTCTGTATGACTGTCATATCTGCTGTTCAAAAGCATTCAATAAAGAATTGATTTATTTATACCCTATCGATATCAGCCCCCATCAGGTTTTCTCTGCGTCACCCAGGCGGGAAAACCTAAAAGCCTAGTTTTGAATTTAAAAATAACATGACCCAAGTTTGAATACAAATTACAGCAAAATTATCACAATGCTAATACCCAACTCTCGCTGGAATGGAAGCCAGTGTCTGATAGGGGAGGGAGAGTGGGGGTAATGACGTGATAAAGGGGGTTGCAGTGGGGAGGGGGTGATGATGACAGAGGTTGTCATGTGGGTAGTTTGTCCCAGTGAGTAACGGGTCCGATGTGATTGCTGGCCTCTATTGTTTCACAAATGTTGGGTTTACACGATTCAGAACACACCAATTACGTCTAACATGTATAAACGTAAATAATAATTAGACTTGAGTAGTGAAAATTAAGACATTTGTAGAATACGGCATTAACTAAGGCACACTCACAGACATACAATCAAATGTAGAACTTATAGGAGAATTTTGAGAAAATGTTCAAATTAAAAGCGGTGTTTGACAGGAAGATGGTAGTTATCACTAAATCACTATTTGAGATGCCGACCACTCTCATGAGGGTATTTTAAGGCAACTATGTGGTGAAGGATGAGTGTGATGAGTGGTAGTAATGAGTTATGAGGTGTAGTCTTGTTGCAAACTAAGGCTGACTCTTCCTTAGAATGAGTCATTAATTAATAGCCCAATGGAAATACAAGGACCAACGGCTTAACGTGACTTCCGAACCACGCAGGTGATGGTCTGATATATCTAAACGGTGTTGGGAGTTGATGCGGGTGTCATCAGATGATCACTAAGACTATCTGAGCCGCTTTAGACCTATATCATCCTCAAAACCTGACCTCCATGAAGCTGGATTACAGGACCACGCCACGAGTCCCAGTCAATTACTCGTTTCTATTGTTCAACTGTGTTTTGGAAAAGTAATTCAAGAATGGCGACAACAAAATACTGAAACAATGTGGATCCACCCACCAAGTCGAGTACAAAAGGTTTGGCTTTTGCAGATAACCTTGAAATCTTAACTCTAGACACAGCGGAAGAATTAAGTTTACATATCTCGTTCAATAAAACATAATTCATCACCAATTTTATTAATTTATTAACGCCAATTATCCAGTATACAATGTGTGCATACATATAAGATGGAAACATTAAACATTAATATAACATACAATTTTAAATGCATTTTAAATCTGTCCTTAGATATTTGAACACCAAATTTGGTAAAATTTAAAAGGTTCATAAATTTCAGTACCTTGCAGAAGTCATCTAAGATTTACAAAATTTTCAAACGCAAAAAGTTGCCAAAAAATGACGACAGCCTTTACAACGTTTATAAAAAGAAGTCAATCTCTAAGTATTCAAGCTCAGGCACTAACACACAGTAATCAAGCTAGACAGCCTTTATGTAGCAGAAACCAAAGAAAAGAGTCTTCTATGTAGCAGAAGACTCAATAGAAAAAAATTTGGGTCAAATCCAAAAAAATAACAAGAAATTTGTTAGGAAAATATTAGGTCAAAATAATACTGAATCACAAACATACAATACCGTTTTTTCGATAACTTGTGGTAACCACTGTTTCAGTAAAGATTTTATGGCGAGGAAGTTTTTATTTCAATATAATATTATAAAATATAAAATTCAATAAGATATATTGATTTTACAGGATAGTCTTTTGTATACGTGAGAAATTCAGTTCAGGATCATGTAGAAAATGAGAACTAAATACTGCGAATAATTCAAAATATATATTTTGCTATTTCAACACCACTGAAGAGCTATGTTCCTTTCTAGAAATCTTAATTCAATATGCCAAACACTGAAAATAAGAATATTTGGAAACGAGCAACGTTGGTGCGGGATTGTTTTGTTTGCGTGATGAGTTTCAAGGGACGGTGAGACTTTGCACAGATAATGAAATGCAGATAGGAAAGTACACAGACTGGCGACAGTGTCCACCTCTCCCTCCATCAGTCACTCCTCTGTCTCAGGTGACAAATATTTGAGTTAAATCCAGCTGAGAACACAGATTATCTTATCTGTACATCTCTCCACAGTTCACACTATCACTAAATCACTATATAACACTTTAAATCACTATTTGAGATGCCGACCACTCTCAAGAGGGTATTTTAAGGCAAATATGTGGAGAAGGATGAGTGTGATGAGTGGTAGTAATGAGTTATGAGGTGTAGTCTTGTTACAAACTAAGGCCGACTCTTCCTTAGAATGGGTCATTTAATTAATAGCCCAATGACCAATGGAAATACAAGGACCAACGGCTTAACGTGACTTCCGAACCACGCAGGTGATGGTCTGATATGTCTAAACGATGGTGGAATTTGAGTCGGGTATCATCAGATGATCACTGAGACTATCTGAGCCGCTTTAGACCTATATCATCCTCAAAACCTGACCTCCATGAAGCTGGATTACAGGACCACGCCACGGCGAGTCCCAGTCAAGTGGGGAGTTCCTACCAAGTAACTCTTAGGCTTTCGCAGCCGGTTTCACAACCGTAGTATAAAACAAATAATACGCAAAAAGGAATATAGTTTAACTTTCACAATACGATTCAAGAATGTATTAAACACTCAACTGTGAATCAAATTTACGCTTCTAGCTCGAAAAGGGAAAGAACATTGACAAAAAATCAAACAGAGGAAGAAATAAATCGCATCAAATGGTCCGATAAGAACGATTGAGGAAATGAATGAGCTCGTTGGCAAGCGAATGAGATCCTGTGTCGATGATTCACCGACATACTGTATGTAGTATATGTGAGGAGAGAGGGTGTTGAATGGTTGAATGGAGGAGAAGATGTAACAAAGGCCACGCTATTGTTTACCTCTCTGTCTTCATGTCGACCCTTGAGTCTGACAGCTCTTCACACCACTTTGATTCCGGCTCAATAAGTCGATATACAACAAACAATACAATATGAAGATTTGAAAACAAATCAATTCACGACGAAGATATTCAATCAAGCTAAAGGTGAATCTAGCCAGGCCGACACGCAGCTAAGCGCTAAAGCGTCGCTGCCATGAATGAATCGAAATTCCTTTCCAATTTTTTACTCTAATTCACTACGCGTACAGCCTTCCTTCGGCTTGAGATTTACGGCTTTTTATTGGAAGTTATACTAAATAGCATAAAAGGAAATCACATTTTATTATTAATAAAATCGGATCACTTATTCCGCTGTTACAGCGAAAAATCGCTTTTTTGGCCATTTTAAAACGACTTGACGAATTTTCATAATTTTTAATTCTTTGGTGCATCACAACAAAATACATATTTATTTAAAATTTTCATAAACGAACACAAAGTTCACGCTTTATAGTAGAATTCTACTCTCTTAATCGATCAAAACAACCCCCGTTGCAAAATAGCCTACAGTTTTAAAGTATTTTTGGTTTTATTATTCAATTCGAATTTCTGCACTTTGGTATTCAGAGCACTGGGCATAAATTAAGCTGTTTTTAAACTTCCTAACCTAGGTTTCCTTGGATACAGAAGGTAAACAACTTTCTTATTTCAAAACAAATACGGCTGTTGTTGTTTTTTTTTATTACAAGTATACATATATGTGTGTTACAAATAAAATATAGGTAAACTGGCTTCTTCTACAGCCATGGCCAAGGAAATGCTGGCCGCCTTGCCTTTCTGGATGGTCATGCTTATGGTTTGGACCAAGAAGCTTCTCGCCCTGTTGTCTTTGGTTTTGTCGATTAGCTTGCTACCTAGTTGATTAATCCAGTCTTTGGCTTCTTCGCCCCACACACCGGAAGTCTCTAAGGCCACGGCTACAAAGTGTGTGTTCTTGGACTTAAGGTTTGTATATTTATTGTGCTTACGTTTTGTAGCCATTTCAGCGGCAGCTCCAGTATGTTCACTTGTTTGTTTTAAATAACTCTTTGCGTACGTGTCTGAACAGGTGAAGTCCCAGGCTAAGCATTTACCCTTACTCCATGGGACCACCGTAGCACCATCGGGCCTTTTCCCGTCATTTCGGTCTAAACCTGTTGGTTCTAGTTGAGCTGGTATATCTGCACTTGCTAAAGCTTTTTTTATGATATTGTATATATATTGATATTTCGGCATGTCTGTAAAATTTGCCTGCATTTTTGACACAAGAAAGGGGATGAAGTGCTTTGGTGTCAATAATTTCACCACATATACATTTAAATTTTCTGCACAGAGTGCATCCTAATCTTAGACCCATACTTATTTGAAAGGTGCAGTCGTCCATTAATAAACCAATTTTTTCTGATGGAAAGGCGTGTAGCCATGCTCCAGATTCTTTACTTTGAGTGGCTTTGATTCTTGCTAAATCTTCTATAGTGTCAAATTTGAGGGCTTCGACCTTATTTTTCAAAGAATGTTATCCCATTCGTGTTGAGTATCTTTGTTTAGCGGAAGATCAGTGTATTTTCTTTCAAACTCTTCTACTCCACTATTCCAGGAGGTTAGTACCAAGTTGTCAACCGTTATATTTAGTATATTAGAGACAAGTGGCATTACTCCTGAGAACGAAGAAAGAAAAGCAGGCAAACTCAAATCCGTTACACTTCTTATTCCGATTCCACCATAATTCACCGGGAGACTAGCTTGCTTCAATTGCATGTCTGACAACTTTAAATTCAAAATATCTTCCAGAGATAATTTAATAGCATCATCAATAGTAGCTAAGATTTGAGGAAAAATAAATGTTGGGACGGTTCTCAGGATATAAAGCATTTTAGGAATTCCTAGACAATTTTTTAATAAGTAGTAAGCTACATGTTTTGGAATCGTTTTCAGTCGTTCAATCATAATGTTCAATGAATCAAACTTCTGGTTAATTGCCGTTTGAAAACCTTCAATACATAAAGGGGAACCTAAAAGAGACAATTCTGAGGAATGTATGGTTTGAATGCCTGGCAGGATGTTTCTAAATTTTCTTTCAATCTCAGGGTCTAAACTGGCTGGAAAATATAGTTCACATTTATTAGGGTTTACTGTTAGACCAATTTCGTAAGTACATTTAGGTCTTCTAAAACAGTGTCAGGGTCACCACCTAATGTTCCATCATCAAGATAGAAGAGTTTTAGTTTGGATTTCAGTTTTAGCACAATTGGGTGAATTGCTAGGCTAAATGTTAATGAACTGGTTGGGTCACCTTGTTGGCATCCTACTTGTGATTCAATAGTTTTGTTTCCAAAAGTAAAAGAGATGAAGAGCTATAACATTGCTATAGAAAGGATAGAGTTCAGGGACGTGATTTTCACTTGTTGGAGTAAGATATCCCTTTACAGAGTTAAAGGCGTTCTTGTAGTCGAGCTTAAATAAAACAAAGTTTGATTGGTGTTTCTGTTCAATGAGAGTACGAGTTGCGTGAATAATGGTTTCACAACCTTGTTTAGTCGCAAAACCAAGTTGGAAAGGTTGTAGGTAGACTCTGCACTTCTCTTGAACAGCTTGACAACATAATTTAGCAGTTAGCCTACGAAAAACACAACCGACAGCAATTGGTCTGAGTCCACCATCCTTCTTGTTTAATGCACAGAGGTTTGCGCCATACAGGTATTTAAGAACTTCAGGGTTGATTTTACCGCTTAGCATAAAGTTTACAAGTTTTGTAATGTTCTCTAGAAGTATTTTACCTTGAGCATTCGCTGAAAAGGAGATCATATCTTTTAAATGTTGTGGAGACAGTCCATCGAATCCGGAGGAAGAGCCATTGGGAAATGACATAATCGACTTTGAAACTTGATTAGCATTGACTTGAAGAAATGGCAATGTCTCATTAGGAGGTTCAGGCATTTGCAGATCTCGTGACGCAGTAGGGTGCATAGTGAGTAATTTGGCATAATTTTCGTCGTTAACATCAGCTAAAGTGTCATTTGAAGAAATAACTCTTAATGCTCCTTTTGTGTCAAAATCATTAATTTTATTTATAACCAACTGCTCTTCTTTAAACTGTTTAATTTTCCTTTCTTTGATTTCCGGTCGCTTTCCAGATAACACATTTTCCTTAACCAAACTGGTTAATGATTTTTTTCCATCTCTATCTGGCACTTTAAGACAATCAAAAGAAAATAACATTAAACTTGTCAAGGCAGCTACAGAGTTGGTTCTGATACATTCTAAAATGCGATTAGATAATTTTTCAGCCGCTATAATCCTAGCTCCCTTTGGGATTCGTTTTAAAACAGGGACGTTTCTTTTGAGACCTGCAATTAGATCACTAAAACTTTCTACATTTAAAATTAAAGATGTGAATCCGGGCAGGTTTGGCGAAGTTGTACTCGTAGGACCAGCATGATTCAGCATTGAAGGAAGAGCGGAAGTATTTGCAATTGTTTTCTTTTTAAAACAATAATTCATATGTAACTTAAGTCCTTTTTGTGTTTTGAGCATTTTCTGACAAATATTACACGGCCAAAGGATGTTATTGTCAACGATTGGTACGCGGTTAGTACCAGAATCAGAGGAGTTAGAGCTCTGTTGGGAAGAATTTTGTGTGGGTAAGGAACCAGATGAAGAATCAAGATAGTACGTGTATTGGGGCCTGAAATATCTAGGGTCTCTGTTGTTGGGTATACAGCAACTTGCTCCATTAGAAGTTGATTGTGACATGATGACAAACAACTTCAAGGCAATAATAATAGTGTAAGTGTTGTATATGGGTCTATCAAAGGGTTAATTTGTACAAGCAATACGCCCATTACATGTTATGAAATCACTAAAAACATTCGATTAATTTAGACTTCAATGTAAATAAATAATAGGTAAGTATTATTCAAACAAAATCAAGGTGTTTTTAGATTTACACTAGACAACTATTATGCACAATTTACAAACTATGTAACCACTTATTTGAAAAGAAGATCTCTTCAGGACACTAATTCACTTAGCTATATGAACAAGTAACTTGAAAAACTACACTAATTTAAAAAAAATAGAGCTTCAAAATGTATGTAAATATCAATGTATCGTAAACAGCTGTTCAAAAAAAACGGCTGTTGTTTGTTTACTGTGCTAACCCAAAGAGTAAATTACGCCAATCTTTAAAAAGAAATTGTAAAAATTACTAATAGTGTATAAATTAGAAATATCAAAACTGGTTCTGCTATATGAGAAATTCGCTAGGATTCACCGTAACACTCTTGGCTACGTGTTTTTTTACTCCTGATTACTCAAAAAGCCTTTCTAAATACTCGTAATACTACGAATTTCGATCAGAGCACATTCACCCGCGCCTCTTTCAATCAACAAGCGAGCTTATATGTACAAGTTTTAACAGTTTTGCAACAATTTAAAAAACGAGCTCATATGATAGATTTGAAATTAATTTGTGTTTACAAAGTTAATTATAATTATCGCGTGTGGCATAAATTCAAGAGTGTTCCAGCAATTATCGACTGGGCCCTGAGTGGTGCGTGACGGACCGTGCATATTGCTAATCACATCGCCACAACCCACCGTACTTGACCTACATGCGTTAAACCCTCATGCACTCACTCATTTTAAAACCACCATAAACATGTAAGCATGTAAGTCAAGGGCCGCTTTTGAATAAGTCAATAACGAAACACCGAATACTAAAACAACTTTTATTTTTGGTTTCTACATAATTTTGGCTGTTTTTCTGTACAGGGCCCCCATAATTAAAGTGCCTGACTCTAGGAAAAGGTTATATGGGTCAAGATAAAGAAAAGATGTAGAATACAAATTTTTCCAAACCGCTTAGTTAACCAGATATTTGCCATTTTATATTTGTCATTAATTATTTATTATATCCCACACCACCTATCGGATTTGACTCAAACTTAGCATAAATTTGTATCTAAGTAAGAGTTTTTATGGGAAAAATTACCAGCATGATCTAACTTATCATTTTAAAACGGTGGCTATTTTATGGCATTTTTAGGGCATTTTTGGCGTTAAAACTTAAATAGCGAATAAACGGTGAGTTTTACGATAAAATGTAAATTATACCGTTTTGTAGCGAATCTTACTACCTATCTATTGAGAATCGATTAGGAATCAACAAAGTAACTGTGGAAACCGTGGCAAACATCAAGATAATAAGGTGGAAAATTGTCTGTTTTCAGCCAGAGTTTCCCCTAAAGCTTCGTTGTTTCCCAATAGATTTTTATGACCTTGGTGTCAATAGATAGGTAGTAAAATTCACTACAAAACGTTATTTTTACATTTTATCGTTAAACTCACCGTTTATTCGCTAATTTTGGTGTAACGCCAAACACGCCTTAAAACTACCATAAAATAGCCACAGTTTTAAAACGATAAGTTAGATCATGCTGGTAATTTTTCTAAATGGTCTTACTTAGGTACAAATTTATGTTAAGTTTGAGTAAAATCAATAAATAGTGTGGGAGATAATAAATAATTAGTGAACAATATAAAATCACAAATATCTGGTTAGCTAAACGTTTTAGAAATTTTTATTCTTGGTTTTCTATATATTTTGACCCATATAACCTTTTCTTAGAGTTTGGCACTTTACTTATGGGACACCCTGTATAACTTCCATTTTTAAGGCATTTATCGTACCTTTTAACCGAATTTTATACCCTATCTTCAAAGAAGTCAGCCACCTGCTCGGACAGTCACGTTCTAGCCTCTGTTTCTGGTTGATTTTAGTAAGGATCTTCAAACTTGGAAAGCACAGTTTTGACAATTTAAATTTGTTAAAACAGTTTTGTAGATTACTGATTTGGAAACTTAAGGACAGTTCAATGAAATAGGGGTTATTGTGAATCTTCTGTCTTCTCTAATTTTCGCACACCCAAAATCCTGTGAGACAACATTCTTACTGTAAACCTCGTACTTTTGTTTGTGAATTTTACATACTGGAATGTGTTTTTGCATTTAAAAAAATTACTGAACGGATGACGCGGTGGGCGATTCAATAGTATTGACCATTTCAAAACTGCACTGTGACGTTATAAGGTGTAAACAGATGGAAAATGTTCACAAGAAATTCCGGGACAAGAAACAATGCTTGAACCAAAGATTAATGACAGATAAAAGGCGATAGACGAATCAGCTGTTACTTTTAAAACAGCCCTCGTAGTTCAGCAAGTAGTACCTACTGGTAGTCTAAGTAAATTTGAAACCGCAAAGTTTACAAAACTGACGTGTTACTGGAAGAGATTGGCACGAGGCCAAATGGACTCGTAAACTCTAACAGCCTTTCCGAAGTTAGGGGGGAGGGGAAGATATGGTCGTGGTGGTGCGGTGTCCGGGGGGTTCAACTTGATTTCATCCTTAGAGACTTTGTGTTTCTGTTTACGTTGCCTATCTGATTCCTAACCAACAACTGAGAAAGTTTCCTTAGCAGTTTTTTGTTGTGATCATGTTCTGTCAAAAATAATTTCGTTGGGGTGTCTCCTTTGTCAGATAATGAAGGAAAGTAATCAAAACATTTTCCAGGATAATCAAAACATTTTCCAGGATAATCAAAACATTTTCCAGGATAATCAAAACATTTTCCAGGATAATCAAAACATTTTCCAGGATAATCAAAACATTTTTGGGTGTAATTTGTTAAACATTCGAATTCAAGTTAAAGGTTGTAAATACATCAAATTTTCGTTCTTGGTTGCTTCCTGTTGTTAATTTTCGTTTGAGCAAGTTGGAATAATCTAGGCCTAAATCGACTGTTGAAACTGAAATAAAAGGTTCGTTTTGTTTAACGAGGGGATATAAACAAAGTCTCCAAAACTCCCCTCCAAAGAGGAAGGTTCCGGTGGCCAGATTTTGCTGGTTACCGAGATATTTACAAAAGGTACATTTGTACCAAATTTCATGAAAATCGGATTGAAATTGCGACCTGTAGAGAGTACACACATACTGTATACATTTCTAGCTATATACACATATGTATATAAAGTCTTGTAAAAATGCGCAAAACGTGTTCTGGTGGTCGCGATCGGCGTACATTTCACGGTCACGGGCCTGGACATTACAATGCTGACGGCATGGATATCTCATTTTTCCAAAGGAAATTCGATAAAAACCTTTTCAATCTCTTAATGAACGCAGTAAAATGATCAGTTATCTTATATTAACGGCCGACTAAATAAATACACCTTTTATAGTAGTACTCTCTGTTTCAAAGCATCTACAAACCAACAATTGGAAATAGTTTCATTTCTTGAGCTCAATAGTTTAATTCAGCATTTCAACGAGCTCAATCTGAAAACAAATGCAACAAAATCAAATTTAATTCAATTTTGTCTGCGACAGACGGTCTCAGATAGCAGTCCAACAGTCATGGTGGGCGATACTGAGATCGAAGAGGTCTATTCAACGAAATTCCTTGGGATATACCTCGACCGAGGTTTGACCTGGGAGTATCATATAGACAGTGTCTGTTCAAAATTAGCCTCAGGAATTTATCTTTTAAGGCAATTATCCGAATACTGCCCAATTCAGGTACTGATGACGGCGTATTACGGTGTAATCTACCCACACCTCTCCTACGGATTGGCTTTGTGGGGTGGATGCTCAAAATCAAGTTTTGCCAGGGTCTTCATTCTACAAAAAAAAGCAGTCCGAACCATTGCAAAATTGCAATGGAGAGAGTCGTGTAGGCCAGCTTTCCAAAATTTGAAATTGTTGACACTACCTTGCCTCTATATTTTAGAAACATGTCTTTTTTTCAAGTCAAAATGCGGTCTCGTAAGAGGAAGTGACATTCACTCTTATGAAACTAGAGGCAGGGAAAACTACCGAACTGGGAGAATCAGAACGGCAGTTCATGAACGTTTACCTTCTCAGGTAGGAGTTCAGCTCGTCAACAGGTTACCAAATTCGATCAAAAGTGCCCATGAGCTTAAGGTTTTTAAAACTCGCCTGAAAAAGTTTTGGCCGGAGAAGCATTTTATAATACAGACGAGTTTATGGCACACGACTGGGAAAACGCGGAACACACAAACTGACTACAGGACTAGAGTGGTACAATTGGAATGAATGAGAGAGAGTGAATGTCAAAATGTATGTCTGACTGGGATTTCGATGTTAGAATGCGTGGAAAATTTTAGATTTTCAAAATTAAGTGACGTTTGCATAACATGTTAACATGTTGAACGCAATAAACCATTTATTTATTTAGAGCGAGTTGTTGCGGATTTGTTTGTATTGTTGGTTGCTGACTCTTGTGCAATGTGTACAATCGATACACATCAGCTGTTGAGTGTGAAAGCTGTGAACTGTAGCACTACATGGTATTCACTATTCCGCTGCAAGTAGCGACTCTTTCACATTTTACTTTACTCTGACTTGAGACACCGACCACTCTCAGAGGGTATTCTAAGTTGTTGAGTGTTTTTCGTCAATTCAAAGTCTTCGAGGATTTTTCTGAACCTTCAAATGTGTTTGGCCAATTGACTACCGAACTGGGAGACACAGGGCGGTCGGTGGTCCATGAACGCTTACCTTCTCAGGCAGGTGTTCGTCTCATCAACAGAATACCAAATTCGTAAAAAACCATAGAAGTGCTCTAGATATTTGAAGCTCGTCTAAAAATGTTGTCTTGTAAAGCTTTCTACAACATAGACGAGTTCATGGCGTTTGATTGGGAGACCTTGTAGTTGGCTGACCGACTAAGGACTAGAGTGGGAAAATTCGATTGAATGAGAGAGAGGGAGTGGACATATTTTATGTACGAAAAGGACTCAGATTTATTTATTTATACCGAATATACCATTTAACAAAATATGACATAAAGAGTTGACATGATTCCAGATGAAACGTTGATGTCACAGCAGGCAATGCTTGAGTGCACTACAGTATGATGATCAATATGAATATAATAACAGATGAAATTGAATGTGATGAATTGACACGGGAACAACATACAATACAATTATTGTGATGGTACAAACATGCAGGATGCCATGATTTTGTGCGAAAGCCTACACACTAAAATATGATAAAGATAATAATAACTCTAAGGTACAACATGATAAACTGTGAAGATTACTTGTAACAACACGTGCTAATAATATGAACTACAATATCAGTATAATAATTGGATGTGAGAGTGAATGGAAAATTTCACCAATAAACTTTTCTGACTTGTTTATACTTTTGCTCAGAGACACCTCTACTCTTAGAGAGTATTTAAATGTGAATATGGAATGATGGTGAGTGTATTGATATATGCTGAGTTTTAGTCTTGTTACAAACCAGGGCCGACTGTCCCCCAGATTGGTTAATAGCTCAACGACCAATGGAATGGATCAACGGCTTGACGTGACTTAACAGTACTCTTACTTGTCGAACTGCAATCCTTTCCAGACAGCTTTCTGTTCTAATTGGACGAAAATAGTAGTTTTCGTCACATGGTCTTAAAGAAATTGTTGTATTTGAGTTAGGCAACTTTAATCTGTAGTTTCCTCACAGCTTTATACCAAAGTTTACATACGTTTAAACATTTAACGACTTTTAGCTTTATGAACCAGCTGACTTGTGTACTAAAGTGCGTCAGTGACAGGAATGCAATGTTAAAGTGTGGAAGCACTGAACTGTTAAAGCTCGCAGGTTGGATCAACATTTGCCTCTTGAACAGTGTTAATTCTACAACATTGAACCTGTTGCTTCCGATGCTTACCTGTTGAATTCGGGCCAAGAAACTGTTCGGAAACTGCACTTCAATACACTTCAAAACTCAAATGGGACAGCCATGTCGGCTGCGTGCGCTGAAGCGCTGCTGGCCTGAGTGAGGTGAATTTCCTTTGCAATTTGTAGCTCTAGTTCCTTCGGCCTCAGACAGACTTACGTGATCTTACACTGTTCATATCGTGAAGGGAAAACGCATGTCACATTCCATTCGAATCACTGCTTTCGCAAAAGTATTTTTATTGGTCACCATTTCGAAGCGATTGGGATGAATCTATGAATTTTAATATATTAATTTATTTCCAATGTCGTCAATATCGGATAGTCACATCAAAAACCACGAGCTTCAGCAATACTAAAAATGAAACATACAGTACAACGGACTACCTTTGAGAAACTTCTCACATTAACTTCCTACTCCAAAAAAACCTTTTCTTAAAACTTCTCATTTCCTTCACCCAAATTTCCTCATCCTACTGTAGACCAACACTACAGACTCAATAAACCCAATCCTACTTCGACACAACTCTATACAAACCCTTCAAGATCTTCTAGAACTGCACCGACCGACGGACCCACTCGCCACGCCGACCTTCATGAACACCTAACTCTCTACCCTCCACTACTCTACTAACTACCAGACTGCGACCTTCCTTCTTTACATTTTTTAGAGTAACAAACCAATTTTTAATGCTAACTTCGCCTCCTGCCCCCAAGAGGAGACTTCTGGAAGTCCAATTTTGCTGGCTAGTAAACTTGATCGAGACATTACAAAAGAAACACCTGTAAAAAACTTTATGAAAATCGTACAAAAAATACGACTTGTAGAGAGGATACACATACATATGTATATAGAATTTTGAGAAATGCTCAAAACGTGTTCTGGGGTGAGGATCGTTCTCAGTTTATGCTCCGGGGCATACTTACGGGGTTGCTCATTTTTACCATGCAAACGGCAAGAATGTTTCATTGTTCCACAGGAAATTAACTAAAAGTGTTCATTATTTACATATAGTAATCGATTTAATTTGTTTCAATATCTTAGTTTTCTTTGTTCAACCCAAACCTTTTAGAAACCTGATAATTTACATAATACGTAATATTAAGGTCATAAAAAGGCAGTTATGGCTCATTGTGTTCTTTCAAAGGTTATTTACCCCCTTGGAAAAGTTCATTACTGAGATGAAGCCATTGTTGTCAACAAGAAAGAGAGAGAGGCCTGGTGAGAGATGACGCGTGGAGAGCTGTGTCAGGAAAAAGCCTAATGTCGTAATTATCTGGGAGAGAGAGGACGCACCATTAACGAAACTTGAACCCCGCGCTCCCGCGCACAGCTTCACTTCTAACTAAACAATACACCAATTCAACGTCATTTTGTAATTATTTGTTATTTTATAACTGTTGTGTACTTTTAATATTTGGCACGCGATATAGGAACAATTTCAGGTCAAAACCTTATTGCCTTTGTCTGTTTAAAAAACTACCCTCTCAGGCAGGTATTAGATTGTTCCAAGCACTTTCTGGTGAAATGCTTGTAAAATTGAGCAACACAATTTTAAGTTGAAGTGTTCAGCTACTCTCACTGCCTCGCTTCGGCCTTCGGCATCGGACTTACGGTGTCTTTTACTGTAAGTTAAACCACATATACAAGGAAAACAATTTTAAATTTCAATAAAATCAAACTACTCATTCCGCTGTTATTGCAAAAAAAATTTTGGTGGACATTTTGAATCGATTTGATGGATTTTCATAATTTTTGGTATATTGATGTACAGTATATTAAAAAAATACTACGTACTTATTTTAAATTTCATGAAAATTGGACGAAATTGTTTTAAGATAATTAAAACCCCTTTTTTGATGAAAAGTTCCCCTTAAAAGAGGGGTTCTGGTGGTCCAATATCGCTAACTAACTCACTCGACCGAGATATTTACAAAAGGAACATTATTAAATTTGGTGAAAATCGGACAAAAGATGCGACTTGTAGAGATGATACACATAAAAAAATGCTCAAAACGCGTTTTGGGGTCAGGATCCGTTTTTTATTTCATGGTCTCGGGCCTGCGTCTTACCATGCTGAAGGCATGAATATCTCAGGAAATTCAGGAATAATAAAGGAAATTCAGTAACAAGTAAAAGATTCCACATTGAACATGTACGTGAAAAGTTTTCTTGCAAAAGGTTCACCTCAGAAAGTGTCACACATTTCGTGCAGGTGGGAAAGAACTGTTCCTCCGGACTGCAAATATCAACAATAATATGCGAGTTTCACGAGGGCAACAGCTGACGGGGTTGAGTTGGGGTGTGGGGGGTGAGTGGGGTGGTGATATGTGGTGCAAGGTTGGGGAGTTCCGTGATCTGTTCCATTTCATGCCTCAGTAACAACACGCAACAGTTCAGTAATTCACTTATTACTGACTTGTGGTTTAGTACTGGTATTTTCCAGGTAACATAAACAAACTCCCTGAAAGAGAAACTGGGTTGAAAATATACTTAATTTTCTCTAAAACAGCTGTTTTTGGCAAATAATGAATTTTTTAAGGTGCACTCTAATGTATCTAAGTTTACTTTGATAATAGGTTTATCTCTTGGAGGTAAAAATCATTTTATGATATTTTTTTCTACACTTCAAGCAAATCAAATATCCAAAGGTTTCAATCTTATTTGTTAAGAAGATTATCAAATGTTACCTGGTTTTTTCCAAAGCTATCCTTATTATGACTTTAAAATTCCATTCGTGAAGCAAGAAACTACACATTTAAGACAAAATTTGCATCAAAATTATATAGCCACCAACCTTTTAGATAACCATAACCACGTCGAAAGGCTCAAAAGATTTTCAATCCTGAATTCCATTTAGTTTTAACTAACATGTAAATTAAATTTTATTTTCCTACATTTTCTCATCAACTTACAGCTCGGTTTGTTTTTCATTGAAGGTACCAATGGCTTACTTCTAATTCATGTATTTTAGTTCAAAACATATACTTATACCTAAACCGGTATTTAACTGTAAATCAAAAGTATGTTAAACAAAACGATAAGTTTGTTCAAGGAGATCAGCTGTTCAATCTCTTTAATATCACTTGTAATGTCTTTAATCAGAGGGTCTCACATGGATCTAAACAATAATTACGAGTAGTTTGTAAATATTTTCCTAACTCTTTTAGTGATAAAACGGCGTAAAAAGTCACCTAATTTCGACCCTTTTCTTAAACAATAATGTTAAAAATCTACAGAAGGTCTTGAACATGAACGAAGACAAAACTGTTCAAGCTACTGGTCATAACGGGTTCCTATATACTTGACATTATAGCTCGTAAACGTATCTCATAACAGTTATTTATCTATAAGCTGTCCAAGCATCACCATTATGTTATGAAAACCCTGCAGTACTTAACGTCCAACTAGAGCCTGTTAAATGTTATCCGGACATTAATCACACGATTTCAGTTTAAACAGCAGAAAAGGTGCAAACATCTTTCTTCAGTAGATAGTTAAACAAAATAACAATCCGTGGTTGGACCACGCGACTGGACGGGGCTTGAATTGGGTCGATTGGTTTGTTTGCTGTGAACCCGACACTGTTTTGATTCCAGTGTTGGTTACCAGGATGCGCTACTTGGCTCACGCAGCTGAGTGCACTGCGAGGGTATACTTGAGGAGCCAAGTCCAAACGCCTAGAGAAGGAGTTGAACCCGCAACTTAAACACCAGAAGCCAGTGGCTTAGCCCCTAACCACCAAGACGCTAGTTAAACATATTTATCTTAAAAGAAAAATATATACAGGGTGAGTTTTTAATGCCCCCCTTAACTTTTGAAAAATGAAATATTTTTAAAACCCTTTGGGGAATGTTTTTATGGGAACGTGAAGTTCGTTTTGACAAGATTTACGCCAACCACCCCACCCAAAAACCTGGGAGGGGGAGGGGAGCGCCCCTAAAATTGTTTGAATACAAACCCACCCCCTTGAGGGACTTTAAAGGAAAGGAAATTTGAACACAAATTCAACGACGCAAAAAAATGCTGTATCAACTCTTTTTTGTTATAATCATTGAAAGATTACAAAAAAACAGGTTTAAAATTCCACATTTCACATAACTTTTTTCTAAATACTCGATGGGATTATGTTATAGGGTTATGATGTTGCCTTGAGATGATTTTGAAGACAAATGTGTCATTCGAAATCAACTATTTGTGAAATGTGTCATGTTAAGCCTGATTTCTGTAATTTTTAATGAGTCTTACAAAAAAACGAGATGATTGTTGTTCGTCGTTGAATTTGTGTTAAAATTTCCTTTTCTTTTAAGGTGCCACAAGGGAGGGGTTTGTATTTGAAAGATTTCGAAGGGCCCTCCACCCTGGGTTTTGATTGAGCAAAGTACATCAAAACAATCTTAGGATCCTATGAAAACATTGTAAATATTTCCTTTTCAAAAGTTAAGATGGTGGGGATGTTTAAAACTCACACCGTATAATTCTCAACCAACGGCAAACTTATCGTTGAATTGTTTCATGTCAACCACGCGTACTACTTGCCTTATCACTGAACCAGTATATTCCCTAGATCTAGTGTGTGTGTGTGTGTGTGTGTGTATGGTGTTACTCGCGCTCTAGTTCTGCTAATGTAGGTTCCGCAAGGTTTATGTCCCTTAGACAGTCTACGAACTACTGACCGACTTATCAGAGCTTATCTCCTCCAAGTCGTATTGCTGGGTTTTAAACTACAGTGTGTCCTTGTTGGTAAATTTTTATAAGAAATAGAGCTATTAATTTCTACCGCCATACAGAACGACAATCATTTAAATATATAAAAGGGGATAATTATTTAATTAGAAAAACTGACTCTTCCGGACACTTCAGAAAGACAACTACTCCCTCCGTTTCGGGCAGTTGGCAAATTCCACCCGTTCTCAAGGGCCTACCCTAAACTTACGCTACATAACAGATAATACTTAGCCTATCCTTAACCTAAGAGGAAAAGACAACATGAAATATTAAAAGCTACATTGTTAGACAAATATTGACAAAAGAGAATTATTTACACAATCTTTAGGCTTTCTTTGTGTCTCTCCAGTCAATATTTGTCTAACAATGTAGCTGTTAATATTTCATGTTGTCTTGTCCTCTTAGGTTAAGGTTAGGCTAATTATTATCTATAATGTAGAGTAAGTTTGGGTTAGGCCCTTGAGAACGGGTGGGTTTTCCCAACTGCCCGAAATTAGAAAGAAGTGGTAGAAGTGCAAGAAGAAGTGGTTTTCTTCTTGAAGTGGTAGGAAGTCCATTTTTCTAATGAAATTGATCTCCGCCACCACTATTATGAATTTTAAATCTAGCAGTGATACCTATGGTCTGATTAAAATGAAATTTAGTTCAAACTTTCATATTATCGTACAGAACATTTGTAAAACAAAAATTCCGCTCAGCGATTTCAAGAAACGAGGGAAAAGAGTATTATAATAAATAATCAAGCTGACCGGACTCGTGTTGTTCTTTAGTACGAACGTTGGTTACGGTGACACAAGTGTTTTATCAAGGTTGTGTACCTTGGGTAAAGTTTGTACACTTTTGCAAAGGCTACCTTTGGTAAAGTTTGTATTATTTTAAAAGACATTTCAGATATCATTTAGTGTACCAGTGTAAATCGTCAGTGGTCATCGACCGTACCAATGATAATATGCAATAAAATATTGAGTCCTAAATTGAATTTACGAGCGTAAAATTCCAAAAATATATTTTATACGCAATCTTTGTTCTTTATTTACCTTTCCTGAACGTAAGAAAGCTTCAAAGTAATGCAAGCCAAACAGAATCCTACAGAAAGCAAGCCGCATATCAAATCAAAACAAAGGGAAATTGACAGTGGATGGATTGTGCTGGGTGGGGAGGGAGAGGGAGGTTCACACAATCTGATAGACTCCAGCAACTGTATGCGGTAGTGTCAAACACAACTTTCACTGTCTGACTATCTGCTTTATCGTCTACCTTCTCTCTGGGTTGAAGAGAACCACCTGGTTTACGCTGTGAATAAACAACGATCAAGTAGCAGAATCAATCAATTGTTCAATCATCAAAACACCACGCGTAGGAAGAGGAACATTACTAACCCTTTGCGAAAAGGGTGGCTCCCTTCCACCGGCCATATAGTATGATTTTTGTATGTTTCTTTTTAAATTATGTTGTAAAAGTCTTTGAACGCAAGAATTTAAAATTTCGTTTGGCTCAATTTCAAGTTGGATTTTTGTTTTCAATGAAATGCAAATTGCTATATCATCAGCATATCGAGTAATATTCCCATATTTCAATGAGCTGTCGACATCATTAATGTACATAATAAATAATAGGGGCCCATAATTGACCCTATTAGCCCATGAACAATATAACAGTCTACATAGCTTGTGTTGTAAATGGGTTGACATTTGTTGTGTGATTAGTGTAAAGGTAAGGAGGCAAGACGAGACCTTTGCACAATGAATGATGTCACGTGACATTCAGCCAATGAATAATGAGAGCTGTGCTCTCGCTCCTGAATAATTGTTACGTGAATATTTCAAGCAAAGTCAATACAGTTCTTTTATTAGCGAATTAACTTTGGACAAATGAGATATTCAAGCCGTCCGATGCTGACCCCCAGAACAAGTTTTGAGCATTTTTCAACACTTCGTCGTACTACATCATTACTCGGATGAGGAATTGAATTTCTGTGAGTGAGAGAGGAGAGAGAGGGAGGGAGAGAGTGAGAGAGATGCAATGATTGATGGACGGAGGGAGTTCCAGAGAGTTGTACGTGTTGGACAGAAGCCAGACAGGCAGTCTCATCACTGGCGACACGCTGGCGAGTCTACACTTCCTCGTGTGCTTGTCCCCAGTCAGTGTCTCCACTTGTCCTCTTATCCACTTGTTGTGAGTTACGCTAACACCTAAGTGCGCCTCAGTGGTCACCTCAAACAAAGGCTGAATTCGTCAGCCCAAGGAACACACGACACCGCGCACGTAACAGCTGGCTAAACAACGAGCCTTCTTATTTCAACTGATGCGGCCTAACTGTCAAACCCCGCGCTTTCAGAGGTTTACGGCGGCCCGTTTTCACATTTCAACATAACTTAATAACATTAATAAACATGATACGAGAATATTTGAGGAGTTTTCTGACACTTGCATACAGCCCGTTTTATTAATAGTCGTTCAATATTTTCAAAAATAAACTTTAGAATCGTCCAAGTTTTAGTGTTTCTCAACTGTGTTCTTAAACACTTTGACTGGAGCTCGTGGCGTGGTGCTGTAATCCAGCTTCATGGAGGTCAGGTTCTGAGGATGATATAGGTCTAAAGCGGCTCAGATAGTCTCAGTGATCATCTGATGATACCCGCATCAACCCCCACCACCGTTTAGACATATCAGACCATCATCTGCGTGGTTCGGAAGTCACGTTAAGCCGTTGGTCCTTGTATTTCCAGTGGTCATTGGGCTACTAATTAATCACCCATCCTAAGGAAAAGTCGGCCTTAGTTTGTAACAAGACTACAACTCATAACCCATTACTACCACTCATCACACTCATCCTTCACCACATATTTGCCTTAAAATACCCTCATGAGAGTGGTTGGTATCTCAAATAGTGATTTAGTGATTTAAAACGGATCATTTTGAAAACATTTCACTATACGCGTGTCGAAAAACTCCTTTAGTTTCCAAATATATATAGTTTTTAGAAATGTAAAAATTATTTTGAAAGGTAAAAAACGGACCGCTGTAAATCCTTGCATTGACGCGTCGCCGAGCAGCTGAGGATGGTGTGAACGCCAGTCGCGCCAAACTATTTCGCTATAGGTCCCACTACCTGTACTATGCAAGACTCTCTACAGTGTCTACCCTTGCCTCTGTATGCATCTGTATATGTACTCTGTATATTATACATGTTATATATTGTGTTTCTGTGTGTTGACAGGTGCGTGTATGCTGCAGCGCCGCCCTGGCCTAGTGCTGCAGTTGCTTTTGTCTGGCGCCTCTTATCGGGACACCGTCTACCTCAGTAAGCCCCAGTAACCGTCTCTGTCACTATCTAACCTGCCCTGCCCCTCCATATTGTCATACCATACGTGTTTGCCAGACAATGCCCATCTACAAACTTAACTTCATTTTTATGGAAAAGGAAATATGGGAGTCGAGAGCGCTTGATAAAAATAAGGCAGAGAACGCTAAAGCGACTCTGCTGTAAAAAACGAGTTTATTTTGAATATATTTTTGAAGTATTACAATAGTATATTTCATCACTAGGTCCTAAAGTGACAATTCTTGACACGAGGTCAAGTTAACGTCCGAGGCGCAGCCGAGGAAGGTAAATGACCGAGATTCAAAAAGGACACTTTCGGTCCGAGTGATGAACGATACTTTTTGTCATGATGCAAATAATAATGAGAAATAAATGTCAATACTTGTTTCAATATTATAAAGAAACAGTTAAGTAAACATTGTTACATCAGCTGTTACACTGGTTTACTCTAAGTGGGTGTTAAAAATCAAAACAAACCCATTAAACCAGCTGATGTCCATTCCACAAAAAGACTATTAAAATGATCTTTTTCTCTCTAGGGAGAAAAACATCATCAACACAATACCCTATGTACCTGGTTGTAAAAGTGACACTTTAGCACGTCAATACATGTGTCTAAAACAGTTGTTTCCAGAGCAGAATGACAAAAAAGATTATATTTAATTTGTTTAACAGTAGGCGTTCACCGTTTACTCTCTCTATTACTCTAATAATGTGAGTACGTCGGAAAGAACACATTTATTCCAAAAGGGGAATAGGCCAACTATTTTTTAAAGTAAAAATCCTTTTTTCTGCTTTTTGGGAATGGACCAATGGAGTTTCATGTATTTGTGTATATTGAAGAATTACACTAAAATATATAATTGTTATAAAAACCAGATAAAATAATGTTACATTTGTCCACCCCTCCAAATCAGGTTGGTGGGGGTTACCCTTTGAAATATTTATTTTACCCCATCATGTGACCCTTCATTTTAAAGGGTATAAAGCCCCAAGTTAATTGATACAATTAAAAAAAACTCCACGACGCCTCTGTTCAAAATTGCAGCCGAAAACTTGTTTCATTGTTTCAGAGCAAAAATAAACGCAGTCGATATCGTTTTTCAAATTTTGGAAAAAATTACTGATTCAATTTTTGGGTGATTAGAGCTTTAAAGTTATATGCTACAAGATACATTTTGCAAAGTTTGAAAAACTGCCCCTTTGCTCAAAAACTACCCATTTTTTAAAGTTAGCAAAATGTATCTTGCAGCATATCATTTTAAATCTCTGATTGACCAAAGAATTAATCCGTAATTATTTTTCTACAATTTGAAAAATGATTGCACCACGTCGATTTATCTGCTCAGCCAATGAAACACGTTTTTTGCCGCCATTTCGAAAAGGGGCATCGTGACAGTTTTTTAATGCTATTAAAGAATTTAGGTTTTATACAGTTTAAAATGAGGGGTCACATGATGGGATAACATAAATATTTCGAAGGGTCACCCTTTACACAACTACATTATACATGCATCGAAATCGTCATATATTAGTAGCTAAGAATTTCGAATCGTACACGTCAAGATCTCTTTCAGCCATGCACAATTTTTAATTATACGGTTTTTCAATTATCAAATATTAACACCACCCTATTATTTAACTGTTCAAATGTCACGTTAGGCGGTGGGATATATATATATATATAACAATGGCGTACTGTGCAGTTATAAAATGTAGTTTCATTATACAGTAGTTTGTAGATGACATTATCTGGCAAAATTCAACTTCATATCTTCCATATTTGTTTTTACAAGTCTGGTGTTTCAGCCTCCTTGCCTGATTAATGTTTTAACTTAACGATTGTTTTAAATGTTTCCCATCCTTTTTACCCGTGTTCGGTTGGTTAAACGCATTAACCTTTTAAAAGTATTCCAGTGTTCAACCATTAAATTGATTTCATAATCATGTCAGTCTGTACCTTATCCGATGTATTCTCTAACTGTTGCCCGCGATGATTTCTGTGGCGGGCTCGAGGTAGTGCATGGTTGTCCCTCACCTTGCACTGACGCTTCGCTGACTGATTTTAATAATTATTTTTAAATAATTTAATAGCATGTATCACTTATCACTCACTTCTTACCTTAGTGAAACCTGTGTTAGCATAAATTGTCCGGAAGATGATTCCTGTTATATCAACATAGTTGCGGCAGCTCAAGCACAGATAGCGCTGTGAGATCTCTTGCCGATTCCCCTCCCCGTCGACTCGACATGCTCGAGTTTGTCCGATGTCGATGACTTAAATATGACCATATCGTACGATTTTCGAGAACGAACAAACTTGCGCGTGCGTCAGTGGCTCAACTTAAGACTCTTAAAATAATTCCCTCGCAGCGCTATCTGTATTTGGGCTACCGAACTATGTTGATTTTCCTGCCTCAGCCATGGGGCACCTACGCGCAATCTACCTACCACAACACAATATTAGGTAAATCCCACTAACACCAGTTAAAGCCGGCCAACTGATCACTTCCTTTTTTTATACAAGAGATTTCTTGTTATTTAAAAAGAAAATTATCCACATTCAAAACTTGTTTGTTAACTGTGTAGTGTTTTTACGTGAGAAGGAAAACATCAGCTTATTATAAGCTAGACATTTCAGTGACTGAAGACTGTATTTCACAGTGAGACCGAAATATCTCAGGTTAATTGTAATAATGTTTTGACGCGGTGTGAACGTAAGAAGAAGATTATAGGAGGAATACAACTTACGCTAACACATGGTGCATTTGCAAATGGTATACAACTTAAATAGTTTATTTTACAGTTGTAATACCTAAATTTGTTTATTTTTCCTTCATAACTTTCTAGCCACGTGCATGTCATTTCATTTAATAACAATACTTTTTAGTTAAGATAAATTATTATAATTAATTAGAACTATAAGTACCAGTTCTAAGTTTTATCTGTGTTCTGGAAAACATTTTTCACCCAATCTGACTAAGTTCGCGTTTTCAGTGCAACAGATTTTTATTATTATCCAGAATAAAATTTAAAACTAAGTGCGGTTTCGACTGTTTGTAAATTATTCGAGCTATCGTAAAGGTAAATTTTGAATATTACAGGTACATCAATAAAACCAATAGTTTTTACTTCGTTTGAAACGCTCCTTCAGAAAATCACACAGCTGTAGCTTACATCTAGACAAACACGGGGTAGAAAATAAAGGTAAGAAAATTTCAATTTTTCTTATACGTATCTATACGTTTAGCTTATAAATTAAGAATTGTCTTTAATGTAGTAATCTTGAATGCCAAGGTTAGTATACCGGATGATTACAAATGAAATATACATGCAGTTTGGATAGCTTGTGGGAAATTTATTATTTTAAAGTATAGATCATTACTTACATGATTATATAGAAGAATTCTTTAAGTTTTTATTGAAAATATTTATTCCGGTTACTGATGGTTCTTGGAAGAAGAACGGCCCGAAATTTTTTCACAAGATAAAGCGCAAAACACGTTCACTTTATGAGAAACGCGTATATGCTGTACGTCTCTCTTGGTGTTTCTATTCCCCATAATCGTACATTATATCTATTAACTTTTCCACTAAAGTGAAAAGTGCATTCATCACTGAAAATTAGGCGATTAAACAATATGTCGACATTTTCAAGATAATTTTGCATCTCGTGACAAGTTTGTACGTACAACTTTATCATTGTCGTTTAAACCTTGTACTAACTGTAATTTGTAAAGTGTAATTTTCAAACGTTTCCGCAGAAGATTCCACCATAATTTGTACTAACATAAACTTTAAGAAATTCCCCACAAACCTATATCACTTACTATGTTGAAATACACCAGTTTAATTTTGTAGAGGCTATTGAAGTTGTCATCACCCGATACTTTGCTGGTTGATAAGCTGGCTTTTCAAATTCAAAAGAGTCTTGGTTTACAATGGCTTTGTCACTGATAACTATTTTCGTATCGAAATATGTTTTATATTTATGTTTCTAAATGGTCGACGCACATGTATTAAAGCCCGGAAAATTAAAACCAGGCCGACACGCAGCTAAGCGCTCAAGCGCCGCTTCTATGAGGGAATCGAATTTCCTTTGCAATTTGTTACTCTTATTCACTCCGCTCACAGCCTCGCTTCAGCCTCAGACCTGCGGGTCTTTGCTGCAAGTTTTATTACATATCGTGAAGAGAAAACAGATTTCAAACTTTATTGAAATCGGACTACGCATAACGCTGTTATAGCAAAAAAATCACTTTTATGACCATTTTGAAACGACTTAAAATGTTTGGTTCATTGACGGATACTTGTAATAATAAAATGCATATCTCTTAGGCTTTCGCGGTCGGTGTCACACTATAATCTAGTTCTTCTGGTTCACACCGCGTCTAAACTTCACAATTTGCATGGAATATTTCGGTCTCACTGTGTACAAGCTGGTACTCCACAGCGAGACCGAAATATTTCAACCTAATTATGAAGTTTGGACGCGGTGTGAACCGGAAGAGCTCGTATATCACTATTTGAGATGCCGACCACTCTCATGAGGGGTTTTAAGGCAATATGTAAATATGTGGTGAGGGATGAGTGGTAGTAATGAGTTATGAGGCGTAGTCTTATGAGGCCCGACTCTTCCTTAGAATGGGTATTAATTAATAGCCCAATGGCCAATGGAAATACAAGGACCAACGGCTTACCGTGACTTCCGAGCCACGCAGGTGATGGTCATGGTCTGATATGTCTAAACGATGGTGGGAGTTGATGCGGGTATTATCAGATGATCACTGAGTCTAACTGAGCCGCTTTAGACCTATATCATCATCAAAACCTAACCTCCATGAAGCTGGCCTACAGGACCATGCCACGAGTCCCAGTTATTTTTAGTGATCATAAAATAATTATTGTATCAAAATTGGATGAAATTAACTGTTTTTACATCATTAAACCCACTTTATTTAGTACACCCCCAAACGGGTACTTCCGGTAGCCCGATTTTGCTGGTTAACGAACTTGACCGAGATATTTAAAAAGGAACATTGGTACCAAATTTCTTGAAAATCGGACGAAAAATGCGTCCTGTAGACATGATACACATATTCGCGTTCATATGTATATACAGTTTGAAAACCTTCTCAAAACGTGTTTTGGGAGTCAGGATCGATGCTCATTTCCCGGTCCCCGGCCTGGATCTTACCATGCTGACGGCATACATATCTCATTTTTCCAAAATAAATTCGATAATAAAAGAACTATATTCCAAAACAACGGGTAAAACTACCTAACGACAAAAAATATGCGAAATAGAAACAACCACGAATTCACTTTTCGCCACGGACCTTATACAATCTTAACGTCGGAGTGAGCGAACAATTCACTCATCCTATTGGTTCGTCTGTTAATTATCGCATTTAAGTTGTGCGGTGATTAGCAACATTGGACAAATGGATGATCAGAGATTCAGGACTGGGGATAATTAATGAACATTTCAGCCGAGAGAAGTGGTTACGCTGAACCAGCGAGACTACTGAACAAGGCAGTTAGTTAATATAGTTTACATTGTCCGAGCAAAGTCAAGGTCTCTGATTCAACTCGATATTTCGGTACGTGTTTCACTCTGTATGTGTGATGTGTATTGGCCAAATTTTTGAGATTTCACACGAAACTAGTCAAGATAAATCGGCGAGTGTTTGGGGTTTTGATCTAGTTTCAAAATGGCGACGTTTAATTCTACATCTGGATGTTGACTGAGATCTTGAAAAGAAAGTCTTAAGCTGCATATTGAAGTTTTAAATGTACTCTTAACTCGTAGGCTTTCGCGGCTGGTGTGTCCATAATCTAGTTATTCCGGTTCACACCGCGTCGAAACATCATAGTAATTTGCTTGAAATATTTCGGTCTCGCTGTGAAGTACCATCTTCAGCCACAGATTGGGTTACACATTAACCTACATTATAACTGAAAATCTAGTGATCCCGTGGCGAAATGGTATCGCGCGCGACTCCCTTGTGTGGCGTAGGTTCGATCCCGGCAGTAATCACCAACGAGTTTTCAAGTGACTATCTGGTACAGGACGTGGTAGTGAGCACTTTGTAGTCCTAACTTCACCACGTTAAACAAGACAAACTTAAACTTTTTACAAGTACGCGTAGAAATGTTACATGTACACACACATAGTGTTGAAGGCTATCATTGTCCAGTGTATGCACGAGGTCTACTGTTCACAGAACTGATACAAAGGATGGCCTACTTGTCCACTTCATCAGGTAGAGTACTTACCCGGCAATATCGGTGTACTGAGATTGCTGCTTGATATTATATAGTCACTTTGACCGGTCTCGTCATGTCTAAGTAGGCTGACGTTTGGAACTTCGATAATCAACAAAGTGTTGGTCAAAATGTAGCCCTTAAATAGTGGGTTTATAATAAAATGGAATTAATTAAATGAATATTTTAACGTATGAGTATGTTTCCAATAAATGCACGACGAGTATGTACGAAGAGGTAAAGTTTAGTGTTCGCCTTACCTTCCAAAACGTAGTTTTAGGTGGACAAAATAGTAAAAAGGTCCTCTCTACCTTTACCTAGCGTCACCGTATAGTCACTTTACAAATTGTAAGTGGTGACTGAGGGGATCGAGCCCTCTCCACCGAAGCGATGAGCTCCGGAGTCTCGCGCGATTCCAATCCGCCACGAATACGCTAAAATAGTAGAATCTTGTTCACTAACAATGGCAAACTTACGCAATAATATTTTAAACTCGGCAAATCAATTAATCGAACAAAACGTATTTTAAGGACGAATTAAATAGTTGGTATTTAGTCGTAAAACAACTAGGTCCGTCATACAAACTCGTACATCAAGTTGATCATATATTTTCTACTTTATTTATTAAATATACGAGTACAATTGAGTTTTACATTACATCAATTGATTCAAATATGACCACAGTAAAATTAAATATCTCTAAATATAACTCTTAGGCTTTCACGACTGGTGTCACAACTATAATCAAGTTCTTCCGGTTAACACTGCGTCACAATATCATTACAATAAGCTTGAAATATTTCTGTCTCGTTGTGGTGTATCATCTCCAGTCACTGACTAGGTGAAGCATAAAGTTAATAGCCGATCAGTGAAGATAATACTCCACAGCGAGACTGAAATATTTCAAGCACATTATTATGATATTTTGACGCGGTGTTAACAGTAGTAACTAGATTCCACTCTCTTAATCATGACGGTGTTCACATACAGGTAAACACAGGGTTCATAACAGGGCAGGTATTTATATCAGGCAGATGGGAATGCGTCTGAAGTCCAACAACATTGTCCAACAGCAGCGCTGCCAACCTTAGAACAACACAATCCCGTCCCGTCCCGCCAGTGTTGGCACTGTGCGTCTACAATCATAGCCTACACCGCTCCAATACACTGTTCTCTTAGATATTGAGATAAGAGACATTCTTTTACCTATAAAATTTTAGCAATACCGTAAGTGAACACATAGTTCGACCTGTACAATAGATTTTTACTTCTTCAATCTAAACAGCTCCCGTTGCTCTAGAACCTACCATTTAAAGTTGTTTCGGTTGAATTATTTTGTCGGAACTTCTGCTTTTTGACATTCAGAGCACTGGACGGAAATTGAATTTTTTCAGGTTTTTTAGGATACAGGAAGTAAACAACTTTCTTATTTCAAAACAAATACAACTATTAACAGTTGTAGTTTGTTTACTTTACAAACCCATAAAGTAAATAAGGAAAATCTGAAAAAAGAAATGTAAACAATTACTAATAGTGTATAAAAAGTTTTGTCTAAATTAAAATAGATAAATGACAACTTTTTCTTTATTGAAAATTTACTAAGATTCGCCGTAGCGCATGTGGCTACGTGTCGGTTATGTTCATTTACTCATGTGCTTTATTCTATGTGATCATAGTCGTGCATAGTAAATTAAGAACTTTATCAGATTCTCAGCTTGTATACATTCCTTTGGTTTAAATATTATGCGGAAATTGTAAATAGTTTTGGTGAAGAAGAAGAACACAACGTTTCCAGATCTGGAATCCATCCTCGTCTCCTAATACTTTGTGCTACGTTTTACGTTATTCTTTGTTGGTAGAATACCTGCAGTTTAGCCAGACTCAAATTATTGGTTACTTAGGAAAATATATCGTTACCTTATTCACAGGAATAAAACTGAATTATAAATATTTACTTTATAATATTCTTTATTTCCAAGTAATTTAATATCTTCTGGATTTCTGTGTCCAAGCTTTCTATACCATTCATGAATACACCCATATGTGTGTGTTTCACATTGTACTTTCATGGCATTTCCTTTGCCTTTCTGCAAAACCAACTTGTATAGGTTCGATTCTAGTGTGGCTGTGGCCACTAATGTGTTTTTCTTAAAAATTGAGCATTGATTCTCCTCAAAAACTACTTTGAGACCCTGTTGTGTCAATTTTGCGACTGAAATTAAATTTCCTTTTAGTTCAGGTACAAACAAAACGTTCTTTAATCTTTACGGTAATGTTTCTAACTGTTGAACCATTACAGCATTTCAAAATACCTTCCCGAAATCCACAATGATGAGTCTATGGTTGAAATAGATTTCAAAAGGAAAATAGAAGATGAACAGAACGTTGAGATTCCATTAATTACAGATCAAGAACAAAGGAGGTCTGAAAGGTCTACTAAAGGAATAAAACCTCACAGACTAATAGAAGAAGAGGGTAAATTAGTGAAAGAACACTCTGACGAACCCAGAAACTATAGTGAAGCAATGACAAATAAAGAAAAAGATAAATGGATTAAAGCCATGGATGAAGAGATAAATGCTTTTGAGAATAATAAAGTTTGGGAACTGATAAAACTACCAGAAGGAAAGAAAGTTGTTGGAAGCAAATGGAAGGGAAAATCAAAATGGAATATTGTCCAACGAAAGATGTCGCAGGTATGCTCACAAAACCATTAAACAAAATCAAGATACACAAGTTCAGAGAAGACATTGGAGTTATTGACTAACTCAACTTGTTGAAGCAAATTAACGTTTAGTCTTTGAAGGGGCGTGTTGTATTCTATGCAATGACTATTAGTTAATTTGATTTTGAAACATATGTTTAGAGCATTGTAGTTTTGTTTTGTTATCATTCAGATTAAGGTATGTGTATAAGATGGATGTAAAGAATATTATAAAGTAAATATGTATAATCCAGTTTTATTCCTGTGAATAAGTTAACGATTTATTTTCCTAAGTAACCAATAATTAGAGTCTGGCTAAACTGCAGGTATTCTACGAACATTCACTTGAAAACGGGATCATATTACAAATCCCGAAACGTCTTTTATGTTCCCTAAAAAGCTATGGAAACGTCCGTAGTAGTTTTCAACCTCATAAATACTACCATCATCAGCATTAAACTTCAAACAAAGAATCGGTATTAATTGCTGTTTCAAAGCGGTATTTGTTAGCGGCCATCTGTTGCAGGGTTTCCCCCATTCGTGTTTGTATACAGTATATAAATATAGAAACATAATAACGTTGCGTAAGGTTGGCAATACTGAACAGGTGAGGCAGATCGCGCGCTATTTGTGTGGCCATATTTCCCTATTACTGGAGTTTACAGACAGGCTTGCGTGTAGTACTAGCTCTTAGCTTCCAGTCTTAGCTTTAACATTCAAACAGTATCTGTAGGTTTAACTTATAATCATTGGTATATAAGTAAATAGTTTGTGTTGTAACAAATTATAACGGAGTAATTACAGTTTTCCTGAACACACTCCTCCATTTGTAACATTTGAGAAACGTGTAAATAAGGTTTGTGCTCAAGAATACTTTAATTACTCCGTTGTTACCTAACGCAGCACAACAAACTTGGTCTTAAAATATTTATAACAATATTTGCCACGTATTTTTAATTTTGTGTATTTACCATACAGTTTAATAGTTTTGAGTTATTAAGCTTAGAAAGTTTAATATAACTGCTTTTTTTAACCGGAAGTAAAAATTAGTAAATTTAATTGTTTTAATATTGGTTTTAATCATACGAACAGGTGTGAACAGTTTTAACTTTATAACTTAATTCGATGAGCACCACATACTCGTACACTACACATCCAAAACCTGTACAATAAATATTCAAAGAAAACACACGGATATAAAAACTTCTTTTAAAACCAACAATCAATTAAAATCACAATTACCAAACCTTTAAGAAAAAATTGACCAAATCAAAATGTCAGGAATATACCGTTATGAACCTATTTATAATGATCTAAAGTCATTCGACAAAGTAGAAACAAGGTATATTATACAAAAACATTATCTGGATATCTGGACTGATTCTCGTTGTTTTAAACTATATTCTACATGGCAATTACGGATTTTCCATTTTCCCACTCATAAAAACGTGACATACATCCAAAAATTAAAGTCATTTTGTATTTGAACTTTTGTGTTTTTTCCGAAAAGGTGGTCAGCGAAGTCAACGCAGTACTTCGTCACTTTTCTAACAAAACTTATTTCAAAAAGATCTAATGAAAATTGTAGGCGTAAGATGTCTCAGAAAAATGCTTATTTTAACATTGTTTTTATGGGACAAAAACGCTTAAGAAACGATTAAACATAAACACGTAATGACTTCACCACAGGCCAGAAACCCAACATGTAAAGAAAATTGCACTCGCAAATTTTATGACTCTACAGTCGCAGTATTGCACGATTAGTTCGTTGAAAACAATTACTTAACGTTTTGGCACGATAAACCAGAGCCATGAAAAGTTTCAGCGTTGTTAGTGACCCTAAGCACTCAGGAACTTATTACTTTTACACAAAACCATTTAGTGTATATTTAAAAGCCCTTTACAACATGTCTAGGAACGGGCCTTGGAAGAAGGCACTAATGTTTAAAAGTATGTTTGTGTAACATTTCATTTAAAGAGCATATTTAATATAAAACCGCAATAATTTAAATGCTTCTTTCTAAAGCTTCTTAGTCATATTAACTCCTTTCTTTGGAGTTCTTAGGATGAAAGCTGAATCATTCACTAAAACTTTAAAGAATATCCTCTCCGTTGGTTTTGCATAAATAGGTATGATTCACCGCGTCGGGAACTTTCCAAAGACTTTTTTAGTCATTTTAACTCCCTTTTGAGGAGAAACTGATTCATTACACAAAAATCTAAAGGATTTTCTTCTTTTTTACCATTCTGTAGGTACTTTTGTGATCTTTGCTATAATCAGCAAAATGTCCTGTTTCATAAAAACAGGACGTAGAAATTAGCTCCTCTGATTCAATGAAGTTTTTAGGTGTCATTATTGACAAACATATTAAGTTTCATGAACACATTGATCATGTAGCAAAAGAACCGTCATCAGGAATATTCGTACTTAGCCGTCTTTCAAATTTTCTGCAACATCCCACCTTATTAGCAATATATTACGGCCTCATTTTTCCTTTTTTAATTACGCTGTTCCAATTGGGGAAGTGAATCAACTAGGACAAAATTGTTATTTATACTGCAAAAAAAGCTATTCGTACCATTTTTAATTTGAAACCTCGTTCATCCTGTAAATCCACTTTCCTAGAAAATAGAATATTAACATTCCCATGCATTTACATCCTTGAATCCTTGTCATTCCTTATGAAAAACCGTAAGAATGTTTTCCCTAAATCCGTCTAACCCCGATGACCTAAGAACCCGATCAAATTGACAAATACCCCATCATTTCATAAGACAGCTTTTTTCGAGAGGTCTTTGACGAGTCAAATAGTAAATTCAAAACAAAATCAAAAACAAATTGTCAAAAGTTCAGTTCTGAATTAAAAATATTATTGATGGTAAATGGTTTTACTGTGTGGAGGAATTAAAATATTATTTTAAAAATGATGTTACACTAGTTTAACAATTTTAAGCTTTAACTACTTATTGAAATGACGCATGCTCATGTACTGTAAATATGTATTTATGGCATAATAAAGATAATTTGATTTTATTTGAATCGGTCAGTCAGATCCACGGCTGTGATTGTTCGTGTACTGCTCAAAGCCAGCCGATGCGGCTGTCTGGCGGCCAGTCAGTGTGCAGCTGTCTTTGGCCGTAGACAGCTTGATCTCTCTATTTATTTTTATTATTTTTTAAAGGTTGTTGTGCATTCTGTTTTGATGGCTACTTGTTACAAAATTAAGTATGTTCAAATAAAAAAACACACAACAAAAACAGAACAAAACCAGAGAAAACTAATTGGATTTGATGATTGGTCAAGTTGCGCTGATTACTTTTAGGCTGTACATTTTCTATGATCTTATTTTATGTTTATGGTAATTTTTCACCTGCGGACGGGATCAGATTCCTAATCCCGAAACGTTGTGTTCTTCTTGTTAACTCAAAACGATGGAACACGTCCGTAATAATATTTCAATAATGGTTCACACTTCCAGTTTCAGGAATCGATTAAGTTCACAATGAATAAGCTAAGTTCACAATGAATAATCTAAGTTCACAATGAATAGCTAAGTTCACAATGAATAAGCTAAGTTCACAATGAATAAGCTAAGTTCACAATGAATAATCTAAGTTCACAATGAATTAGCTAAGTTCACAATGAATAAGCTAAGTTCACAATGAATAAGCTAAGTTCACAATGAATAAGTTAAGTTCACAATGAATAAGCTAAGTTCACAATGAATAAGCTAAGTTCACAATGAATAAGCTAAGTTCACAATGAATAAGCTAAGTTTACAATGAACTTTGTAAGATCCAGTACTTCAGCCGAAGTTTGCTTGTTATTTGCTACGTATTGCCATTATTCACTCTGAGTACATTTTCTTGATCTCCTGAGTTCTTCAGTCTACGTTTAATGAACTCCGAAGATTCATTAGTTGCTCTGTAGAACCCGAGATGAAGCCTTTGACAATTTGTTTCAATCCAATAATTCGTTATTTCAAATATTTATGAAGGAAGATTTGTGCCCACAGTTTTGAAAATTAGCGGCTGCTTTTTAATATTGATATCACATTGAAATGGCAATTAAAACATTTAATACCGTTATTTCCCGTGTACCATAATTATTATGAGTATTTAATAAAGTTTACCACGTGCCCAATAGCCACTTTACCGAGGTAAAAAAGACAAAGTAAACCGTGCGTACAATTTGTATAACAAATTGCATCCTAACTACGTTTTTATGAGATTTTACAACTTCTAAGTGGTTCAAACTGATTTTCACCTTTAATATACAGTCTTTCACGATTGTATACCAATGTTACAGTTCAATATGAAGACAAGTTTAACAAAATAAGGTCACCTGACCTTGTAGGTACTATCCGTCGTTCAACGAATCCAAATCAACTTCTCAAATCCATCTTTTAGGCGTGCTCTTGCCATTAAACTGTAATTTGATAGAGTACCATCTTGTTGTCATTTAAAAATTGTAATAAAATGATTATCAAAAATAAACAACCGTTCCAATATCATACAGAATAGTTGTATCTGAAAAAAAGCATGAGTGATGCTATGGTGGTATATAAAGTATTGTTTGGTACAGTGACTTTTGGGACACCCGGCATATTGAGTAGTTTCATACCTTATACTGCTGGAACTGAAATGTAATTAATCAATAGTATTTAAATTGTTCGAATTTGTTATTCGATTTATCTGCATTTAAATATATTCGAGTGTGAAAATCTCTTATCCCTAAAACACGGACAGTGAAATGACCAAGCATGAAACGAGGATAAACCAATCAGATCCTAACAGTATGGCAGCCATAACTCGACCACGCTGAATCAGGTTATGCGATCAGCATATTTACGCTAATTGAAATTATTGACTAACTGCTGGCGAAATTGTTTGACCCAAATAGTTTGAATCGGAAATAAGCATCGGGTGCAAAAGACGTAGTTGTTTGTTTTTTCTTTTTTGCTGTTTACGCCAATGGCATTTTTAATGAGTGATTTAACTTGGGTTTGTGGGCATCACAAAACGCGTTAAGGGAAAGCGGTCCAAACCCTTGTGCCTGCGCCGGGAATCGAACCCGCAACCTTGCGCTTTGCAATCCGTGACTCTACCCACTGAGCCACGGACGCAGGCAACCGCTACGGTGTTGCTAGTGATTATAGAAACACGCTCAATTTAGTTAATTAGTAGTGCTAAAGGTGTCCCTTAGAAACAATCCAACAGAGAGTTTGGGGGTGATTATTACAGCTCAGTGGTAAAGTGCGTGTTTCGCACCAAGCCGACCCAGGTTCAACTCCCGGCGCGGCAGGAACAACTTATTTCGATTGTCGGAAGTCACGTTAAGCCGTTTTTCTATTCCAATGATGGCCGTTGGGCTATTAATTACGACTTAATCTGGCCCTAGTTTATAGTTTGACTGGGACTCGTGGCGTGGTCCTGTAATCTAGCTTCATGGAGGTCAGGTTTTGAGGATGATATAGGTCTAAAGCGGCTCAGATAGTCTCAGTGATCATCTGATGATACCCGCATCAACTCCCACCATCATTTAGACATATCAGTCTCTCACCTGCGTGGTTCGGAAGTCACGTTAAGCCGTTGGTTCTTGTATTTCCATTGGTCATTGGGCTATTAATTAATGACCCATTCGGAAGAGTCGGCCTTAGTTTGTAACAAGACTACACCTCATCATCCATCAAAACACTGATCAACTCACCATTAATCATCGTCCCGGGTCTGGGTCTTACCATGCTGACGGCATGAATATCTTATTTTTCCAAAGGAAATACGATAATACGAGCTAATAACATTACGAAGCGAAATACGACGAGAAGAAACAAGCGAAAACTAACGTCTAGCTAAATCCATTTGTTTTAACGCCATAATGACCTGCTACATCACAATGTACACGGTTCTAGGACAAAGTTGTTGCTACCTGCGCTACTAAGAGGTTCGATGAGTTATTATGTGATGTTAAATCAAGAGGTAAATTTCTAGTTTCAATGTTGGCAAGACTCCAGCTGGCAGCGCGCACGGCAACAATACCCACTTCATCACAGGCCGGCTCTTGGCGGGAACACTGCTTATACAACACGACGTACGTACCTCAGGCTAGAGGCTGCCGCAGTGCCGACAACCGTAGCTAAATACACCATAATATGGCGGTGTAAGACTATGACACTTCAAGAATTCGTCCATAGCATCTAGAATTCTTTGAAGCTCATTATGAGGAGCCACGAAACTCAATCTCAATAAACAATGACAATATGCAGACATCGGCTCAGCACAATATGAGAAGAGATCACAATACACTGGGATCGACAACTGACATTCCTGTCATCATCACTCGACAGGAAGCCAATCACGCTAAAGACATAGGACACCCAAACCAATCATTGATGAGACCACACTTTGTTTCATGGAAAGGGGAGATGCTGCTGAGGGAGAAGAAAGAACCGAGAGGACTAGGGACAGACGGTAGAGAGTGTGAGAGAGGTGTGAGTGGTCGGCCGACCCATTAGGTCAATTATGTAGGTAGATAATAGATCAAAATTGTAATTAGCTTATAAAAAGAGACAATTTAGTATGGAGTTTTTCAAATTTATTAGGCTTGATTTAACAGTTAACAATAATGTACTAACATGAAAGTTTCTAGAGATCAAAGTAGAATGATCATTATAAGAACATAAATTACCTAAATTTGTACTTGTAGAATTTATGAAGAATCAAATGAAAAGTCACATGATGGGGTTAAATAAATATTTCAGAGGGTCTCCCCCTCCTACCCCAATTTGGTGGGAGGCGAACCCCCAAAATATTCTTAAAAGTACTTCAGTTAACCCTTAATACATATGCCAAAGCACGTTAAAAAATGTTCCTTCAATCAAAAGTTAAAGGAGGGTTCGGACTTTTTGGACACCTGGTATATAATTATGTGTTGGGAAGATCAAAACTGTTATCCGTTTTCCGTGACGTTTCGTTCTCTCTAAGACGTTTCGTGACTAAAGATGATCTAAAAATCCACCTCGCACACCAAGCCGCTGCACGGTTAAACTCCACATTAAATCATTGTGAAGGCCGACAAGGTGTCAAAGTTGAATAATGTCGTACGTTGTCACTTAAAGCAACATTACAGGTTTTATGTGGGAAAAGGACGCAGAAGTGAATAAAAACTAGTGATGAATATTGAATATGTGCGCGCCGACACGGTCGCCTCGGGCCCACCACATAAAGCACTCTCGCGCTCGTACCCGTGTGTGCAGAGTTGACTCCCCAGAGTGCCACAAGGGACTGTATTGTCACCACTTCTGTTCAAATCAATTCATAATCTCCATTAGTTCTACTCTTGTTAACACGATTTTGCATTTTATCCAAAATAGGGGGTCTGTGCTATAAAAACCTTGTTTATAATCCGACTTTGATTAAAACATTTGCTATACACAGTTGTGACACAGTACCCAACACGTGTACCAAAATTTAAAAAATCAACAGCAGAAGCCCTTTTCCGGAAGGATTATTTCCGGTGGACCGATTGTAATGTTTGTGTTATGTTTGAGTTTTCACCTTTATAAGGGACCAGCTTCAATATTCGAAACGTCGTTTATCTCAACCACTAACTATAAAAAACGTTTATAATAATATTTCAAACTCAACAATTTTAATCTTGTAAAAATGTTGACTATAAAATAGTTTTTTTAACGTATTACCGTATCTTATGATGATTTCGCTATAAAAGAAGTAGTAAACCGCTATGCCTTGGCAAACTAAATAAAAATGTGTTACGACAACTACCATACCGGTACGCGAAGCTTTACTTAAACCTAAATAATACTAAATGGCGGATCCGTGGCCGGTTGGAATCGTGCGCGACTCCTGAGCTTATCCCTCCGCTGGCGCGGGCTCGATCCCCGCAGTCACCACTACATAAGGGGACCTAACCTAACTTCGCTTTGTTAAACAAGACAAACTTCCCCTTTTTAATATTAAATAGTAACATGCCCTTGGTTAGTCCATATGTGTAACCGCATAAATACAACTCTTCCAGCGGGAAAACATGAACGTAACTACGAAGTGCGTAGGTTATTTATGCACCATTGACAAAGTTGCACACTGCACAGCTGACTTGCGCAGTTGACACACTTGTCTCTGTCAGTCAGCTGGCGAGTGACTGCAGACGACAATCGGTGCAGCTGAGAGTCTATTTACAGACAGCAGCTGATTGTCTAGTGTCCAGTCATCGCGCCAGCCGCAGACACAGCTTACCTTACACAAACCTCCAAGAAATAAATAAATAAATGCATAATTTTTTATTGCAAAACATTTTACATTGCATGGCTATCGTACAATGGGCGTGGCCATAGCACAGTAGTGTAGTATAAAATCAGGCCGGATTCGACTCCCGGGCGCGGTGATAACTTTTCACGATGGCCACTCCGCGTGGTTCAGAAGTCACGCTAAGCTAAAAACATTCCTTTTCTTCTGAGGCACCACAAGGGGGGGTTGTATTTTAAAAAATTAAGCCCCCGGTTTTGGTCGCGGATGGGTGACGCAAAGTATGTCAAAACAAACTTTAGAATTCCATAAAAACATTACCTAAAGGGGTTTTAAAAACATTTCCTTTTTCAATAGTTAAGGTGGGTAGGGGAGCATTTAAAACTCACCCCGTATAATCATATACATTGAGTGATTAATTTATTGTGTAAAATATTATAGTTATTAAATCATAAATTAACCAAGAATTACGCCTTACTATATTTTGTAATCAGTGAATAGAGCACATTAGAGTAGCGTGTCTCACGAGCCGTGGTGTTTTCACCTTTATCCGACTCCTCCGAACTCTCACCTTTGCTAAAGTTCATCTCGCCTACTGCTCTGCTGAGAGTTGTTCAGAGTCTGTTGTTTCTAGTGGATATCAGTTTTCCACCTGTAGCTTTGTAGCTTAATTGCCATCAGTTACAGTAAACAAACAATACAGTGTGAACCAAGAAAGGTACTAGTCATTTTATGGTAAGTATTTCTTGTATTAGCTATACTATATCACTATTTGAGATGCCGATCACTCTCATGAGGGTATTTTAAGGCAAATATGTAGTGAAGGATGAGTGTGATAAGTGGTAGTAA
This sequence comes from Matsumurasca onukii, assembly GCA_018831715.1. Classification (NCBI taxonomy): domain Eukaryota; kingdom Metazoa; phylum Arthropoda; class Insecta; order Hemiptera; family Cicadellidae; genus Matsumurasca; species Matsumurasca onukii. The sequence goes on from CM032060.1 coordinate 53,100,994, forward strand.
TGAGTTATGAGGTGTAGTCTTGTTACAAACAAAGGCCGACTCTTCCTTAGAATGGGTCGTTAATTAATAGCCCAATGACCAATGGAACTACAAGGACCAACGGCTTAACGTGACTTCCGAACCACGCAGGTGATGGTCTGATATGTCTAAACGATGGTGGGAGTTGATGCGGGTATCATCAGATGATCACTGAGACTATCTGAGCCGCTTTAGACCTATATCATCCTCAAAACCTGACCTCCATGAAGCTGGATTACAGGACCACGCCACGAGTCCCAGTCAAAACTGACACATCTTAAACTGAATGCTTGCTATGTTTCCGCCGTTGAGTATGACATACTCCAAACGTTATAACATGTTTGCAACCATTCCTGTACATTCTAGAATCTAGAAGAACATCCATTAGAACTTATGTATTGTTTAGCTTCAGACTTTAAATACTCTGCGGTAGTGGCCTGACACTATCACAGCACCAACAGCTCTGATCAAAAAGCCGAATTATGTCTTTTTGCTTATGACACTTAAGCAACACTAATTAATAAAGAAAAATAATCTCTTGAGATTGATATGTTTCTGGAAATAAATTCCATAAGTCAAATGGTTTTCCAATAATCTTCTAAAAACAAACGTACGTAAAACCTGCATTATTGAATTTTCTATTAGTGAGAGCAAACTGAGTGGTCTTCAATCATTCATAGGTGACGTAGAAATTAGCTCCTCTGATTCAATGAAGTTTTTAGGTGTCATTATTGACAAACATATTAAGTTCCATGAAGCATTCATTGATCATGTAGGAAAAAATTGTCATCAGGAATATTAGTACTTAGACGTCTTTCAAATTTTCTGCAACCTCTCACCTTATTAATAATATATTACGGCCTCATTTTTCCTTTTTTAAATTACCCTGTTCCAATTTGGGGAGTGAATCAACTAGGACAAAATTGTTATTTATACATTTAAAATATCAAACTGTCTAATAAAGTAAAATTTGTAATTTATTAGAAAGTTTGATATTTTAAATTTATAAAGAATCTAATAAGATCCAGCTCTTGAAGATATTTGTTATTTATACTAAAAAAAAGCTATTCGTACCATTTTTAATTTAAAACCTCGTTCATCCTGTAAATCCACTGTTCTAGAAAATAGAATATTAACATTCCCATGCATTTACATCCTTGAATCCTTGTCATTCCTTATGAAAATCCGTAAGAACTTTTTCCCCGAAAATCCGTCTAACGCCTATGACCTAAGAACCCGATCAAATTTACCAATACCCATCATAAGACAGCTTTTTCGAGAGGTCTTTGACGAGTCAAATAGTAAATTTATACAACACTCTCCCAGCTTGTGTAAAACAAATTCAAAATTGTCAAAGGTCAGATCTGAATTAAAAAAAAACATTGATGGTAAATAGTTTTTAGTGTGGAGGAATTTAAGGATAATTTTAAAAATGATGTTACACTAGTTTAGCAATTTTATTGAAATGACGAGTGCTCATGTTCTGTAAATATGTATTTATGGCATAATAAAGATGATTTGATTTGACAAAATGATTTGATTTGATTTTCAGGAATGGTTGCAATCATGTTAAGGTATTCCATACATATGTAACACTCAATGGCGGAAAACATCTTGAGCATTTACTTTTAAGATATCAGTTTTTTATAGCTAATAAAAGAAATACTTACCGTAAAATGACGAGTACCTTAATTGGACCACCCTGTATGTTTCCTAAAACGGGATTTGATCAGTGAATGAAGTCTGGAAAAGAATTAAAAAACACTAACCTTGTAAGAAGCAAAATACTAGAAAGAAATACACCACTACAGACAGGGACTACTTCAGGTAACAGTTAAACAGGAATGTTATTGATTTGATTTATTACTATTTTTCACTGTAGACCCACTCGAACCACGCGATGCATGATAACGGCATCTTGAAAAGTTGGGTTTTCTTTGTGCTCAGGCTTGCTTCATTCTTTAGGAATGAGCTTTCTTTCTTTCGTCAGTCCAAACTACCCCTTTCCTTTTAATAACTTACTTCCGATATTCTATTGAGAATTAAAGTCACTGCTGCATTAAGAATTCTGGTCATAGGGTCTTGTCGTAGTGTCTGAGTTTTCCGTTCGCACATTTTCAAATCCTGCCTCTTGGATAATTTCTCGACAATATTTAGATCGATTCCTTTTTAAGTTTTACTGGTTTTTACTATTTATTATTAAGCAAGCTATTGTCAGTTCATAAACTATTTGTTCACCAAAAACTTTACTGTTTAAAAGAAACTCTTCTTAACGTCCGGGAAAAACAACAACAACAAGATTTATTGTCAACTATTAATACAAACAAGTTTGTTTTATGTGACATAACAAAAAATTTAAAAATACAATACCACTGGTAATGACTTAGATATATAGAGAAAAAACACAAAAGAATTAACATTAAAATTAAAATTTAAGCCTCCATGAATTCTCTCAAATTATAAAACGAATTTTGATATAAATATTGTTTTAGGTGTGTTTTAAATATTTTTAAATCTTTATTTCGTAAAGTATCAGGTAGGCGATTAAACAACTTCCTACCAGCTTCAATTGGTAGTTTGTCGAACATTTGAAGCCGATGGTAAGAGGGCTTGATTAAATTTTGCTTTCTTAAGTCATACACAGTCTCAGTACTACAATCACAAAGGAATATTTAGATCTAGAGAACAATAAAGTTTCTAATATGTATAATGAGTGCACTAGTAAGAAAACAAACATTATCACCTGTTTCTGCCAGCGTTTGAATATAACACTTTCCCAATTACAAAACATCACGTTCGAATTAGGAAATAAAATTGAACTGTCAAGACGTACAAGTTGGTTTTGTAGGAAACTTCCCAGGAAAATTAAAGTTGCATGCATAATTCTCCCTGACTCGACAGACAACAATGGTGAAGCGTTTGATTGTTTGTCTTCTAACAAGCCTGTCTCAGCCAAATGAAGGCACAAAGATCAACAGTTGAGAGTGGCAGTGTGGGTTAGGGAGGGGGGTGTTTGGGTTCACCCCCTCCCCCTCACCACTCTTCAACCCAACCCTTGTACACGAGACCTGAAGAAGACAACCCAACTTTTAAAGTCCACTTATTTCTTCGTTTATTGACTTTGGGTAAGGCTCAACTTTTGAATGTTTATTTCTCGATAAGTTTATACTTTCATGACCACTCCGACGTTTTCAACTTATCTAGACCGTTTTAAATTTCTAACTCTATTGGAGTGCTTTGGGGTTTGTTGTTGACGATGTTACAATTTTTAGGATATTACGGACGCTTTTCCGTCGTTATTGAGTGAACAAGAAGAACACGCCGTTTCGGGATTTGGAATCTGACCCCTTCTTCAGATAACTTTTCCGTCAGAACGTAGAACTCGAATTGTCGTAGTAAATATTTTATTTTGCAAGAAAGTTTAACGTTTTAAATTGTAAGTGCTGCAACATGTCTCTATGCCACCACTGACACACTTTTCCCACTTTTCGCAAATTTTCCCATGTTAAATTCCCTATCTTGGATAGAGGCCACTCGGGATAGTAACTTCAACAAAGACAGCATTAAACTTTCAAGAAGCTGTCAATCAGTCCTGAAGAAGTCATTCCGATAGTGCCACATCCAATGGGAACATCGATAGTTGGCATCCCTGCACAAACGAACGGTTAGCAGCCCTGTTACCAATAGGATAGCAGACAGCAAGTATTTCGGTTTCAGCTAATCAGTGACTAAAGATAGTACTCCACAGCGATACCAAAATATTTCAAGCAAATTAAATTTATGTTTGATGCAGTGTGAACCGGGAGAACTAGATTATTTTCCTATAAGAGTGGTCGGTGCCTCAAAGTAAAGTATAGTAACCACAAAACGGTTCATAGTGATGTCGTTGAATTTGTGTTGAAATTCCCCTTCTTTCGATATGCCTCAGGGGTTGTATTTAAAAAATCTGGGGGCCTGTGAGTGACGCAAATTACGGCAAAACAAACTTTAGGATCCTATAGCAATGTTACCGAAGGGGGTTTCAAAATATTTTCTTTTTCAAAAGTTAAGTGGTGGGGGAGCATTTAAAACTCACCCCGTATGTATATAAAGAGTTGAAGAATTCTCAAAACGGGGGTCAGGACTGGTGCTTATTTCACCAGGTCCCCGGGTCTGGGTCCTACCACGCTGCCGACATGAATATCCCATTTTCCCAAAGGAAATATGCTAAAACATCCACGAGTGCGATTCACTCACAACAATCGGGCGGAAGAGTGAAAGTTGCAAGGGTGAGTTGCAAGTTGGCCAGCTTCGTGTCGGCGTCGGTGCTTCATTTCCTGCGTTTAATTACTTCCTGTTGAACCTTGTTACAGTTCTGCATCAAACAGCTGAACTTTAATCTCTGCTAATCACAGCTGATGATTAGCAAGTGATTAACATCGTGCTGCTCAGTAGATTACTCAAATTAGATTACCGGCTGCGACTTCTTACACCTGGCTTGTGACTTGCACCAGTCGTGTACAACTTTGTATCTTCTGTAGACGTTAGATTCAGGACACCTAATCGTCCGGTTTTGATGAAATTAAAAATAAATATGTATTTTGTTATTATAAACCTATTTTATTACTGTTAATTATTTATATTTATTTTATTATTGTTAATTATTTATACTTATTTATTATTGTTAATGATTTATACTTATTTCATTGTTGTTAATTATTTATACCTATTTATTTATGTGAATTATTATACTTATTTATTGTTATTAATTACTATACTTCTTTAATTATGTTAATTTATCAGTGGAGATTCAAACTATTGTATTTTACTCATATTATCCAAGATAGTATTTAGAGTCCAGTTGCATGTTTGGCTTGACCCTTAGCATGTAAGCCCATCCTAATTATTTATGTAGTTCTATAACGAAATGTATATGTTGAAATTGGTTTCCGACCGTTGAAAGACAATAAATAAATATACATTAATATACCAAGGATTATTAAAATCCATTATATCGTTTCAAAATGACGGCCGAAATAGTGATTTAGCAATGGCAGCGGACTGAGTAGGCTAGTCCGATTTTGTTGAAATTTAAAATGTGTTTTCCCTTCATGATAAGTAGTACAACCTCCAGTAAAAAAACAACGTTAAGTTTCAGGCTAAAAGCGGAAAAGCCTCATAACACTCGTCGTAATAGAACACGAAACTGAGGCCAAGGCCGAAGCGAGGCTGTGAGTGGAGCAAATTAGAGTAACAAATTGCAAAGGAAATTCGATTCACTCATGCCAGCGGCGCTTTAGCTCTTAGCTGCGTGTCGCCCTGCTTTTACAAGCTAACTTTGAATTTAGGATATTGAACCACTAACTGTAAAGTAGAACCAATTTTTGTAATTTTTCTTGTTTACGTGTATCTCTCCTACCACTAAATATTTTCAGCCGAAATATCAGGAAATCTGTATACGTCTAAAACTTATAACAAACTTAATAATAAAACCAAAAATATTCACAGTTGGGAAAAGAGCCAATGTTTGTGATGATCTAGCTTTGCGTTTATCTTCCATATCAACTAAATTCTTCCAGAACACACATTTAAGGACTGGGGATTGGGGATTTATTATCACCCAATAACAAAATATACAAATAATAATTATAATACAAAATGCCTACTCAAGTACTTTTCTTTGCTTTGAGACACCGACCACTCTTAAGGTGACAAGTGTTTTGATGGAAGATAAGGTGTAGTCTTGTTACAAACTAGGGCCGACTGTTACGGCTTAGCGTGACTTCCGAACCATAGTGAGTATGGCCATCATGAAAAGTTATCACTGCAGCTGTGTGATTTGTACTCGTACTGATTTGGTGCAAAGCACGCTCTAAACCACTGGAGTATGGCCACCCCCTCATTGACACAAAACCAATCTTTAATAAAGCCTTCTTAATATAATCTCGGTTTAATATGCAGGGCTTTCACCTGGCTTTACCTTTGAACTTCAAAGGTGCTATTCTAAAACATAACTTTCTAAATTAAACAAAAGAGCGAACAAGTTCGTTGTTATTATTAAATTGTTAAACGAAACTTTCAGCAGTGAGTTTGGATGAAACCCAAGTTTGAAGATTTCTCGTAAATCTAAGACTAACAAAACTCTCCTCGGCCAAGTCAGGGGAACATTGCAAGTGCTTTGAGTCCAACACTGGAAAGTGGTATTAATTGAACATGTTAGGTAACTAAGGTCAAAATATGCCATTCGGTAAATGTGTGAAAATACTGTATATATACTATGTAAATACTTATAACAAATATAGTTTGCAGAAAATAACGGTATTAAATGTTTTAATTGCCATTTCTGTGTGTTTTCAACATTAAAAAGTGGCCTCTAAATTTTAAAACCGTGCGCATAAATCTTCTTTCATAAATATTTGAAATAATGAATTATTGGATTGAAACGAATCGTCAAAGGCTTCATCTCGGGTTCTACAGAGCAACTAATGAATCTTCGGAGTTCATTAAACGTAGACTGAAGAACTCAGGAGATCAAGAAAATGTACTCAGAGTGAATAATGACAATGGCAAATAACAAGCAAACTTCGGCTGAAGTACTGGATCTTACAAAGTTCATTGTGAACTTAGCAACTTAATCGATGCCTGAAACTGGAAGAGTGAACTGTTGAAATATTATTACGGAAGTTCTCCTTCGTTTTTGAGTGAACAAAAGTGCACGACGTATCTAAATATGGTATCTGACCCCGCCTTCCGGTAAAAAACCTTAAACATAACACACAACATTAGGAAAAGAGCCTAAAAATATCAGCGCAAGCTGACCAGTCACCCACCACCAAATAACCTTTATTTTTGTATTTAGTTAGTTTTATAACAATTCTAGAAAACAATTCAACACTTTACGAAATTTAAATACAAAAAGAGATATCAAGCACGTCCACGGCCAGTGACAGTTGCACACTGACTGACTGCCTGACCAGCCGCCAGGCAGCCGTTGGCTGGTTCAGAGCAGCGTACAACCAATCACAGCCGTGAATCAGACTGACTAACTGTAACAGAGAGCACAGAAAAATATATTTAGAACTGAGGAGGTTAGATTAATTACTGTAGGTGGCTTGTCTAATTTCCTGCAAGTGGTTGCTTACAAAGTGCTCTCTTTGCCTCTTTTCCTCCCCATCAACACTCTCCCCCTCCTCCCAACACTCCCCCACCTTAGAAACCCCCTCTTCCCCTCACACCCTTTCTGTTCAACCTTCATCCTGCCGCCTCTCAATCAACGCTAGATCCTTCTTTTACCACCGCCTTTTTTCAATTTATTTTCCCCACGACAACTCACTCACACTCTAAACCTGTGAAATTAATTTTCTTTGATCATTATTGTAGTCCGAAACTAAAAGTCACAGGGTAGTTATAAGTTGTTGGACACATTTTGGGATTGGGTGAGCGAATGGCCAATCGACTCGAAAACGTTAAATGCGTTTTATTACTTAGCAAATTAAAACTCGTTTTATTACTATCAAAGGAAAAAACTACTAGTACTCATTACTTTATAAGTACTAAAGGAAACTAAACCATTTCCTCGTGTTTTCCGTGGTTCGCACGCGAGGATTGGAGTGCTCATTCACAGTCCGGGCAGTCTTACCGCCATGACGGCATGAATATCTCATTTTTCCAAAGGAAATACAACAAAAAGAGCCAATGGAATGCTTTCAACCTATCACCACTATATTATGCCGAGTTAAAATCCCATTATTGGTGTTTGACAATTAGTGACAAACGTATCAAATAACAACGAAATTATCGATTTAATTCTAAATATTCTCTGCAGCTTATAAAGCAAGTACTTTGAACGTAATTTTGAATAATTCAACGTTTAAACATTTGTATGGTGGCGCTGCTAGCTCTGGGTATACGTGAGCGTTTCCACAGTAATTGTAGCTAAGAGGATTAGTCTACTAAGCAAGAACTTATGTTTACCTCTGAAATAGCGGAGTATTGATTATTATAGGTGGAAATTCAAGCGTATATTCTGTTTCAAAAAGATCGGTTCTAGTAGGGTTGTCTTGTCTGGCTCAGTTCTTTGAAGAGTCACGCGTGCCGCCGACCTTGCCAGTCAAGAGAAATGGTAGTAGCAATATTCCAACTTTGCTCCGCTCTCTCAAAAAGTGGCAAAACATGGTTTCGTAGTCCCCTGTTTCCTACGTCGTTAATGAACCAAAACGTACAATGCGGGTTTATATGATAAAGTAGGAGTGAATCTATGTTCCTTGTAGGCGAAAAAGGCAAAAACCGTTTGTGAGAAAAATATAATACACTTTTAAAATTGCCTATTTTCGGCCAACTTTAACATTTTGCTTCTAATATTGGCGTTTTTTTTAATCAGGTTGTACAAACCTAGTGACAACCTTTGAGAAACATGGAAAACAGCTTTTCTAATCTCTACATAAAAATAGTCCTAAACGGGGGACTACGAGAGTAGGTTTTGAACAACCTGTTCTGGGTGATGTATGGGTTAAAGGCGAAGAAGGCGCCGTCTAGCAATGTGAGTACAGCGAAGCACTGCGGGTATTGCGTTCCCAGACCTGCAGGCGCTAGTGTTTACTGTGCTATCAGACTTCCTCGCCGTAAGCACTGACGCCTCCCCAAGTTAAGAGGATTAGTCAACCAAGCAAGAACCCATGTTCACCACTGATATAGCGGAGTATTGATTATTTCTCTCCGGTGGACGAGGAGTAGGTGGAAATCCAAATTTATCTTCTGTTTCAAAAACATCGGCTCTAGTAGGATTGTCTTATCTGACTTGTAAGCATTGTCGACTCCCCAAGTTCACATATTATAGCAATAGAAGAAAACTTATAATTTTCCCTTTCTAACAGCATGTGTGGTCAAAATTGTTCTAAACGTTCTTAAGCATAAAGGTCAAGGTTCACCTTGTTTAACGAGGCCATATTGTTTGTATGGACTGCCTTATTCTACAAGACTAATGTATAAATTACTTTAGTAACAAACTTTTTTATTTCGTTACACTGTACACTTTGGTATAGAGAACATTGTTATCAGCGATTTCTTTCTGGCTAGTAATGTCGTCTGAAATATGTAAAATTTCAATTTAATTAGTTTATTATCAATTTGTTACTAAGTCAAATTGCCTAGTTGTACATAACTTGTCAGTGGGAGCACATGCAAATGATAATAAAAAAACAAAAATACAAAGCATGCATACTGACAACTTTAATGTTTTAAATATAAGTTTAATAGTGGCAGTTACTTTTGAGAAAACTGCGACTTTGGAAACAATTCACATTTGAGTGGTCAGAGTCATGCCCGCTGGCTGTTTGTAAGTCCACATTCCAGACAAAACTTTAAAAGTATGAAACTTTTAGCTTGCATTGCTAACAATGCTAAACATTTCAAAAATAAGACTTCATATTTAATATTTTTATCGAAAAATCTTTTAGGCGTGTTGTGCTTGCTTTAGTTGATAAACCGATCAATATTTATATACTAAAAAATCCACCAGTACCATCTTATTTCAAAATAAAAACTACTAAATTCGCAAAACAAACGTATTAACATATTTATTAAAGCTCAAGAATTGTTTTTGGCTATTGTGTGCTTTGTTTTAAATCGGCCCGGGTTCGAATCCCGGCTGCAGTAATACATTTTCACGATGGCCATTAGAGCAGTCGGTCCTGGTTTATAACAAGACTACACCTCATCATCCATCATCACACTCACTATCATTCCATATTCACCTTAAAATACCCTCTGAGAGTGTCTCAAAGCAAAGTATCAAAGAATGATTACAAATGTTTATTTTACCTAACGCGTTTTTTTATATGAAGACCAATCGAACAAAACAGGCAAGACTATGCGATAAAATTACCTAGTTTGTAATTCCTATAAAAGAATAATATTCAAGTAAGTTTTAAATCCCCCCAATCTTAACTAAAAAAACAAAACAAACAAAACAAAATTGTTTTAAAACCCCTTTGGGGAATGTTTGATAGGAGCCTACAGTTTGTTTTGACGTACTTTTTGTCACCCACCGCCAACTCAAAACCGGTGGAACCCCAAATGTTTAACGCATCTTAAAGGAAAGGGAATTTGGACACAAATTCAACGACGCAAACAAGTGGCTTTTATCTAGACTTCTTGTAATGTCCATTTAAGTAATACAAGAAATCAGGTTTGAAACGTCATGTTTTACAAAAAATTGAATTACTTTTGAAAATCTTCCAAATGTGACATCACAACCCTATAAACAATCCAATAGAGTATTTTCACGAAACACTTGTCATTAAAAAAAGATTTATGTGAAATGTGTCATTTAAACCTGATTTCTTGTAATATTTTAATGGTTATAAGAAAAATAAATCGAGATAAAGCATTTTTCTTTGCGTCGGTGAATATTTGTTGAAATTTCCTTTCCTTTGAAGTGCCACAAGGGGAGGGGATTGTACTTTAAAAAAATGGAGGGCCCCTCCGGTTTTCGGTGTTGGGTGGGTGACGCAAAGTATTTCAAAACAAACTTCTTATAAAAACATTTCCCAAAGGGGGTTTCAAAATATTTCCTTTTTCAAAAGTTAAGGTGTATGTTTAAATTTAATGTCATGAAAAATACTGTAATGTTATTGAATCGAATCGGTTTGGTTGGGTAGCAACTAGTAAGATGAGTCTCCGCTAGAGCTCAGCACCACACTGTAGGTTGCTGCTAGTTCCCGACAATGCCGCTAGATACCAGACCGAGTATGGACCAGAGATCACTACAACCAAAGACAATGTTATAGTAAGTAGATTGCGCATAGATGCCACATAGCCGAGGCAGGAAAATTAACATAGTTGCGGCAGCCCATCGGACAAACTCGAACATATGGAGCTGAGGGGGGAGAAGACGGCGGAAGATGGCAGCGCTATCTGTGCTTGGGCTGCCGGACTATGTTGATTTTGCTGCCACAACCATGTTGTATCAATGTGCAATCTACTTACCACAATGTTATCTTTGCTAAAACACATCAGGAGGAAAGATATTTTGAATTTATATATACTGTATATACATTTTTGTCGGTCAACGTAATAGCAATAGGCCTACTCATCTCGTGCTTAAAAATGTAGTGTACTCGTACTATTACTATATTACACAACTTTAATACCGGTACAAATATTTCTTCTACTTTTTAAAAAGTATTCCCCAGCTATTATCCTTCTTATTTAATTTACGGAAGTATATTTCCTACATGTTCTCAAAAACAAGAGAGCACTTTTACTTTTATTTTTAGCACTTTTGGCTATATAAAAACGATTTAAATGTTTTAAACGCTTTGTTAATCCCCAATGTAAAGGAGTTTGTCCAGTTTTCAAAGACACTAGTCTCTGAAAAACTTTAATTGAATTTTTAAAGTTCAAATCTTAAGAGACGGCTGGTTAGAGCGCCGGGGATACCGCTTATGACAAGGAGTAAAAGCAGCACGATGTTTTAAACTAGTAAATGTATTTAAACAAAAACCTTTATCACTGAAAGCGTAAAGCTAGTGAGGATGTTGCGTTAAATCTAAATCGTGTACTTTTGTCAAATAATAAATTAACAATTACATTGATAAAAACTGAGTTTTTCCATGAGACTTTTCGTAATAAAGATTTTGTTGGGCAGGAAAGTTGTACGTTTGTGCTTGTATATGCTGCAGCTTTAATGACTCTTTGCGTCTATCGAAACACTTTTCCCATTTCAATACGTAAATATGCTTAAAACATCGTTTGCAAATGTTAAATACTCTATCTCGGATGGAGTCCACCCTATCGGAGGTAAAACATAACAGATTACTTTATAACTACAAGATGTTTAACTCGTCATTTGTTTACTAGATCCAGCTAAGAACTACAACGGAACAAGTAGGGGGCAAAGGTTACAGGTTATACGCTTGGAAAGTCAAAGGTCACCTCTTCTCCATTGTAACGTACTGTAGGCCTGAATAATTAACAGCATCAATTCTTGTCCCGGAGAATTCGCCCCAAAGTGTGTCCTTTCTTCATAACGTACACTAATTCACCCCTAATGTGATTGACAACTGTTCACGATGGCCACTCTTCGTGATTTGATTCAGTTTAAAGTTGTGTACTGACAGTAAATTCATTTTACATTACATACTTTATAAATAAGTCATTTTGGTGTAGAATTGCCAACTTCAAAACCATAGTTTAACCTACCCACAGTTATTTGAACCCTTATTATACATAAATTATTTTCAAGCATTCACTTCCAACGTTGAGCTTTTTTTATTGAAAAAAGCCTAGCCTATCTTTATATTTTGAAAAGCAATGAGCTAGTGATAATCTATATTTTAAATCCGTAAAAGTAACATGCATGCAAATTGTTTAATGGTTCAATAAATAACCTTTATTGTAATTAGTTATTAAAAAGGTTACCCATCTTTAAAATTATTTAAATATTCATTTAGAGACAAGCCTAGGCCCTACCACCAATAAGATAGCAGACAGCTAATATCTCAATTTCAGGCAATCAGTGACTGAAGATAGTACTCCACATCGAGACCGAAATATCTCAAGCTAATTATTATGAAGTTTTGACCGGGCGTGAACCGGAAGAACTAGATTATAGTTGTGACACCGGCCTCGAAAGTCTAGGATTCAACTTGATAGTCAACCTTTAACAAAACTAAACATAGTTGGGTATTTTAGATTTGTGCTGAATTATCACTTCTTGGATTGGATATAGCCTATATACAATTTAACACTGGGGATTTTCTCTCTAAACTGCAAATCTCCTCTGGAGTCAGAACATCTCAAACGCAATTTGTTAAGCAAGCTGAACTCGCTGTCCTTAGCAAATTCCTAATACCTGCAATCATTGTTCTAGTGGAAGGGATTTCAATATCAATCCACCTATTATACATGTCAGTAGATTCAACAGGCGAATGTTCTATTGATGGTCTTGTCGATGGAGAGAGGAGAAGGAGGGGGGAGGTTGTATGGTTAGTAGAATGAGAGGCAAGGACTTGATGGTTCTTGCTAATGATTTGGAACACGATGATGGGTGAGGGGGTAGTTAATGATCTTGGGACCGTCTGGTCATTAGGTTCTGCTCACTTTACCAGAAGGTTTATTTGATTAAACTAAACTCTAGGCTTTCACGGCCGGTGTCACAACTATAATCTAGTGCCTATTTTAGATTAGCCATACTCTAAAAGTAATACCGGGAAAAATCAAGGAAATGCTCCAAACGTAGCTTAGAGGTCCTTAAATGTTTTATTTCCTACAATTTTTTAAAGAATTTTCGGAAAAGTTTAGGTCATATAACTTTACTAAACGCTTTTGAATTTGGATAGGAGTCAAAAACTGTATTAGTTTACAGTTTAATATTAAACCAGGCCAACACACAGCTAAGCGCTAAAGCACCGCTTGCATGAGTGAATCGAATTTCCTTTGCAATTTGATACCATAATGCTCTACGCTCATAGCCTCGCTCCGGTCTCAGCTTGGCCTCCTGTATGATCACGAATGTTTCGATGCTGTGTTTCACAGGCTCGCTCCGGCCTTCGGCCTCACATTTTAGTTTTTAGTACATATTACTTTAGGTTTCTACATATCATGAAAAGAAAATATATTTTATATTTCAATAAAATTGCACTACTTATTTCCCTTGTAGCGAAAAATCAATTTTTCGGCTGCCACTTTAAAACGACTTGATGGATTTTCAATAGTGTTAGTATATAGATGTAAAATGATAAAATACTTATGTATTTCAAGTTTCATCAAACTCAGGCAAAATTTACTGTTTTTAGATCATTAAAACCCTTTTTTGGGTGAAAAGTTTTGGGGTTCTGGTAGTCCGATTTTGCTAGTTAACGAACTTGACCAGGAAATTTAAAAAAGGAATTTATGTACCGATATTTGGTGAATATTGGACAAAAAATGCGACCCGTAGAGAGTACACTCATATATTGACTACATGTGTGTATAAAGTTTTGATAAAATGCTCAAAACGTGTTCTGAGGGTCAGCATCGGTGCTCATTTCATCGTCCCGGACCTGGACCTTACCACGAGGACGGCATTAATATCTCAATTTTCTAAAGGAAACTCGATAGTAATACTATTTATTGGTTAGAGTGTTATATTAGAACCACAAATTTCTGAACATTGTCCATAAAATAAACCAGGACGGTCCTGAACATTGATTGAAACGAGTTCAACCGCGAATGATGAGAACAAAGGTTACTTCATTTCGCGATAGGTAGATCTCTTTACACTATGATACAATGATGCAATCGCTGCATCCTTTCACAACACTGCACATGATGTCTATTACTTCAAATACGAAAACACATCTATATGGAAGATCCTATTTATGTGTTCAAAGTAGTTTTACATTAGAACATCGTGCACGAAGGTTTATTTGCAATAATTCTTCCCCTGGTGAAATGTGGCTTGCTAAATCTAATTATTGTCTTTAGGCTATTCATTGATATTTATTTGATTGCTATACCCCTTGCTGGAAGGATCTTACATTACCTGGTAAATAATCGCACAAAATAAAATTATATTTGCATCACCGTTTTATTTTTTTTAACTCACAACAATATTACCAATAAACTATATACACTTTTTCATTTTTCTGATTAAAGGTCCTGTCACACATTGCGACTTAGTAGCTGCTACCAATGATTACTAATCTACTGAATTGAGTAGATTAGTAATCATTGCTGCTACTAACCATGTGTGTGAAGATTTCGGCATGTCAACATTGCTTACCAATGAAAATATCAGCTGATTCAATGTTGACATGCTGAAATCTTCACACACATGGCTAGTGAGTCGAACATGGCTTCCTTTTCGAAATTATACGTTTTAAGAGTACAATTGGAGTTGAAAAGCACTAGAACCTGGAAAAATTCAAAGTTTTTTTGTGAAAATATCAAACAACTTATAAGAAATCAGGCTCCTCTATACACGTGTCGAAAAACTCCTCTAGTGTCCCAAATATATCATGTTTATTAGTAAAATTATTTCGAAATGTGAAAAACAGGCCGCATAAACCCATGAAAGCGCTTGGTTTGACAGTTAAAAAGAAGGCCCGTTGTTTAGCCAGTTGTTACGTGCGCGGTGTCGTGTACTCCTTGGGCGGACGAATTCAGGCTTTTCCTCGGTGACCACTGAGACACCCCCTTAATAAAAAACTAGCTTCTCTCTCTTTGCCGACTACAAACCAACTCGCAAAACTTTCAACTTTGTAACAAGGAAACCGAAAATCGAAATTGCACAAGTTGTGTTAGCGTAGTGGGTGGTGATCAATAGAGAGTGAGCCAGCCCCCTGTGGGGAGGAGAGCCGACCCCCTGTGCCACTGCAGGCAGTATGTTAGTAAACACAGTGTAGACTAGTACAGTGCGTAGCTAGGCTGTACATACTGTAGTGGTAAACATACAGTGGTCACTCATCATGTTCAGCCAAGGCTTGCTTAACGGATAATATATTCATGTTGGAAGTAACCTAGAAGTAAGTATGCGGTGTTACTTAGGTTAGTAGTATGATAGATAGGTGGGGACCATAGTAAACAGTTAGGGTGGGTTTTGTAGTAACGACTTTGCTACTCTTTGAAGGATTTCTATTCAATGATGTTTGTCCCTTGAAAGTATATTTTGTTAAATTAATCTGATGGGACAATGCAAATTTGCCGCATTTTATAGTAAAAGATTATTAATGTGCAAAATTCATGTGGTAATTTAAATCCATATTCACAGTGTAGGTAATATCGCATATAGTATCTAAAATAATAATCCATATATATTTAGTTACGGACAAGAGTAGTTTTGCTTAATTCCATTAGCATATGTGGTTAGATCAGGTTATTTTGCTTGGTTGTCGCACAAGATCTTCAAACTTAGGATTTTCAACACATACTTTAGATTTGTGAGCTTTGACACAAAACCAGGCCGACACGCAGCTAAGCGCTAAAACGCCGCTTGCATGAGTGAATCGAATTTCCTTTCCCATTTGTTATTCTTATTCGATCCTTTCACAGTCTCACTACAGTCTCCGGCTTCAGACTTACGTGTTCTTTTACAACAAGTTGTGTTACATATCGCGAAGGTAAGACGTATGTTATTGAAATCAGACTACTAAAAACGGTGTTATAGCAAAAAATAACCTTTTAAAATTATTATTATTATTTAAATTTTAAAGTTTGGTACTCTTGGAATCGAAAGAAATATAAACAGAAAAAATGAGTGAAAAGTCGTTAACGATAACTTTTTGACGTGAATTTAAATAAAAACTCCCTCGCAACAGTTCTTGAGTTGTTTAACCGGGAGACAAGTAAGGGTGTAAGATACATAAAATATGTTTTGAAAGTCCCTATTTTTTACCGTCCATACCTTGCTCGTTAGTAGGATAAGGTTTGCCGTTACATTGTCCCGGCAAGGGGAGGTGAGCGGGTCCGATTACTGACCCTTGGGGGACGGCAACTCCGTGGACGCTACTTCCTACTTGTATCGTGATCCTCCTATCAGTAACCTCTCGCTATCTGCGATATATCTCACGAAAGTGCAAAGCTAAAGTACTTGACTTCGATTTGTATAAAACTCTTCGTGTTCTTGGCTCAGCAAGTTGTATGATGCAACAAAGAGTTTCGTTACAGCAACAACGTAGAATTCCAAGAAAAGGGAATGAGCACATCGATAATTAGGACTAGTGCTTTGCCACCCTCTTCGCATTTTTTGGTAATAAACAAAATAAAGGCCAATTAGGTTTTTTAAATAAAACGTTAGTAAGTTAAAAAAGCGTATACGTTTTGGAATAATTATTTATCAGACGACGTTGTTAAAGTATTTATTTCCAACTCCACGATTGATTTTGAATTAAAAAACCAAGATATTACGAACGTTTTCCATCGTTTCTGAGTGAACAAAAAGTACACCACGTTTCGGGATCTGGAACCTGACCTCGTCTTCAGGTGAAAATTAACCTAGAACATAACCCAAAATGAGCTAGCCTAAAAGTAATCAGCGCAAGTTGACCAGTCACCCAACACCAAATAACCTAGTTTTTTCTTTAACTAATTAAAATTAACAGTCAGCCTAGAAAACAATACAAAAATGCATATGTACAAAACATTTACGAAATAAAGAACAACCTAAAGGTATAGAGAAATCAAGCACGTCCATGGCCAGTGACAGCTGGACACTGACTGACTGCTTTGGTCGAAAGTTACGAATATGATAAAAGGAACTAAAAACAACTTCAGAAATTGTATCATCGTCAACAACAAACTTCAAACAAAGAAAAGTTCGTTTAACACATCTAGTATAAGATGAAGAACAATAGATTGTTATCATGCAAATCTGAAGCTATGATGTCTAACATCATTTTACACAGTTTATGCGCGCTGTTCTGTTATATTCTATTCTAGCTATAACACGAGATTAGCAAGCCTTTTCTGCATCTAAAAACACCCTCAGAGCGTTTAATGCCTTTGGAATACGTAAAAACACCTTTGGACACGTTTCATCAAATTGGAACACACAGATTCCTGACACTAAAGTAAGATAGATAACAATTTAAAGCAGGAGGCTAATATAGTAAATGTTATTTGCACCAGAGCTTTCGATAGAAGGCTATCATCTTCAGGCTTGTTGCACCAAAAGCAAAGCTGAAGATGATAGCCTGCTATCAAAAGCCCTGGTGCAAATAAAATTTAATAAATTGCCCACCTGCTTTAAACTGGTATCCAACAAGTGTCAATATATTCACAAAAATATCACCAGAATATGAACTACGAATATATCGACCAGATTCTGAAAGTTTAGGCTCTGAAATTGGACTCCGGACTAGTCTGTTGTCAGAATTTGTCTGCAGAATCTGATGAACTGGTTCAATCTGTGATATCAGGACCTAATAAGTTTGTTCATGAAGATAGTTGAACAATGTTTAGAAGATCAGAGATCAGGGCGTTGTCTTGTTCAGTGCAAACTAGAAGATAAAGAACCCTCCCTCGTTACCTCCCTCCCGAGTGTCTTTAGTTGTTAATTGGTTGAAACAAACTTCCTTGGCTGAACTCTTGTTTTCACACCGATTCGCTTCTTTAAGTCGCCGTCTGACAAATAACTTTATTCAATTGAGAATGCCCTTTGAGTTAGAAAGCATAAAGCACAGAGACACATACCTAACAAAACTACACAAGTAGCAAACCAATGGCGTACGAAATTTACTTCTAATCGTTTACCAAGTCGACAAGTTGTTCGTCAAAACAAAAACTAAAAAAAACATTCCTCTGTATTATGTTTAATACAAACATATTGTTTAGTGGACCCGAGGTGGGTTAGAATCGTGCGCGACTACGGAGCTCATCTCTCCGCTGGTGCGGGTTCGATCCCGCAGTCACCACTTACGAAAGTGACTATACAATAACGCTAGGTAAAGGTCGAGGTTGAGTGGTAGAGAGGACTTTGCTAACCTCGCCTCGTTAAACAAGACAAACTGTTTGAACTTTGCATCTCTCATCCGCTCCTATCATAATTAAAACGATTAGTAACCGCCCATAATTAGTGAACTACTTATTTATTTAACAGATAACCCTTCTAATGGCCTCCTCTAGCTCGACTTGACAGAAACAATGGGTCCCCCAGGGCGCCACTCTGTCTCCGCTTATGTTGTCCCTTGACATCAGCTGACCTTTACGTCATCACTGACACCCCCCCCCCACCGCCACTCCCGTGTATGACACGTGATTGACGATGTTTAGTCTAGACACCGTCTACCTGCCAAGGTTTCTTGTTGTTTGTTATCTGTGTCAAACTGTCGGAGATTTTCTCTAGTAAAAGCTTTATCGTTAGGATATTAGGAATTTATTCTAGGTCATCCGGTAAACTTATAAACAAATCATAGCTTGATTAATTCGTTAGATAATTAACTTGTCTTAAACTTCAAATAAAAAGGGGGATTATTTAATTTTATATACAGTACATGTTTTGAAAATAAAATCATACTTATGACGTCTATTTGATCGTTTCATTCGTCTAATTGAAGATGCAGTGACTGCAGATGGAACTCCACAGGGAGCCCGAAATATTTCAAACGAATTAATGTGATGTTTTGACGCGGTGGGAACTAGATTATCTGAAGATGGTACACCACAGGGTGCCCGAAATATTTCAATCGAATTAAAATGATGTTTTGACGCATTTCAACCGGAAGAACTAGGTTATAGGTGTGACACCGGCCGCGATGTGAAACAGATGCTCATGTGAGATGGAGATATGCGAGTTTCACAGTTGAATCTTTGATGGAGCCTCGCTCTGAGAGATGGGGTTTTGATTCACGTCGAGGTGTTCCGACAACAACAGAGACAAATGGTTCTAATATTCTCTCATCTCTGTGCAGATTCTCGTCAAGCTTTCCACACTTTCCTTGTTCAAGCCGATGAAAAAGAAAATTGGAACATGTTCTTTTGAAAACTTACTTACTTAGAATTAATATCTAAATTAAATTCAACGTGTATCTTAATTGTGTACATTATGTTTTTGGATAGTTAATTAAAAAAACATTGGTAAAACATTTAAAAGTCTAAAAAGGGAAATTATAGTGCAACTTTTTGGTCGAACCCGTGTATTTACAGACGCTATGTCTTATTGAGCTGCACTGACGAGTTCTGGGTTTAATGTCTTAATTTGATACTGCCGACCACTCTGAGAAAATATTTCAAAGTGAATATGGGATGAAGGGTTCAAGTGTGTTGAGTGTTTTGATGGATGATGAGATGTAGTCTTGTCATTAAGACTAGGTCCGACTGTTTCCCAGATTGGGTCATTATTTAATAACCCAACAACCGATGGAATGGACCAACGGCTTAACGTGACTTCCGATCTTGAAAAGCACGGTATTTTTATACCGATTAGACGCTAATGCTTATGTCAAAATACTGAAAAGACTAGTTTTCCTGAAGATTACTAAACAGCTAAATCACTTACATCTGTGTACTAAGCCCTTAAAAGCAACAAAAATTAACAATTTATTGAAGTACTATTGCCAAGTTCTTCTAACCTATGTAAGACATACAAAAGTGAATAAATGTTCAATTTAGTTTTGTCCAGGAACTAAAGTAAAATTGTGTTAAAGTTAAGGAGCGGGTGACACAACTTATGTGTGGTTTGCCAAAGTCCTATGTTTATTTGCAGAAATAAAGACAAGAAGAAATTAATTCGTTATTAGTATTAACGTGTTGACCTAGTATTAATAACTATTTTATTCCGGGAATCAAAACAACTTAAATGTTTATCTTTTGATTTGCTCGTAAAGTAACGTTTAAAAGATTAACTGAAAACCTTGATAGCAATAACTACTGTCTGCATACTACGATGTGGCAATACTCCAGGTTAGACAACCTAGGCTAACGTAGGAGGCCAAGTAACAAGGCACAAGGTTCATTTCGTGAATCGCTGACAGTACACGACGCAAGGCGTTGTCTGTGATATGACTACAGGACTGTACTGCGGGCCTTGCCTAGCCACGTTTGAAGGCGCGCATAGACTCGCCAATAATCAATATATGTATCTAAGTGTTATATAGATAGTTCTAAGAATTTTTTTGTTTACTAAAGGAAATTGTTAAAGACGTATTCATAACCATTCGTCAACGCTGTTAAAAATAAAGCGAGTAACGTTTTAAAAATCAAAGTGAAACCGTAATCGTTCCTTATGTTTAAACCTATAATACCTTGGGAATTTCAAAATAAAATGGCTCTACTAGAAATAAGTTAGTACAGACGTTTTAAAGAATACTAAATAATAATATTTATTATTACTGCAAGTGGCATATCATTACGAGCTTTCGATAAAGCTTTGAATCTAACAGCAGCCATTTTCAGTTAACTGATTTTCTCAAAATATAAATACTTGCTAGAATTAACAATTTAATTTTTATAATGGCTCTTAAAAAAGCCGCATGACTAACGTAACAGTCTTATTATATAAAAATGAACTCAGTTATTGTTGGCAGTAGCATATCTTAAAAACTTAATTCATCTTATTTGAAACTTTTGTAATATTTTGTAGAATGTTCTTACAGAAAGAAAACTGAACAAAATTAAAGTAAAAACTAGAAGGCAAAAGGTGCTCAATATTGGAAAGAGTAACAAAAAATAATTTTAAACATCAAAACCAATAGTCCGAAATAAAAAGTTATACATATTGGTTTTGATGTTTAAAATTATTTTTTATTAAAAATTAGAAAGTTACAAAAAAGTTGATGATTTGATTTTTTTAATTTTTACAATATTCCTATGTCTATTCCATCACCTGACAAATATTAATAGCTTTAGTAAACATATGTTTTTTGTTTAGGGAAAAGCATAACGCACTAGCTACGCGCATAAAGCTACATAACTGTAAAAGCTACCCTTCGAAAGTATATGTTCCCTTCTGTCGATAAAATCCATATAATATTTACTTCTTTACCTCGCTGGAGCTCCGGTCTAACCGGTATCTTCTGGACAATATATGGTCAGTCAATGTCAAACTACATGACAGGAGAAATGTATGACTCCCTTGCGTGTCCTTCCCTCCTCCCTTCCCCTCCCCATCGTCAACTCGCTTTACCTCTCCCACTTGGTGACATTTATGACATTCAGTTTCTTATAAATGAACCTTCCTTCTTACAAAAAATAATTATCGTGCACTAGATTTTCGATTATGTCAAATATGTTTATGAAATCTTTGTTTTAAAATTTACTTTTTGATTACTTTTGAAAGGTTATTATCGAGTTTCCTTTATATACGGTATATATTTGTGTATCACCTCTTCAGGTCGATTTTAGTCCAATTTTCACCAAATTTACTACAATAGTTCCTTTTGTAAATAGCTCAGTAGAGTTTGTTAACCAGCAAAATCATCCCACTGGAACCCCACCTCTTTAGGGAGACTTTTATCCAAAAAAGGGGTTGTAATGATCTAAAAAAACATCCTACTTTAATAGAATTTAAAGGAAAATGTATTATATTAATATACAACAATACACCAAAAATTATGAAAATCTATCAAGTTGTTTGAAAATGGTGGCCAAAAAAGTGATTTTTCACTACAACATGAGTGGTCCGATTTTATTGAAATTCAAAATGCGCTTTCTTTTCATGATATGTACTTTGATCTCCAGAAAAAATCCGTAAGTTTAAGGCCGAAAGCCAAAGCCAGGCTGTGAGCGTAGTAAACAGACTCGTAACACCCGTCGTAATAGAATAAAAAATCTGTGGCCGAAGAACAATTCTGTGAGTGGAGAGAATTAGAGTAACAAATTGCAAAGGAAATTCGATTCACTCATGCCAGCGGCGCTTTAGCGCTTAGCTGCGTGTCATCCTGGTTTAACTATCGTACTTCACACCTTTATTCCTCGAAGATAGGAATTGCTATGTCCGCTCAGTTTATTGCTCTCTGTCTTTAGTGCGTCACATAAAGCAGACGTCCCGTGTAATTGAAACCCTTTATATACACTTTCCCCCACCACACCTCTTCACCTACCCCCACCACACCTACCCCCACCACACCTCTCACTTACCCCCACCACTCCACAACGAGCCGGGTCATCAAGGCGCGACAGTAAACAAACCCAACAGCTGACGATAAACCCAGATCCGCTATCTCTGCTCCTCTCATTACTGAGACTTAATGTATTCCTACTTAACATCAGGATTATGTCTACTCTGAGGAACCCATAAATCCATCGAACAGACCAACAGTGGTCCAACACTAGGACTAGGACCAACAGACCAACCCTAGTTTCAATATAGTTTCCCTACTTTCAATAGATTGAATTTGGTTATGATCGTTTATGGTACCGTAGACAGCATGTGTGTACAAAATCAACAACCAGAACAACATTGCTAGGGAAAATAACTTTTCACTGCCATCTTGGTTTGGGTCCTTAAATTTTGTTGTTTTTTTGTTCGCATATTGGTTACGGTAACATGATGCGACATTTATATCAAATAATTTAATTCGTCAATTTTTCACTGAATTCAGATTGTGAATGCAGTTTTTATATGAAAACCCCATTTTTGTGGGGAATAACTCCTCCCTAAGTTGAAATTCATGTGCGTCGGCTATGCCCCCTTTTTTACCTGCGTTTGCCAAAGCAAAGTATTTTGTGTAGTTTATTAAATATAACACTAATTTATAATGTATTACGTAAAACGTGAGAAAACTATTACAATCTATGGAAAAACTACCATAGAAAACTGTCAATAACTGAGTATATATTTATATATCTATAGCGGATCCGTGGCGGATTGGTATCGCACGCGACTCCGAAGCTCATCACTCCGGTGGCGCGGGTATGATCCCCGCAGTCACCACTTACATTTGTTATGTGACTAATACGGTGACG
Source organism: Matsumurasca onukii (assembly GCA_018831715.1). Lineage (NCBI taxonomy): Eukaryota > Metazoa > Arthropoda > Insecta > Hemiptera > Cicadellidae > Matsumurasca > Matsumurasca onukii. The sequence continues at coordinate 53,124,373 of CM032060.1, forward strand.
TTAGGTAAAGGTCGAGGTTGAGTGGTAGAGAGGACTTTGTAGTCCTACCTTCGTTTCGTAAAACAAGACAAACTTTACCTTATACCTTTTTTTGTATATTTCAAATCATGTAACGTTGCTCTGCTGCCAATGTCACCATCATTAATTACATTCACAAATACATACACATTTCCCTGGACATCCACAATTATGGTCATATATATGAAGTATGTACGTACAAGGTACACATACTAAATACTGTACAATGATAAAATATGACCTAGATTTATTTTTGTGGGGCGGGCTCTTAGGCGCGCGCCTATGTCGCCTATGCTTAAATCCGGCTTTGTAATTCTACTGTACCTTTAACTCACAGTTCAGCATAAAGCAGCATGGTGTATTCTCTGCGACTATTAACAGCCCGTTATGACTTGACCTTGTATTGCAAGGGGTTGGCGCAGGGCGAGGGGATGAAGTTTGGCCATTTCCCAGGACTTGTGCACAATAAACTGTTGCACCCTGCAGCCAACTGCATCTAGACCGAGTGTGCTGCAGACGCTGCATTTCAACCAGCACATGATATCCGAGCCCAAAGTCTATACTATATGTGTTGATATTTGTTGTAGGGATTATGTGTCTGTGGCCACCGCAGTCAACATAAGCGGGTTGAAATAAATAGGGTTCTGAGCATGTTTTCAAAACTGTATCTACCTATGTATATACTCGTAGTATAGCAAATAAGTCAACATAGCACCCTGGTTTGAAAAACTTTATATTTTCCACGACCAGTTTCGACTTGAAGTCATCTTCATATTATGTCTTAGTATGAACACAAAATACCGGTCGTGGAAAATATAAAGTTTTTCAAACCAGGGTGCAGCTATGCTGACTTATTTGTTATACTATATACATAATTATGTATATAAAGTTTTGAAAACATGCTCAGAACGTGTTCTGGGGCCATTTCATGGTACCGGGCCTGGATCTTACCATGCTAAACGGCATGAAGATCTTATTTTTCCAAAAGAAATTCGATAAAATGTAAATGTCGCTATTAGTATTTAAAAATAGTCGTGGTAAGCAAATATTATTACAAAAATAATTAAATACATTAAACAAATATTCGACAGGGTGCTATGTTGACTTATTTGTTATACTATACAATTCTATCAACACTAAGTGAGTCTTTGTGTAATAACATATGTATATGTGTGTACTCTCTAGAGGTCGTATTTCTTGTTTGGTTTTACCAAATTTGATACGAATGTTCCTTTTGTAAATATTTCGGTCAAGTTCCTTAACCAGCAAAATCAGATCACCGGAACCCCCCTTTTGGGAGAGACTTATCAACAAAAAAGTAGGTTTAAACAACAAAAAACAGTAAATTTCGTCCGATTTTGATGAAATTTGGTATTATGTATCAATATATTAAAAATTATGAACATCCATCAAGTCGTTTCAAAATGGCAGCCAAAAGTGATTTTTCACTATAAAAGCAGAATGAAGAGTCAGACGTTAAAACTTAGCTCGTATCTAAAAAAGCTCTAGTGATGAAATATACAATGAGGTCTCCAGATATTGACTATTAGTAAACAAAGCTCCTAATATTTACCTAACTCTCCTCGCTTCCACTAAGTATCAGCAAACACTACGTGATCGAGTGAGGACGACTTGGATATAAACTTGAAACCTTGTCGACCTGAATAGAATATCTCATCACACTTTCACAAAGAAGAAGCGGTTCCTGAACCTGCGAAGTTAGGCAGTTAGCACGTAAGAAAAATAACTACGAGTATAAAACTACCTTGTTTTACGTCAATTGTAATTGTTTCCGATCATGTTAAATGAAATGTACTAATTAAATTTAAACTAAAATTGACGACGGTAAATCTTTGAGGTTCTCTTCATTTGAAAGAATACTCATACTAAATATTTTCTACACGAAGAAATTAATGATGTAACTTTTCCCTAAAGATGCCACCTCGGCCGAACCTTAACTGGGACTCGTGGCGTGGTCCTGTAATCCAGCTTCATGGAGGTCAGGTTTTGAGGATGATATAGGTCTAAAGCGGCTCAGATAGTCTCAGTGATCATCTGATGATACCCGCATCAACTCCCACCATCGTTTAGACATATCAGACCATCACCTGCGTGGTTCGGAAGTCACGTTAAGCCGTTGGTCCTAGTATTTCCATTGGTCATTGGGCTATTAATTAATGACCCATTCTAAGGATGAGTCGGCCTTAGTTTGTAACAAGACTACACCTCATAACTCATTACTACCACTCATCACACTCATCCTTCACCACATATTTGCCTTGAAATACCCTCATGATAGTGGTCGGCATCTCAAATAGTGATTTAGTGATTTAACATCCAAATATCACCGCAGAGGTATTTTCCATTGATGGGCAGACGAGGGAATCACCTGCGATTACCACATGTTTTGTGAGGTGGGAGACAAGGGTGTGTCTGTGTGAGGGAGACACGAGCCAAGGTCATTGACCCCGTGACCCAGCTGCGTGCACCTCTTACGCAACTGTACACACTTCACACTCCTTTGTATTCTCTATGTAATGTTACCATCAGACATAGATGTGTAAGCTTTCAGAGGTAGACACTTGTCAAGACCTTCTTGTGGCATTAGAAAAAACGTTGATATTTTACTTTGAGACAGCGACCACTCTTAGAGGGTATTTTAAGGTGAATATGGGATGATGGTGAGTGTGTTGAATGTTTTTGATGGATGATGAGTCTTGTTCCAAACTAGGGCCGACTGTTCCCTGGATTGGCTCATTAATATTATTTGATTATAATAATATATTTTTATTATAGAATTTCCTTTGGAAAAATGAGATATTCAAGTCGTCAGCATGGTAAGACCCAGGTCCGGGACCATGAAATGAGCACCAATCCTGACCCCCAGAACACGTTTTGAGCATTTTTTCACACTTTATATACATAATAGATTATATATTTATATATGTTTGTACTTTCTCTACAGGTCGAATTTTTGTCCAATCTTCATGACATTTGGTACACAAAATGTACAAATAATAAGAAAGAATTAAGCCCTGGCAAGGTTTTAGTAAGCTGAAATGTGTATAACTCCTTTCAAACTAAATTCAAACGCCCATCAAAATTAACTAAGAACATTTTTTTTCAGTTCACACATCGTTTGTGTTGTAACGATTAATTATAATTCATTTATTCAATTTTATTGCTGTACAACAAGAAACCCCCAACTACAATACAGCAGTAAAAGAATTACCCAGAGTTAATAACGACCGTGTTTGTCAATAAATAACAAGCCCAGTCAAAGCTGAGAAAAAACATCGGAAGATATAAATCACAAGCAATATGTTGAGCAATATGTTGAGGAATTCTGCTCGTGTGAAAGCTAGAAGCTAATAAGAGACACACGTTTGTCGGTGATATTCTTCTTCGAAATCACCACCCTCTCCCCCACCAGTCCCCTTCCCCCATGGTTCTTCACCCTACTCGGCTCATGGTGTAATCCTCGGCTAACATGACCTTAACCACAGTCTCCTCTTAGCAGTAGCAGGCGGTGTGTAGTTTAATTTCTTATACACGACCTTAATACGAGTATACGACCTTAACTAAATACAACTATTTATGAAGCTTTAAACCGTGTTAAACGTCTGGTTTTGTGATAAATCATCCGCTGACCTTATACATAGTGGACCCGTGTTGGGTTGGAATCGTGCTCGTATGCCTTCGCCGGCGTGGGTTCGATCCCCGCAGTCTCCACTTACATTAACTTTGTAATGTGACTATCGGCAACGCTAGGTAAAGGTCGAGGTTGAGTGGTAGAGAGGACTTTGTAGTCCTAACTTCACCTCGTTACACAAGACAAACTTTACCTTTTACTTTTTTTTACGTCGGTTGATTGCGCATAGATACCACATGGCTGAGGTGAGAACAAGCAGCCTAAGCACAGATAGCGCTGCGAGCGAATTATTTTAAGATTCTCAAGTAGAACCACTGACGCACGCGTAAGTTTGTTCGTTCTCAAAAATTCCACGATTCGGTCACATGTAAGTCGTCGACATGTGGACAAACTCGAGCATGTCGAGCCGAGGGGGGAGAAATACAGCAAGAGATGGTAGCGCTATATGTGCTTGGGCTGCCGCAACTGTGTTGATTCTCCTGCCTCGGCCATGTGGCATCTATGCCCAATCTACCTAGCATAACATTATCTTTACTTGTGGGACAGAGGTCCACCACCGACAGTATCGGTGAAGAGTGTAGGCCAGTTGAGGGCGAGAGATGAGGTTCCCTACTGCGCGCAGCGGTGGCCAGAGTGTACTCAGGGTTAGTTCCGCACACAGATTGTCACACAACTTGTCCACAGATTTGGCCAACCTTAAATCTGACCGAGAATTAACAGTAGTAAGCCTACTAACCGAAAAGAAAATTTGAACTTTTATTTTTAAAGCAAGATTGTTTTAATAAATCAGGTAATTGTGCTTCTAACAAACAACTTGTCATATGTTTATTGTATACCAGTGAACAAGGTTCCGTACACTAAAGCTATGTACTGTGTAAATTTTCACGTCAAACTTATCTTTGAATATAATTAAGTTCTCCCTGGTCACACTGGGTTTCAGCTAACCAGTGACTGAAGACGGTACCCTACAGCGAGACCGCAATATCTCAAGCTTATTATCATGTTTTAACGCGTTTTGAACCGGAAGAACTAGATTATGGTTGTGACACCTGCCATGAAAGAGTGAAGTTTATCTTCGTATACAAAATCGAGCTTAATGGTTCCACATTTGCCAATTGTACACCGCAATCGTATTGTGTATACAATGTATTCAATCACCTCTGCTTGCATAAGTAGAGAATGTAGGCATATCCAGGTCATCACGTTTCCAGAATGTGCAGTAAACTAGAAATGTTGTGCCCTCCCCAGTACAGCTCGATACATCATAAACAAACATTTACACTACAATGCACTGTAGCGGCATGCATACTTAATTGTAGGACGTATAACAAACAGTGGTGGTTCGTAGTGGCTTAGCTACGTATAATAAAATGTCGCAGAAGAAAACTGTCAGCAATTATTTTTTAGCTTCTAAACATCTCCTGAGTCAAATGGCAAAGCTTGTTATGTAAAGTTCATAAGTTCCTCCTAAACAACGAGTATAAAACTTTGTTAATCAGCCAAATCGGTCCATTGGAAGAGGCTTTAAACGTTGTTTCACACTTTAAAATTATTTTTATAAGTTTGTTGTTGACGATGTTACATTTTCTGAGGTTAAAATAATATTAACTTACAGACGTCTTCCATCGTTTTTGAGTGAGTACATACACGACGCTTCGGAATCTGGAATAGCTGACCCCCATTTTCAGGTGAAAAGTAATCCAAAACATAACACAAACCATTAGAAACAGAGTTAGCCTAAAATAAATGAGCGCAAGCTGAGCAGCCACCCACCACCAATTAACCTTAATTTTTCCTTAAAGGTTTAAAATTGTTTAGAAACTAGCCTAGAAAACAATACAACATGTACAAAAACGAAACGAAATTAATACAAGACAAAATTAAAGATGAAATTAAAATACACAGTACGACGAAACACCGAAATAAATTTACAATTTTAGAGTTAACATAACAAAAACACCAAATAAATAATTTAAAACAGTTTTTAAACAAGTAGGCCTGGACAAACAAGAACGAAAAAACACATCGGACGCGGATGGAAGACTGGTCAACGTGGTTAGGTAACCCTACGTCTTGTCATTTACAAATCCTTGTCAGTTTGGACTTTCAACCAAACTGCACGTCTAACGATAATGTCTTTACATCGAAAAGTCCAGGAATTTAACAACCCTCATCACAACTTTTAGTTATTGACGGAGGTAACTAAAACCTATTTTATGTCAAATTGGTATCCAGGGGGCAAGTAATGAATTTTTGTAATTAGTGAAATTGCAACGTGCACGAGAGTCAACTAATGCTTGGAATGGAATGGGATGGGCGGGTGCGAATACAAACATATACTCTCGTAACACGAGACCACTACTACGTGTAATTGTAGAGGGCAACTTGTGCCGGACATGTAATTGTCATTTCATCCACGCCGCTGTAACTTTCTATGTTATTCCTCCATAAAACAATATATACCAACTAGACGAGAAATAAATAAAAAAATAGCTCGAACTGTCTTTAACGAGAAGAACATGTTTGTGGTTACTACATTTTTAGTACACGTGGAAGAAGATGTTGTTAAGAAGATTGGACACCCAGAAAAATTTGCTCAAAACATGCTTTCGTAGTCCCCCCTTAAAATGGCACACCCTTAAAATCATACCCGCTTCCAAATTTTCAGGTCTCAGGTCGAATCATAATCATATAACCTCCTCTTTCTCACGTAAAGTCTGTTAAGGAAAACAATGAGGAATTTTTTGATTTGAGACACCGACCACTCTTAGAGGTAACTATGGGATGAATGGGGAGTGTAATGAGTGTTTTTGATGGATGAGGAGGTGTAGTCTTGTTACAAACTAGGGCAGACTGTTCCCCGATTGGGTCGTTAATTAATAGCCCAACCGCCGATGGAATGGGAACGGCTTAACGTTACTTCCGAACCAAGGGGAGTGGCCATCGTGAAGTTATCACTGCGCCTGGGTATCGAACCCGGACTGATTTGGTGCGAAGCACACAAGGAAAGAAATGTCCAACCGACAAACTGGCACTCACAGAACCTATGACCCTGTCTCAAATAGTATTTTTATTATTTATTCAAACTCAGCTGTGATGTTACCACAACTCAGTTGGAGGTGTCGTGGATCGATATAGTCGATAGTCGATCCAGCTTTATCAGCTGAAGACAGTTACTGGAACATTTGGCCTACTTACCTACATCTACACGGCTCGTAACCAAGCCAACAACTTTGTCAAGCAATCCTCATTGCTTCCAGACACGCGACCAACTTAGCACTGAAACAACAACGAATTAAAACTTCTTGATGATAATCAAATTTGGTGGTAAACCCCTGAACGGAAACCCGAAGGGCATGTATTTTGTTTGTTTCTCTTTGTTAAAACGGCATACTTGATTTACTATTTTAGCTTGTATTTACGTTTATTATAGGCTACCTAACTTTAAACTTGGATTTAAATGTATCTACTTGTATCGAATATCCTTTGGAATAATTATATATTCATGCCGTCAGCACCGATCCTGACCCCAGAACGCGTGTTGAGCATATTTTCAAATCTTTATATTTATATGATAACGGCATCATCTCTACAGATCGCATTTTTATCAAAATTTCATGAAATTTGGTACAAATGTTCTTTTTCTAAATATCTCGGTCAAGTTCGTTAGCCAGCAAAATCAGGCTACCGGAAGTACCCTTTTATGGAAAAGTTTTGGTCAAAAAGGTGATTTTAATGATCTAGAAACAGTAAATTTCATCCAATTTTTGTGGACTTTGAAATGAATTTGTATTTCAACATTCATTGAGTCGTTTCAAAATGGCGGCTAGAAAAGTTATTTTCTTTATAACAGCGTTATTAGTAGTCCGATTTCCATAAGATTTAAAATACGGTTTACCTTCACGATATGTAACAACACTTTCAGTAAGAAAACACGTAAGTCTGAGTCTGACGAAGGCCGAAGCGAGACTGTGAGCGTAGCGAATTAGAGTAACTAATTGCAAAGTAAATTCGACCCACTCACGCAAGCGGCGCTTTAGCGCTTAGCTGCGTGTCGGCCTGGTTGATAATTGATTTAAAACATCCTAAAGTATTGTATTAAACTAAACTTTAACTACTTGCTTGATCTCTTAAATTCTTATATTTCTCAAACACTTTGACTGTTTCGAGCTCCACGAGTTGTTAGCAAACTGGATCTGATTAGATAAAGATGAGAGGGGTTTCTGAAGAGCTTGGATCGAGAGGGTTGAAGTTGACATTATTCTGAAGAGCTCCTAATCTATTTACTTCAACTTGTTACGGTACAAGAGCTCTTGTCTATGTCATCGTTCTGTCTGTTCGTCAACTTAATCTTGTTTTGTAGCCACGTCGAAATCCCACCAACGGATAATTTAATGTAAGGTTTCAATTAATTTTCATTATAATAATATTTATGATAGTAGAAACGTCAGGTCGCTTTCGAGCCTCATTGTCACTTAGATCTTACTTAGCTCATAAATAACATATACATGTCATGCAACCGTCATTAGTATAAAGTGTCTAAATATTTGCATTCATACACATCGAAATCCCATTCAGATATAAGTATTTGCATTCACCCAATTCTCATTCCCTCGAATTTGTTCCACTCTAGCCCCTTGGTCCGTGGTCTGTTTACGCGGAGCCCCAGTCGTGTGCCATAAACTCGTTTATACCATAGAGTACTTCTGTGACCAAAATTTATTTCAAGCGAGTTTTGAATGCCTTTGGCATAGGTGCACTTTTGATTGAATTTAGCAGCCTGTTGACTAGTTGTACTCCTGCCTACGAAGGCAAACGTTCGTGAGCTACCGTTCTGTGTCTCCCACATCGGGAGTTCTCCCTGCCCCCGGTTTCGTAAGAGTAGATATCACTCCCTCTTACAAGGTCGCATTTTTGTATGAAAAAAGACAAGTTTCCAAAATGTAGAGGCAGGGTAATGTCAACGGTTTCAAATTTTTGAATGCTGGTCTGCACGGCTCTCTCCATTGTAGCTTTGCTAATGTTGACTGCTTGTTTTTTGAGAATGAAAATTCTAGCAAGGTTTTCGCTTTTGCAGCCTCCCCACAGCGCTACCCCATAGGAGAGGTGTGGAAAGATCCATAATATGCCGTCATCAACCAGTAGCTGAGTTGGGCAATGTTTGGAAAGCTGTCTCAAAACATAAATGTTTGTACATAAACATGAACGATTGTCATACAGACCGGCGATGTCGGCGGATCTATCTACTCACGCATCCCCTAATCCCCCTACACCCCCTCCCACCCCTCACAAAACCATCACTTGTCAGCCTATCCATTATCACGTGACACTGGTTGTGCTGTGCGGGGTTGTGTATATCAATCACCTTATCGATATCAGCTTCGTTTTACTGCCAGCCACTAATCAGGCCCACTCATGTCATCACTCAACTCTTTAGCTCGTACATTTTTATGTCGGTCTTATTTTATTGTTAAAAGTACTACTTCAGACCTATGTCATATTTTTTATCTGACAATTATAGTTTAACATGGGACTACTAACTGTTTTCAATTTTCACAAGTTGTTGATATTTGCTTTGAGACACCAACTATCTTAGATTCCAAATAGATTAAATAACATCGCGTAAAATGAAGCTCATGACTACAGTTCTCCCAATACATAACTGTCCAAGGGGTTGGACGTGTTATAACAACTTATTAACAAGCTAATTGTTCCACTCTAACGCTGATGGATAGTTTCCTCAGCATGTGCCGAGTCTTGCAATGCAGCAACTTGCCTCAGCAAGACTCCTCGCTTATTAGAACCACTCCCGTTGCTCTAGAGTCTAGAACTTACCGTTTTAAAGTACATTCTGTTTAATTATTCAATTAGAATTTCTGCACTTTGACATTCAGAGCACTGGGCATAAATTAAGCTTTTTATAATTTATTATCCTACGTTTCCTTGGATACAGAAAGTAAAAGGTAACGTTTTTCTTGTTTAACAAGGCCAAAGTTAGGACTACAAAGTCCTCTACCACTCAACCTCGACCTTTACCAAGCGTTACCGTATAGTCACATTGCAAATGTAACTGTTGATTGCGGGGATAGTTAATAAAGGAATTTCCTCTGATTTAAAATACATAAATGAAAACTTGTTATGTTTCATTGGAAATTCGCTAAGATTCACCGTAGCGCTTGTGGCTACGTGTCGGCTGTTTCTCATTACTGTTTCACTCTACTAGTGCATACAGACACCGTCATCACGCTATGCAGTACCACCTTTCAAAGGTTTTCGTCGACGCTAAAAACATGTTTGTTATGTTTGTGAACCATTAAAAATGCAGAGGCCTATCACGCCAGTGGCGTTCGTACAAGTGCGAACTTAAATTTGTAAAACAGTCTATGAACAGTAGAGCGTAATTTTGAAGAAATCCCGTTGAGTGTAGCGAGACTATAGTGGTAATAGAGCCCGAAAATCTAAAGCCGAAGACCGAAGTGAGGCTGTGAGCGTAGCGAAATAGAGTGGCAATTGGCAAATTAAAGTAGAAAATTGCAAAGGAAAATCGTAGTGGAGCAAAAGGGACGTACAGAATAGGAAACGTTACGCCCACTTTCAAAGAACAGGGTCAGGTGTTACACTGGATCGGTAGTTTGATATCAGTACCCAAGCAATAGCTTTCGTTTTTAAAAATTCGAGTATGTTTTGTTGGAAACAAATACACAGAATGGAACTTTTATTTCAACCATGGTGAAGTACGACTATTCAGCTAATATAGTTTATAAAAGCCGATACAGCCATTATCCTGAAATCATAACTTTCTGGTACTAAACCGAGCAATTATTTGACGTGGGATTTTTAAATCGTCACTACTTAATTTAGGTTAAGACAGAAATAGAAACACACAATGATGGCGTACCTGTATTGTACGAATATACTTCAAAGTACGTCTCGTGCCTATGGAAGCAACACTGTAAATTGCTTAAACCAAAATATACTAATTTCAATAAGTTATTTTACCTTTTTTAGGTATTTTACCTTTCTGTAGAATTCCATTTAGGCTAGGCTGGCAACTGCTACTCACAACAACACTGTAGTTACGTAACACACTGTAAAACTTCACTAAACTTTGAAACAAATGTAATAAACTGTGTTAAAATTTAAGAAAACACTAAACACTCACGACCGTAATTGACTGTAAATATTATCTTGTAAACATATCTTATAGACTATAAACATTCATGTAAGGACTGGTGGACTGGATCTACTGAGGAAACGTCAGCTGTTTGCACAGTTAACAACCAATAAGATGCGATCCAAAACAAACCACAGATTACGCCTGGTTTATTTACTCTTCTGAAATCAATGATTTACGTATTTAACGTATGTTTTGATATTTTGCCTTGTTCTCATTTCTTTAGTTTTAATTGCTACTCAGGGTAAATATTGCAAAAGTAATAATGTTGTGGTATGTAAATTCGTTTTATTTTCGAGTGTCAATCAATAACTAAACAATAATAAATATTATCTTTCCTCTAGATTTTGCAAAACTAAAAGAATATTTTTTCACATGTATTGTTTTACAATTTTAACATTTGTCGTCTTTTCAAGTTTGTAAAGGGCAATTTGCCATTTTGATGTCCTCTCCACCACTTATTCTCGACCTTTACCTAGCGTTACTGCATGGACATGAATTGTTAAACTTGTGTACATTTTTATACGAAAAAGTAAACATTTCAAAACAAATTACCAAATCTAACATACACCAAAGATAATGTTATGGTAAGTAGATTGGGCATAGACCAAACACAGATAGCGCTGCCATCTCATGCCGTCTTTCTCCCCCCTCGGCCCCAAATGCTCGAGTCTGTCAAATGTCGATGACTGAAAAGTAAGGAACTGTTGTGTAAGGAACTTGACAGTCAAGCCATTATTTGAACGTAGTTTGTATCCAAGATTAGACAACTGGTTTGGTGACAATACTCTAAGCGAACGTAGAACTGGATTTCTGGAGCGCACCTTCAATTCCATCCCAGGCAAAATCCGCAGCCCACGACTGTACTCTTGTTGCGTTCTGCGCCGTCTGACTTTTGTCTAGAGAATATGCAGTCGCTGATAATTGTGTATTTAAGGAAAACATAATTTTTATTTAATTAGTCAATCAGAGTATAGAAACGCTGGGCAATCGGGTATAGAAACGTTCAAACTGTGTGCTTTTCTTCTTTTTTTTACCGTAAATGGTTTTAACTTACAGCAAACTTTGGACTCATCCAGCTTAAAGAAGATCAGTTTTATTATTCCTGAAACATTTAATAACTTTATCGTATAGTTGAATTACAAAACATATTTGTATACAAAAGTTGAGTTATAATTTTAGAAAACAAAAAATTTAAACACCCTTTGGGGAATGTTTTTAAAGGATCCTGAAATTTGTTCTGACGTATTTTGCGTCACCCACCTTCCACCCAAAAACCAGGGGAGAGGTCCCCCACATTTTTTTAAATACCCCTCCGTGTGCTACCATAAAATAAAAGGAATTTCAACACAAGCTCAACGACGAAAAGAAAACTTATGTATCTCGACTTGTTTCTCTGTTTTACCCATTTAAAGAAGTTAGGAAGTTTTAAATGCCACAATTCACATCCAATTTATTTTGACCGACAAATTTTTCTTTGATATCATCTGGGGGAAATGTAACAACCGTGTAACAAATTACGTTATAAGATTTTGAAGGAAAATTTATCAGTCAATACAAATTGTATGTGAAAAGTGGCATTTTAAACTTGATAATGTTTAACCTTTAAATGGTGATAGCAAATGGTCAGGTTGAGATAAAAGGATTTTCTGTTTGTTGTTAAATTTGTGTTACAGTTCTCTTTCTGTTGAGGTGCGTATATTTAAAACGAATTGAGGGCCCTCTCCCCGGGTTTCTGGGTTAGGGTGGGTGACACAAAGTACGTCAAAACCTATAAAAACATTTCCCAAAAGGGTTTTCAAATCCTTTCAAACAGTTATAAGCTCCAAAGCTAACCCACTACAGGTCTACTAACATCATCTTGAAACTTGACGATTTCTTTGTAACTTTTTCTCCGTCAGTTGTTAGTCATAGCAGGGGTTTGGAGGATGTGTACAACCAAGCAAACAGCATTATTTAAATATCCTGATAAAATAAACCCTCAACATCTAGTAAATTGTAAGTTTTCTGTAGAACGAGCTGTTAATAACTTATTCATATTGGAATCAGAACTGCAATTTGTGGAATTGGTGGAACGGAGAGTGGATGAACAGGTCATTAAATCATGGTGGGGTTTCACACGCTTATAAATTGTGGGAAGCAAAATTGCCTTTGCCATTGCCTCTGGTAACTCAAGCTGTTTTGGCTACAGATTATTTGTTGATGTTAAACTTTAATACCTTTTAAAATTTTTATGGTAATTTTAGTAGTTGTGTTACTCATTTTTCTACTTGCTGGTAGAAAAGAACAATTATGTAATTGTGCTTGGTGGTTAGAGGTTTTGGATACTGACCTTTAGGCGTATATTTTTAAACGCTGCCAGTGCGTTAAAGTTTTAAAAACAGCTGAGATATTTTAAAATCCTAGTATTTAAATAGTATACAACCGTAATTTTAGTGACATTGATTGTGTACAAATGATTAATCTGTTTGTTTTGCACCTCCAGGTCCACAGAAAGCTACTACTGTTGCTATACTCTGTGTTGTGATGTGAAATCAATGGACAAGTGCTTGATAAATACTTGAGTCCAGCTGACCTACTGCAGTGTTATCTTGCCTACAAGTTTAGCCTACACACTACTCCAGGTGGGTTTGCACTTGGTTTTTTGTTTAAGTGGTATTTTTGGATGAAGTCTGAAAATTAAAAGTTCATAATAAAAGTTTGAAGAGTGGGTTACGTTAAAAAACACCCTGTGGAACAACACCTAGCGTCCACAATGGTGGGGAAAATAATTAATTCAGCACAATCTGGGAGGGTTTGTTGTCAGTTCACAATGGACTTGTTATTGCACAAACACGACAATACACTTCGCGACGATCTGCCCCCACCCACACCTCCAGCACCCCACTCCGCCCCCTCACAATCCCCTTAACTAAATCATCCTTTTCCACTCGCCTGTGCACTCGTTTATCTTTATTTGCCAGTTTTTGTCTGGTGTTCGCTGTGTTATTAAGAGTACACAGTACCTGTCGGCCATTTTCTTTTTGTCCCATATGAACATTTGAAAAAACAAGCATTTTCTTGAGACACCTCACGCACACAGTTTTCATCGGATCATTTTGAAGTTGTGTTTGAAAGATGTAGATGACAATGTACTGCAATGACTTCACTAACCACTTTTTTAAAAAATGTATTAGTTCATGAGTGAAAGCAAGAAATCAAAATACAAAGTGTCTCCAATTTTTTTATTGATGTCACGTTTTTATAAATGAGAAAATAAAAATTCGGCTCAGCGGAACTATTAAAACATTTAGTACACTTTAAAACAAAGTTTATTTTGTAAAAATCCAATGAACACTCTAGGCACAGGTGTCCCAAGAAAATGCATGTTTTTACATTTTTCTTATGGGTCGAAATTCAAGGTTCTATATCATTATAGGAAATTGTTTCAAATTAACAAAAAAAAACAAAATACAAATGCAATCTTAATGAACATACAATCTGGCAATCGCAAGAAATGAAGTATTGCTCACTGATACACTTGACAAGGATATAAACCTTATGTGTTGCATGACATTTATAAATACAATAAGCAGTAAAAAATGGTAATTCTAAAATATAAAGGGTGTTAATGGTAAGTAAAAAAAAGTCCCAAGTCGAATTGTGTAACCTCCTCCTTGCGTAGGAAGTCGGTTAAAAAGTAATGGTATTGCTATTATCATTAACATGTCCAAACAAACATTAAAAACAATATTCTGCTTGACAAAGGCTTGAAATGGAATGAAAAATAAAATGAATTGAGATAAGTATGTATTTTGCGGAGAATTTAAGATCATAAAGTCCTTTCTTCTTTCTGATAAAGAATATTCTATTTTTATCAATGGTATACTATTTCTCTAACCATATCAAAATGAAAATGACTACAATTTATTTATTTAGATAGCGGTTCCGTGGCGAATTGGTATCGCGTTTGCCTCCGGAACTCATCACTCCGGTGGCGTAGGTTCAATCCCAGCGCAGTCACCACTTACAATTTGTTAAGTGACTATACGGTGACGCTAGGTAAAGGTCGAGGTTGAGTGGTAGAGAGGACTTTGTAGTCCTAACTTTGTCTCGTTAAATAAGACAAACTTTACCTTTAAGTTTCCAACGCACCATCTAGGACAGCCATATGATGGTGTTTTAGACTGGAACTCGTAGCGTCGTCCTGTAATCCAGCTTCACGGAGGTCAGGTTTCGAGGATGATATAGGTCTAAAGCGGCTCAGGTAGTCTCAGTGAGCATTTGATGATACCCGCATCAACTCCCACCTTCGTTTAGACATATCAGACCATCACCTGCGTGGTTCGGAAGTCACGTTAAGCCGTTGGTCCTTGTATTTCCATTGGTCATTAGGCTATTAATTAATGACCCTTTCTAAGGAAGAGTCAGCCTTAGTTTGTAACAAGACTACACCTCATAACTCATTACTACCACTCATCACACTCATCCTTCACCACATATTCGCCTTAAAATACCCTCATGAGAGTGGTCGGCATCTCAAGTAGTGATTTAGTGATATGCAAGCCCTGTAGATTTTAACTTACAGGTCGTGGGACATGTTCAAGCCGTATCTTTGACTGGTGCAATGGAAGGTAAAATCTAGCCCATCTGAGGATTGGTATTGACATATCGTTGATTATCTGCCAGCTGGCAACCATTTTCTTGCAATATTCTTGTCGAAATATACTGTCAATAAGCTTATGGATTTTTTTCTCCGTACAATAGTAATGTCTCTCTTCTTCAATAATGGGTCCTTTACAAGTCTCGACCATTTGAGAATTGTACCGAGTTAAAAAGTCCAAATTCAAAATATCTTCAATTTCAATTTTCTTTATTGATGGAACATCCATTTTACAAATATAAAATATAATAGTTTCGATAATTTATATAAAAATAAAGAACATGCAATAACAAGATCTGTTGTGCAATGTAAGGGGTGATAATGAACAAATGAAATAATAATGATAATTTCGTACAACTACGAATAAATATATAAAAGTAAATACTCTACAATAAACGATATAAAAAAGGTAACAAGATATAACGATAAATGAATCTTTAAATTTAAAGTTGGAATTTTCAAGCTAAATTGCAGGAATATAGAAATAATAGAAACATGTAAAATAATAATAGAAATGCTTTGAATGAAATATCGCAACCCTATAACATAATCCCATAGAGTATTTTCAAGAAAAATTGTTGTTAAAAAAAGGTTTATGTGAAATGTCGCATTTCTAGCCTGATTTCTTGTAATCTTTAAATAATTATTACACAAAAATGAGTTTAGATAAAAAATTGTTCTTTACGTCATTGAATTTGTGTTAGAATTCCTTTTCTTTTGAGATGCCAAAAGGGGGGAGGTTTGTGTTGTAAAAATTTGAGGGCGTTCTCCCCCTTGGTTTTTGGGGGTAGGTGACGCAAAGTACGACAAAACAAACTTTAAGATCCTATAAAAATGTTCCCCGAAGGGCTTTTCAAAATATTTCTTTGTTCAAAAGTTAAGGTTGGGGGACATTTAAAACTCACCGTGTATATTATTTCAAAATGTACAATTGTCGGTGGGTTCAAAGAGGTGTGAAGGTGACAGCGGAAGTGTTTTCCTGAGTGAGAGGACACAGAGTAAGTGTTCACCACTCAACACAAGAGATGTACTATAACCAAGCCACCAAGCCGGCAGTGCGCGGTGTGGTGAGCGGGGGGAGGGGAGATCAATGTGCTTCTTCCATTGGTCGACAGCACATGTCTTTTACAGTTAACTGAGATGTATTGCCACTTAGGCTGAACAGCCTGCTAGAGATTTGCTTTCCGATCTGAAGAAAAACAGGCCGACACGCAGCTAAGCGCTAAAGCGCCGCTGGCATGAGTGAATCGAATTTTCTTTGCAATTTGTTACTCTTATTCACTGCGATCACAGTCTCGCTTCGGCTTCCTGTATGATCATGAGCATGAAGAAGCTTTCGGCCTCAGTCTTACGGGGTTTTTACTGGCAGTTATACTACATATCTATCGTAAAAGGAAAACACATTTTAAATTTCAATAACATCAGACTTCCCACGGTTTTGAGGTGGGGGTAATGTAAAGTACGTCAAAAAAACTTTAGGATCCTATACAAACATCACCCAATGGGTTTTCACAAATATTTCCTTTTTCAAATTTAAGGTGGGAGGGACATTAAAAACTCACCTTGTATGTTGAATGGCACAAGACGAGTGCTAAGGGTGGTAAGTTAGCGGAAGAGGGACTTGTGAGAAGGATTTCGGAGTTCTTAGAGCTCTCAAATCTTTTGAGTAGCATCTCTCTACACCAACACAAGGGGAGCGCAATAAGTCCTAAGGGCTGACGGTCATCAGGATCAGACCGCCCCTTCTCAATGTAATGTAATGCATGGCACAACCAAATTAATCGGCTAATTCACCAAATAAACCATTAAACCAATTCTCAGTCACCCCTTCCCCCTACCCTAACAAATTCCTGACCTCGTGTTTATCAACAACTCCCTATCTGGGGAAAACTCCAATAAAACTAACAGTAAAATGTCTGAAATTGCTTGCTTTAAAAGTTTAATTGGAGTGTGTCGTTATCTGATTGCACAGCAAAGGCACAAATCAGCCATCTGTTGACAACGCTCTAGCACTGTGTGTGATTGGCGATTGTTCTGTCTCTCCGACACCATTTCAATCACATTCTGTCGGATTGCTGGTGATTGTTGTGTCCAGCCCCTCGAGGCTTAGCAGTGTACCAACACAATACATATCGTGTGAAATTATTTTAAAACCTTACCACATGTTTGCATTGGAGCTGTTTTACTTTATTTAGGTTCAGGAGCTGTGAGATTGTGAGTTTACTAGCAAACAAAATTATTAAACTTTATAGTTAAACTATAACATTAAACACAACTGTGCAACAAACAGGTACGTCAGCTAGGAAACTTTAAGCTTACTTTCAAAATGCAGGAACAGGTGTGAGGATCGGTAGTTTGATGCCAGTAGGCTACCCTAGCAACAGCCTGCCTTCGTACAAAAAGAATTTAAAGTCATAATACTACACAGCTAGTTAAAACTACGGTTTCAACTCCTACTTTTAAACTTCTTCTTGCTTCAAACAAGCACTTTTTGGACAATCCTGTTGATCTAACGGAATGTTTTCCACTTTCACTTTGCACCCTCATATGTCCGGGTAGGGTTTAAAGTCATTTGGGTTTTATATAATATTTTTACTTTTCATGGTGGTTAACATTTTCTGAAAATATTCCTCCGGATATGTTCTAGAATGCATTCCATGGGATTACACTCGGCCTTGGCCATCAAGCGGCAGAGGAAACGGCGCGAGGAGCAAAAGAAAGCCAGAGACAGAAGATTCAGTTCTCAGTCCACAGAGAGTGGCCTCGGAGAGTCGAGATCATCATGTGCGAGTCCACGCAACAGTATCGGGTCCCTAGAGCACCACCGGTCCTTCAAGCGCAAGGGCTACAAGAAGCCCAAGACCTCTCCGCCCACACAGGACAAGATTGTGAGCCCTGTAGGCATGTTGCACATCGGAGTCGTCTTCCTGGTCCTGGGGGGCTTTCTGATCGGCTCTGGGCTCATCCCGGACGACATCGACCACTGGAAGAACCCCCCGGGCGGAAGCTACTTCAACGAAATCGTCTTCGCAGGAATATTCGCGTTCTGCATCGGCATATTCCTGATAGTGCTGAACACTATCCTGGGGAAGAAAGAGGACGACGACCTGACAGCCTATGTGGAGAGACAGCTGAACAGATCTCGCTCAGGGCACCGTCTGGTGAGAGATGTGGAGACGGGGAACCTGACTACCAAGCAGGAGCAGCGCGCTAAGGAAGTAGAGAAGCAGATCTCAGGACTGAGCTCGGACTTGGAGGACATCACTCCGATACACTTCAGTCCGACACTGCGCTCACCTCCTCCTCTGTCCGCGAGCACACCGCGTTCCGACCTGGAGCGTATCCTGGAGGAGGAACTGTCAGAGAAGGGGGAGGAGGACAACAGGATGATGGAGAGATTCAACAAGGAGACCTTGTCCAACAATAGTTCCTCAGGAACAGGTGACTTTGACACCCGCGAGCTGCTGCAGACGCGCTACTACAATTATTCACACCACAGGTAAACTGCTGCGCCTGCGCTACACCAGAGATAATGTTATGTAAGTAGATTGCACATAGATGTCGAATGACTGAGGCAGGAAAAATCAAAATAGTTCGGCAGCCCGATATCACTGCAAAGGAATTCTTTTAAGAGTCTCAAGTAGAGCCACTGACGCACGCTCAAGTTTGTTCGTTCTTGGAAACCGCACTATTTGGTAACATTTAAGTCATCGACATCAAACAAACTTGATCATATGGAACCGAAGGGAGAGAAAGACATCAAGAGATGGCAGGGCTATCTGTGCTTGGGCTGCCAAACTAGGTTGATTTTCATGTACACGCAATCTACTTACCATAACATAATCTTTGGTGACATTCTGCTCGCTTTGTGTCAACTCTTAATCAAGCGAAAATTGTATTTAACAATATATAAAACCTCATGGTTACATTTTTAACAGTACATGCTACTGTTTTATTGTTATAAATGCTTCTAAAACAATATCTTTAACTGTACAAACTGTGTATACACTGTTAAGCGAATTATTAAAACTTTCTTATTTGTACAATCTACAATTTGTGTTGCGAAATGGAAGTAGAATATTAACAAGTTTTAAGTTACTAATTAAAAGATGCAATAAAGCCAATATATAGTAATTTCTTTAATTAACAAGCCCTTTCAACAGCAACGCTGTTATCGTCAGGCAAACTTGTTACATCAAAATTACAGAAATATAATAAAAAAATATATTAAAAAATCACTATATGTTGGCCTTTTAGTATCTTTAAATAGGTAATCTAATGCCGTTAATCTCCACTTCAAGAATTCAAGTTTGGAGTTGTTTGTCGCACACAAATATTATGTAGATATCGATCTATTACTTTCCTTTTATGTGTATAAATGTTAATATTTTTCCAATATTTAGAATTTGAACTCACTACAATTACAAATGTGTGATCTATGAACGTGATACGCTTGAATTGTACAAACCTGTGTATTTTATTGAAGCTTTTGTTCAAAATCATATTATTACGTGTATTTTTGTAGTTTACAAATTATTTGCTTTGTTATCAAAATGTTTTAGAACACAATTGCAATACTGTAGACCATTTTCGTAAAAATATCGCTTTTGTATCACTGTAGTATTTAAAAATCATACATTATTATATTTTGATGTTAACTTTATTACTCTGTTCGTCATTTAAAAGTATTTAACTAATTCACTACAGTATTTTATTATTCATTCTGCAATAAGAGCCAAACTTAAATTAATATTTGATTTATTTTACTCGTAACTTTTCTCAGACTAAATATATTTTGAAAGTTTTATTTTTATTACATTGATGAAACCCTACAGCACTTAATTTTAATGTTTTGTCTTGCATATTTTGATAATGCTGGGCCAAGTAATAATCCATTGTTAAATATATGTACAAGTAATACATAATTTGTACTATGTAAGTTTTATGACTTTGAAACATATTGTTGGTTCTTAAAAAACAAAACACTGTTAATGTTAAATTATGAACTTGTGGTTCGATGTTGTAAATAAGAAAATTACGAGTCTTTATTCTTTCACAAATAAACTTTACAAATTTTCTTTTTAATAAAATTCTATTTGTGCACTGAATAGGTGACAACATTGAAAATATTATTTTTACTGTTGCCCTAAAATGATCGGCCGAAAGGTAAAATGTTCCTAACATATTTATATAATTTTATGTATTATTTTCCAAATTTTAAACATTTTTCAAGGAAAGAATATTTTTTGTTGTATCTCAACCGTTATATTTTGCTACTTAATGTATAAGAATATTTTTTATGACCTCCGATACCCACCGTTAAGTTTTATGATTAATGACCGTTATTCCCACAACATTAAATTGATTTATGCCTATTTTTCGCACATAATTTTTTCCAGTTTAGGACGCTTATTAAAAAATGTCTTTTCTGAACTGTAGATCTTATAATGTTATATTGACGTTTCAAACAATACATTTTCAAAAATAAATAGTTTCTCAAAATTTTAATTGTGAAAGATTTACTTGTAAGATCTTGAATACGAGTATGCCAGAAATCTTATTTTAATTTTCGCTGTTTTACCACATTGTTCGATAGAAAATGTTATAGGCAGTTACTAAATTTATGTATAGTATTTTACCACAAATAGCAAATTAATAGGCAACGTATTATTTCTTGTTTGATGGTGGTTTTGTTGTAGTAAATCTTTGTACAAAGTTTAACAGTCATACATTCTAAATTTGGAGCCCATGTTTACAATCACGCTGTAGCCTGAGCAGGCTTAAGAGCCTTAGTTGGGCTGGAAATTTTATCTTGTTACATGTATCTTTAAATGTTTATTTATAAAAAGAAGTTATTAATAAACAGCTATTTTTTGTATTGTATGTGCTGTGGAATTATTTATGTGAACAGCTGATTAAACATTTTTTATTGCAGACATTTCTTGTTTATAAATAAAATTGAGCAGTGAAATTACGTTCTGAATTTAGATGTGTACATAACAATTTGTAATTTTTTATTTAGTTTCAAAGGGAATCTATTACAACCATTAAAGAATTTCACTTGGAATGATTCAAACCCATACAAAACTTCAACCAGTTAGATGGCTTATTATAAATATAATTATATATATGTAATTCCATATTGGCGATGGATTCACAGCTGACTCACAGGGAAATTTAAAAATCAGCTGATTAATTTATAAAGATAAGACAAACTTCACAAGTCTACGTAATATCGGATTTGATTTAAGCTCTTGACTTTAAACAATGCATAAATAACCAGTAAAAATTATGCACAATTGATCAAGGAACAAACTATTGTAGTTTTAAATTGTTTACATTTTTTTGTACACTCGGCATCATTTCAAAGTCGTAGTAGTAGAATAATAAAAATCTGATTGTAGAAGCTTTCTTGTACCCCAAGTGACTTGTACAAAACTCTCTTGTATGTTCTGGCTAGAATCATTCCAAGGACTCCTATATTTACTCTATATTGTATATATTATGTATATTACAGTTTTATATTTAGCATATATCCAGCTACTGTATTAAACAATCGGCTGCTCAAATTTGGACTGAACATTTAAATGTTCTATTCTTGCACTTATTGGTGTAGCTTTTAATGGGAAGGAAAGTATTGCCGGACCGTATTGCCTGATGGTAATATCTTTCAAAAACTAAACTCTTAGGCTTTTGCGGCCGGTGTTACAATTATAATCTAGCTCTTTTGGTTCACACTGCGTCAAAAACATCATTATAATTTGCTTGAAATATTTCCGTCTCACTGTGGAGTACCATTTTCAGTCACTGATTGGCTGAAACTAAACTACTTGCTGTCTGCTATCCTATTGGTCACAATGGACAGTTGGTAGTCCTGTGACCAATAGGATAGCAGACAGCAAGTATATCGGTTTCAGCCAATCAGTGATTGAAGATATCCCTTCACAGCGAGACAGAAATATTTCAAGCAAATTATATGATGTTTGGACACGGGGTGAACCAGAAGAACTAGATTATCTAGCTTATGGGTTTGTTGGAGTCTTAAATAATCTGACACACATTGACTAACAGTTGTCAACTTGTTTATGCTATTTGCTTGTGCTAAAGTCACTATTTGCCAATTTTCAACGCCAATTAAGATAGAAAATATACTTAATCTTGTATTTTCTTACACTCATGTATATAATACGCACTATATTTACACCCTTTCAAAGTCACAGTTTTTCATTATATAACTTCAACGTACGTATCATACTTGACCAATAAAGTAATGTTGATATAAAATTTATCTGTTGAAAAAGGTGTTCTTTTTTTTATGTGTTATAGTTTTGAAGCCAAGATGAGTGATTAGATTTCCTATGAAAATTATATACGGTAATTAAAACTTTCGAATTTAGTTAATTTTTATAATGTAGTTTTTGGACTCTCATTGTTAATATATTTGATTTGTTAAAGAAAGTAATTTATTTTGTAGTGGGTAAATATTTGAAGTTGATATTGGTTTTAATGCAAGTACAAACATATATGTATATTTAAGTGTTCGGTTTCCAAAGTTTACAAATCTTGGATCTGGTAGAACAACTGTGGTGGTTTTTATTATAGTACTCACATTGATTCTTAGGTAGTTTTATAGTTTGTGGTTTTGATGTTACAATGTAAGCTTCTGCAGACATGTTGTCGTGTTCAATAGACTCGTAGATGTTAGACACTTTTATTCAATCAGTAGGCAGTTTGAATTTAGTATATTCATTGTAGCTTTTCTAAACTCTATTCAACACAGTATACCAAATATATGTTTTATAATTTTAAAAGTAGTAACCTGATTATTCATGAGCGTATCCAAGTGGTTTACTGAAGTTATGTGATTCTTGAGTTTTGTTTTCCAATCAACACTATCTAACTAGGAAAATGCATGTGTATTTTAGTATTCTGTAAGAATTACCTATCCGATCTGTCCAAATAGTTTAAAATCATCTAAACAATTCATAAATACCATATTACTATTTTAATTTTCAAGTTATGACAAGACTAAGCGACATAAATAAAAACATCATATTTTAATCACTTATCCTCCTAGATAAATAAATCCCTGATTTTATTTATGATTAAACCAAACTGTAAACCTCTTCCATTGCAGTTTGCTTTTTCCAGGATTATTTGTTACCAAAGACTGAGCAACGATTGAAGTATTAACCGGCAAGTGTGGCGTCTAGTCAATTGAAGTTTAAGAAGATTTATGTTTGTGTGCTCAAAGACAATGTTATAGTAGGTAGATAGGCACAGGTGCCTCATGGCTGAGGCAGACAGCTGAACATAGTTGAGGCAGCCCATGCACAGAAAGTGCTGCGAGGGTCAGCTCTGCCTAGGTTACTTTGAGCGTTTGCCCATGCAGTTATATGGCGTGCATTGATCTGTTTAACAACCATATTTTTTCTTTATTTTTCATCCCATTTTATTGGGGTTTGTTTTATATTAAAGCTTATGAAACTATTAATGTTATTTGCCGAGCCGATGTATATTCAGCCGCCCTCTATCTACTTACTATAACATTGTCTTTGACTATGTACGATTGTACGAGGTTGTTACTCGTAGATCACATTATATCTGCCTTACTTGGATTGTTGGTTGTGCACTTTGTCGCTATTTACATTTACACTGGTTGTTGTTTGTTACTCTTAGTGTTGCATATTGCACTGTTATTAAGTGTGTATGACCCAAACACTGTGATACTGGATACCACTTAGTTTTAATTCTGGCAATTGTTGACAAATTTTAAAAGTAGCCAAATTGAACACGTTTACATTTTATCTAATTGTTGTATTGTTTTCCACCTTCACAGTATGTCTGAGAAGTAACGGAACTTCTTATATAAACACAAAAATAATAATTATATCTAGTAAAACAGCATGTGGTTTGACAGCTGTGTATTTCCTCTAACAAATAAGCTTACTACATTTTTTAAAATCCGCTGACAGACTATATTGTAATTGCAATCCAATCGTCCGTGGGTTGTTAGGTTTTTCAAACTTGGCAGAATTGTCACGAAAATATCTGTGTTGAAAAAGGTCTATGGTGTAGATTTTGTATGAAACACATTTTTCCGTGTGGTTAACGTTTCAAAGATAGCCGTAAAAATTTAGAACACAACCCAAAGCAAAGTCTGGTAAAAATTCTTCCGTTTGAATTTTTTTGGCTGGCCTTGCCTTGGGCCGTCTTCTAAGTGTTAACAGCCACCTTTGAAACATTTACACCACTAAAAATAACGTGTTCTATACAAAATCTACACCATAGACATGTTTCATAAAGTTTGAAATACCCAACATTAGCTCCTTCCTCTATTTACAGTTTTGACGAGTAAACAACAACCGCAGACGATTGGACCGCAATAACTATATAATTTTTCAGCCAATATTAACAAATGTAATCTTATTTGTTAGAGGAAATACATAACTGTTAAGCCATATGCTGTTTCACCAGATATGATTTTTATTTTTGTCCAAATATAAAAGTTCTGTTACTTTTCAGACATACTGTGTATGTATTTTGAATTTTAGTAAAAATGTGTTATAATTTGTTATAATTGCAAGTCTTTAAAATGTTTGGGCAAATATACATTACTCCTTAAAGATTTGTGTGGTTAACAACCAATAGTTTTGACCATTGTGTATTTTTTTTAGTTTAAGGTAATTTAACCGCACCACTAACTTTGATGTACAATCAGACGGATAGTCCACATATTTGGTCACAATAATTTGATTGTGGTTTCCGTTTCATAAGATAATTTTAACACTGTTTGGTAAATTTAAGTTACTGATTCCATGTTTTATAGTTTTTATATGTGGTATTTATTAAGCTATTTAGTTATAATGCTATTACATGTATAACTTTTCTAACTTTTTATAAATATTGTGTAAGCTTTATTTCATTAAACTAAATATACAAATTATCAGCATTTTATTTCCTTCAATTCTTCTATTTAAATTTTACTTTTACAAATTTTGCTATAATTTCCCATTGGTTTCCTCGCGCATTCAATCTTTTGTTGTGTATAAGAAATGTTTTTTTTATTTAAACGAAAACTTTATAAGGAGGTTTTCAGAACTTGAAAGTCAGGCAAAAAGATAGTAAAGATAAGCAAAAATATATTGTATAAAGATACTTCTTTTTTGATGTTCAATCAACAAAAAGTAAGTATTGAAAAGCAAATAAAGAACAGACAGGTTCGTTCCATTTTGGCAGTTAGTAAATCGTTTAACCGTTACTTTCTTAATGGACGGATTATATCACCTGATAAAATTTGACCACAGACCTACCTATCTATCTGATTTATTTGGATTTTAACTCAGTAGACTAAGAATTTATCTAAATCCAAGGACGGTGGGAAGTATTTTGGGCAGAAGAGTCGTGTTTTGATAACCACCTTCGGTTGATCTACCCTCTTTGCCAAACCGAATTCTCAAAGCGAGATGTGATGGTTAGTTTTCTTTGATTTCCTACAATTGTTTGGATCACTTTTGACAATTATTTTCACTTTGGAAATCCTAATAAAAAACTCTCTTTTTTCAATCCTAAAGAGATTTTTTTAATTTATATTAACTCATTACATTTAATTCCAACTATACATTTTTGGAAATAATATCGTACTTAATTAGGTACTTACATCTGAATTCGCCTTCAGGTTAAAAGTAACCTAAAACATAACACAAATCATAAGGAAATGAGCTAGCCTAAAGTTGTCAGCGTAACCTGACCAGTAAATCTCCGCCAAACATGATTTCCATGATTTCCTAGGATTAAAACTGAATTATGTACTATGGAATAGAAGGAATAGCAAGTAAATAGATACAAAGCTGCTTAAAAGATAGATATAAGATAATAGAACTCAAACATTAGAATGGAAGAGTGAAAAGTAGAATTAGATCAAAAGCTAAAAAGGTTGCTTTAATACTTTGATTTAAAACACCAGTCACTCCTAGAGGGTATTTTTAGGTGAATATGGAATGAAGGGTGCGTGTGATGAATGTTTTGATGGATGATGAGATGTAGTCTTGTTACAAACTAGGGCTGACTGTTTCCAAGGTTGGGTCATTTATTAATAGTCCAACGACCAATGGAATGGACCAACGGCTTAACGTGACTTCCAAATCACGGGGAATGGCCATCGTGAACAAGTTGTTACTGCAGCGCCGGAATTGAACCCAATCTACCCGAAGCACAAACTATACCACTAATCTATGGCACAAAAAATTAATTTTTGCGATTAAATTTACCAATACAATATATTTCCAAACAAATTTAATGTTAATGTTATTTGGTAAATTGTTTGCCTAGTGCCTTGAAAGTCAAAGTGAAGACATTCTGAGGCACTTTTTCCAATATTTAACCCCCCAAAACCTTTTTAAAAACAAATCATCTCTTAGTGGGCACCTATACTATAAAAGGAGCGTTCATACAAAAATTCAAGTTTCTAGGCCTTGTAGTTTTGGCTCAGCGATGATAAGTCAGTTAAGCGAAAAAAAACCTTTTATACGAGGCGTGTTTTTTAAGTAAGTACCGTTTTTAAATAAAACAATAACGAACAGAGATTTCATAATAATTTTTATTTTACATGAAAGCCTGTACTTTAAACTATTTTTCTACATAATTGCCATTAATATTGGGGCACTTATCATATCGTACAGCTAGCTTTTGAATTCCGATGTCATAGAACTTTGCCGCCTGACTTGACAAAAAATTCAGCACAGCCGTTTTGACTTTGTCGTCGCTGTCAGGCGCTTCCAGGTGCTTCTTCAAGTGAAGGAACATGTGAAGTCGTCATGCAAGATCTGGACAGTAGGGAGGTTGTTCAAATAGTTCCAAGCAAATTTTCGCATACAATCCAGAGTTTTCTTTGTGACATGTGGGCGGGCATTGTTGTGAAGCAAAATTACACCTTTAGTCATTATGCGTCGCCTTTTGTTCTGGATAGCACGGCGGAACTCCGCTCAAGTGTCACAGTATAGGTCTTTGAATTGATTGTGTCCCTACGAGGCATAAACTCCACCAACAACACCCCCTTCCTGTCCCAAAACACTGTGCACATGATTTTTTGGCAGACATCGTTTGTTTGAACTTGACTTTCCTAGGCGACTTTCCTTGTCATGAACATTGGAGCGGCCATCTTTAAACGCCTTAACCCATTTTCTTACTATTCCTTCTCTCATAATGTTTTCTCCGTACACTGCCGTGATCTCACGATAAACATCGACTTCTTTCAGGCCTTTGGCACTGAGAAAATTAATCACAGATCGTACTTCACAGTCGGCGGGACTTTTGATAGACGGAGGAATTTTAAACGGTCACAGGCAAGCGTACGCATCAGCTAAAATGGCCGTATTGGTGTCTGTGTGACCAAGAGATGCAGGTACACAACGAACATGCGCGGAACGCCCGAAGGTTGCAGGCGAATCCAAAACGGTACTTACTTAAAAACACCTCAGAAATATAGATTTCATTACTTGTTATCTAAATTTCAAGTAAATGCATTTTTTGTTCTCTCACTGGGGTGGTAGGTGGTTGAGTACAAATGCTATTACCAGTGTGTTATACAAAGTTATTCAAAAGTCTTTGGGATTTTGTATTTAAACATTTCTTTTGTATTTATAAATTGTGTGGTTAATGTTATAGAGTTAAGATCAAGACGAGAGAGAATCATTGCAAGGAAAAGTGTGATATTGAATAATTAACCTTATTTTAAAGCTACTTCTACCAAACTACGATGGAAAATTGTAGTCTTTAAGTATATTAAATTTCTCTTCCAGAACGCACAAAAAAGTGTTTCATAGGTTATAATTTGTTCGGTGGATGGCCCCATACCCCCCTCTTTCTGGGGGCTATTCCATGTTAGCCTCCTCGCTCCATGGGCGCCCTTGATAAGAAGTGTGATTTGCAGGCCAAGGAAGCAACATGATCGGAGCGATGCCCGCGGTGGCAGTACGCCATGAGAGGCGACGCCAGGAAAAGCGCACCAAGAGGCCGAGTCTGCTGTACTTGCAGTCACCGCCCAGTCGCTCACCCACGCCCAGCCCGCTGCAGAGTCCTCCCTCCGTGCCCTGCTCCCAGCCGCCCCCCGAGGTGTACGTCTGCGGCAAGGTACACATCACATCACCTCACCTTTCAGTCAGTAATTTAAGTTCGACCTATAAAGGTTATGGCCGTTTTGAGGCGACGCCCTCATCGTCAGACCTGCAGCATCTTCAAAATCATGAGAGTTTTTCGCCTTCACGGGTCGTTATCATTACAATAAAACACACACATGCACACGAAAAATGAAAGGGAAGTACATTTAACACAAATACACGCACAGCGAAACGTTGCGGCCTCGGCAATTTACAGTCCAGATTCAAGATTTTGAAGACGCTGCAGGTCTGACGATGAGTAATCTTTATAGGAAGATCTTGGATTTTTAACTAAAAGGTAATTTAAATTTAATGTTAGTTCAAAAAGTAATCTGGAGGCTCTTATCATGAAGTTAATTATTGACTTGACATTCAATAAAAGAATAAATAAAAGAATGGTAACTCAAGCAGTGAGTACACATGAGTGGAAGTTTTGGCTGAGAAAAAATGACAGTTTCTGTATCTAGAGGGCTAGGTGATATCATATTTGGCGTTAAACCTGTCTGCAAAAGAGCATTGCTCCTATAATGTTGTATCAAGACAAAAGAAGTAGCTAAGAGCTGTGGCTTAAATTTTCAACCAATCAGCAGGCTGGTTTGGATATGTGTTACATTGATGAAACTCCGAAGAGATAGCACTAGCAGCACAGTCAAGTTGACTCGCTGTTCGGATAGACTGTAATGTTTTTTGATATCACTGTTTTATTTTTTATCACTGAAATGGTTCTTCAGAAGGTTCTTTTTGCTGGCAGCGATTCGGAAGAGCAATGTGGTCTTCAGCCGCAGAGAATGGACTGATTTGATTTCGAGCCTCCAAATCAAGCAGTCATCACAAGCTATGCTCACTCCACAGTCACTGCTACTTCTTCTAACAGTAATCTCTGTTGTGTTGAAGGTGTCAGTGCTACACATAGTAGTGGTGTCTCTACTGCTCGCTGCAGTTCTGCTGATAGTAGGACTGGTGCAGCTCAAGCCTGGTGCTGATGCCTCACAACACCGCTTCGCACTGCTTGGTTCCGGCACATTCCTATTGCTCTTCGGCATTGTCCTTGCCTTGGTCCGCTGTTTTGTCCTTCCATGGGCTATCAAACGCAGACATCGTCGGCGGATTCAAAAAGGTAAGCCTTCATGTTTACCACTGTCTCCTAAAGATTTGTTATTGAAATATTTACAATTGTATGGAGCTAAATCTTTTGCTGCTGCTATGATATAGGATCTAGCAATGTTCAATTCAAGCAGGACTGTCTTTTTTCACAGATTGGGTTCTCCAAAAATTTTACTGCCCAGTATTACTTCATTATACAGAATATCCATCTAATATATCACCAATTTTTCATCAATGAACCTGTTTAAAATCAGAATCTTATCAAAATGTTATAAGGTACAATCACTTTGTACAAAAAAATCTTCCATTTGTTCTTCTAAGTTGAAAAGAGCAACTTTTAGTTTTCTACAACAAATCTTCCATTTGTTCTTCTAAGTTGAGAAGAGATACTTTTAGTTTTCTACAACAAATCTTCCTTTTGTTCTTCTAATTTGAGAAGGGCAACTTTTCAACAAATTTAAGCTTTCTACAAACAATCTGTTGTCAAAATTAAGTTGTCAATTTTGATGTAGAAGTGGCTTTTTGAGAATTTGGGGGCAACATTTACTTGTCTGACAGTTATTACTGTTACAGGAGTGGAGGATGGAAAGGTCCAACCTCGGGCGAGTCTAGACGTAGGGTCCCACGACGGGACGCAGACTCCAGGCCCGGACACCCCGGGGCCCCAGACCCCCGGGCCCCGCAACGCACACACCCCCGGGCCCCGCGGCAGTGTCAGCACATCCCTGCCCCCCAGCGACACGACGCTCTCCCCTTCCTCTCAGCCTGCCTAGGCCACACCATCGCTTACATCACTTGCATCTCATTCGCTAATTTTATAACAAGTTCCTCTCTATATAAACGTTTTATACAATAATTACAAAATAAATTGTTGTTTCAGTGAAGACCATTGGTACTGTCCACAAATGTATCGTGTTAAATGTGCAAAATGGTGTTATCTGTTGACCCTGCTACAAAGTGTTTAATTGTTCTTCATTAGATTTAGATACGTTTTTTTATGTTGTAGAACTTTGGTGTTCTCAAAAAATAAAATGTTACCATATTATTTGTTCACAGATTTTATTAATATTATGTAGATATTTTATTTTACTTAATAATTGTAAGTTATAATAATTATTTCAATGATCAAATATAAGTATTTTAATAAGAAATGTACCCCTGAGTTATTTAAACTATCTGTTTGATAAACAATTTAAGAATATCGCTTATAAACTTCAAAAATACTCAAATAAATAATTTATGCTAATACATAACAAATAGTAATATTCTTGTATAGTATAACAAATGGACAGTCAGAGGAAGAATGCTTTACCAAATCAAATCTCGTTTATTTGTCTTCAAAATAACATGCCTTGACAAAAAGGTCAATGGCTTTAAGTCAACATGTAAATAAATACTATGTCTAGAAACTAAATTATTTTTACATGTTAATAATTTAAATATTAATAAAGTTGTTAACAATAATAATATAATTTAAGTTATCAACCTAAAATATTTGAAATTTATATTGTTGGCAAATCTTTTCTTCAAATTAAAACACGAAAATCACAGTATTTCAACTAGATACTCTAGTCCTCTTCAGGTCAAAAAATTTAAAATCAAGACTTAATTTAACTTAATTAAAACTAAATATATTTTCCTTGTTCTAGTTTTGGGTTTTAACCCTTTTAGGTCTCATCTATTATCAGGATACATTTTTTTCTTACATTTCAACTACATTTGATTTTTCAGAAATATATGAAGGTTAATAATATACTTGAATTTGTATTACACTATAACAGTGAAATGTTGGAAAATAATCACCATGGCCTTTAATGCCAATGCAGTTACTCAAATAGTCTTCCCAAGTGGTTAAATTTCATTTATTTATAGTACAATAAAACTATCAAGACACTAGTTTAAGTAAATCATATGAAACAAAGAACGTTTTGTTTTTGTTACTTTATTAATATTTTTTGAAAAGGCTTTGTTATGTTTTTATAGAACGATTAGCTTATTTTTACAAAAGAGTACTTATCTTAAACAGTTTATTATTTTTATTTCATCAATAATAGGATGCTGTACTGTAAGGAGAAGTTTCTCTCTGTGCTCTTGTAATAAACGTATATTTTTACCCCTTACTAACTCAAAGATAACCAAGGAGATTAAACATTCCATTTTTTTCAAGTGAAAAATTTCTTGCTTCTTAATTCTTACTTATTTGAATGTTGACTTCAAATCTTTTACTTAATACTTATTTTTCTGATTGACTGAATTGTAATTAGACAAAATAGTTATATTTAGCAAATTTATATATTGAATTGGGTTAAATCAAAGATATGGCATGTTATTGCAAGTATATTGCACATAGATGCTAAATGGCTGAGACAGTAAAATCAACATAGTTGCGGCAGCCCAAGCACAAATAGCGATGCAAGCGCTGCGATCTCTCGCAGTCTTTCTCCTCCCTTGGCTCCACTTGCTTGAGTTTGTCTGGTGTTAATGACTTAAATGTGACCAAATCGTGTGATTTTTGAGAAATAATGAACTTGCGTGTCACTCAGTGGCTCTATATGAGGCCATTAAAAGATTTCCTTCGCAGCACTATCTGTGCTTTGGCTGCAGCAAGTATGTTGATTTTCCTGCCTCAGTCATACGGCTATGTAATATCTTCCTTCAATAATATAATCTTAGGTTAAATTAAAATGAAATGTTTTAAAAGGTCCTGTTCTGTTTATTATTTTACTTTTGAATTCTTATTGAGGTAATATGATTGTAAATTCTGTACGACTGTATTTAAACACATTACCTTGAATGTGTACTCAAACATTTGCAATCCATTACTATGTTGTTTATTGTTTTTATATCAACTTATGTTAGAATTTACAAAACGGAATTTCAAATGCAGGGAACAAATGTTAAATATTATTCTTTGGCTTTATATTGTTATTGCTTAGAAATGAGTTAGAAGCTATTTTATTACTTAAATTAAATTTCAAACTTTTTTACTTATTTGATTCCAATACAAATTGGTGTGATATCATTATAAAGACACTACAAATTCCTTTTAAAAGAAAGCTTCCTTTTTAAAGGACATGTCATTTTCCTTTTTAAAGAAAGCTTTATAGGGTTTCATTAATTTTACATTTAGGTGTGGGTGCTAAAGTTATAACAAACTCATTATGGTTAATGACAAATCTTGTGAATTGAGTGACTTTTGATGGATGTTGGATTTTGTTTACAATAACTACTATAAAGTATAAACAAACAAAATTGTATGATTTTACATACATTTTTGATGAATTTTCCATTGTTCTTCAACTACGGGAAAGATCATAATTTTTAACTTACTAGCTAGTTAATGCTTTTACAAAAAAATATAAATTCCATAACATAAAATTTCCGATCCCTGAGGCACCTAATGAGTAAATTCCATTCATAACACAGCATTTGAGCCGAAAATATTTTTATCTGACAACAATGAAAAAAATCTATTCGTAACAATTTAAATAAGTTTAAAACACATCATTATTTTTTCAGTTATTCTATTATACTTTTTTTCAATTTTTAATATGTATTTCTATTCACAAGATTTGATTTCAAAGACTTTTATAAGTTTTATCTTTTTTATGCTGATAGTAAAATTTAAACAAACAAGTTTTTTTGAGGTCAGAACTTTTTTTTATTTTCCACAGATCAAAACCTTACGTTGGGTATAGTACATATTTTCACTCTACAACTAGCTAACCGATTTTCTTAGTTTAAGTTTAGTTTGAATCATAGTTAACAAATCTTAATATATGTTAGATATCTTCCATCCATTTCCAACTTAACCTTCCACTGTGAGCACAAATTTGTAAAATGTTGATTAGTTTAGGTGAGTTTTTTACTTTGGCAAACAAACATGAATGGCCAGTCATAGTTAATACATAAGCAAATTTGGTAAAATATTAACATTTATTTTTTTAGCCAAAAATGAAGAAGAAATACCCAACAATTGTGTACTTATTTACCTCTAATATTGTTAGTTTAAATACTGTTGAACTGTGTTAGCGAAACCATGTGCATACTTTAGTATCCTGAACTTTATTCCTGCTCTTCATAAGAAATAAAGGTCATTAATTATTACTTTTTTTTATTACAGATGATATGAAAAATTGTAAATTATTTATACACAGACAATGTGAGAGTTGAGTTTAAGTGTTAACAGTGAAAATATCTAAAAACTTTTGAATTCCATTGATCTGCTTTGTTACTTTCAAAATACTAATATGTATTTAAATTTAAGATCGTCAAGACATTGGTTTCACTTTCCGCAATCTTTTAAATCCACTAATATCTAAGACATTTTTACTTTCTAAACTTGGCGTTTTCGATAAAAGAAACAACACTAAAACAAACTTAGAATACAACTTGTATTCAACATGTAAGTAGCATTCTTGCACAAATCTCGTACTGCCTTGCACACTTAAAACATAATTATAAAGAATGTATTTAGCCTAGGATTTAGAAACTCTAGATCTTTGTAGAGTAAAGAACTTGAGATAATCTTGATCAGTGCTGCAATTATAACAGAAATCTACAGAGGTCCAATCATGTATGTTTAAGATTAGCGAGGCTAGTCTTGATTTGAATTTGATGTTTATAGAATAGAGATAATCCTAGGATTGTGCTCAAACTGCTAAGCTTAGATTAAACCAAAGATTATGTTATGCTAGGTAGGTTGCACATGGATGACATATGGCTGAGGCAGTAAAATCAACATAGTTGCGGCAGCCCGAGCACAGATAGCACTGCGAGATTTGAGTAGAGCCACACGAGCAAGTTCTTCGTTCGTACATTTAAGTTATATATGCGCTGAAGGCCTGCCGCCTCTTGCCGCCTTTCTCCCTCCTTGCTTCAGTTTGTCCGATGTCAATGACTAAAATGAGGCCAAATTGTGCAATTTTCGAGAACGAAGAAACTTTGCATGCGTCAGTGGCTCTACTTCAAACTCTTAAAATAATTTCCTCCTAGTGCTATCTGTGCTTAGACTGCCAAACTATGTTGATTTTCCTGCCTCAGCCATATGTCATCCATGCGCAATCTACCTAACATAACATAATCTTTGATTAAACAGATAAGTTTTGATCTTTTTTTATACGTAAACTAAGTTGCGTGGTATTTACAAATTGTTGAATTTTAGTTGACTTTGAGGATTTAAAATTGATGATTTATAGACTACGGATGGCCTATAATGTAAGTCAGTTGACGTACGTGCATTCAACAAAATGCATGTTTGTCAAATGACTTATGGGGGACCCGTACTAAATTACTAGGTTATTCAAACTAGTTACAGGGGTTATTTGTTTGAAAATTGTACAAAATTATTATTTTTATTAAAATAAACAAAACATTTAAGACTTAAGCTATGGTTTTCTAGAAAAGCGGCGACAGCTTTTACAGCCATCTTTTGTTTTCAATGTAATCACATGGAGGCGGCCACCATTCTCTAGGAAAACACCCTCATGTGACTACATTATAAACAGAAGTTCACCGTCATATTAGAGCCGTAACACACGAGTAGCAATTACTGCTTGGTAGGAAACCATTGCTTTAAACAAGAAGGCTACTCATATTGAGAATTAAACTATTTTCAAGCCAATATAACGAAGAATATAATCTTCTTGACACCACTCAATAAAATTTGTTTAATGTTAAATCTTAAAATCAAATTTTTATTTACGCCCAAAATAATTACTACAGCAAAATCACCATTTTTAACAACCATTTTACCAAGATATTTGAATGAATAGATTACCACTGAATGAATATACTTTTTTTAAACAACTATACAATAATTCCTCATTAAATTCAGGTTAAAGAAGTAAGTTTTATCTCAAATTGTAAGACTTTCAATAATAAAATGTTATTATTTTCTAATTTTTTAAAAGCTGCAATTTAATTTTAACTAACTAACTTTTTTAATTTTAGTTTCAACAATTTAGCACACAATTGATTTGTTTTTCATCAAACAATGAAAAAAGGTGGAATCTGGTTTTATTTAAATACTTAAAAGGTTTTGAATGACAAGGTAAAACAGCTGTTTTAATTGAGTTTAATTTAAAATTAAGACTGAGTAATAGCATATATTTTTTAAAGTGTTTATTTGTTTTCATAGGGAGATTTTATTTTAGTACTGTCTAACAATGTATATATTGTGAAAAGTTGGAGCAAGTAGTTCTTTTAATCACTTATAATCTCTCTATCTTTCTTAGAATTCAAAAGCAAATTACTGTAAGTATAATTTGTCTGTAGTTTCATCGTCTTGCATTTTAACAGTTGCATATGGTGTTAATATGTACGGTAAGATAGAATCAGAGGCAAATGGTCAGGAGTTTGTAAGGTACACTGGCTCTTGTCAACAAAAGGGAATATTAAAAAATATCTTAAATTATTATATAATATAAGAACCAAATGTAAACATCCTGCAGTGTTTTTCCCTCAAAACCTTAATATTGTAAGTTATTTATAGAGCTATGATTGTGAATGAAACAAAAATGTGATAGGTTGTTAGTTTGTTGAATATTATCGATATAGAAGGATTGAAGCTGCAATATTTCTTTTAGAAATGGAGCCAAAAAACCCAAGTTATAAGGCTTGCAAACACTGAAAACCTCAACAACTCCGGTAGAATTCAATATGCAAGGGTTTACGGCAGTCTGTTTTAAATTTCAAAATCATTTTTAAATTATATACGGTATTTAGAAACTTGAGGAGTTTTCTAACAATTGAACAGAATGTTTTTCTCGAATTTCCTTTGGAAAAAGAGATATTCATGCTGCCAGCATGGTAAGACCCAGACCTGGGACCATGAAATGAGCACCGATCCTGCCCCTAGATCAGGTTGTACTCTCTACAAGTCACAATTTTTGACTGATTTTATGAAATTTGGGACAAATGTTCTTTTTGTAAATATCTCGGTCAAGTTCGTCCCTTTTGGGGAGGGGGTGAGTTTCCTCAAAAAGGAGGCGTTTTAATGCTTTAAACACTTAATTTCATCCAAATTTGAAATAACAATTTATGTATTTTGACAGTACAGTAGACCCTCGATAGAACGGACTAACGTGGCTGAAGGGTTGAAGGTGGTCCGGATTTCGAAAAATCCGGACGATCGGGGGGATACCGATAAGCATATACTGGTGCATTAGGATCGATAAAAATAGACTCAAGATGACGTAATTTGAGGTCCAGATCGGTTACTGACGTGTTTGGCTGAGCCACACACTTTAAAACCACTCACTCTCGTAGGCAGTACTCACACTGAAGGTCTTACGAAACAAAACACATTTAACGTTCAAAATGTATTTGTTTCATTCAAAACACTGTACTGTATTTTCACAATTTATGTACAATTCATATTTACAGTAAAAAGGTTTCTAGTTTTAATAAAATTCCTCCATAATGAATGAACACTTCGCGCTTTTGTCCGCCATCGTAATCACACAATTTAATCACCACACACAACACAAGTTATCACAATACAGATATCACATCACGAATCAGCTGCAGGTGAATCACTGTTTACATTTGTGACAGTGCAGGGCGGAAGGGTGACTCGCTGTGCGCAGTAGATAGCCTGACATTATCGATCCACTCCCTGCTCCAGTCTGCTGTATCCTGACAACCCCAGCATCGATTTGCAAACTCAGAACTCAGTTGCGCTTTCATGTGAGTTCGTATTGTCAACGGACGTTAGTGCACTGTATTGTCATTAAATATTGTTTAAATTACTAGCGTTTAACGTTGATGTTAAAAATACTGTATGTAACAAAAAATATGTTTTTGTTTATTTAAATTTTTTTACTGAGGGTGGTTCGACCATCCCGAATCGGTCGAAATGAGGTCTGTTCGAGCGAGCGTCTACTGTATTCATCAATATACCAAACATAAAAATAATCCATCAAGTTGTCTCAAAATAGTGGCCAAAAAGTGGTTTTTCGCAATACAGCGGAATGAATAGTCCTATTTCAAGAAAATTTGAAATGCTTTTTCCCTTTTACGATATGTAATCAAACTTGCAGTAAAAGAACACGTAAGCCTGAGGCTGTGAACGGAGCGAATTAGAGTAACAAATTGCAAAGGAAATTCGATTCAAGATGCCAGCGGCGCTTTTAGCGCTTAGAGGTAAGTAGACCTGGTTTTTTTTTAAACTGTCAAACTCTCTGGAAAATTGAGCTCACCCAAACTTGAACTGTGCACACCTGTGGACAGCGTAGGTCAAACTACTTTTAAGATGTTGAGAACTTGATAAGTAAGATTGTTAATTTAATAGCTTAAATATATACTGGTACATAAAGAAAGAGTTGTTTTACGCGTAACATTTAATGCAACTTATTGGTTGTTGTTAAAAAATATTCAATTTATAGAAGTGGCAGTGCTTTTATAATTTACCTTAAATAATTCATTTAACAAAGAATTATTTTCTATCACTCATCAAAAACAGAGTTTTACAGTACATTTTATTTTAATTTGGTATTATGATTAAGATTTGGCCGTCGATTTAAATAACAATTGCTAAATCATGTAAACCCACCTGTATTAGAAGACACTTTTAATCCTCTAAGGGCGAACCCATTCTAACCGATTTTTTGCCAGTCGGCAAAAGATGTGGTTTCAAAAATGACAAAAAACATGAGAGCGTAACACTCAAAGGTTGGATAAAATTGCTTAGTGTGTTCGCCCTAAAGTGTCAGGGTTGGCACTGTATTATTTTATAAGATGTTCTTGTTACCTATAAACTATAAATATAAACGAAAAGAAAGTTGTAAATTTCTAGCTATCTAACAACACACCTAAATGTTTAATTGGTGACTATTGATTACTACTGTATTTGTATGAACAATGTAAATAAATAGCAAACTGCTTGCGATGCCCACCATGTAGCCTTGATTATGTGGACACCAAATCCAACTTGGCTGTTTGTCTGTTGCCGACTCGGCCGTTTATCAAGGTTCACTGTTGTACATAAGTCCACCCACAAAGTATGTAACATTTATATACATACAAATAAAGCTGAGACAAATCTCATCAGTACGTTTTTCTTTGCTTTTCCTTTCCAGGGTTCATACTGATTTTCCAAAATGAAATTCCTGGACATTTCCAGGATAATACCAGGACACGGTCCTGATTTTCCAGGTCACTTAAAGCGCAATTTCACTGGGTGAAACAGTATTATATACAACACTTGGATTACCAAAAGATTATGCAACTAATTAGGAAAATATGTTTCATTTTCAATTAACTACAATTCAATTAAAGTGTGTGTACATCTTTTTGTAGTGTGTAGACACTCTGTATATATGTGTGAGCTCTCTACAGGTTGCATTTTAGTCAGATTTTCATGAAATTTGGTACAAATGTTCCTTTTGTAAATATCTCAGACAAGTTTGTTAGGCAGAAAAATCGGACCAGCGCAAGTCCCCTTTTGAGCGGAGTTTTAATCAAAAATAGGGGTTTAAATGGTTAAAAAAACAGTAAATTTCATCTGATTTTGTGTCAGCTTGGTTTACTATTTAGATGTCACTGTGACAGTAAAATGGCGTGGCCTGGTACTTTCTGTAATAGCAGCAAATGGAGTGGTCAAACAAATTCAAATATGTTATTCTTTTGTAAAACTTTCAGTAGACATTATCTGATTGTGACCATCGATTGAAAGGCCATCATACACATTGAAAGGTTTTACATTGACATTTAAAGCTATAATGGTGTGCTATTTGGTGTTAGGTTTTAGAGGTTATGAGAAAAGAAAGTCACCAAAAAAACTAGAAAAGAAATAGGATAACTTAATAACTTTGTTCTGAAGAGAGTGAGCGAAAATTTCCAATGGGGAGACTGGAAAGTTTACAAATTAATTTATTCACCATAAGATTCCGTAAACCAATGATTCAATGATTTTATTGAGCCGATCAAATATAAACATCAATTGGCTATTGTTTTAAGTTAACTAAAACAATACTATGCTACATTAAATAGTAGTCATGCAAAATAAATTTTAACAAAATTAAATGTTCATGCCATGCACAAAACTACAGCACTAAGTTCAAGCCAAGCACACACTAGTGTCCACACCATGCTCACAGTAGTGTATGTCTAGTTACAGGCGGTTCAGGATGTCCCTGTGGTAGGCCTCAAGGAACTCTTGAACCTTGTAGAAAGGGTTTTCAACAAGCCATGCTTTAAATACTGCATGAAATCTAGGCTCTGACTTCTGGCAAACTTGTGCAGGCATGCAGTTGAAAAACCTTATACCTGAAACAGGAAAATCTTTTGAGATCTTGGATAGTCTACATCTAGTTACATGCAGTTTGTTCTTATTACAGGTTTCCTAGCTGTGAACATCTTTGTTACAAGCAAGAGTAGCATCTTTTCTCTGTCTAGATTAAACGTTGAAATATGTAAACAACCATCTAGGATTGTAAAGACATCTGAGTGTTGTAAGGCTTCTCCTGTCACGCTCGGTACTGTTTGTGCCCAATCTGATCAACTGTCTGGCTTAGACAAATGTAAAGAGCAAAATTTGCTTGCACAAAGCGACCTTTTTTCCTTCCTTCTCCCTGCTCGGTTCAGGGTCTAGATCAGAGAAAAGTCTGCAAGTGTGTGGTTGGCTTTAAGTCCTTCTCCTGGAAATAAATTGAAACCTGACAGGGCGACAGGCAAATTTCTGCTACAGTGTGGATAGGTTTGCAAGGCGAGTGAAGAATAAAGGCTGTGGAGAGCCACCTGCCCAGCCGACTCTGGGTACCTTTGCCTATTGTGCTTGACTATTTTCCACTATGAAGGAGGTTACACAGCCTGTTACAATGCCGTCTGTGCCGCAGACCAAGGTGTTCTCCACACAGACATGTCTGTAAGACTAGCATTCAACTCTCGTCTCTGTTTGCTGCTTCACCCAAAAATAGCAAAGAAATTACCAAACATTTATTATCAAATTTCCTTTGGAAAAATGAAATATTCAAGCCGTCTGCATGGTAAAACCCAGACCCAGGACCATGAAATGAGCACCGATCCTGACCCCAGAACAGCGTAGCTCTCAGCCTCGTAACGCCTGTGGTAATAGAACGGCTGAATGCAAAATTGAGGCTGTGAACGGGGCAAATAAAAGTAACAAATT
The DNA here is from genome assembly GCA_018831715.1 of Matsumurasca onukii. Taxonomy (NCBI): domain Eukaryota; kingdom Metazoa; phylum Arthropoda; class Insecta; order Hemiptera; family Cicadellidae; genus Matsumurasca; species Matsumurasca onukii. Next base: position 53,165,251 of record CM032060.1, read on the forward strand.
GCAAAGGAAATTCAATTATCTCATGCAAGCGGCGCTTTAGCCCTTAGCTGCATGTCCGGCTGATTTTTTTAAGGAGTTGAATGCAATAAAAATTGAATTTATAAGCCGATTTTTACTAAACTTAGTATCAACATTTGTGGCACTGTAACTAACTTGACTTTGCTGTAAAAGATCAACAAAATCTATTCAACCAGACTGAGCTGGCGGTGGAAAACCGTTTATTAACGACATAAAGCACTATTTTTGCAATATTCTCAAGTTGCAAGCTCTTTAGATCTCAAACGCAATCTCAAACTACCTAGGCTTAAAATGGACTTACTCTTCAGTGTTTCAACTTTGGGAGCGTAATAATTCAAATATACACTTTGGTAACATTTTCAGTCAGCTAAAATCTTTAATATCCAAACAATATAACACAGACATTATATTTGTTTAGTGAAAGTTAAAACTCAAAATAAAACAGAAAATTAGTTTATTTTTACAAATTAATTACAAATAAAGATTTAATTTACAATATTACAGTGGTTACATGGATTGGTTGTGTTAGTGTGGAGCTTTGTCCAGCAGAGCGGCCAGGTCCTGTGGCGTGTGTACTGGCAGAGAGCAGGTGCGGCCTTGGCACACGTACGCACAGGGCTTGCCGTCCACAGGCTTCATGCGTCTCATCATCTCACTGCTACGGTAAAGCAGGCTCGTGTCATCACCGTCGGCTAGCAGTAACACTCGTCCTGGCAGCAGGCGCGAGCGCACTACACTCAACAAGCTGGCCGTCCCACTGTCACTTGCACTGCCCGTCACTGTGACCTGCAAGTGTACGATTTCATCACAGACTATCACATTTTCCAACTGAGTCTACTGAGAAAAACAATGTTTCACTTGTCCTGAGTCCCAATATGTGGGATTTAATACATTCAACTTTCAAAGCCGATTAACCTGGTTTGGGTTACACAGTGCGAGGGTTTTGTCTGACCACATCGAGCAAGAATATTTCTTTTGATTTCCCCACTATGACTGGATGCTGATAAGGAAGTATCTATAGAGGGGATGGATCACTTCCCTGGTACAAAACCCAAGTCCACGTACCCACAGAAAGAAAGACGTGCGGGCAACATGGTGCGCCGCCACAAACGTTGGTAAGTTATAATCATCTCTCAGTATAATTACACAATGGCCGACCCTTAACAATCTTCAACTCTATTTAGTAAATTATGGTTTTGTTTAGTATTTAGTAAACAATTACCACCATGATAAAGATTTAAGTTTATCACCTGTGAGTTAAGTAGATCTGCATTTTAAGAGTTCAGTGAAACAATTACACACAATTTCAAAGGTTACTGCTATCACATCTGCTAATTCTAATCTGCATTTCATTAATCTAGACATTATTAAGAGGATTGATCACCCCAGAAAAAGTTGCTCAAAATATGCTCTTGTAGTCCGCCATTTAGGACGCTATTTTTCAGTGCAGAGATTAGAAAAGTTTTGCATCGAGATATGACATTGTTGTTATGTCATAAGATCTTTGTTGTTGTAAAATTATTTGTAAGATAATAGTATTTGTAAGATAGAAAAGTTGTTTCCCATGTTCTCAAAGGTTGTTTCTAGGTTTTTATAACCTGGTTTAAGAAAAATCTTACGCACAAATCAGCAAAAACATGTTCAAGCTGGCCAATAGTAGGCTATTTTAAAAGTGTATTTTTTTCACAAGCAGTTTTGCCTTTTTTGTGTATAAGTAACATAGAGCTACTCCTACCCTATCATATAAACCTGCATTAGTACATTCCAGTTCATAAATGGCTTTGGAAACAGGTGACTACAAAACCATGTTTTGCCACTTGTTGAGTGAGCGGAGCAAAGTTGGAATATCGCTACTACCAGTTCTCTTGACTGGCAAGGCCGGCGGCACGCGCGACTCTTCAAAGAACTAAGCCAGACAAGACAACCCTACTAGAGCCAATGTTTTTGAAACAGAATAAGAATGTATTTTTTTTCTTGATTATTTACATAATACATAATATACATACATCATCTAAATCAGACAATTTAAATTCAAAAATAAACAATGAAATATTCTACCTGCCAGGGCTGAATCTTACATCTAAATGAATACAGTATAAAACAACCTAGAGATAGCTTAACATATTATTGTGCAAGTAAAAAAGACTATTATAAAACTAATTTCAGTCTACGATGATTTATAAAATAATACAAGAAAATATAGGATCTCAAAGGCATTGCCTGTTTTGAGATTCCTTCAATTTCAGTTAAGAAAATACAGTGAAGGAGAAGTATGAATAAAAGTTATAATTAAAACAAGATCGGTTTTTAATTTTTAGTGCCAAAAATAATTTTTATACTTACACAAAGATTTTGTGTATCCTTCAAAACAATTATGAAGCTCATTCCTCCGACCAAGGCACCTGCGTTCCTGGGCTGGACGCCAACACAGACACTGCCAATAAAGGCAGCCGGCTTTTCCCAGCCCACTGATCATGAATAACCAAGGACCGGAGAAGTGAGCATATTCACATCAAAACTCACTTGCAATACCTCTCACTATTGTAATATTGTGAACAAGAAATCTATATTGTTAGTTTCCAAAAGCCATCTCTTTAATTTATTCTGGAAAATGTGTCTGGTTAAAGAATATTTAATTAAGTCAGGTTGAACATCTGAGGAGCATTAAACTGAAAGGTTCTGGTAAAGTAAGTTTTTGGTTTAGGAACTGGATAGGTATTATGGTTTCTCAGTTTACTTCTATAGGCAAGAATATCATATGTTTTACTTACTTATCAAAAAAATAATTTCAGTACCTTAAATACATATAAATGTTTTAGAGGCAGAATTCTAAAATTTTTAAACAGAGGATCTGTATGCTCAAATTTGTTTTTATAGGACATTACTCTTAATATGTGTTTCTGTTGTATAAAAATTGAATTGAAATATTTCTATAATGCATTGCCCCAAATTACTATACCGTATTCTATTCTACTTTGAACCAAGGAAAATATAAAATTCATTACATTTTTACTACATAAACCCCTTAAAAAATAAAAATATCTCAAAATGTTGTTCAATTTGGCTTTAAGTTTATGTGTGTGGACTTTCCAGCATAATTCATTGTCTACATATACTCCAAGATATTTGATCTCATTTCTTCTCTCTACCATTGTACAGTGATCAGTCAAACACTTACCTACGTTCTGTCTCCCTAGACAGTCAGCACAAATATAAGTTACTTCTCTTAAGTGTACCGGAAAATTTTTAGACTAAAAGTGATAAATTTTGTTTTTTCTGCACTCAGAACCATAAACAGAAGATAAACTTGGATTTCCTCCTACCCCTCGTCAACCGGGGAGAAATAATCAATATTCCGCTGTTTCAGTGGTAAACATGGGTTCTTGCTTGTTACTGCAGTGAAGTGAGATCCCACTGGATACAGTCAACTCTCGATTAACCGGGTGCTTATTATCCGGTTGCGGATCAACCGGGGTAGCTACTAGAAAAAAAATTGAAATAATGATAATGAGCAACTACCATAGGATGTCATGAAAGAAAAGAAAATTGCCAATACAGTAAAGGGATTACTGGTTTCACTAATTACACGCGCACTAATTGTTGCGCAATATTGTGTAATCTGTGGGCTCCAAAACTAAGGCTACTTCAAGGACAGCTGGATCGATACAGCTGACGCTAATCGCTGGCCAAGTATCCTCGCTACGCCAGGCACTATAACAAGCAAAGCAAATGAGATTGAGTCAGGATCACCGCCGCGTGCGATATAAATTGCTTCCGCCTCTCAGCCAAGGTCACTGACACTGACACCCGTCAGTGTCAAAGTGAAAGTGCAGTTGAAACTATAATTTGCGTGCTGACCTAGTGATGGATAAGAAGAGGAAACAAACTGTTTTATCAATTCACCAAAGTTGGAATTGCTAACCCTGTAGGGAACTGGCAACACGGTTAAATGCTGTGCAGCAACGGGGTGGAGAGCAGGCGTTCATGATATTGTAAAAGAAGGCTTAAAATTCAAGAATTTTATCCTCTCAATTTTGTCAATTTTGGTATAGTTTTGGATTATCCGTTTTTGGTTATTCGTGCCTCCTCCCTTTACTAATTGCCGGAATCGGGGAGTTGACTTATTTTTTATCCACATAATACTTGTTTGCATGCACATACTTGAGTAGGGAGTCATGGTAGAGCAGGAGTGCAGAGCACAGCTTCGGGAATGCCATGGGATGTTACTCAGCGGGAAGTGAAGGTGGCTAACAAGCTTGCGGCGTTCTCTCTGTAGTCATCCGTTCCAACATGGCTGCCAGCGCAGCAGATTCATGCAAGCCACAGAGTTCCCACTGGCTCCGCTCTCTTGATCTGAAACAAACCTCAGGAGTGAATGAACCAAGCGCGAGATAACTTGCTAAACAACAGGTCTTCTTTCAACTGATGCGGCTGTCAAAACATTTGTAGCAAGCGCCAAAACAAAACCTTTCAAAATATTTTTAAATTTAAATCTTGATGTTTTTGTAAAGTTATACTGTACATTAGAGTTTAGATCAATACTATATCACTTGTATAAACTGACTCAGAAAACACCAAAGCTTCCGTTTTAGCTCAAATGGCTGGCAAAACTTTGGAAAAATTGCAACATCTGTTCAAAATCAGTACAAACACTAAAATTTAGCTTACTATAGCATTTTGCAGGCCCTTGCATCGGGCAATGCTCCGCTGACTCTTAAGTTATTTAGAAATACAAGTTTTGAACACAAAACAAATTTAAGAGAATTAACACTCAATAATCAAGGAGTATTACAATTAAAAGAGTTAGGGTCACTTGCCAGGTGAATATGCTGACCACTACACCATCCGGCCCAACTATTTATTCCTTCAAATTATAGAAAGTACTTAAATCTGAATGTTGTGACTTTAAATCTGACTTTTAATATCGAAACGGTTGACTATCAAATAGAGACTCATTTTGTCTCGGTTCGGTCCATACATTCTGTCTTCAAATTTCTTTAGTAATAAGGTTTAGCTTACTTACTCTTTTAAGTTATCTCTTTTGCCTTAGTAGGGCTGAAATTTTGACAGTCTGTGTTCTTCCGTGTGTTTCTACTTTATCCAGGTGAGCCTGCTCTTTTTTCTATTCCTTTTTGATAGCATTTCCTGGCATATCATTATACATCAGCTGACTGGTCAGCGCTCACCTTCTTTGAGTCGGAGGATGAGGTTGGAGGAGTGGGGGATGCTGAAGTACCCGGCCGAGGCTGAGTCCCAGAACAGTTCGTCTTGTTTGGTCTGCAGCTGATCTGCCCACTCCAGCCACTTCACCTCAAGGCTGCTCTCGTACAGGTCCAGGAGTCCTTGTATCAGGAATGCATAATCATCCAGGAACCCCTCTATTGGTGTAGAACTGAAACAAAGCTCATGTATTAACCAAGTGAAGTGTTTAGGCACTTCTCCGCATGCTACCACCCTCAATTATATACTCTTTTTGAAGCTCTTGGTGTGAAACCTTCGGGAAAAATGTAAAAATATTCTTTCTTTAAGTCTTTGTCAGGTTGGCGGCCAAAAAAGATGGCGTCTGAAAATCTGCCCTTGTACTGCCGATATTTTGCATCATAGCAGCAAAACAGTTGCAAATGCCCCCAAAATATTGAGGGTCTGGGGGTTGCTCCCTAAAATCAGTTTGACAGTTAGTAATCTTCAGTATAATATTTTCTTATGCCTAGTTTAACGGTCAAGTTTTAAACCATTCACTGTTTTCTTCTTAAGTTCTCGCCGCAAAAAAATGAGAGATCTACATGACTTGGAAGGCATATTTCATTGTGTATGTCTATGTATTACCTGGGACTTAGACCACTGGTAAAATTTAATTCTATAAACAATATTTCCCTTATAAACCTAGTCAACTAACATTTTTGTCAGCTTCTTGACTGCGACGCGTGATTGGAAATTTAGATCTTGGAGACTTCTGTTTTTACTAATGTGTATATACTTAGACAAGCCTCCGTTAGTTCAGCCACTTTTAATTTTAGCCTAGGCTCCAGTCCTGAGGTGACTGAACTTAACACTTTGATGTCTGGCCCATTTTTTTTTAAATGACGGTTTGTTTATTTGACTTATGCCATGACTTTCTTACACCCTCTTTGCAATCTCTAATTGGAAATGTAATCAACCCAAAAACAACAAAAAAGGTGTCCTCCTCCTCTATACAAAGCAAAAAATAGCAAAACAGGTGTTTTGAGCAATCATTGTAAAACTCCCTCAACGTTTATTTAAGGTGGGCCCTCCCCATCACTAAACCATATGTGAGCATAAAATGGATTGCTTCCGCTGCAGGATTCAAACCTGGGACAACCCCTAGGCATAAATCGCCAGCGTGTCAGCTGACGCTTCGGACCACACGGCCATTCTCACGCCTGGTAGAAACTGGAACTGTGCCGAGGGTAGAACACTAGTGCACAAGTAGCATGGTAATTACTTCAATACATGGCTTGAGGAGGACTCGGGCTTCGGCTTCAAAGTGTTAAGCGAGTCTAGCGTACTAACATCTGAGCAACGTCTCCAGTGTCCGAAGTGTAACAACTCCTCAGCAGCGTGTTGGTGTCAGCGTTGTACGAGTGAGACTTGATAAACTGAGCAGCTTCCACCGCTCTCTTGGTGAACTGCTCGTCTTGCAGTGCCTCGGCAGCCTTGGCGTAGCCAGAGATCATCAGTCCTGGAACCACGACCACAGTACAAACACAAACATAGAGTACAGTATTGTGTCAATTTAAAACTACAATAAAAATGTTTTGTCGTCTTCTTTCTTCAAGTCTGAGGAACTCTTGGATAGAGTAGAATGATCTCTCCACAAGCGAGTCCACCAAAGTCCTCTTAAGGTTTTTTCCGGCAGCATCTTCAATTCATGTGGCAGGCAGTTGTAGAAAGCTGCTCCATGGTAGGAAGGTTTTATTAAAAAAGACTAAGGTGATGTGTGTCAAGCAAGAAGTTGTGTCTGTGCCTAGTACTATGATGGTGTTGGTCCCCGTTCTGGTTTTGCCGGACTTGACAGTTTAGAGAATTGTTTCCAGGATGTAGAGTGAAACCATTGTCAGTATTCTGAGTCCCTTAAAGGCATTTCAGCTAGTATTTCTTGGACTTAAACCTTCTAAGGTCCTTATAGCTCTCTTTTGTACAATCAATATTTTTTGTAGCAGTGTGGCACTGGTCCCTCCCCAGACTACTAATCCTTATCTTAGGAGTGATTAAAGAATACATTGCTCTCCTTGAGTGTGTGGTACCAAGTGCTAGCGGCTGACTTGCTGAGTCAGAGGTTAATCAGACCTTCTCTTTATTACAAAGAAATGGATGTCTGTAAAGAGTTTCTGTTGTATGTGGTTCAACCAAGGTAATCTCAACTTATTCAAGGTTATTCAACTTGATTAACAAAAGTAGTTAGTAAGTTTTACTGTAATTAAACAATTATTCTAATAATTATTCACACCACATTTGAATATTAGCATTGCACATTACCGTTCCAAGAGGTGAGTATCTTGTCGTCCAGGTGAGGCCTGGGCCTGGCGAGCCTGGCTGCGCGCAGGATGCTGCGAGCCTCTGCCAGCTCTGTCTTGACCACTTCCTCTGTCAACTTGAACTCTGCGGCAGTCTGCGCGCAACTGCTCACCTCCATCAACACGTTCTGACCAGTCAACTCGTTGTGAGGATCCTTCAAACAAAAACTCAAACTTTACTTTTCTCGCTTTATGACTTTACAATTTTTGTTACCAAGAGGAGTCAAAAGTGTTCAAAAAAATGATTTTACTAACTCTGTATTACAAGTATTAAAAAAACTCTACACTAATAACAATGCCTATTGTAACCAAAATTGTTATTTTATGGCAAATAAAGATCTTGATTCTTGAACCGGGAATAACTTATTTGGTTGGTGCCAAGGAATAAGAAATGTTTTTGTTCAAAGTTAGAACTTAGTAGAAGGTGTTTGCTATCTAAAAACTTGTTAGCCCTATTTAAAACGGAAGTATACTCAATATCACCTTAGTTTTTACCTTATATTGTGATATTGGCATTGTTAGCATAGAGACACAAATTGCCGCTCTCTGGAACTATCCTTGGGAACGCCTTCAAATAACAGGGAAATAAAAAGAAACCCAAGCTAGATCCTTGAGGAACACCACCCTCTATTGTTTGAAATTTTGAAAGAAAAGTTTTCTTATAGTTATGCCTAATACTAGGACTTCAAATTTCGAACTGAGGTGGAAGAAAAGAACAGATATTAATGGTGAATTAACAATGTGCATTAAAAGTTTTGAAGAAAGAAGAAATTATTTTTTAACAAGAAAAACTGCAACATTTTCAGCATATCCCTTACAACTGACCTGGTCAGGAGAGACATTGCCTCCAGGACGCACGTTGTAGTGATGACTGAACAGCTGAGCCAGTGTGATCGTACTGTTCACCACTGGTCTCAGCAGGAGCTTGCCGACCTCCTCGTGTGTCCACACACAGAACGCACCCTCACGCTTCTCCACACTGTCTGCCGTCGGGTAAGAGTCGGCGTCCTCGCACTGTAGAACCCTCCGCACTGTCAACATGACGAGCACAAGGTCAGAAGGCAGTAAATACAGAGTGTCCATTGCTCAGGAAAACAATATTCCTGTATAATTCCCGCATTTTCCAAGATGAAATTTGCCGATTTTCCAGTTTTGGGGTAAAATACAACTAGGTTTCAATTACCATTTGAATTTAGAAAAATGTTATCTTAAGAGTCAAGGTTACTCTTGCCCAAGTTCAGCGAGTTGTGAAAGACAACAGTAATCTCCGGTATCCTGTTAGATCCGTGACAAAATCACAACTTTTGTTATCTGCTAGCGCCCTCTTTTCAGGAAGCGTATGAACTCTGCATTACACTACCTTGTGACTGAGATCTCGAGACACATAGGTGAGGATGTCAGTGACAATGTCCTTGTAGAGAGGCTCCTTAGTGAGTTGATAAGCGGCGCTGTACACCACCGCCAGCTGAGCCTGATCGTACAACATTTTCTCGAAGTGAGGCACGTGCCACTTCATGTCGGTCGAATATCTGGCGAAACCCTACAAACACAAGCTCAGTGTCATCCGAGAACCAAATTTTACACACCTTTCGCAACTGCACCTTACTCTGAAAATATAAAAAATTAAAAAACTTGGACACCAGATAATTACAAAGTAATAAACAGGACAAATGACTCACCATGTGACGAGTCAATTTTGCAGGGGGTTAAAATACGTTTTACTAAAGTTCTATCGCCCAACCCTATCCTGCCAACTATCTAGGCCTAACCTAAAAGTAAAGCTGTTGCTAACGTAATAAACAACCATTCTCACGATCTGAAATTGTATTGTCCACTAATTAAAATACATCCACATTTTTTTCCACAATTTTACAGATTCTAGGTTTTTAAAGTTAGTAATTTCCACAACACAAGAAATGCTGATCTGTATCACCTGCCAGGCCACCACATGACGCTGTATGAAAGAAAGCCAACATACATTGGAAGAAAACTTCACAACCTCTGGAAATGCGAAAGCTGGAAGGCTTCTTCTTTTACTCTCTAGAAGAATTTTTTGGACATAAGGCAGTGCAGACTGTATAAATGTGTATAAACATCAAGCCTTTTAATATTAAATTCTTTTGTATTAGACGCCATTACAATTCTCCTACAAATTTGTAAATAAGATGTTATTGTATTGTATAGTAACAGCCCTAATTAGGAACACCGACTAAAAAAACACAACAGCACCTGATTGATATGGTCGTGAATGCCTCCTTCAGCCATTTTGTTAAGTGTGTGCAGCGCCATGTCCTTCAACTTGGAGGCCTTCCTGTCGGTCGAGTCTCGAGCGTAACGATGCAGGATGAACCTGAGGTTGGCCGGCTGGGGGAACTTGGGTGCAAGGCTGAAGCCTCCGTAAGACGGCTCGTAGTGCTCAAGCAGCTGGTCTACACACAGATTCCAACACTCTGCTCCAGGCACCATTCCTGTACACAATCAACTTTTGCAAATTCATGTAAATATAAGTGCAGGACGATGTAAATCAGGATTGAGCATATAGTAAAAAGAGCGTATCAAGAGTCGCTAACGCACTCGGAGGTCCAAGGTTTATATACATATGTACATTATATACATATGTTCCTTTTGTAAATATCTAGACACTTTGCAATTTACATGAAGCCAATGCAATTGTTAAGTTTCAACTATTTAATCACATTGAACTGGAATGTAATATTGATTGATAAAGGGAAACACAAGCTATTAACTTCAATGAAAGGAATAAAATAATTACCTGAAATAAGGTTTTCTGACATGGGAACTTCAAAAACTGTAGCATTGCGAAGTACTTCAGTTACACTTTCTCCAATACGAGTCCACTGGGCTTTATTTTCTTTCCACTGAAAATTTCAAACACAAAATCATAATTTGGACTCATGCTTGTCTGAGCAACTTTGTGCAACGAGGCAAAGTTTCACCAAAACAACCTCGTTGAACAAGTCAATTTTTACCTTTTCCTTTTAATTAACTAGAGGTGGACGAAGCCCAAAAATCGGGAAATTCTCTACAACAATTTAAACCCGAATATTGGGTGGGAATTTCCTAAAAACAAGACTTTTTGAGCAAGAGGGATTTTTCTGGGAATTTTTCGGAGCGGGCGGGATTGTAATTGTGTTTGTTTTAAACTTCCAGGTTTATATCTCATTTTAATAGGGTCTGGGTCTTACCATGCTAACCGCATGAATATCTAATTTTTCCAAATGAAATTGATAATGAAATGAAATGAAAATGAAATGAAATGAAATCAGTCTTTATTATGTGGCGAAGTTAGGACTATGAAGTCCTCTCTTCCACTTAACCACAACCTACAATTAATGATACAATTTTAATGATATTAAAATCAAAGGAAAATCATGTTGTACAATGCACATTTCTTTTAAAACTCTCAACTTGGGATTTCTAGAGTTAAATATACTTTTTTTTACTTTCAACCTTTTATTTTAAATTATAATAACTGAAATCAGCTTTTAATCCCACTTTCCTGATGAAAAGCAAAAAAATTATTTTTTCTCGATTCCAGCCCGAAAGAAAAATCCGATTCCTGTCCACCCCTAACTTTTCCACAATCCACAATCTAAGTCAAAATATCCACATATTTTAGTTCTGTAATAAGAAGATTACTATCATAAAAGTAGGCTATTTCGCCAAACTCACCTCTTTGGCCCATTTTAAAAGTTCACTCTTGAATCCGCGACGCCCATACTTGTCTTCGGGAGGGTAGTAAGTTCCCCGGCACACTGGCTTCAGATCCGGCTTGAGGAACACACTCATGGGCCAACCGCCACTGCCTGAACATGCCTGCAAGATTGTTAACCCTGAAATGGTAAGCTCTTTAGAAGTCAAAGCTTCCCAAAGTAACACTGAACTATTTAATAATATTCCACAATCGTGAACATTTAAATACTCTTAATTTCTATACATAGAACTTTTGACAGAGATGCTACTATACTCTAAGTTTGGGGAATTTCGGTCAAATTAGTGAATTTTATATTCCGGTTTAGGAAATAAATTTATAAGTTTCAGGGGCAGTATTTAATTTATATCTTGTCGGCTCATGACTGCGGCGACAACATTCTTCGCAATAGTGACTCACCACTCGCCCCGCAATGTTACTTACGTACCACTGTCGTCCCTGGTGGTTCCGGTTAGCGCCTGAACAATAACATGTGAGTGAATGAACTCAAAACTGTATATATGTATATTTTAGAACTAGAAGATGTTTTGAAGAGGAAATAAGAAATTAATATCCCCTTAAAAAGGCACTTTATGGGGTAAATTATTCTCTCTGCCATTGGATATTCGCTAAGATCATGGTAGCGCTTATCAGCTATGTTTTTCTTGATTATTACTTTGAGATATGTACACAAGAAAATTACCTGGACAAATGTCATGTATACTTTATCCACGTCTGGCCTTTCTTCCCTGTCTACTTTTATATTAACAAAATGCTCGTTCATTATTTTGGCTATTTCTTCATTTTCGAAGGATTCTCGTTCCATCACATGACACCAATGACAAGTTGAATAGCCAACTGACAAAAATATCAACTTATCTTCTTTCCGAGCCTTTTCAAACGCTTCTGCTTCCCATGGGTACCTGATAGAATTAAAGACTTTGAAAAAAAAAATAGTTTACAACTCTTTGAAAATAATCTTTTACCATCTAAATAAATTGAATATATAAATGTGAGTCTATTGAGATTGTAAAATAAAAAATTAAAAACTATGTCTGCATTTAAGAAGGATTATTAATTAGACAAATCTGTACTTGTGAAGCAAACAAGTACAAAATTGAGAATGGCTTAATACATTCAAAATATTTTGAGGAATACTTCAATATTCAAAATAAGTAGGACTTAAAGGCTCCCATTAAATTAAGAATTAAAATCACCCTGAACTGACATTTATTTGACTGAGAGCTGTAAAGTCTTTCTTCTTCACTTCTTTTACAATCATTTAACAATCTCCACAAGTTAAAAACTTCTCAGTTTGGCTTTCTGGCATTAGATAGTAGGGTATTTATTGAGGAAGCTCCCAATCAAGCTTGTGACATTTAAAGATCTTTAAAAAATAGTTTTAATTGAGAAGATGAATGGTAGAAACTTAGGTATTTTTTTCCAACGCAGCATTAAAAGGTGTTCATAATAAATTAATATATATTTAGATTTGTTTTTGTCACACAAACCTTTTTTATACATGATAAATAAAGTTGTTATTATTATTAATATTTGTTTGTAAAAGAACTGCAAAAATTACAGATAGGTAAACTGTACAGTTCTTACCACTCAGTGCTTCGGTAAATAATTGAGCCAGTCTCTTTTAAGTGACATTGTATTAATTCTGCGCCACAATATTTATTTATTTATTCTTCCAACGGAAACCAATAACAATACGAAATTCCTCAAAAAGGTTAACATGGTTAAGTCTAAAGACTAACGCATAACAGAGTAAACGATTTGTTAATGAGAGCTGATTAACAAAATAGATAAATGAAGTATTGAATGAATAATAATAACAGAATGATAAATTTTGACATTTTACTTACAGGTGATAAGACAATATTAACAATGCAGGAACAGGTAGCCTACCACTTTACCTACTCACCAATCGACAGGGTTGTGAGCATGTTGAAGTAAATATGGAGATTTTGAATCAATTAAACGATTGGTGTGTTTCGGAGACGGCTTCAAATGTAGACTTTGTGCCATAGTATTTGGGTTTTTTTTATAACTTGAGTAACATCTAAAATACACAAAAACAAAAGACAGATAAAAGTCTAAAGTTTTATAATTTACTGATCTAATAAAATATGAATATTTCTCAGTTTTTGTCGATATGGTGTTGAAGGTGGTTCATTCATTACCGGTATTAAAAGCTGATTGGCAGCTTTTTGTATTATTGTAAAAGCTGATTATTGTTTTTATAATTTGAAGAGGGTTTCTGTTCAGGGACCGATATATAATTCTAAAATTAAAAATAGTTTTATTGTTATTCGAAAAGAAGGTCTGCTGCCAATCAGCTTTTAATAATGAATATTTATATTTAGAACAAAATATTTTGTTCAGTGCTAAAGTGTAGGGCTCTCACATCTATGGCTCGCAAACTACATCTTACCTGAAAGCAGATTTCAAACGGCTAATTATGTAAAGTTTTAAATTAGATCTAGATTTTAAAGGATGTACCCAGGTAGTACCTCCAAGGTCAGTTATTACCAGAGGCCTCCAAATGAACTAGATTGCCCTTGAGACCAATACTTAATAGTTATTTACCTTATTAGTTATTTAATTATTGCAAATCAAATAGATCATAGGCCCTACATGATTTTTTTATTTGATTTGTACACTAAAGTTTACTTCGTGGTTTTCAGGCAATCAGATCACGATTAACAATGGGCTTGTGAGATGATAGTTTGACTAAATTTTGCCACCTAAAGGGTTAGATATGTCTAGGCTGTGTTGGGCATCTTACCTGTGTTCACATTGGAAGCTGTAATGTTTAGGTTTTTGCCTAGGTTGTTGATAAGCTCCAACAAGAAGCTTATTATCTTTAAAATTACTACGAACGACACTTAAAATTAACCTTAGTTGGTGGTGGTGGGGAAATCTTCCTGAAAACATAACATGTATGTACTGAAAGTGCAATTATATAAAATAATTTAAAATTTAATACAAGAGCTACCAATCACCCATTGATAGATGGAAAATTTGAGTACTCCAGGAATTATAAAGGGCCACAAGGGCAAGTTCTATTAAGATGAAACTGTGTAATTTTGAGAAAACTTGGACTAGGTAGTTCTAGGTGACATATTCACCATTTTAGGTTATGTTTTCTTTTTCCATCGACCTTAATCATAATAAATACAGACGACCGTGAACTTGGCCTCTTCTCTATATACAGCAATACTGTACTGTAGTAACTGCTTACCAGTGTAACATTCTACCATGAAAAATTAAAATCCATAAATCTTGGTAAAAATTTAAACATTTACATACTAAAATGTTTTTTTCAAAACGCATATTTACCTGTATAAAAGTAAAATACCTGTACAGTGGTAAGATACGTCTTAGGTAAACAACAGGGTATTTACTGCTCTTTTATGAAATAGGGTCCTGGTTTTTTTGCGCACCCAGTACAACGTTGTTGGTTTGGAACGATGAGGGCGTGAGGCATATAACAAAAAGCAAAGTATACAAGTAACAGATGGGGCTAGGTTCACGGTCCTCTTTTGATCTGTTGATTTATTGAGCCTTCGCCAAAGTTTCCAATTGGCAATTCTATTTATCATCATCCTCTTAGAACTTAGAAGGAAATTGTAGTACTAGGAGTTTGTGTGAATTATTGAGCATAACTAAATTACAATTATTCAAGGTAAGTTTATATTTCATGGCTTGGAATTTTTAAAATGATTGAGCCCTCAAACAATGTTCTTTTGTTTCCTTTTATGTCCCAACATTTTGGCCCCACCCCCCACTGACAAAACCGAATAAAATCCAGAACAGTAATAAAAAGGTGACTCATAAGCCTAGGGACCGATTGTAGTTTAGAAATTTGTAATACTATTCTAAAATAAGGTAATTAATAATCTATTTTTCTCAAAAAATGTTGCCAGTAGGCAGTTGTTTCTAACTTAGATGGTACAAGCCTAGATCGTAGCTTGCAGGAATTAATCTCCTTAGAGCAGCACGTACCACTAGCTCTTGTGGTTTTATGACACCTGTACATTTATAAGCAAAGTAATTTGAAGACACAATTTTTTGGGCTTTAGGCTAAGCTGCTCCTTACCATATTGTAGGCTTAATTTGCTGTTACTTTAACTGAAGTCTCTTGAAAACAGTATTTAATTTACAATAAGTAACACTAGAGATTCGTATGTGCAACATAGGCCTAGTGGGTGTACTTGCGTTAGTACTTTGGTATGGTATTAGTAGGTAATGTCTGTAAATAAATATAGTTGCACCTGCCAGAGCCAAGAGCGAGTGTAACCCCTCCTGACTTACTTTGTTTCAAGGACGTCAACAAGATAGATTCCCCCACCTGATTGCTGAGGCGAACATAGGCCAGTGTAACGAAATGTTAGGGTCAACACGTTATCGCTATTAATCGTAATATATGGACTGGGCCCGTGGAAACACATTCACTGCGATAATCATGTTAAAACATGAAAGTCACATTTGATTCTGTGTAATAGTTTTGAGTATCAGTATGCCTGACGCAATGGATGCTTGTTGAACATTATTACATTAGCCTATATGCTGTGTCTAGGGCTCCTTCAGTGATAGTAGTTACCCCTTGGAAAGAACCTATATTATAACTTTGTTCACTCATTGTTCACTTACCAAGTTAGTGATCAAATCAAGAATCTTTATTGCCTTTGATCAGTATTCAGGATCCATTAGGATGGCGCAGTGGTCCGCCACCAGAGGATGGACAACACTTACTGTAGGTCCAAGAAACCGAATTATTATACACGATTGTCTTCGTATTTGTTAATTTCACTCTGCATTGTATACAATCTTTTCTTATTAATTCATATTTGTCAATTTGTTTACTGTTCATTGTATTGTATGTAGCTATCTATTCACATTGTATTATCTTTGTAATGTATTTATATTTTATTGTTATTGTTATAAATTGTTATTTATTCTAAACGTTCCCTATACATATATTGTTACTTCTAATGCACATTGTTATCATTTATATAGTTTATTGCATGTAAAATTGTTATTGATTGCTATTTATACATAAATAATTTTGTTGTAATCTTCGAGAGTCTCTACAAATTTGATGTTATCATTGTAAATTGGCGATTGCCGTATGTATTGAAATGAATAAATAAATTAGTCACAATGGTCTCAATGTAGTCCACCTTGAGTAAGCTTTAGGTTCTATGATAGTAAACCTTCGCTTTGTATGATGGAGCTATGTTCTAGCTCAGGGGTTCTCAACCTTTTAGTAACCACGTACCACTTGAAACTTTCAGAGATTTTGACGTACCACCTTATATTTATATATTTTTATTTATATATAATTTACATTTGGTCATGTTTAGGAAAATAAAAATGCATTCTACAACTGTATGTATGTACATAGAATTTAATTAGAAAATTAGATACTACAAAATAAAATGTATCATACATTGAAAACAATCTTACATTAGTTATTAGTAAATTAGTTCATTGAACACAGTCATTTAAATTTAAACAGATCTTAATGAGCTCCCTGTTGTTGTTTGTCCTTGACCAAATTTGCTATATCTGGCTCGATTGAACTCAACTTGACTCTTAAGTCCTCTTCAACACTAATGCGGTTTCTGCATTTATTTTTAATGTACAGCAGTTCTGAAAAGCCTGATTCACATAAGTATGAGGTTACAAATGGAAGTAAAAAGATTATTGCTTGCTTGAACACTGATGGATATTCAGTTTTTGTCCCCATCCAAAAGTCTACTAAAGATTTTTCTTTAAACGCATCTTTCATTGAGCTGTCACTTATAAGGTCGATGAAACACTATTTTGAGTAACCAGGAAATTTCCCTGAAAATAGATTTCTAATCCACTCATATTTAGAAAAATCTTTATTAAAATATTTATCAAAACTCGTTTGAAGGGCATCCATATAAATAGTGATATCATCAGTCACTTCTGGCTTCAGAGAAATATCATTTTCTTCCAAAATGATGCAAGAGTAGAGAATGCAGATAAAAGAGCAAAACAGAACCAACTTTTTCTTGAAGGATGATATTTTATCGTTGGTAGTGAACATGAGTCCCATGTTCAAGATATTGAGCCTATCAAAAGTATCAGCCAAATACGCCAATCGTGATAGCCATTCTTCATCATTGAACAAGTGTATCATGTCATGATTTTGTTCAACCTTAAGACTTCAGACCTCAGTTCAAATATACGAGTTAGGATCTTGCCTCGTGACAACCATCTAACCTTGGTATGTAGGAGGAGAGTTTTATATTTTCCACCCATATCTTCAAACATCAAAGAGAAAAGCCGTGAATTAAGAGCCCTGGCCTTAATAAAATTAATGACCTTCACGCTATCCGTTAAAACAGACTTAAGGTTGGCAGGCATACCCTTGGAAGCCAAAGCTTGTCGGTGAATAACGCAGTGAGTACTTTGGCGTTCTGGAGCAACTTTTTTATTCTTGCTCCTAATCCACTTAAATGACCCGACATAGCTTTTGCTCCGTCCGTGCACAAACCAACACATTTAGACCATGATATTCCCGCTTTCATAATGTACTCATTTATGACATTAAATATGTCCTCAGCTTTAGTGTTTGATTCAAGAGGTTTGCAAAATAAAATTCTTCCTTTACTTCACTTTGGTAATTAAAACGTATGAATACGAGAAGCTGCGCCATATTTGTTATGTCTGTGCTCGTGTCTACTTGCATTGCAAAATAATTACATTCGCGCAGTTGAAGTAAAAGCTGCTCTTCAATACTCGAAGACATCTCAACAATTCGCCTCTTCACTGTGTCATTCGACAATGGAATTTTTCGATTTCTTTGCTGCCTTTTGCCTAATACTGCCTCGACCATATCCTTAGCGACCGAAGTAAAAGTGTCTCGCCAATTGTATGAGGCTTCCTTCTTTAGCTATTCTATAACTGGCAAGGTACGATGCTTTGACCAGTTTTTTGTCTATATTTACAAATGTTGCCATGCACTGATTTTCTCTCTTACACAGTTCAGATTTTCTTTGAAAAAATTCAATAGGTTTGTCAACCAAATCGGGATGCTTAGTAGTCTGGCGCTGCTTTAGTAAGGAAGGTTTCATGCTCTGATTTGAAAGTGTTTCTGAACATATAACACATTGTGGAATAGGATTATCGTTCTTTTCTGTGCCAGTTTTTACTAGAAATCCTAACTGTTAATACACTGCATCGTACTTGCGATTTGGCTGAGGTTTAATCTTCTTTTGACTGTCCTTAGAGGTGGAGGGGTTAGTCAAATATCGCTTCATTATGTCCACGAAAAACTAATGCTGAATTACTACTAAAAACTAAACTTCACTTCATGGAACACAATCGAATGAAACTACTGGGTGAGAAAGTAACACAAGAGAACGTGACACCAGCTCATGCCACTGTCAAAACAAAACTGACGGGTTGGGGTGGTGCCGACGGGCG
Source organism: Matsumurasca onukii (assembly GCA_018831715.1). NCBI lineage: Eukaryota > Metazoa > Arthropoda > Insecta > Hemiptera > Cicadellidae > Matsumurasca > Matsumurasca onukii. The sequence goes on from CM032060.1 coordinate 53,183,986, forward strand.
GGGAATGAGGAGTGGGAGAAGGAATTGAGTCACACGGGTTGTTTCATGGTGTAAGAATACTTAATACATGGGGTTGTTTGTGTAGCGTCAAGGTCAGCATCAAACGGCCACTATTCTATGTAAAACACAGATGGAGGAATTATATTCTTAACGCGGAAATGTTCCATCATAACTTTAAATTAATGTTATTCACATTCAACAGTTTTTATTGTTATTATTAGTATATGACTGCGTACCACCTGAAATGTTTCCCCAAAAATGACAGCATAATTTAAGCTAACAATGTTTCACCGGTGTATGCGTACCACCGGTTGAGAACCCCTGTTCTAGCTTAAGCAGGATTTTACAATTAAGATGAATATTATGGTGCTCAAAGAGAAGTATTCTTGCTTCTAACTTAGTCAGAATCTCAAGTAGTCGTCCATTTTAGTGAGTTTTCTACACTGTCAGGGAGAGCGGTGGACAGACACAATTATCCAGCCCAATGTGGTCAAATGTGTAGTCGTAAGTTTCAAGTCACGCTCTAAGCAAACTGTAGCCTATTCATGATCTCTATGTGGTTTTTTTTACCACAACTGTGAGTAGGAATAGCAAAGTACAATTAATTGTGAAGATCTTCTCTGACCAAAATTAAACCCTTTCCTACCACAGTCAAATGTTCCACCACAAAGTAAAATTTTTGGTTTTGCTTCCGAGTGAGATTAGGCTTGCTCAAAGAAAATGATAAAGTAAGGTGATCAAAAATAGTTAAAGGAATACCAATGGGTGTCCTACCTAGACGCAAACAGCACCAGTCCATCCGCTCTAGGAAATGCCTTGTATTAATAACTTTTAAGTTTTAATCCTTGGTGCATTAATGACGTGGCAACACAAGCAAAAATTTGTTAGCATATAATATAATAGCGCGCAATAGCGTTAATCTTAAGTTACAACTCTAGGTGGTGTACCGGTTTGTCACTAGAGGGCAGCATGTGATGGACTCAGTCCCCCCTTGCCCACAGTGGCATGTCAGATAGTAAACCATAATTTTGAATGTCTAGATGTCTGGTGAAGGAGAGAAACCTATTGAAACTCCTGATGAAGAAGAGTCTAGCTACAAACCTCCTCCAGAGAAATCCATTGAAGAACTCCTGGAGGCAGACAAAGAAGACGAGAGTTTGAGAAAGTACAAGGAAACTCTTTTAGGAGAAGCCAAGGAGAGAAAAATTATTGTTGGTAAGGTTGTTAACTTGTAGATATCTACCTAATTTTAGTGAACTCTTGTTCATCCAAGAGTGTTGTGTCTTTTATGTCTCACACTAAGTAATGTGAGTATTAAATCCATTGTAATGGAAATACTTCTACATGTAAAATAAACAATAGGCCTTTCTTGGGATATAATTACAAAATTGGAGTTTATCTTGTTAAACGGGATGAAATTAGGATTACAAAGTCTTCTACATTTACGTAGAGTTACCAAGCAGTAACTTAAACAAATTATTGTTGGTAACTGCAGGGATCAAATCTGCGCCATTGAAATGATAAGTTTAATACCGTAGTCTCGTTTGATACCAACTTTCCACGGGTTTGCTTTAGTAATCACCACAACACGAAACTAAGCTATTGGGCCGCTTGCATGAGTGAATCGAATTTCCTTTGCAAATTTTTAATCTTATTCACGCTGTTCACAGCCTTGCTTTGTTATTCGGCCGTTCTATTGCCACAGGCACAACGAGGCTGTTCGTTACCCTCACATTTCGCCTCGGCCTCAGACTAACATGTTCTTTTATGAAAGTTCTATTACATATATCGTGAAGGGAAAACGTATTTTAAATTTTATTTAAATCAGACTACTCGTTATGCTGATATAGCGAAAAATCAATTTTTGTCCGCAATTTTGAAACGACTCAATGCATTTCCATAATTATTGATCTTAATTGTATAAAAGCTAAATAGCTAACTTATTACTAAATAAATTTGAAGACAAAAATATTTGGGCCGAACCACGATTTGAACCCGGGTCTCCCGCTTGCCGGGCGGTTATGCTCACCACTACACTATCCGGCCCAACTATTTCTGCCTTCAAATAAGTACTTAAATCTGAATGTTTTTCCGAAACGTGTGACTGTCATTTCCATAATTATTGGTACATTGATGGCTATCATCAAAATCGGATGAAATTTACTGTTTTTAGATCATTAAAATCACGTTTTTTGACCAAAACTCCCACCCAAAAGGGTACTTCCGGTAGCCCCATTTTGCTGGCTAATTGAGTTATTTACAAAAAGAGCACATGTACCACATTTTATGAAAATCAGACACAAAAAGTGACCTGTAGAGATCATATATTCATATGTGTATAAAGTCTTGTAAAAGTTCTCAAAACGTGTTCTACGGGTCAGGGTCGGTGCTCATTTCACGGTCCCGGGTCTGGGTCTCACCATGCTGAGAGCACAAATATCTTATTTTTCTGAAGGAAATTTGATAATAAATTTGAGTTAAAATTACTCACAATATGAATGCATTATACAATGAACTAATATTTGATAAGAAGTATCTCTGGCTAATCTTTGATGATAATTTAACTTGCCCCACCCATGCCTTAGTGTGCAGTAGTGACTGTGACCTTGAGTTTTGTCCCTTTAGAACAATGTTAAAACATGCATTTTCTTGAGACATCTCACTCCTACAATTTTCACTGGACTTTTATGAAATAGACTTTGAAATACATTAAATTTTGTGATGTTTTCACTGAGCCCAATTTCAGTTTTCTCATTTTAAAAATTGTGACAAGTCCAAAGTTGTACAAAATTTTGTTTTAAATTTCTTGTTTAATCATTGAGGATTTTAAAATCTATGTCACACTTGGTGGCGGAAAACATGTTGAGCATTTAGTTTTAAGGTGTTGTGTTTTTTATAGCTAATAAAAGTAATTAACAAAGATAAGAAAAACAGAGTAGTACCCTTTTTTATATTTTAATTGAAGCACGACCAGTTTCGGGAGCTAAGCCCATCGTCTCGGTGCTGTACATGACAATTGTCTCATGTACTTTTAAAATTTAATAGATACTTACTATTAAATGACAAGTATCTTTTTTTCGACCACACTGTGGTATACAGTATCTTATCTGAGTACTCTTAATGTTATATTCTCTTACGATTGACGAATAGTTTTAACAGATATGAAGAAGAATGCTTCAACTAAATAGCTAAGCTTGTTTATGTTATTTCATACCTACATTTTAGTGTACAAAATTATTTAACCCCTAATATGTTGGAGCACGTACTAAGCTAAGGTTATGTCAGCAAGGTTTTTTGAGAAAAGTTTCCACGTTAAGTTGATTTTGCTTGTGACAGATGAAAGTGACGAACGTAAAGTGCTTGTGAAACGACTTGCGCTTTGCGTGGCAGACCGGCCGGATCTAGAGCTGGACTTGACTAGTGACCTCAGCGAACTCAAGAAGCAGGTAAAAACTGCAATATATTCACAAAACAAGTTAAAATCACACTTGACACAGTTTGGAATGACAATTAATGCCAATCATACTATTACAAAATTGCCTTTTTTTACGTTGTGAGTTTTTTTAGTGTTATGTATATTTTAGGAGCAATTCTACAGGACAACAAATTTTCAATGTGTAATATAAAACCAAAGGTACTGTTATGGTAGGTAGGTTGGCATATAAGCCACATGGCTGAGGCAGGAAAATCAATTTATGCGATTTTCAATAATGAATGAACTTTCATGTGTCTGTGGCTCTATTTAAAAAAGTGTTTAAAAATTCCCTCACAGAGATATCTGTGTTTGGGTTGCCGCAACTATGTTGATTTTCCTGCCTCAGCCATTCAGTATCTATGCGTCATCTATGTATTATATCATAATCTCTTATAGAGAGAGAGAGAGAGATAGAACTCACTAAGGCATAATAAATGACAACAAGTATATTTTTTTGTAGATGATTGATATTTACTAAATTATGGTTCAGGTCAAAATTTCGGTATACATCAAGTTAAGTACAGAGAATGTCTAAATAACTATGGTTACAGTTTTATTAATTTTCACTTTTGAAAGGCTTTTCAATTTTCCAGGTGTTTATCATTAAGGAGGGAGTTTCCTACCGCATTCGTATAGACTTCATTGTTCAGAGAGAAATTGTTCATGGGCTGAAATATGTACAAAAAACGTACAGGATGGGAGTACCAGGTAAATAAGTTCAACAGTATTTTGTTTAGTAAAAACATTGTTTTGAAAAATTTTCTTTTAGCGAAATTGTCTAATTTAGCTTTGTAAGAAGCATTATTCCCATGCTACAAAATCTGACGTAGTGAAAGGTTAATGCACATGTTTAAAAAATTTTATGAAGATTGACCAAAATATTATTTATTGCATAAAGAATTTTTAAAAGAAGAACTAAATTCGTAATACAGATGTTTTATATGTTTGTTAACTGAAGGTTTTGTTTATTTAATTCTGTTCTTGCTTTCATTGGAACAGCATTTGAAGGTAGGTTTGACTTGAAACACCATAGATCTTTCACCTGCCGTACCAGATACTTACAAACTAATCTTGTGTGTTGACTCTCAAGAGGCAAACAGATTGAGCTCGGGGGTGTGATTACGGGATAGAGATTCTAACATGGGAAACATTAGCAAACAATGTTTTATGTAGGTTAAAACATTATCAAGGGCGTTTTCCATCGTTTTTGAGTGAACAAAAGTACACGACATTTTGAGTTGTGGAATCTGACCACATCTTCAGTTGAAAGGTAGCCTAAAATGTAACACGAAACATTAGTTTAAGAACTAGCCTAAAAGTAATCAGCGCAAGCTGACCAGTCACCCACCACTAAGCAAACTAAATTGTTTTCCCCCTGTTAAACTTGTTTATTTTATAACAGCTAGCTTAGAAAACAACACAACATGTACAAAAGAGTTAACTTACTAAATTAGCAAACAAATAGAGAAATCGAGCATGTCCACGGCCAGTCGACCAGTCCTGGCTCGGAGCAGTGGACGACCAATCGCAGCTGTGAATCAGATTGACCAACTGCAACAGATAACACAACAAAAACCTATTCATACACAGCCAATGGAAGGGAAATTCTTAATGGTTTTGATGAATGAATCAGGTTTTCTTAACAAAAGAGTTAAAATGAAGAGGTCTGCAGTGTGAATCAATTTTGCTATTAGACATAATTCGGAGTACTTTCTTTTGTAGAATGAGAAGGTGTGAAACAGAAGGATTCCGTGTCTCGGATGAATGTTGGTAAAAGCAAAGTAGACTCTTAGATAAATGTCAGGATCATAGCTGACTAGTCTTCTGATTATGTAGCACCAGCACACTCTAGCTAGCCTAGTGCTACGGTTCCAATATTGAATTCCCAAGTTAGTTTGTAAACTGGGTTAAAGCCGAGAAGCTTGACAACCTAATTTTCAGAGAGTGCATCTCTCAGGCTAAAGCAAATTCTTTTAGTTTTGTTGTCATTAAGAGATAATCGAATTTCCTGTGGAAAATTCCATCCATGCTGTCCTCATAGTAAGATTCAGACCTGGGACCAAGAAATGTGAACCGATTCTAAACCCAAACACGTGCATATATGTGTGTACTCTCTACAGGTAGCTTTTTTGTCTGATTTTTATGAAATTTGTTAATTTCATGTTAATTGTCATGTTTAAATGTTAATTTGTAAATATCTTGGTCAGGTTCGTTAGCCAGTGGAATCGAGCTACCTGAAGTATCCTTTGGGGGACTTTTCACCAAAAAAGGGGTTTTAGTGATCTAAAAACAGTTATTTTTGTGTGATTTCGATAAAATTTAAAATAAAAATGTATTTTGTTGTTAAACATCAATTTACTTCAAATTATTAAAATCTGTCACGTCGTTTCAAAATGGCAACCAAAAAGTAAGAGTGGTCCGATTTTATTAAAATTTAAAATGTGATTTCCGTTCATGATAATTATGTAGTATAACTTCCAATAAGAAACCCAGTAAATCTGAGGTCGAAGGCCGAAGCGAGGCTGTGAGCGGAGCGAATAAGAGTAACATATTGCTATGGAAATTCAATTCACTCATGCAAGCAGCACTTTGACGCTTAGCTGCGTGTCGGCCTGGTTTAATGTTTGATGTGGTACAGTTGACAAGATGACACACATGGTGGGCTCGTACCCTCCAAAGCTGGAGTTGCAGAGTTACACGACCCCGGCAGAGGATGCTCCGACCGGCATGATCTCTCGCGGCACGTACACCGTCCACTCACTCTTCACTGATGACGACAAGAACTGCCACCTCAAATGGGAGTGGTGCTTCGAGATCAAGAAGGATTGGAAAGATTAAACTTCAAGGAAAACTCAAAGTGCTTTACCAAACTGGTCATTACTGAAGATTTGTATATAGGAGTTAAGGTATATACTTAAGATGTGAGCTTTCATAAAAATTTCGCTGTTAGTTCATAAGAGCAGATTCAGACGATGATGAATTTTTCACAACTGTAAACTGAATGTCACATTTTCAGGTAAGATTTTCCGTTTTGCTGTTTTCAATATACCGCACATGAGGTGTATACTGTGTTTCTTCAATGCCACGTGTAGATTTAGAATTCCAAATTATGGAAAATGTGATATTTTTTACTCTGAAATAGTGGCTGATTGCATTTAACATCCAAAATTGATTTTGTAAAGTCTGAGTTATTTTTATACTACCAATTTAAAAGGTTTGCAAATTATAAGCATATTATTTTTGTTGTAAGGTCCGGTTTCAATTTTCAAGAGTGGACATGTTTTCTAGTTCATGATTAGATGAAAGTATTTGTTCAGGCAGAAAACAAAGCTTAAAGCTGGAGTCGTGCGTGGAGCTTAATAATTGAACACTTTCCTTAGGTTTAGCCAATTTCAAGTGTCAGTATTTTCCCACTCTTAGGAAATGTGTTAATTATTTTTCCTCATTTTTAGTTTTCTACCATTCTAAACCACCTGTAACCACTGCCTTGAAAAATGAGGCCTATTTCAAATAGATTTGTAAAGCTTGTTTAGAACTGATGTTCATGTGTCACTAGGTCTACTGGTCTAAATTAGTTTGAACTGAAAGATTACACCCTAAAAAGAAAATTCTTTTGATACTTTGTTAAAAAAGTAAATAACAATCTCTTTGTGTGTCTTGTAATAAATGTTTATTGGTATTACATATGAATTATCCAGAGTAAAGAAAATCCAAAGTATGGCTGACTAAATGGGTATTTTTTTAATCAGCTCGTTTAGGGCTAAATAATATATTAAATAGTGCTAAGTATATCTATTATTTATCTAATCAGGGTCTATACCAGTGCTCAGAAATTTAGAGTTTTCAAATTTGTCCCAAAAATTTTACATGTTCACTTGTTTGCTTGGGAAAATCAAGCTTTGTTATAAAATCTCTCGAGCGCTAATCTTATCTTGCAACTATCAGTTGGTTAAGAGTATCAAATAACACCTAAAGGAAAATATTTAAACCCATTGAATTGTTAGTTTTATAGTTATTACAATTTTCATTAGTTATAGAAAAACATTTTTCTAAAGTTGACCTGTGCTATGAGAGTGACCTTGAAAAACAATGCTTCACCGTGAAAATATTCTGGAATTATTTTTTGAAAACCTGTTAAATCCTAGAAACGTTTTTACATTGTTAGTATACTATTGATATTGTGTGAGATACTAAATGGAATTTATAACAGATTCAATCTGATAAACATGATGGCATATTGTATTACAAGCTTTGCTTTGTTTGGCAATTTAATGTACCAAATCTTCTTGATTTAATGTGTTTCGTCTTACACTTAGCGTTCTGAGTGCATAGTCTGCTTACTTTGCTTGAGTTTGCTGTTTTCTACTCTACGACTTTTCATTTTGAAATTAAAAATATACCGTTTGGTGGTACAAAACTTTCTTGTGGAGCTTTTTTTAAAAATTAGGTCAAAATTATTAGTTTTATGCCTTTATGATTTGCTTTCTTACTTTTTTAAATCTAACTTTATCAGCTGCCACTGTACACAAAATGTACTTACTTTTTATATATTTGTTAGGGTTGAGAGTTAATTATAAAAATAAATAGTCAATACTCAATACCAACAAAGAATTTATATTTAAATACTAAAGCTTCTCGATATTTGAAGTCATTACGTTATCAAATGTATAAATGGACAAGACTGTTTTGTACATGTGCAGAAACAATACGTTTTATACAATTCCGTAATCTAAGAAATCTCCCCTCCTAGCTTAGTAGAACTTAACCCTTCCCAAGTGTAGGATCTACAAACGTCATTATTATACCTAATTCCTTTGTTCATGGCAAATATATGTTTAAATGTTGTTTCACCCATCTGTTTGAACCCCAATGATATATCAATGTCATCTCTAATTGTAAGGACGAGGATTTTAGACACAGCGTCTTCATTGGTGCTGACTTCAGTATAACCACTGAACTTATTTTGGCTCTTATACAAGTGTGTGGTATTTTATCTTTAGTACATTTTGCATTTAGTTTGTGTATACCTTTCTCAGCAATATTCCTTTGATAATGAGAGAAGTGTGTTCCAGGCCTGATTATGTAATTACGCTTACATCGTTATGAATGGCTCAGCTTGTTAAGGGTTAAGTGATAAGTGCATTTATACATTTTGAAATGTATGGTATCAAGATATTAAAATATGTTTACATACTTTGCAAAATATGAGTTTTTGTTACTATTTCCTCGTTGTTGTACGTCAATTCATCCTTGTCCGCATGAAAAAACAACTCTTAAACCAGCATAATGTTAAAAGGCACAATCTGTGAGTAGGAATTTTGTTCATTTTTATCCTCTGAAGTGTTAAATTGGACTTCCTGAGGAAAACGCTTGAATGAAATGTTAAGCCAAAGCCGCCTTGAAGCATTTCTGGTGGTAATATTCTTTCTCAATGGATAACGGTAAAGATGTCTTAATTTAGGTGTTTAAGCCTGCTATTATACTCAAAGAGTGTCCTTGAGCCTGTTATGTATGTTGCTGCTCGCAACAGATTTTCTCTGCTAGTGAAAAGTTGGATGTGTGTCCTCAATTTATAAATATTCTCTTCTTCAAGAACTGTGCGTCTTTTTTCTGGGCATAGGCAACATCACATATTTCTTGAAAGTCAAGAAGAAAAGGACACACAAGTAAATTGTTTTAACTATCACTTAATTGCACATCAATATACTCTCATCAGTAGTTCAAAGTGACAATGTTTCAGTTTTTAAAATAGAACGACTTAGATTGTCCTGGCAAATGGTAGTTTAGTTAGTTTTACAGGTCAGCGCTTTCCTTGATGAAAAAGATCGTTAGGAGGCTATCTAGCGACCAGCGGAACTCAACCGAGTGTCCCAAACCTGGCCGACACCTCTTGATTCATAAAAGCTACCAGTATGATGCTATTCTATTCAAATTAAAAACTGAAGTAATAGTTAACTAAGTATCAGAGGGTTCCTTTTCCTATTAAGAATCAAAACAGTTCGTTTATGTTGCAAATTTGTATTTATAAATAAAAGTTTTCTAATGGCAAGTTCCAGTAGCAGCTAACTTGAAAATCTGTAAAGTCAGCCACAAGAAATGTGATAGGTTTATATACGTGGGTTATAAACCCGTGTGGGTTAAGTTTTAGTGGGGTATCTTGGTGAATTTTTAATATGGTGTATTTTGGTCTTTTTTGAAAGTTTGGAAATGAACATTTAAAACATAGGCTATCTCCAATTCTTGAGAAGTTGAATCTGTTTATCGGTTACAATTTATTGAAAGTAGTATTCAAATTTGTCCAATTTTCATAAAATTTGGTACAAATGTTCTGTTTGTAAATATCTTAGTTGTGTTTGTTAACCACCAAAATCGGACTGGCGAAACACCCTTTTTGGAGGGATTTTTCCCCAAAAAAGTGGCTTTAATGATCTAAAAGTAGTAATTTTATCTGATTTTCATGAAATTTGGAATAAATATATATTATATTGTTGTACATCGATAGACCAAAAATTATAAAAGTCCATCAAACCGTTTCAAAATGGCGGCCAAAAAAGTAAATGTTTGTCGGGTGAAAATTTTCTTTAAAAACCAGACTTATGATACATTATTTTGGTCCGGCTCATCGCCCTGAACACAAATCTTCAAACCGTTTTAAAATATCTTGTTTTGTTCAGAAGTTATTCTCAAAAACCTGAAAAACTCATTGTGCCACTAATTTTGGGTAAAAGTTTTTTTGGAAAATTAGACATGTGATACCATTTTTGACACTGCCTTGTCGACCCAAAAAAAGACCTGCAAAGGTTTTTTCTTAATCTTATTCTGTTTGGAAATTTAAAAAAACAGCTTTTATGAAAAAAACATTTTATTATAACCAAAATTTTTACATATTTGGAAGTGCCTCGTCCCGCTGAACCCGAATCTGATTTTTAAAATTTTGATCTTGTTTCGTTCGGAAGATATTTATGAAAAACGGAGGCAAAAATCGCTCCGACCTTGTTTTTAAATCAGGGCTTTGTTTCTTAAATCAGACATATGATGCATTTTTTAACACCGCCTCGTCCCGCTGGTTACGAATCTGCACTCAGTTGTACCCTATCTTTTTTTGTTCAAAATTTATTCACAATTAACCGCCAACACGGCGTGAAATTCTTTTTTAAAAACCAAACATATGATAGATTTTTCATCGCCTCGTTGCGCTGAACACGAATCTGCAAACCTTTTAACCCTAACTTTAAAACTATTGTGCAAGAATATTATTTAAGGTGAGTAGCTAGTACTGGTTTAACAAAACACAATATTCTGCACACAGAAACCAAACTGTAGTCAAAATTAAATCTTTTTTACTAGGGTCGCAGAAATTGCCAGGAGACCTTGGAGTAAGTTGATCTAGTTTCGACAAGGGAACCTCCTGGTAACTTCTGAGGTCCTAGTGAATCGTGTAAGTATTCATTTTTGAGCACATTGGCCAAAACAAGATAAATAATGAGGTTTTGGTATCAGGGTCACAGAAATCGCTTGGAGACCTTCAAGATTAAGTTTTTGAAAGGCCAAAAAAATCACCTAGTTGCACTTGTTGTACTTGGAACAGACTTTAGTGTCTCCTGCCACCTTCTGAGGTCCTAGTGGAGTTAGGAAATATTTAGTTTCAAGCACAGTGGGCAAGCAAGAGTCTGTGTTCTTCTAACTGTGTATCTACCTAACATGAGTATTTACATGTTACGGCTGTACATGGTAGGTTCTAGGTACATGAGTATTTACAGTCATACTGTAATGTTTGCAGATGACTCAGTACTTCTGACCAGAGATAAGGAATCTCAGGCGTTGGAGATAACTTCATCTCGATCAGTAAAGCTACTGTGCCAATAACGACCAATGAGTAAAACTCAGCAGGTCATCTTTGAAAGCATAAAATGACATCACTTGTCCCCTTGACATTTGAGTTCACAAAACAACTGATTCTATCAGTCAGCTCTTTGTCAATATTTGCACTGCTAGCAGCATATCGTCTTGTAGAATCTCACATCAGATATGGGTTCCACCAAAGAAAACATCAGAAGCAATGAGGATTTTGGGAGGTTACAACAACAAGACAGCTGCAGAGAAGTTTTCAAAACCTTCAAAATCTTACCAGTAGCAGCTATCTACATTTGTGAAGTCATCATCTCTTCTGGCCAGAGACTGCTGAAAATGCTGATGTTCATGGACACAACACAAGTCCAGTCCACAAGACGGCACAAGCCATCATGCGGAGCTGCTTTGTTTAATATGAGTACAACAGTGGATGGCTGAGATGTTATTTATTTTAATTCTTGTTATTATATATTTAAACGTTTTCATTGTTGATACTATTTCAAAGCTCTGATTTAATAAAGTCCAGGTAAGCCTTTTATTCCTTTTGATAGCATATCCTGCCCTAGTGCCCTGTTTTCCAAATTTAACCATATACAATCCTCTGTGTATCTTGTACACTGAATGAGCCATACTAACTCTAACCCACGTGCAGATGACCTATAGGAACTTGATAGTTTGCTATATCAGTAGTTTTAACAAATTCATCAGGCAGAAAAAGTTCCAGGAGTAAATATGCGCAACCGACAAAACAAAATTGTGGAACAGGTTGTTCTGTTCTGGCTCCAACAGGTAAAGATATGGCACCTTCATCTTTCAAATACAGAGTTAAATTTTCCAAAATGAGCTGTTTCTTTTTTTTCAAATTATTTTCTCCTATACAACTTTTGGAGTGTGAGTCGCGCCATCACTGCATGTATGTGAAAGAGGTCTTACATTTAATGAGTGAGACCCAAAATCAAATCAATCTTAATCAAATGCTACCTTTTCTAAATAAAATTTCCATATAATTCTGGAATAAGTTCTTTAAGTAAAGTTGATTTGTTTTGTTTTTAACATAAATACAGTGGAACCTTGATATAACGAACCTCAATACAACAAAATCCTTGATATAACAATTTTTTCAAATCCCCTTCAATTCTCCATAACACTCAATGCAAATTACACCTCTATATAGCGAAAGAAACACTTTGAAGACCCTCGATATAACGAATTTTGGGCCCCCAAAAGCCACAAGCAGCACCTCAATATAACGAAATTCAGGAACTCTTAACCTCTACATAACGTTTCCACCTCTATATAACAAATTCCCACGTTTCGAACCTCTATATAACGAATTTTCCTCTGAGAGTGTAGAGCTGCAAATCAATAAGCAAGGCGACAAGCCTCGACGGAATATCACACAACGCATCACAAAAGCAAAAATATCATTTTACTTTGTATGTACTGAGACTTTCTACAGTATCAATTTATTAAATATGTACTCTATGTAAAAATACATGGCTTTGTTGATTATCATCTTTACTTTCCTTTTTGTCTAAACAATTTCCAGTAGGGCAACTACGTACATCTAACGATGTAGTCAGCATTGATAGTGAACGTTATATTGAGGTATTTGTTATAGATTTCGTTATGTTGAGGTTGAACACCAAAGTTTGCAAAACCTCTATATAACGAAATGTGTCTGGTTTCACCTCAATATAACGAACCTCGATTTAACAAAATCCTTGATATAACGAATTTTTACAAATCCCCTTGACATTCGTTATATTGAGGTTCCACTGTAACTCCCTAAACCTTGTCTATTTCAACCATTTTTTATTCCACTTATTCAAATTAAATAATTATTTTTGACCACTGCACAAAATTTTGATATCTTTCTATTTTGGCAATGGAAGCACCACTGGTTTTTATTATTTTACCACAGGACCAATACTCTTAAGACAACCTGAATTTGCAACCCTCTGGTTACGGACATTGTTAGAGAAATGAAGCCCACAGGAAAATAAAATATGTAACATTCTTAAAACTGTATAGGTTATAATTTTAAACTACAGATATTATATACAGTGGAATATAATTCAGTAAAGAAAAAGATAAACACACAATTATTGTGTAATCTGTGAACTCTTATACTAGGTTTGAATATTTGAAAAAAAGATATAATATTATAAAGGTTTGATAAGTACTAAACTGATACAATATTGTTAAAACGGTAAGAATATAATACTACATTTAAAAACAAAGTAATAAACTGATACAATAATGTAAAACAGAATACAATACTACTTTTAAAAATAATAAAACTGAATGAGATTTAAAAAGTAATAGTGATAATATAAATTCTAAAATGTGCTACATAATGAACTACTCAGTAATTAAAAGTACATCAGACTCACACTGTCCAAACTACAATTAATCAATGCAGTGGCCGTTGTGAGTTTATTGGTGGATTAGTTTGCTCGCTTCAAGGAGTAGAACAACTGCAGCGGCTTGCTCGACTTCCATAGTTTCTCGCTGATTTGTCGCAAGGTCTGGTTGCTACTGAGCAGCACGGGCTGTCCGTTAGCAACTCCCGACGAGATGTAGATGCTGAAGCTGAGAGTCTGGTGAACCGGCAACTCGTTCTGTAGATCCAGAGTTATCCTCTTGGACAAGTACTCGCAGAGGTGGTCCACTGAAACAGACGTATATCGTTAAACTCTTCCGAGCTACGAGGAATGACAAGGAGTTGCCAGTGAAAATTCATTCACATCACAGAACTTCTTGTGTCTCTCATAAACCTGTTCATAAAGGGGGTCTTCTCAGCTGCTTTCAAAAAAGCAGGAACTGTCCCCCAGAAAAGTTAATCCGGACAGCCCGGAAAACTATCGACCCCTATCAATACTACCAGTAGGTGGTGATGATGATCAATACGATGATCAATACGACCCCTGGGCAAGGTGGTGATGAAACATCAGTTGAAAGAATAAAATCAGATGAATGAATCAGAATGAAAATAATCCCCAAACCTTGACCTATAGCCTAAGTAGGCTGATAGTTATAGAAGAAGAAAAGGAGAAAACGTAAAACTTCTCGGATTCTACCTTGATGCCGAGCTCACCTGGAGGAGTCATGTCGAAAGCGTCTGTGTTAATCTGTCAAGAGTCCTGTACCTTATAAGAAAACAGAAGACTCAGATAACCAACTCTTACCTACTGACGGTGTGCCACACCTTGCTCCGTGCCCAATTATGTATGGGATACTTCTAAACACATACCTCGTATTGTAGTATGGTACTCATCCTACAGAAGAGTGCTCCTTGACTACTGGCAAGCGCTGGAACCAGAGACCACTGTCAACCACTTTTTGTTAGGTCCGGTGTCCTGACAGTCCTTGGCCAGTAAGTATTGCAGAGCGTGATGAATGTCAAAAAGAACCAGGAAATGTCTAACACTCGAGAAGATATCCATAGACGGTCGCTGAGGAGCTCAGGAAATTTTGACTGGAAAAGGTGCCGCTTCACAAAAACTAAAGTGGCTTTCCCCACCGAGCAATCAAGCTGTTCAACTTCCTCCTAGTACGCTTGAAAATCCTAACGCAGACTCAGTTCCATGATAGTGTGGAGAAATGGCTTCTTAACAACCCACTCTACTCTGTTAATGAGTTTACGATGGTGATATGGGGCTGATACAAGCCCCATATCCTCTGTAAATAATGTAAATAGTACTTTAAATTTTTGTTGGACACCGTCAATTCAATAAACACTGCCACAGACGCAAGAAAATAGTTTCGATGTTGTGTAAGTTTCAAATGATTTAGTTCAGTCATTTTTAAGCTACAGCGCTCGTGAAGAAAGACATGGGCAAAAAAAACTTGTTGACCTAATGTTAAGGAGATCATTCAATTATCCAATTAAGAACAACCATATTGTTTGCTTCTCTTCTATAAATTTAATTTTCAATTGAAATTTTGTTTTAAAAAATCTTGAGTATAATATGTGTTGGTTAAAATGATCTTATTGAATTTTGCAGTGTCTTTCAAAATTATTGAAATGTTGTTAACGGAGTAAGATTAGAAAAATAAAACCATTAGATCGCCAAATTATTTTGAAGTATTTGATATTTAATTTAGGCCAAAGAGCCTATCAGGTCTAATTTACTTTGTATGTGTTTTGTTTTATTTTTAAATATACTTAGTAACTTCATTGTAATGTGCATCACCGTGGATGTATATTTTTTATTACTTCTGTACGGAAGGTAAAACTGGATCCCAACACAGTGAACGTGTCAATTTGTAAATGTAAGTTATCAAAATAAGAAAAAGCAGGTTACACTATTCCAACTGAAAACATTAGGCCTGTCATATCCTATGTACGAGGGGGTACCCAAAAGTATCAGGAATCGGGCGATGGCGAGGTGGGAAGCATATAATTCAGATTTTGACCGATAGAGGCTGAAAGCCCAACTCTTCCTGAGTTCAGTGCACTCGGTGTGGCCAGTCTGAGAGGCTGTGAAGAGGAGCTGTGTGCGTTTTTCTAAAAGTAGTTTTTGTTCTGCCTCGTTTTGTTTTGATGGTTTAATTAAATGGACAAAGCTCAGCAGTGAGGTTTTTGCTTTTTTCTCGGTAAGAACGCGTCAGAAACGGTTGCAATTATCAAAAAAGCTTACAAAGACGATGTTTTGAGCAAAACCAGAATAAACTATTATTTTTCCCAAATTCAAGATGCCGCCATGTCGATTGAAGACAAGCCTCGTCCTGGACGACCTTCAAATTCTCGGACTGGTGAAATTGTTCAGAAAAAAACTTCAATATTACAAGAAGACCGTCGGAGGACCATTGGGAATGCTTCTTTGCTGTATGGAGTGTGTTAAAATTCAATTTAGCGAATTTCAACACACTCCAGACCTAAATTTTGGCGATATGGAGACTGGTTCTTTCATCGTGACAATGTGCCTGCCCACGTAGCCATCTCAGTGCGCTAGCTTTTGGCCAATACCAGCATGGCCACCCTTCCCCCACGACCCATACTCGCCAAATCATATCCCACGCGACTTTTTATGTTCCCCATAATGAAAAATTAAATAAAAGATCACCGTTATGACGTAAATGAAGGAGTGAAAAGGCAAACGAGGATGGAGCGTGCAGGCATTCAGACTAGGGGGTATGAGGGGTGCTTAAAACCATGGGAGCATCGAATGAACAAATGCATTACACTAAATGGGGAGTATACTGAAGGTATACATGTAAATTAGTAAAAAAAATAATAAAACATGGTTTTTATAATGAAATTCCCGTTATTTTTGGGTACCCCCTCGTACCCATCATTACTACTCAAATTAATACAATTATAAGTTAGAAATTTAATATTAGCCATTGCGATTTCCATATTAAAACTGGTAAAAGTATGCAATCTCATTGCAATGTGCGTCATCGTGGACATATATTTTTTAATAAGTTACTTCTGTACGGAAGGTAAAGCTGGATCCCAACACAGTGAACGTGTACAAATTTACAAATGTAAGTTATCAAAAAGAAAAATGGCTGTAGATTTCACTATTCAAACCAAAAACATTTGGCCTGTCACATCCTAGGTACCTGTAGTTACTACTCAAACTAATATTAATAATTATAAGTTTGAAATTATATATTAGCTGTTGCAATTTTCATGTTTAAACTGGTAAAAGTATTCAATGTTGAACTCTTGTTGCTGACTACCTGATCCATGTCAAAATAATAAAACCACTTTCACCCCTAGTTAGGTAAATAGAATCTACAAGTTGTGTAAAATTCAGAAATCTGGAGGCCTTTAGTAAATGATTTTCAGAGCTACAGCCTCCAAATTTCCGAATAAAGACCATAAGAATAATTAAATTTAGGCATTCAAGATAGCTACAGATGCCTTGAAGAATCAGTTGATTGAAAATGTCAAGAAAATTAGTCTTTGGCCAAGAATGTATTTAGTTTTGGGCTGCCCCTCTAAAATCTGTTTTAAAAAACCTGTGATATTTTTATCACAGGCTATAGGGGATCCCACAAGAAATTTTGAACTTAACTTTACATCCAAAATTGTATGTGAACATTTTAAAGAAATACAATGAAAAATGTCTTTATTATTAGTGAAGTTAGGACTTTACAAAGATATTCCAATTGAAATATATACATACAATTTAAATCTATACTACACTGAGAACTAAAATAGATAGTAGTAGTTTTAAAATGCTATCAGAAACTAGAAACCATACATACCAGAAGCTGATTTAACAACTTGGATATATCTGACCACGTTTTCTCTCAGGGCTCGCATCAAGAAATTATCCTCTCTCATTTCAGTCGGATGTGGCTTGAAAATTACCTCCATTTCATCAGACGCAACGGTGTCTGAAGTGCCTTCCCCTTCTGTGTCTTGACCACCAGATCCTGCAACACTTGAGTTTTCTGATTCGTTTTCAGACGTAACAATGGATTTAGGTCTCTTCGGATATCTAAGACCGTTGGGTTCATCTTTGTTGGAAGCTGCATTAGCAGACGACTGGGAAGTTTCGTCCATTCCTCCTGGCGCAGAGAGTTTAGCCATTGCATTTTCAGATGAATTTGGAGGCTGTGAATTGCTGTTTTCATTTGCAGATGTTACAGTTGAATGAGATTGGCTGTTTTCAGCATCATTAGGATTAGACTTCTTTGACCTTTGAGTACGATTCTGGTTCTGCAACTTAATCTGTTCATTGATCGAATTCATCAGAGCAACTTGACTGTGACTTTTGTGGATATCTTCCAACAACTTAACTTGATGAGCTTCGTACTCGTCTCTACTTGGATATATTTTTGAAATCAACAAATCAAAGTTTGGATCAGGTCTCAATGACCTTTTAGAAACAAGCTTTTTCCTGCAGGTGGGACATTCTTTATTACCAGATCTAAGAGCTGTTATTATACAATCAGAGCAAAATCTGTGAAGGCATTCCTTGGTTGTCATAGTTTTCTTAAGCATGTCAAGACAGATTGGACACATCAGTTCGTTGTGAAGCGATCTAGGGGAAACTGCAATTTCGGTGTTGTCAGTGACAGCATCCTGTGGGGTTCTGTGAAGTTCATACAGGGACAATTCCCACGTTTTGTTTAGTCCCAATTGTTCAGTTGAAGTCATATTGCACAAAACCTAATTAATGCCAATGATGGGATACTAAGGTCAAACTCAATGAAGGTAGTTAGGTTATCATAAACTGGGTCTAGGCTAGCCTGAGTCCCAATGGAAACCTATGTTAAGATAACTGACCTAGATAAGAAAAAAAGTAACCTAGCCTAGGCCTATGTCAGACCGTTTCACTAGAGAGGAAACTAAAAATTTGATAACGTTATCCTATAATTTTTAAAACTCCTATTTTGTAAACGTCATCCATCCGCAATAAAAATAGGGTTGCTTATGCTTGAAACTGCAATCCTAAGTAAAAAAATACTTTAACTAATTCAAAAACGTTGTAAAATTTAACTAATTTAACTTTAACTAAATGTAAAATTAATAAACCAACACTACACTATTAACCGTCGGACGAAACCAACGACGTAAAATTACATAAATATCTTTAGAACTTTGGTACTTCGTAAAAGATTGCTAGCCGTTTACAAAACACCTTGGAGAGGACTGAGGAGAGAAGCTTCACCGCTGCGCACGCATAAAACTCATAACCTACCCACGCGAGGTGCGCGAAACAGATGCGCCGTGGTGAGGTGTGGCCCGTTCCCTAACAGTTCAAATAGTTCACAATTTCCTCACCAGACTTCAGCACTATGCGGAGAAACGATTGTTTACTTTAATTCTCCAGCTGGCAACAACAAGACCATGGGAAAAGCAGCTTCATCGCTGCGCACGCATCTACCTCGGTGTCTACAGGAGGTGCGTAAAGCCGAAGCGCAGTGGAACGGTGTAGCCCGTTCCCTAACCAGTTCAAATAGTTCACAGTTTCCTCACCAGACTTCGGCACTATGCAGAGAAAGGTTTCTGTAGTTAATTCACAAGCTGGCCACATTAAATCGGCGACACTAAACAGAAAAAATAATTTCGAAGTATGTACTGTACAAAAGAAATTGTTGAATTCGGTACAAGTGCTGCTGCGGGTGGCAAACTGATAAACCACTATGCCGTGAACTAATTGAACTTAAGGTTGTGCATACAAAAATTAAAAATCCCTTTTAATTTTTTTATTAAGTACAATAAATAAATAATAATAAATAAATAAATATTTTATTTCGTTAACAAAATACATTGTATGAAATTCGTCAGGTTTTAAATATTTTAAAAGCTAAAATTTTGTCACTCATTCTTACATCGAGAACTCATTCATACATACAATTTTCACAGTCATATCGGCTCATTCATTCGAATTCTCCCACTTAAGCATCCGAAGGCCGGTAGCCATTTCTCACTAGGTCTCCCATTGGTGTGCCAAGAACTCGTCTGAACTATAGAAAGTGTTCGCGGTCAAAACTGCTTTTAGACGAGACTTGAACGCCTGTGGCGTTGGAGCACATTTTATCGAATTTGGCAATTTGTTGACAAAACGGGCTCCTGCCTGAGAAGGCAAACGCTCGTAAACCACCGTTCTGTGTCGCCCAGTTCGGTAGTTTTCCTGCCTCTAGTTTCATAAGAGTGTATGTCTACACCTCTTATGGGATCGCATTTGGTTTTGAAGAAAACGCAGGTTTCAAGGATGTAGAGACAGGGAAGAGTCAACATTATCTGCAAAGCCAACAAAGCCTTAGGGCTTCTAATTAGATCTGCCAGATGTGGACTTAGTGTGGATGCCATGAGAATCATCTTTAATGCCCTTGTTCGTTCAGTGCTCGAATACTGCTCCGTGGCTTGGTCCCCCTACCAATCCGGTCATATAGTACGCTTGGAGAAGATTCAAGAAAGATTTATACGTGTCATCGGAATTAGATTGGGCTTCGAGTATCAGACTGTTCCTATCGATTTCGTCAGGAAATTGTTGGGATTGGAGCCGCTAGTTGTGAGAAGACAATTAAATGACCTCATGTTTCTCCGTAGAATTCTACTTGGTGAAGTAAATTGTCCTGAACTTCTTGGTCTCATCGATATTCGAGTTGGAGGCCGGACCCGCTCCCAAGATCTCTTCAATCATCGTTCCTACGCCACTAACTATGAACAGAACAGTGCAATTCCGAGACTGCATAGACTGGGTAACCTCATTGCTCCACACCATGATTTCTTCACTGACAGTCAACAGCATCTAAAAAGAACATTCCTTGAACTGAGATAGTCTGCTGAGACATATGTATTATAGAGTATAAAAATAATTATGGTTCTATTAATTTATTATTATTTATTATTGTTATTATTTATGGTATATTATCACTGTTACATCTGTTATATATTTTATCACTGTTATCTATTAATTTTATCTTTTATTATTGTTACTGTTTAAATTTTTCTATCACTGTAAACCACTTGTAGATTTATCATTGTTTATTTTTGTTCTATAAATTTTATGTATGCTCCTTTACTCTTCAGTTATCACTTAATTATAGTAAGGTACAATTTATCTCTTATTGTCTCCATCAATATATATTATTTATTGCTTAATCTTTTGTAGTACCTTTAACCACCTGTATAGTAATTAATTATAAAAGCATATATTACCTTAAATTACTTATTACTTAATGTAATGTTATGGCTCTTTGTATTTATTATGTTCTTTTTTGTGTCACCCATTTTAGGTCCATTTTGTTACCCATAACCACCCCGAATATTAAATCAGAAACCAAAAGATGTACAAAAAAATCAGTACCACTCAAGTAGGGGTGGATTGGAAGAAACCATCCCTTTGCTGTTTTCTTTCTTCTTTGGGTACTTATTTTATTTTTGTACTTTCCAACACTTTCTTAAGTTATATTGTACTTGTTATTTAATTCTGTTATCTCTTTTTACTCATGTTATTGTTATTTTTTACTAACTTTTCCAACTTTCATTAAGAATTTATTTATATTATGTAAACATGTTTGTAACTGGCATTGCCGTTGAAATTAAATAAATAAATAAAAACATATTGAGACTTTTGAACGCTGGTCTGCACGACTCTCTCCATTGAATTTTTGCAATGGTTCGAACTTCGAACTGCTTTTTTAAGAATAAAAAGTCTGGAAAGGTGTGATACTGCGCAACCACCCCACAGTGCCACTCCGTAGGAGAGGTGTGGGTATATTACCCCATAATACGCCGTCATCAGTACCTGAGTAGGGCAGTATTTTGATAGTTCCCTCAGTACATAAATGCCTGAAGCTATCTTGGAGCATAGATTGTCTACATGGCAATCCCAAGTCAACCCTCTGTCGAGGTGTATTCCTAGGAATTTAGTTGTGTAGACTTCTTCGATCTCAGTCGCATCCAACATAACAGTTGGACTATGATCTGATTCGATATCTCGCAAAGAAAACTTAATGAAATTTGATTTTGTTGGATTTGTCAAGAGGTTGAGCTCATTGAAATGTTGGATTGCGTTATTGAGCCCAATGAAAGCCATCTCTTCCAGTTTTTTGTTTGAATTTGATTTGAAGCTGAGAGTCGTGTCATCTGCGTACTGGACAATCTGTCCGTGGAGTACGGATGAGCCAACATCATTAACATAGATCAGAAAGAGTAATGGGCTCAGTATGGATCCCTGAGGGACTCCGTACTTGAGCTCCACCTCTCCCGATCTAGCGTCTGAAATTCCAACAAATTGAGTTCTATTACTAAGATACGATTCAAGCCATCTGAGTGGCAATCCTCGTATCCCATAATAGTTGAGTTTGAACAGTAAGGTGCCATGATCACACAGTCGAATGCTTTTGACAAATCGAGGAATACACTCAGAGTGCTTTCTCGACTTCGATCGCTTCTACTGTCATATCGACCAGACGCTCTACAGCGTCTATTGTCGACTTCGGAAACCAAATTGGTTGTTTGATAGTAGATGTGCTTGTCCAAAACTCCACGAGCCGAATGAGAAAAACTTTCGAAGATTTTGCTAAAGGCCGGCAAGATTGAAATTGGGCGATAATTTTGAGTCGAAAGGGGTCGCCCTTTTGAAAATAGGACTTACTTTTGCCTTTTTGAGGGAAGTTGGAAATGAACCTGAGAGGAATGAGAAATTGATAAGGTGTTCTAGTGGTCTCAGCAAGTGTTTTGAACACTGTTTGAGTAGCCACACTGAAAAATTATTTGAATCGTTTGATTTTTTTGGTTGAAAATTTTTGATTATCTTTGCAATCTCTTCTTCTGTGACTGGAGCCAGAGCCATGGAGGCGGCTGGACTCCGAAAAGAACGGGGAAGGGGCCGATTCTGGTTCTTGTGGAGACCTAGATCTGCCCCTACCGAGGAAAAAAACCTGTTGAACTCCTCAGCTACTCTGTAAGGGTCACTGATTTGTTCGTCACCTAACTGCAATTCGATTCGTTTGTCAGATTGTGGTTTGTTATTGTTTATTATGGCCCATGCGGTTTTTGAGACATTTTTTGACGTGAGCAAGGCTTTTGTGACATCGTAAGCTTTTGCAGCTTTGATGACTCTACGGTAAATTCTTTTGTAATTTTGAAAAAAGCTTTTGAAATCTGCGTTGTTTGTGCGTTTTTTGATTTCGGAGAAAAATAATAATTTTTCTCTCGAAACCAGGATACCTTTGGTGATCCATGAGCACTGTTGTTTCCTCGGTTTTTGGTGGGCTTGTTTCAGGGGGCAACTCACGTCTAGATGGAAATTGAATGTGGATTGGAAGGCTTGGAATTGCACCTCGCTGGGATCATCAAAATTTAGGCCGCTCCATCTCTCTCTTGAGAGCAGAGAATTGAGCAACGCGACGTTTTCGGGCCTCGTGTTTCTGATGGTTTTTTTGGTTGGGGGATCCCTTTTAGGTGCATGACCACTAAGAATAGCCATTTGGCCATAGTGATCTGAAATGGCTGTGTTGATCACAGACACCTCGAGGTCGGTCAAGTTTGAGATTACGTTATCGATTGATGTTGCTGAAAAGGGTGTCACTCTGGTTGGAGTGTTGATTGACCATGTGAGACCAAATGATCTCAAAAGCTCTGCGAACCTTTTGGTCATTGGATTATTGATGTCGAGGACATCAATATTAAAATCCCCCAGAATAATGAATTTTTGATTTTTGCTGGTGATTACTGTAAGAATTTGGTCAAGTTGTGAAAAGAAATAATCTGGATTTCCCGTGGGAGACCTGTATAACCCAATTGTGAAAATTTTGCTGTTTTTTGTTTGAATCTTGACCCCTGCGGCTTCAAAGTGTTTGTCTGTGGTTTCGCCGAACGTGTGAGTGGTGATGAAAAATGATACAATGATACTAGAAATCCATTTCTGCAATCGGAAAAATTAAAAAAAATTGTTGCGTTTGTTATGAATTTTTAAGTGGCAGAATTTACGCTTTTTCGGTCCAACATAGCAAGGTAACGGCTTGGAATTTTTCGTCGAAATTTTTTGAGAGTACTCTTGGTATGAATACAAAAGTCGTAGTATAGGCATTTTATTTATTTTTTTGTTATATAAAAATATAGATTTTAAAACTTTGTTATTAATAGGAATATTTTGTTGTTCAAAGTACTACAGCGTGCACCACTATGAATAAAATGGGTTCGGCAAAAAATATTTGTGTTATATTTAATAGGGTGAGTGCTACATTGGTCCAAGTAAATGGTAAATTACTGAAAACCTCCCCTCTCCTGGCTCGCGTGCCTCATTCCACCAACTATACGCTGCCTCCCCTCATTCGCTGCTGCCGCTCCCGCTCCCCACCTCACCCCGCAGCACACCTAGTCTCCCGCGCGCTACTTGCACTCCTCGCACTCACCACTGACTGGTATCGCTCGAGCGCTTATTCAATTGTAACTTAATAATGCAAATTAACACTCAAAAGGCACTTCTTTGTATTATTACAACACAAAAACTGAACATATGGAACTTTGAATGAAAATCGTGCGATGTGTGGAACCGAGGTTTTTAAATTTTAAAGTATTTTAGTAACGTTGTTAACATGAATATAAGTATATTGGTATATTTCATACCGTATGAGTATCAGTGTTATTTGTTTTCAGATATTATAAACTACCGATTTTATAAATGTTTTCGCAAATTGCTTTATAATGTTGAAGTGTGTCCACTGGAGAACAAATTAAAAAATACTCAAATATTATTTATTTATACTGTAATAATATTATTATTGATAACTCTATAATGAACTGTTACATTATTATTAATTAAAATATAAAACAAACTCAAATAATAACTAATTATAAATAGTTATAAATAAATATAAATAGTTAGTTTACCTATATTTTATTTGTAACACACATATATGTATACTTGTAATAAATAAATTATTTATCCCCTTTATTATAAATTAGTGACTACTAACTAAATATACTCCAAGCATATTGACTCAATATATTGAGTTATTGACTCCAAGTACAAATTGATTAATTTTGAAACTATTATAATACTTGTGTAATGTGTATCGTGTACTCTATATTAATCACTATATACGAGTAAAAATAACTACCGGTCAATAAGTTATTAAACAATTCTTTTATTGTAATCAAATGCAGTCCTCATTTTATTTCTCATCATGCACTACGCATCAGCTGATTTTCCGCGCGCTTACTAAAAATAGAATGTGGCGGGGAGTACCTAATCTGCTTTCCGTCCCCGATTTACCTCATCCAGTCTCTTGTTGTCATCGAGAGCTCACAACTACCGTACGCATTTGTGTTGTTTGTCAGTGTGTGCCGTGTGGTAGTTATACTGTTTGTTTGTTGTGAGCATTTTTCTGCGTTTACAAAATCCACGGCTACATGATGCAATTGATACAAAATGCAAGAAGGTGGTTATATAGTATTTTCTATTTTTTATGATTAAATCATGACTGTGTATAACCTAATTCTTGTTATAATTCGTGTGAAACCCTCATTTTTCCACGTCAGGATTTTATTTCCTCCAACGCAATGCGTTAACAAATGAATTATATCATCATTATGTTTATCAATTTTGTTATTGCATTTTAAACGTACTTTTACTGTGCAAGTACTCGTACAATAGATAAGCTATTTATAATTTTAATTCGTAACTCTGATATACTCTGAGTAAAACTATTACACATATTTTACGCAATGTTATAATGTTTTATTGAACTCTTTGTGTGTTCAACAAAATTTATTTTAATTCCCAATATTTTATAGCTACGGTAAAACGCCTGTAGCAATGTTTGACAAAGTATTATATATTGACGAGTTCTTTGAAAAATAGTGCCAATGATAACTTTGGTATACTGTAGTTTATGTTTTTAAATTTATTCAATATAAGACTTTTTTAAAAATTTTAAACAACTATGCTTATTAGGAATAATACATATTAGTATACTTGGCCCAGTATGAATTAGATTAATGTTTCACTTTCATCCGTGTCTCATAGAGCCTGCACAGTGTATACAAATGTACCTTACATTGTTCAGTCAAAATTAGTGTTGAACTTGTACTGTTGTGCATGCGTACTATCATTATATTTGGGTAATAATAATGAGATTCATAAATTTTCACTCCCGGTGAATACTTTTTATTGGTTTTGCAGTTAAAATTACAAGCACAAGTTGTTGTTGTTAGCACTGGGCACAGACAGCAGTTGTGCTCACGGTTCTGCTTCGGCCTCTCGGTTTATGCATTGGTACATTTAAAGTCAATGGTTTATACGAGCTTGACTATACTTTTCAGTTAGGGCATTTCCTTTTCAAACTCTATCACCCTCCATCAAGCTGCAGTGCAGGCTCTCTCTCGTACCACACATCAAACAACACGGCTTTTGTATCGGCATACTACTCACTCAATTTATGTTTTCAATTTTTTTTACCCGTATTTCTATAAACCCGATTACCCAGCAGAGATGCCACTCGAGGCACAATCTTAATGGACGGCTTGGTAACAACAGAACAATTTCAGTTTTTAGAAACCCTCAGGGCAGAACACCTCATAGTCAATTATCTCCTCTCAGTAACTGGACACCCAGCGCTCGTAGCGGCCGCAGTATTTTGATACAAGTAGTGCTAGTTATATTGAAGAAAATGACACTATAGGGAAGCTGGTCGGACGGGATTATCCATTATTTCAATCCTGCACGATTGATATATTTAAGAAATGCATATTATGGCTTGTACATTCTCTTATGTCTTATGGGTATGTTTTTCTTGCTCCATTGAATACATGATGTCTTCGTGGAGTGTGTCATATTGCCCGTGAGCGGGTCAAGGTAAGTTAGTTAGAAAGGTAAAAATTGGTTAAAAAATGTTTCAAGCAATTTTTGAATTTCAATTTTGATTCTATTGTTTATAATGGTAAAGGCAAGACCTGTAGCATTTTTTTCCTATGTAGCTCGGTTTTTTTAAGATTGCCAGTCGATGCTGTTCTTCAAAGATTGCTTTGTGTCTGGTGTTATGACCATGGCGTTCAAGTGGGATTTTTTCGTGGAATTTTGCATACATTATGCATTCCAAAATGAAGATTGAGCCAGTCCCAAGCTTTAGTTGTAGACTTTTCCGCTAGATGGCATTGCAATGCACTTTGGCATAACCTTGAATTAAGCTCTAGTTGCGGATTTCTCTGCTAGACCGCAGGGGCATGTACTTTTTGAAATATAAGACCCTTGCAATATTATTAATTGATTAAGGGTCTGTGGTACCCAGAAATTATTCGAGAGTTGGTCTAGCCGGCACGAGCACTCAGTCCTCCCGTTACCGGCACGATTCGTGTTTCTCAGTGACACCGACAGGTAGCGTTAGTGCGCGCCTTTAGTGAGGAGTTAGGGGGGAGGGAATATCCAGTAGATGCGGCTGCGAGTAGCGACTCTTGGGTCTCCGCGCTTGCCGGCCCCTGCCTAGCTGGCAGTGAATACCCCTCTCTCTGCACCGCGCAATGCATACTGCGTAGGCTACCTAAAAACAATACCGTCTGTCTATTTCTTTACATCCGCAAGCGATAAGGCGAGGTACATGTTGTTATAGAACATTGGCACTTTCATAATTTTTCGTTTTAGCAGCCGATCAGGTTATTTATTTAGATTACTTGACGTGTAAAGAGCTATGAGACCCAAAAGACCAAAAGCTGTGCGAAGTGCGAACGGTAAATTTCGTAATATTTTTCCATTGCTAAATGGATTTATGATTAGAAAATGTATTCTAAAATTAAGAATGATAATGTCCAGGGAAATTTTACATAACTCGAGTAGTACACAATCGATTTCGGTGGAACTAAATATCAACCTTTCACCCACACAATATTTCAGGAAGTAAAATATACAAAAATTAAGCTGGCTGTTTACATCGTATTATGCTGAGAATTTAATGGATATATCAAGCATCTGTACATTTATGGAGACGCAAATATAGGCTACTGTTACTGTTGAAATGCCTTTGTTACAATACAGTAGTCTACGGACAATCTATTGACTATTATTCAACTTTTGTTTATACATTTATTATTTACCTATGCCAATTTCACTTGCTAACACATCTTGGATCTGCCATTGGGTACAACAATGTCAAACAGTTCCCATAAGATTTACACACAAAATAAGCGCTTAGGCGCTACACGACACGACTTATATACAAGTTGACCTGCGGCGATTTTTTTAATGTCTGTTCACGAACAACTTTTCAACACGACACGACTTATATACAAGTTGACCTGCGGCGATTTTTTTAATGTCTGTTCACGAACAACTTTTCAACGCGGCCATCATTTTATACCCAGTTTGCACTGATTGATAGATCTTAACTCCATAGTGGTCCCGTTTAAATATCTTTATGATAGGACTGACATTTCTATGTAAAAAATAAGAAAAACTCATGTGATGGATATAAATGATAATGGTTCCGTTCTGTATCTAACAAAACTTATAGTACTGCAATATGGTACCCCTGAAACGTTTAGAAAATATGTATAATTTAGAAATCAAGTTAGAAAATTAGAAACCACAAGTGTCAAAAAGTGAAGTAAATCTCTAAGCACGACGCGTCCTCGTGAGCAGTATAATTGGTTCCCAATATAGCAAACTTGCTAAAAGAAGAGAAAATTGCTCTTAAGTCATAAGAATAAGGGCTGAAACGTAACTGTAAATGAATGGTCATAAGAATAAGGGCTGAGACATAACTGTAAATGAATGGAGCGTCAACAATCTTCTTAGGTGGGAATAAGCAAACGAAAGGCCATCAATAACGAACCCTCAACGCGAGTGGAGCTAACCACTTAAAGATGACGGTATATCAAGTTATTTATCGAATTTCCTTTGAAAAAAGTGGGAAATTTATGCCATCAGCATGGAAAGACCCAGACCCGGGACCATCAAATGAGCACCGATCCTGACTCCCAGAACAAGTTTTGAGCTTTTTTCGACGTTTTTAAAACATATCTATATAAATAAAATAAGACTTTAGTCTGTACATTGCGAAGAATCCATCAGTTTTTGGTTATTTGGTGTTCATATACTTTGCATGGACCGAAACTGGTGTCAAAAAAATTCCTGTCTGCCTGTAACGTTTTTAAGGCATTTTGGACCGCTTATAACTCAGTATCAACTGAAGCTATGGTGGTGAAACTTCGTTTAAAGGTTAAACTCATTGCGCAGTGTGTCTTTAGCTATATTTTATACCCATACAACATCCAGAAAATAAACGGCGAGGGACCAAAGTGGGCACTTTGCACGTTTTTCAGGCATTTTAGACCTCTTATAACTCGAAATCCGTTAAAGCTATGGTGGTGAAACTTCATTCGAGGGTTAAGCCCATCACGCAGTGTGTTTTTAGCTATATTTTATGTCCATATAACATCCTACCCGAGTCTGAGGCCGAAGCGACCTATACCTGATAAGTAGCGGCTGTACATGTTCCGTTCATTGACGGACATCGACGGTATGTTCCATACCATACCGGCAAATCACCTTTAACCATACCGGCACGCAATGCAACGCAACGTGATAATCACGGAACGTGTTTTTTTTTGTAGCCGCTACTATAATGTACCACGTGAGTCTGAGACCGCGCACCTTCCGAGAGCATCTGCAGCCGACAGTCCCGCCAGTTTTGGCGTTCATATACCTTATGTCCCAAAATGCGTTGGAGATCTGTAAAGCCCCCTCCAGCAGTCATAGCGCCCACGACGGCAGCCGTGTTTACGTCCATTACCCCTGATTCCGATACAGACTGACCACACTGTTTTCTTAAAATTTGCACATATTGCACAAAAAACAAACCCAGACATTAGCCAACTCTTGGCTTCAGAAATTATTTCTAAATTGCTCAGATTGCAACCGGAGTTAGGAGCATGCTCATTGAGATTAGTTAGCTCATGAATAAAATGTTTAATATCTACAATTTTGTGGTGTTAAAAAGGTACTTTAAGACAAATTAAAGGTGTCTTGATAGCTGATAACTCTTGCCCAAAGCAACCCTCTTCCCCCCCACACCAGATGGCACAACGACAATAGATGTTTCACTCTCTTTGATAATAATGATGTTAAAAGTTATTAAGCTTATTGGTTCTATGCTTATGAAAACCCTTAAGGAACAAACATGAATTTGCTGACAAAATTTGGCTTTCCATATTTTACACTGTTCGAATCTTGGAAACTCGTTCTATAAAAACAATAATAAATATTAATATAGTAAACACCTGTTGGGTGCCTGTAGACCTTGTTGAGAGATTTAAAAGATCAACAAGGTCTACAGGCACCCAACAGGTATTTACTATATTAATTGATATAGGCCTTGAAACTGGATATAATAAAAAAATTAAATAATAACATTTGTAATTATTATTATGATAATTTCATGGGTTGAAAGAAACTTGCCAGTATTGATTCACTCATCAAGTTGGTGTTATCCTAAGTTAAACCTATTTAGTTCAATGAGAAAATTGTGAAGTTTATCCAAAACATCTAAAAATATATAAAGCACAAATAAGAAGGTATTTTCGTTTATTCATATTAATCGTTAGTTCGTCGAAACTTTAAAAGTCGGCGTGTCAAATTCAAACGGTACTAACGACGAAATTTAGTAGGAACCTTCTGTATGTTGAGAACAATCAGTTAAATCCGTAAAAAAGTGGGCCGGCTATCCTTTAAAGTACTGTACTTTAAAAAAGTACTTACAATCTACATAATCAAAAGTGGGCCGGCCAACTTCACAAACGTAAGCCTTGTGGCCATACGAATAGATTATAAGTAGATTAAAGAATAGCCGGCCCACCTTTTATCGCTTTACTTAATTGTTGTCATTATAAAGAAGGTTCCCTCTAAATTTCGTCGTTAGTACCGGTCTTATTTTGGAAATTACGGCTGTTAACAATTTTGGCACATTAGCTAGAATAGGGTTTTAAAAGTACTTTAAAAATAGACGGCCCACTTTTTATGGGCTTAACTGATTGTTCTCAACATACAGAAGGTTCCTACTAAATGTCGTCGTTAGTACCGTCTTATTTTGAAAATGACGGCCGTTAACATTTTTTGCTCATTATAATAGGGTATTTTTTAAAGTACTTTCATGACTAGCCGGCCCACTTTTTATAGTTTTAACTGATTGTTCTCATTATACAGAAAGTTCCTACTAAATTTCGTCATTAGTTATTGTTCTCATTATAAACGTCTTACCGTCTTATTTTTGAAATGACATCCGTTAGCATTTTTTGCATATTATTTTTAGGTAATTTTTTAAAGTACTTTAAAGAATAGCCGGCCCACTTTTTAAATAAAGGTTTTAACATATAAAGTCGACAAAATGTATAAAAAGTCGACATGTCGAGTTTAAAAGTCGACAAAATGTAAAAAAAGTCGACATGTCAAGTTTAAAAGTCGACAAAATGTAAAAAAGTCGACATGTCGAGTTTAAAAGTCGACAAAATGTAAAAAAAAAGTCGACATGTCGAGTTTAAAAGTCGACAAAATGTAAAAAGTCGACATGTCGAGTTTAAAAAGTCGACAAAATGTAAAAAAGTCGACATGTCGAGTTTAAAAGTCGACAAAATGTAAAAAGTCGACATACGTCGAGTTTAAAAAAGTCGACAAAATAAAAAAAAGTTTAAAAGTCGACATGTCATGAGTTTAAAAAGTCGACAAAAATGTAAAAAAGTCGACATGTCAAGTTTAAAAGTCGAAAATGTAAAAAAAAAAAGTCGACAAATGTAAAAAAAGTCGACAAAGTCGACAAAATGTAAAAAAGTCGACATGTCGAGTTTAAAAGTCGACAACATGTAAAAAAAGTCGACATGTGAGTTTAAAAGTCGACATGTAAAAAAGTCGACATGTCGACAAAAAAAAGTCGACATGTCGAGTTTAAAAGTCGACAACATGTAAAAAAAGTCGACATGTCGAGTTTAAAAGTCGACAAAATGTAAAAAAAGTCGACATGTCGAGTTTAAAAGTCGACAACATGTAAAAAGTCAACATGTGGAGTTAAAAGTCGACAACATGTTCAAAAAGTCGACAAAATGTAAAAAAAAAATTCCTCCTTGGCACCTTCTGGGCTTCTGTAAAATTGGGATCTTAACCCTTTACTTGGTATATAACTATGTCATGTAAAATACTTACGGAATAAATAAATAAATATTTAAAAAAAATGTGTCCTGGGATGGACCTAAAATTGTCTGGTCACCCTACTTCTGGCAGTGGTCAGTGTCTCAAATCAAAAGTTTCTTGGAGTCAGGCTTGGGAAGGGGAGCTTGTGAAATTTATCAGGTTTATAGGTAGATCTATATTTAGGAACACTTTCAACTGAATAGTATTTTTATATTTCTCATTAATACAAAACAGTTCAAGAACAAGTTCACTTGATGACATTTTGTTTTTCTTACCATTATTAATAATACACTGGAAGACTTCTACATCATTATCAAAGGACACCCACATTAGTAATTCAGTCTTGCATACAGTTTTTTTTACTGTGAGGAATTTTACACAATTATACTAACTATTTAAAAACATTACATTTATAGAAGTTTTATAAACAAAATATTGTTTTCTTCTCATTTGAAAAAAAAACTAATTTTACCACAATTTGTTACTTCCAGAGACACATGACAAAATACATAGCAATGAGGAATGTAAGAAAATGGAAAGTAATGATTGAACTATCACAAAATTCACATTATTATTCGGATCAAAACTAGTAATAAGTTTAAGGGAACGCCTCAGCAGTCATCTCAGTGAAAGGCTGAATTAATCTGACCAAAGAAATTGTAACACCGCACTTGTAACAACTGGCTAAGGCGGGCCGCATATTGGGACTCGGACTACCTCGCACTTGTGGCAGGAGCGCAGAAACTGTGCCATGCAGTGCACGTGTCTGTCAACTGAATGGACGATTTATAAGTTTTTGGACATTACATCCATCCCTCTGAAGAAATAAATAGTTGGACTAATTATTTCATTCAATATGGAAAAGATCTAATAGCTGTATCTTAAAGCTCGTATTTAATAAGAAAAAAATAATTTGTAACATTTTAATCTGACTGCAAATGTTTTGTGAGTGGGTCTTTTCTTAAGTAAATCTTGTTGCTCTCTTTTTTTCCGATACCGTAACATAAATAGTGAGTCTAAATCGGTAAAAGTGAGTACTTAATACTCAAAACGCGAAGCATTTCCTGCACGTGCATTCAGTTTCAATGCGAGACTGAGTTCCAAAATGCGCGGTAGGGGCAGAAACTGTGCTGCACGCTTCTGTTCTGCCAGACACGGCCTGAGTGGCACAGCTCAATATGCTCCTCGACTAAACAACAGGCCTTCTTTCAACTGATGCAGCCTAACTGTCAAACCAAGCGCTTGCAAGGGTTTATGCTGGCCTGTTTTTCACCTTTCAAAATAATTTGTACATTAATAAACATGATACATATGGAAACTAGAGGAGTCCCCCGACTCGTGTATGGGGCCCGATTTCTCATAAGTTGTTCAATAGTTCTACAAAATAATACACTTTAAAAAATACCAAGTTTTTGTGCTTTTTTAATTTTTGTACACTTAAAAAGATTAATTTTAAACAAACGCTCTATACGCTTGTCAAACTCCTCTAGTTTCCAACTATATGATGTTTATTAATGTATAAATTGTATTGAAATGTGAAAAACAGACTGCAAACCTTGCAAAGAAGGTCGCTGGTTCGACCCTTGCTTCCTAAAAGCATACCCACACAAGCAGCTGGCGTGAACCTCAGCTGTAGTATTCTTACCTTACCCTTTTTTGTAATTTTGTACAAACCTGAAAATAAAGGCAATGCCTTTAAAAGACAACCTTCCTACCTTTCGTGATGCGTCTCCTCACGTTATGGGGCAACCCGGAGTTAACCTTCCTGTGGACCCTGCTAGCAGCGGGTGAATTCATCGCATCATTTTCATTAGTTTTATAATTTCGATGTTTCACCTCACCAATTGCACTTAATTCTTGTAAAATGGTGATACAAATGCCATACTGTAAGAAGAACAATGTTTTGCCATTTTCACTAAGGTTTTAACCCACCTGGAAGTAACCTCCGGGTGTGCCCTCTCACGTATTGAAAACCCATGCGCCCTCTAGAAGGTTAACCCTATGTTTTTTGCTTAAACTATATTATAAAGAGCAAATGGGTGATGGTGTCGGGATTTGTTTAGGCTTTACACTAGCGTACAAAACAATACTACATACATCTTATTACTAAAACTTGTTTTGTTCTGTTTGCACTGCAGTTTGTACTGAACATTTCTCTCAATGAAAGGCATTTGTATTTATTTACTAAAAATTAATTGAATTATTGCTACAAAATGTCTAAGGTGGGTTCTACTAAAATCGAAGGTTAGTAGCTGCCAGCATTCATATGATTTAAAACTAAATTTAAATTATATTTTTAAAGTGATAATGAATTTAAAACTAATATCCCCTAACCACTACCAATGAATCTTAACCCTTTCCAGGTGAAATTTCAGGAATAAATTCCATTTACACCGGTTTGGTGTTTATAATTAAAAGAAATGAAAACAAAAAATAAGTAACAACATAAAACACGACATTACATTATGAAATTGATTTATAAGTGTAAAAAAATGAGACGAGACATCAGAGTAAAAAGCGTTTTTAAAATTTAAGTTCAGAATATTAGAATTTAAAATTTCTGATCGTACAGTTTGTTCGGGTTGAAAGTACATTGGCAGAGTATTACAAAATATACTTATATAGTTGGTATAAACTTAACAATATAATGAGTAACAATGAGATAATTAATTATGAATAGTGAACACATGGAATGTTGTTTTATGTGAACAATAAAACTGGAATGTTCAAAGTTGCTGAGATAATTTCCCTCGATACGCACTTATCTGAAAAAATAGTTAAATATTAATTAAATAAATAAAAAGAACACCTGAAAATAGAATAAGCAGAAAGATAATAGTAAAACTGTAGAGTAGTAAGAGCAAAATTAGGTGTCTTCACTGAGCTCAAGGAAGACATGAGAGACTTGCACATAACAGTAGAGGATATTAAAGAAAAAACAGACACACTCAACGTATTAAAAGACAAACAAACAAGACTACAGTTAAAACAGAATAAGCAGTCAACAGGAAGCGTGGTAACGGATGAAGAAAGAAGACTACTCTCAGAAAGGATGAAGAAGTACTGGGCTGAGAAAAAGAAGAAAGACAGAAACCGCAATTGATTAAAATGGTCCTATGTAGGCCGTAAAAATAAAAATTAAATAAATCAAGAAGCTAGAAGCTTATATAAAACTTAAATATTTTAAAATAAAACAGGTTAGATTTAGGAAATAGGGCACTAGGCCATGTAATCAACTAGGATATGAAAACAAAAGAGTAATAGGAATGAGAGCAGGCTCACCTGATTAAGTAAAATTAGAAGGAGAACACAGACTTGTTAGGTTTCTACTTTATCCAGATGTGAGCCTGCTCTCCTTTCTATTCCTTTTTGATAGCACCAAAGATTGTGTTATGATAGATAGCATACAGGTAGAAAACTCTCGAGCTCAGATAGCGCTACCGTCTCTTGCCGTCTTTCTCCCCCTTCGGCTCGACATGCTCGAGTTTGTCCCGTGTCGATGACTTAAATGTGACTAATCGTACCCAAGACAAGGATGCTCTCAGACTGAACTTAGAACTAGGCCAACACGCAGCTAAGTGCTAAAACACAGCTTACATAAGTGAATCGAATTTCTTTTGCAATTTGTTACTCTAATTTGCTCCGCTCACAGCCTCACTTCGGCCTCAGACTTGCGTGTTCTTTTACTGCAAGCTTTATTACAATAAAGTTTTATTACAATAAATTCCCTTATTATCATGAAAAAAACGTATTTCAAATTTCATTGAAAACGGACTAATCATAACAACGCTGTTTTGGTGAAAAATAATTTTTTGGTTGTCAATTTGAAACGATTTGATAGATTTTCATAAATTTTGGTACATTGATGAATACTATTAAAATACATATTTATTTCAAATTTCATAAAAATCAAATGAAATTTATTAATACCAAGGCTTCCGGTTTACACCGCATCACAAATGAAATTTACTGTTTTTTGACCATGATAACCACTTTTTTGACAAACCTTCCCCCCAAAAAGGTACTTCTAGTAGCCCGATTTTGCTGGCTTACCAACTTGACTGAGATATTTACAAAAGGAAAACTTTTACCAAATTTCATGAAAATCCTATACAAAATGTGATCTGTAGAGTACATACATATATATATATGCTCACGGCATGCTCTGGGGGGTCAGGATCGAGCTCATTTCATCCACCCCGGTGTCAGTCTTACCAAGCTGACAACACAAATATCTCATTTTTTCAAAGGAAATTCGATAACAAGTTGAAAACATGGTTCTTGGATCTACTGATGTACAAGTACATACTTAGTTAACCATCTAAGCTGTCCGCACCGTTTCAACCAAGAAGTTGATTTCATGCACCAGTTCACTGCGACATTCTTCTCCTGGTAAGCTTCCCAGAGGCGCAGCTTGTACTATGCGGCAGTGGCAGCCGGGTCGGAGGCGGTGGTGATGGCACGCCCCAC
The DNA here is from genome assembly GCA_018831715.1 of Matsumurasca onukii. Taxonomy (NCBI): domain Eukaryota; kingdom Metazoa; phylum Arthropoda; class Insecta; order Hemiptera; family Cicadellidae; genus Matsumurasca; species Matsumurasca onukii. Next base: position 53,220,379 of record CM032060.1, read on the forward strand.
GACGGCCAAGTCTGCGCCGCGCACGCGCATGCACACTACGTTGCTCGGTGAGTTGTACTGTTGACCTAGTGAGTCTGAGGCACTGGTCAGACTCACTCCGGGTGTCAGCTGTAGCAGGCCGGGTGACACAACCACGTCAGCTGACTGAGCCACCAGCCCGGCCACTAGCTCCGGCTTACTGGCCGCCTGCCTCATCACACCTGCACATCCACACGACAACTCAGCTATAGTTGCTTTGTAAGGATATAAGGATTACCCCCAGTCAGTCTGTCTGGTTAGTACCTGCTCGGAGTTTTTTTATACTGGGGTACATAAAAAAGAGTGGTTTACTCAATGTTTGAAAAATATAACAGTAATTTTATGTTTTGGCAAAATATTTATGGAAGGGAATGATATTAAACCCGGGCAACGGAAAAATGAAAAGACACATTTCAAGAGCACAGAGTGATCTACTACTCACTCTTGGTGTACTGAGGAGTGATGAGGTTGTTTTTGGAGCTGAGCTGGGCGACGATGAACACTCCTCGAGGCTCAGAGTGTTTACTGACTTCCTCCGAGATCGCATCCAACACACTGTCCCCCGGCAGCCCGTGTATGGTCACCAGGTCTGCCCAAGGGTGCACTAGACTGTACTGCTGCATCACTGTGTTCCCGATGTCAGCAAACTTCCTGCAAACAGCATTAATATAAATGAAAAGTTCTGACAAGTCTATATTCCTTTGGAAGGTTATGAGAATATAGTCAAGGACTTTAGTACAGGCATCATTTGGCCTAAGTAATTTTATATAACAAAAATTCCAGTTAAATACGGGTACTGAAACATTTAGAATAAAAAGACTAGGCACTCTACTAGTGGTTCTCTCCAGCGTAATATGTGTCCAGCGTTCAGGAAAAACAATATTCCCGTATTTTCCTGGGTAAATTTCAATGATTTCCCAGATGTTTGGAAGCATCTACAAAATGACTCAACAGCTATTTTCTACTGTTCAGTCATGTGATATTCTAGATGCAGAAAACCGTAGAGGCTACGAAATATCTCTCTACCAGGATACATAGGGGAGTCATAGTTACTCCTGCATATTTAGGCTATTATGACAAAACCTACAACTTTTTTTAGCATTCACGAAAAAATCCCGGCTTACGTTATCGTTCGGAGGGCATCTCCTAACTCCCGCTAGTGCCCATGACGAAATCACAACTTCGATATCTGGACTAGTTCTTGTCATAATCACCACTTTCGCGATCCCTTTCACAAAATTTCCCAGTTTTAGGACAAAATTCCTGCATAATTCTCAACTTTTCCCATATATAGAAAATTTCTGTGTAATTCCCGGAATTCGCGTATGCTACACACCCTATCTGGATCAAAAAGAGGAATGAGACTACCTTGTCCAGACAATCTGGTTGGACAGGCTGTTTTATTCCAGCAATTCGTCCCAAGTGGATTTTTACAATTGTAGTGGATTCAAGTAGTGTCACTACTCCCAAAGTACCTTTTTATTGTCTGTCTCGTAGTACTGCCTGGCGGGATTTGATTCCTACAAGGTAGCTCTATACTTTTTCTCTATTTTTGAACAACATATTACTCTTGCCTCCGCATAAGTGCCTGGACGAGGGCAAGGTACGGGCCGTTGTCGAGGCAACAGACTTACTACCGTCTGTTACGGTTGTATGCACAAGCCCGTTGGAAGCATCTACAAAATGACTCCGCAGCTGCTTTCCACGGAAGGTTTCAGTAATGCTATGATTTCTCTTTCAGAAGATCAAAGCGAGATATCTCTCTACCGGGATATATATAAAGTTCTCTTTAGGAGCCCGCTTCAGTCAATTTATTGTGAATGTGTTTTAAAGAGCGGCCGCACACCTCAGCTATGTGCACATACAGGGTCACATCCCTAGTGCGTGAACAGTGTCAGTGTCTAATCTCAAAGTCAGTGATTTTCATTGTGCCCGCTGCAAACATCAGTGAGTCATTGTTGAAAGATCGCCACACACCGTCGCAACGTGGGATTTCAGACCGAAGAGTGCTACCAGGAAGACACGTCAGTGATCAGGACTCCACGCCGTGGTGTGAATAGACTGTTGAGTGTAAATAGTGAAATAAGGAACTGTACATAGTGTAATAGTTTGTAGCCATTGAGGGAATAATTAACTATGTCAAACATTAGTATGATTATAATTAGACTGTAAATAGTGATTTAACAAAGACTGACCCATTGTTATTTCTAACCCGTGGAAAACATTGCAATATACAGCTTTTTCAAAATGGACTGAACCGACAGCTTATTAACAGATTTGCGATTGAGTGCACACCCTGACTAACCTGTCTTCCATGATAAGGAAGTTGTGTTGGTTAGCTACAGCTTTGAGCTGCTGAGCAATTTCAGGTGTCCAGTCCGAGACAATGTCGGAGTGAGTCTTGAGCAGCACAGTGTGAGGACCCACAGCGTCGGCTAGAGACAGCAGCCGTCGGCTGTCCGTCACGTCGGCGGCTACACACAGTAGACTCTGCTTGTCTTGCATCATCGTGAGTAGCCGGGCTGCCACCGGACATTGACTCAGAGCTGCACGCTTACTCAGTGTCATCTCCACCCGAGACACGTCCACTGCAAAAAAAAAGGTAAAGTTTGTCTTGTTTAACGAGGCGAAGTTAGGACTGTAAAGTCGTCTCTACCACTCAACCTCGTGCTTCAACTAGCTTTACCGTAAAGCCACTTTACAAATGTAAGTGGTGACTGCAGGGTTCGAACCCGCGCTAGCGGAGTGATGAGCTCCGGAGTCGCACACGATTCCAATTTGCTACGGATCCGCTCATATAACACAACGCAACAAGCACATGGTGTGGTCATAGCTCAACAATGTTGTTGGTTCTTTTGTTGGATAATTGGCCACATGAGCCGTCACCCAAGGAAAATCTTAAGTGTTCTAACTCAGCCTTTAGACTTTTTGTGACGTCCATGATCACACAGGAGTCCAAGCTGAGAGGCTGTGAGCGTAGAGAACAGCCTTGTATAACTTGTCAGAACAGAACATAGAAATCTGAGGCCGAAGGCCAAAGCAAGGCTGTGAGCATAGCGGAGAAACAAATTGCAAATTAGAGCAAGGAAATTCGATTCACTTGTGCCAGCGGCACTTTAGCACTTAGCTGTTTGGCCTGGTTTTACTTCCTAAGGGTTGCTTCTTTCCTGTGTTGTAATAGGGGTTTCTCTAGGTGCTAAAGTTTTGTTACAACAAGTACATGAAATCAGTATTTTGTGTTGTACAGTGTACACTCTCTTAATGTAAATTGAAAAAATATACCTTAATTTTCACTTTCATACTAGGATGTTATTTTAATGGACATATCAGGGATTTTAATATAATAAAATTCTGCTGGAAGCACAAATATACTGGAATTGCATTAAAAGCAAAGACTTACCAGTTTTCATTGGTTCTCCTCTTGGATCCAACTGGTTTTGTTGAATATAATTTTTTATTTTTAAAATTGTTGCATCGTCTATTCTTCCATCTTCTTTCAAAAACTGCAGAACCTAGAAAATTGGTTCAACAAAACTGAAATTTCTCCATAAATAGACAGCTAACCAGAAATTGTTAGTAGCCAATTCATTATAAACGCATCATAATCTGGATACAGAATTGTTACAAAGAACATAATGTTGAGGAAGTAAATTATTGAAAAAGTTAATTATTAGTGAATGAAGAAAAACAAAACATATACATAGTGTCTCAAAAAACTGAATACACATTTTAATTGAATAGCTACAATTTTGACTTAATAAAAAACAGTTTCTTTGAAACATGATTCCTCAAAAAACTGTTAACAGGCCTAATTATAATTTTTTTAATTTAGTATAATAAATACCTCAATTTATTATTCTTAATTTTAAATCTTTAAAAAGCCAGTTATTTTAGGATTAAATAATTATTTAAGACTTATTCAGGATAACAATCCTAGCTTCAAATTTAAGCTAGCCTAAGTTGGCGGGAATAACAAAAATAAATATCTAACAATTTAGTGAGTTTTGCTGACAATTTAAGAGAGAGTGTAACACAATTCATTACCTGAGTGAGAGTGAGTAGAGGTTTCATAGTAATGCCTTCCTTGGCTAGGTTGCGAGTGCCTCCTTGCTCTCGGTCCAGCACGACGACAGTGTTTGTCACTTTCAAACCTTCTCTTTCCAAATCCTATAAGAAATGGCATAACCATCATTTACAACAATGTAATCTGTAAATCTCACTTACATTAAACCAGCCACACTGAGGGCCGTTTTTTCAATTGCCTGGTTAGCAGCTGGTGAACTAACCACCGGTTAAGTTGTTTACAGTCTGCAATGTTTACATTTTCATGCAACGCTCAAAGTATTTAAATGAATTATTTGAAGATCTTTCATGCAATAAAGGTATAGTTTTACCATTTTTATTGAATTTAACATGTACACATTATGCTAATATAGCGTACACATTATGCTAATATAGCTAAATACAAACTGTAACACCAAAATGCAAAATCAAAACAGACAAAGTATAACTTAACCTAAAAAATATCCAGCTTTTCTATTGGTTGGCTCATTGTCCTAATTTTAACCGCCGGTTAAGGTTGAATTGAAAAAACGACCCTGACAGTATCATACGGTGAGTCATCGTTTGTTTTAAAATGGATGATTGTACTGTGTTGGCCGGGACGCGGGGATTGGAGTGGAAAGGTCAGTGTCCTGTTGGTACGCTGGTCATATCTGTGTATGTGACAGCTATTTATTACTGCAATGTACTACAGGATTAAAATACATTTTTTTACATTTAAATATACAATATATTGGTTGCTCAAAGTCTACATATGACCTTGTAAGGTAAATATATATAAATGCATCAATATGTTCCATAATCCGCTTAATCCGAATTTTGCTAATCCAATCAGGATTCGGTCCCAATTAGTTTGGATTAGCGGAACTTAAGTGTATTGTGGTAGATATACTGATTGTTTGTTTGCACTTGCTAAAACTCGAAATAAGTGTATTTAATCATATATCTATTTTGTTAGCATAATAACCGGGTTATATTAACCGCTGCATAAATGACTGTATTAAAATATTGTCCAGCGTGTACATCCTATACCGACTGTAGTAGCCACTTCAGTGTCCTGTGTCAAGTGGCTGCCAGATGGGGCGGTGGCGGGCGATAGCTTACGCGCCAGAGTCAAGGTCGACCGGCCACCATTTTGTTATAGACCGCACAAGCTAGTACTCTCCCACCTACCGGAATTAATACTCTGCAACTGACAGCCTGATAATTGTAGTGCTAAGTAAGCAGTTTTTTGTGCAACAAGTACGTCTTACAGACTATAGTTCATTATTGTCAATATACTGCATAATGATGTGACGGGTGGTTTGCTTGCAATTCGGGACTTATTGCTACTGACAGTGCACTGCTCCCAGATTATATACGCTCACTGTACAGCACTACGATCGCTTGTTATATCAAAAAGATGGTGACTGAATGAAAACAAGCCCAGTGCTGTTCTCACATACCCACCCTGACAGTGAAAAAGTTCTTAAAACAATATTTGCAAAGTTTACCCCTTATCAGACTGCTTTGTCCAACCCATGGATCAAGGAGTGATATCGCTATTAAAGCGAACTACCGTTGAAGAGGGAAACGACCTGAAGATATTTTGGAAAGAATTCTACATGCCATTTATGAAGTGCATTCATCTTGGGAGCAAACAAAGGCTGTACATGGAAAAGATTGCCAGAGAACAGTGGGGAGGGTAATTTTCGGTTTTGATGAGGAAGAATGCATCCACTGTAAAGATGTTCCAGGGGAGAGGAGGTGACATCCGCTGGTCAGTGACCCTGAACGGCTATTGTTGACATACTCATCCTGGCGACAAAATGTGTGTCAAGAAGCTAAAATAAAGAAAAGGAAGCCAGTTCAAACTCAAAGAACTGTAACATAACTTGTACAACATTTGTACTGCAACTGCATACATAATGAGTATGCTGCATACTGACTGTAGTCAGTACTTGTACGCTATATCTGCATACTGACTGTAGTCAGTACTTGTACAACTATACTCTGCATACTGACTGTAGTCAGTACTTGTATTATACTCTGCATACTGACTGTAGTCGGTACTTGTACAGCTATACTCTGAAAAGAACCAACACAGTTTTCTCATTTCATTCAAAACATTAAAATTATTTGTAACTCCAAGAGTCAAAATGTTTTTCCATCTGAGGACTGTAGTCACAAATTGAAGGCATTGAAGAGTTACTGAGTCTTATATGTCGCTTATGAGCTGGCTAGGGCCGAAACTGACTGTACAGCTAATATACTCTGCATACTGACTGTAGTCAGTACTGACCTGTACAATATACTCTGCATACTAAGACTGTGGTGCAAGTATACCTTGATGGATTCTTGACTAAAAGTGCAGGTTCTGGCACTATCAGCCAGTGTGTCGCTGCCCTATTGCTTGTACGGACTGATACTCTGCATACTGACTGAATCCTTGATGCCCGGTCATTAAAGCCGCATATTACTTGTACAACTATACTCTGCAGCCTACTGACTGTAGTACCAACAGTACTTGTAGGTGCAAGTATAAGACTTCTGCATGAAACTGACTGTAGTCAGTACTTGTGAACACTCTGCATACTGACTGTAGTCAGTACTTGTACAGCTATACTCTGCATACTGACTGTAGTCAGTACTTGTACAGCTATACTCTGCATACTGACTGTAGTCAGTACTTGTACAGCTATACTCACAATTGTTGGTAATTCATTCCTGAAAAGAACCAACACAGTTTTTCTCATTTCATTCAAAACATTAAAATTATTTGTAATTACTCTGTATCCAAGAGTCAAAATGTTTTTCCATCTGAGGTCAAACTTGTTCACTGCAACTTATAAAAAATTCAACTCATTTTTGTTTTAAGTCGAGTCTCAAATTGAAGGCATTGAAGAGAGTTATGTAACTAGAGTCCGGTTTATATGTCATAAACAAGCTGGCTGAGGGGCCGGAAAACAGAAAGAGCCGGATGAGAGTAAACAAAGAAACAGTTAATTTTTTACCTTGACAGTTTCCAAAATGCTTGAACCGGTGGTGACAACATCTTCGATTATTACGCACACGTCCCCTTTGTTGAATACTCCCTCGATGAGTTTCTTGGTCCCGTAATCCTTAGCTTCTTTCCGCCTGATCAACATAGGTAGACTGGCGTTGACTGCTATCAAGGTAGCCAAGGGGAGAGCAGTGTACGGAACTCCACACACAACGTCACATTCCACGTTCTCACTCTGGGCTAACTCCCACAGAAGCTTTGACAACTCACCCTAGAAACAAATTTCACGTTGAGTAAACTTAATCATGCCTAGATCCCACCTTAGACCACCAAATCGGCTCTGGGTTTGACTCCCGGCTGTAGAGATAACAACACAACGTATGACTATAGGGAAAGGTAATGACCGAATCGGCACCGGCACCTAAAATGGACCAGTGAAGTGATAAATTAATAGCCTTAACGGCTGAATGTTTGTTTAATATTATTAGTGTTTTTTTAATTCAAGCCTCATTAAATAAGCTGATTCTCATCCGAGTCAAGCTTCTTACGATTACATGTACGTCTAGCAATACTATTTCAGCAATTCATTAATTCCCAATTACCTTCAGCGTTCTTTCTTGCATGGGAATAAATGGACTGTGTCAAATAAATAAATAAACTGAATAACCCTCACTATGCGACAAGACCATGACATTCTGGACAAGTTGAGGTTAGGAAGTAGGCCTAGTCAAGCTTGATCCAGGATCTCACGGAATTTGATTAACACTGTCAATCGCTATCCTGAACTCTGCCGAACTGAGGTCCCGGAGGTTTGAGGGAAAACTGTGGAAGCACACTGTGCCAAACCCTTGAGAATGTCTAGAAGAATTCTGTGCCTGGTGTTGTGGCTGCGCTGATGCATCCTCCTACTGAAAGAGTATTCGTTTTCCTTGACATACAAAAACAGGAACTAATAAAGGTGTTTGTCACATTCATAATTCCAAGCCTACGAAAAACTGTCAGAGGTGATTAGAGGATTCATTTCCCACTTATCATCGCACACCTCTTCTCAAATGTAGGCGTAACAGGACCTTTAAAATAAATAAAAACCATGAGGTTAGCAGCAATCTCGGGCATAAAACTGATAACTGTATAACCTAGTGATATACTAATTTCAGTTGTACATTGAACTTCTTACCATAATTTTAGGGAAAGAAACCATGATCCTAAGATCAAAATAAACAGGAGAATTTATCCCAACTTTCATTTTGAATTCACCAAATTTCAGAGCACCTATTTCATGTAATTGCAAACATAATTTCTTTAACCTAGCTTCCATCCTGAAAGGTCAATATATGTAATTAAAAAATATTTTAAAGTTTGAAAAATAGGTTAGTGTGGACAGAAGGTGATTGCGAACAAGAAGAACATAACCTAAAACAAAAATAGTAAAAAAAAACGAGAGAAGGAAAAAGTTTCAAAACAACCGTAGAAACTTGAACTAAAAATTACTCCACCAGTAATGTTCAAGAGATTATATAAAAAGTGTGATCTAATGCGAATACCTATACAATGTTACAGAGCCTGTGTTTTAATGTGGATCTCGATGTGCGTGAGTGTTATGATAAGGACGACTGCCATACAATGTAATAATTATTAGTTACCTTTTATTGTGCCTGTAGATCCTACAGTTGAGAAAAAATTGGATGCACATTTCACCTCGCTTGTGGGGCATCGTCGGCACTCTTATTGTCCTTAACTAGAACATGCCCCACAAGCGGGGCGAAATGCGCATCCACTCTTTTTCTTAACTGTAGGATCTACAGGCACAGTACAAGGTAACAAATAATTTGAGCTTGGTCCTACACACAGAGGAATATGACCTAGTGTATGGTCCTACACTAGGTTTCACTTCTAGTAATATGTTAGTGAAAATACATAAACATTCTGTAATATGTTTAGGGCAATAAAGAACTTATTTATTTATATAAAATATCTTGTACTTTTGCATTGACGTCCTACGTTTCTCGTTGATGCATTGAGCGAATACATATTGCACCTTTTAACTTTATATTTAATTAAACTTACTTCCAACTTTGTATTATTTCACTCATATTAAATGTAAACAGGACAACAATGGTCTGAAACATATGTTACAAGAAGAAATGTGCCATTAGTCATTACTGCTTGCACAGAGAATACTTTTCAGCTTTTACTTAGTTTGTGTAGCGTCATCGGAGCTCTTCTGTCTTTAAAATAAGTTACCATACCACTGGGATAGTTAAAGCAATTTACTTAACAAATTTACCATTTAAAGTACGTTTGGGGCTTAAAATATTGAGTGCTTAGTCCTTGTGTAATATAAAATGTACGGGGTCGTTTGAAACACTATATTGGAATTTTACCACACTCTGTATGAACATTTCTCCACTAGATACTTTGTTGTAGTACCCTTAAATTTCAGATAACATTAAAAACCTCCTTGCATTTAGTCAATACTTTTTTTCTCAGTCTCTTCAGCTGACATTTGCAAGATCGATTTTCAGGATATTGACCAATGGCTTTTAAGATTCCTTGTATCATCAGATGAACAGCTTTACCTTTCAATTTTAAATCAAAATCCAAAATGTCGCCTGTGCTTATATGGTGCCCAGTAGTAGTTAAGTTTGCTGAAATTGTCATTAGTGGACTAAGCCTAAATCCTTTACAATTTCGGTTGAATTCCTAAATGTGCCCAATTGTTTCAACTTAGTACACTTCAGTGTTGGTGTTGTAGTGTTTAGTAGTTATTTTAAGTGATGGAAAGTATTACGGCTAACATTACGCCGATATCGGCAAGTTGTTTATAATCGTAATTAACTGATCACCCCTTAAATCTTACTTTAATCAGGGACAATGAATCACATAGCGCAGTATAGGAATGGGTTACACCATCAGATACATCACAATCCGTGTCCCCCGATCCATAACTTTACAGGAAGATTTCCTTCACCGGGCCTTGGTCCATTACCAGATAATGTTATGATTCCTCAAATTGTTACAGAGGGAACCTTACAATATCATAACGCTCCACTTCAACCATTTTTAACTGCAACTGACAATAGACAAGAACAGCAGAGTGATAATGGTTCAAAGGACCCAAAGCAAAATATGTCCATTCGTAATTTTCATCCCATTCCAATAATATCAACGCCCCCCTGCTCGTCAAGGCAAGATCAGCAGTCTAAAGGACCAGAAAATAATGGGTGCAACGAAAGCTCATTTAAACCTCTAGATTCAGCAGTTGAAAATCATCACTATGCTCAACATTGTGAACAGGGAGCTAAAAACTGTGTTCAATGTTATAACCTAATGAAAGGTGAATCATCCGGACATATAATTAAAGTGATGGTTGACGCAGCCACGATGACTGATCAAGATGAAATGGAACAAACTGGGAGCTGGTCTGTGATATCCAACTCCTCTCAACCTTCCAACACTAAAGTCACAGAATATTTAAGTAGTCTGAGACAGTTTCTCAAAGTGGATAACAAAGTAAGTGACAATTAAATTTGAATTTTCCTGTAAATTTACTTAAAATACATAACTTTATAATGCATAAGTTAGTTTGCGAATGAGCTTCAAACAGTTAGCAAATTTAGTTTTAAAGGTAAGGAAGGAAATAGAGGTTACAAATCATCAGTCTACAACAAATATTGACTGCTACTTAAAAGTTAAACAGACGGCTTAAGTTATGCTGTTACAATAAGTTGTGCTTAAAGTTTTTTTGCAAAGTAAGTAACCATGGAACTTGAAATTGGGAACTGATTGAGCTAGTCTACAGCTTGTTTCTAAGAATTGTATTAACTAGATATTACTTTTGTCCAAAAGGAGGTATGTTTGGAATCTCCACTTTATGCGGGAATTAAATACTGCACTACTTGAAATGTACATAGCTTGAGTAAAACTGCCTTTAAAATCTAACATCGGAGTATAATGGTACTTGCAATTATCATTTTAGGTTTATAACTGTATATATTGTAATAATCTTGGTTGTAAAACCGCTCTTAGACCATATCCCGGGGGTAAAATGGTTCCTGAACCATTCAGAGCAATTGTAAACAAGGAGGGTCTACTGGTAAATCATTGTGCAAGTGAAACTGTAGGTCCTACTTGGAAATCAGCACAGGAGTAAAACATCTCTTGAATCAAATTAGAGTGCATTTAGTTTAGATTTATCTGTATTTGTAATAATAAGTTAGGCTATCACTAAATAGCTGTACGTTCTGATCAAATTCTACAGCTGAAGTACACCAATTTAATGCTCAAGTTGATAATGTGATTTAGTTTAAAAAATTTACTGAATTGAGGTTTTTAATATGTATAAACGTAATACAAATTGTGGGATTTTCATATATTCATTTGAAGTTGTCCATAAAAAAATATTGTAATACCAAATACCTTCTGATATCATTGGTAGAGAATTTCATCTTGTAGGCCTACTGTGGAGTTGACAACCTAAAATCTGTCCTAAGTTACATTTTTAATTTACAGACTGGAACCCCTCGAGAAAACCGAAAGCAGCGGCAAGGTGATGTGCGCATCGTCACTTCCGCTGACGGTTCTCGACTCTACTTCTGTCCGGAATGTCACGCGGCGTACCCGGACAAGAATCTGCTAGAGCCGCATCTCGCCGCACACAAGATCGAGAGGCGGTTTATCTGCAACGTGTGTGGTGCCGGACTGAAGCGTAAAGAACACTTGGACCGACACCAGCTAAGTCACAGTGAAGATCGGCCGTACAGCTGCAACGTTTGCTCGAAGACCTTCAAGCGCAACGAACACTTGTCCCGTCACTCCGTCATCCATTCAGGACTTAAGGCGCAGGTGTGTAACGTATGCGGCAAGGGTTTCTTTAGAAGTGACCATCTTCGCAAACATCTCCTGGGACATCGGTTCCAGAGGTGTAGGCAGAGACAGAAGCGCTCTTCTGATCCTAACAATCCTAGCGACGGCGACCCTTATATGGAGGTGCCTAAGTTTAATTAAATTAGCTCTCTTAAGATAATGCATGTTTTAACGTTAGACGCAACTATTTATTTTATTTTTACGCATGATTAACTGTAGGGTATTCATGCACAATTTAAGGAACGAAATAACTTGCTGATATGCCTACGTGTATTAGCTAATTTTACACTGTATGATCGTTTTAAATTTAACCTTTTTTAAAAATACCACTGAGGATATATTTCTTTTGTATTCTAAGTCACTATACTGTATGGAAAAATCAATACGGCTGGCTGTGCATCCTATTATGGTAAGGAATAGTTGTTACTGTAAAGAATATTAGTTCAGGAAGTAAGGTTTAAATGCTGAATTTTTTGATTCGGATCAAACAGAACTCATGAGTTCAATCTTTGTTATCCTGAGCTTATTTTTATCGTTTCTACTGGAACATTTGGGATAAGTACATGCAGTTAAAATCAAAAACCATCATAACTTCACAGAAACTCATCCTCATTTACAATGAATAACACTGACTCACATAGCCCAAACATTAAAAACAGTTGGAGAGAGTTTTCAGACTGTCCAGCTACCAGTGCACCCAGGTGGAAAGGACAAGGGTAGAGAGGAGATCAGAGAGGGAAGACAACAGCTGCCGGTTTTGTGCCAAACTTATAGTTGAGAGTCTACTGTATTTTTCTAGTGAGAAAGCTTTGAGAGGAGAGGAGTGGTGTTTGTTATTTCCTTTCTCATCCAATTTACTCAATGATATCATTTCCCATGTTTTAAATAGGTTTGAATTAACAAATGCAAAGGTTTTAGTCCAATAAAATAGGTATTGCAAGCTAGAATTGGATCACCATGTTTGGTTCTGTCTGAGATGAAACAAAACTTTAGAACTGCTCAGCTCTAGTTCCTTATCTTATCTTTACAGTTAGTTTTACTTTCCGTCCGAAATTTCAGTTAAGTTTAATAGTTTTAAAGATATTTTCATAATATGTAATTTAACAGCCTATTCTTATGTTTCATTTTATAACCAAGAATAAGGTTGTCAAGTAATAACTAAGGACTTGAGAGTTGAGACATAACTACGGCAATACAAGGAAAGAATAGGCTAAAATTGTTGATTTGAGAATATATAAAAAACCAATGAGTAAACTAATGTAAGAGATTTTTTTGTCAATGTAAAATATGGTGCAATAAAACATATGTTCCTATTTGAAAATATTTAACTTGTTATTTAAATATTCAAAATAATTAACTTATAATCCTAAGAAATTTTCTAAGAATATGGCAGTGTGTCATATTATGGGAAGCTTATCTTGTCCCAGATAAGATTTATGGATTAGATTCGACTTTCACACAATTATAGATAAATTACAGGGAGTTTTAAAATATCAGTTATTTTTTTGTTCTAAACATATTTTAGTAAAAATGAAACATTTCTTAATTTGTCGAACTAAAGAGAAATCTCAGCATTGCGATTACAGTACACTCCTAGGGCTGGTACTTTAAGAGCGCTATTTTCAACATCAAATCGGTGTTGTTATACGTGGCGCTAAAGTTTCATATTTTAACGCCTGATTATTGCGTTCAACCAAAGTGCCGTCGTATTGCTCACCTTAACGACATCACTCTCACAACCCTCATTTGTCACGATGGAAAACTGAGTGGTCCGGTCACATGGAGATTCGGAAATTGTTTAAGGAGATAAATAGAACAAAATAAATATGTTGGGATAGGCCTACTCACCTTTCGCTAAGCTCCCATTTATCGACCAGGCAGTTTCATGTCACGGTGCAGCAGCAACGGAAGTACAAACATAAGTCTTGTAGTTGCTGTATCTACTCAGTGTCTCCTCCATAAAGCACTATAATGAGATGATAAAAGTTAAAGGGTGAATCTACAAGCTCTAGCGCTCTCTAAAGTGCCGATTTTGCGCAGCTACACATGTTAATTTTTCTGAGCGCCCGTTTAACGTGCAAGTAACATCAAAGTGCTACAAGGGGGAACCCACTATCCAGCTGGACTGATGTTAGAGGGACAAAACTTAACGCCATGTAAATAGCGCTCATATAATCTGGGAATAAATACCATTTATATTTCCTTATAAAGAATGTGTCGGTTTATAGAATTTACCGAAATAAACGTCTTTTGTACACTCAACGTGAATTGATTGGAAATTTTTCTTTTGTAATGTCAAGTGGGATTTTTTTAGTCCTCTAAAGGAGATATTGACAGATATGATGGATCATTTTACTTTTACAAATAAGGCCAATAAAGGTTAAATCTTTTATTACACATTATGATATTTTTGCTATTTTTATCAATACACCAACACATAGTTGAGTACTGTAAGATATTTTAAAACATTTTGCACACTTATTTGGATTGAACCGAACCTTCTTTTGTCGTTTTCGTAATTATGAAATAAACCAAATTGGCTCTATAGTTTCAATTTCCCAAGAAGTAATTGACTTTGGTTCTCGAAGTTGTGTTCAAAATACTTTTAATATTTACTATCACGATCTGTTCTCCTTATAAGTGTGCTAAGAGCTTGTAAAACGCCGGATTTAACGTCGACCGGAACAAAATTGGGTTCGATTCAGTTCAAAGCATTGTGCGCTCGGATTGTGTGCACGGGCTAAACTCAGTGTTTGGTTAGAAGGAGCGGCCGTGGATTTGCGGTGTGTGCGGCGCGGCGCATGTGCGCAAGGAGCACTTGGAGCGGCACCAGTTGACTCACACGGACGAGCGCCCGTACCCTTGTCCCCTGTGTCCCAAGGCGTTCAAGCACAACGAACACCTGTCCCGCCACTTGGTCATCCACAGCGGCAACAAGACCCAGGTGTGTACCGAGTGCTGCAAGACGTTCTACCGCAAGGACCACTTGCGCAAGCATCTAGAGGGCCACCGCAACAAGCGTCTGAAGCAGGAACACGCCTCTCCGGCCCCCGCGCCTGCCCCGGCCCCCTTGCCACTCGGCTTGCATACTGATAACCTACATCACATGCCTATGCACACTTTGTAAAGTAACTTGTGTTTTTATCGAATTTCCTTTGGAAAAATGATATATTCATGCTGTCAGCACGGTAAGACCCAGACCCGAGATCATGAAAGTACCGAGTTTTGAGCATTTGTTCAACACTTTTCAATCTGTACAAGTAGCAGTTTTTGTCCGATTTTCACCAAATTTGGTACAAATGTTTCTTTTGTAAGTATCTCAATCGAGTTCGTTAACCAGCACAATCGGACTAGCGGAACCTCCCTTTTGGAGGGGCACTTTTCACCAAAAAGAGGGTTTTAAGGATCAAAAACGGTAACCTTTGTCTGATTTTGATAAAATTTAAAATAAATATGCATTTTATTATTTTGTAACAATATACAAAAAAGTATGAAAATCCATCAAATGGCATTAAAAAATGATTTTTCACTGTCACAACAGAATGAGTAGTCCGATTTTATTGAAATTTAAAATGTTTGTTCTTTCATGACATTTAGTAAACAACCCCTTAAGTCAGAAACCGAAGCAAGGCTCTGAGAGAAGAAAATTAGGGAAACAAATCGCAAAGGAAATTCGATTCACTCATGCCAGCGGCACTAAAGTGCTTAGCTGCTAGTTGGCCTGATTATGAGTTGCAGTTACGCTGACCTATTACTGTACATAACAAATTAACTATTAAGAATCTTTTAGCTACCTATATCGTTTCTAGAGATATAAGTCTTTATAGGAAATAATTTTGTATAAAATCACCGGTGAAAGTTAAAAGTCCAAAGAAATCCCATGATTAAGATTAAGAGCATAATAACTCGATGAGATATATTAGTCCAAAACCTGGAAAGTGTTAAGATTTTTTACACCAAAATAAAATCTAACTGAGCCATCTAGAGCATATCTAGTCATGGTGTAGCTCTTTGTTGTTTGATTCGATTGTGGACAGTAGTTTCTACAACATTTTAATAATCATTGAATACACGGCAATAAGTGAATTAAAACCTAAGATAATGATTGTAACATATTTTTGAAGTTTTCCTTTTAACAAATATTTATTACACAAAATACACTGCATAATTATGTTGCTAGTGTATTTGAACTTTCATATATTTTGCTATGAACAAAGTAGCAAAAACCGACTTAACATTGTAAAAATTCCGGAATGTCGTTTAATTTTACTCTAAGTCTTTCTTTAGGTAGTTTAGAGAATTATCAAATGATTGTTTCCAGCCTAAACGATTTGAAATCACAAATGTATACAAGCACAATAATCTTTGAACTGAATTGAATATTTATTTATTAGAGTGTGATTTTCAAAAATTGTGTCTTTGAAATTATCTTGCCACGAACCCAGTAACCCTCACTCAGTCTTTGTTATCACAAATTATTTTCAAACATGATACATGTCAAGCTAATATGCTTGGTTACATACAAACAGTCATTCAACATTTTGTTAGTGTATTATTTAAACTTAACTCATATGCTTTTGCGGCCGGTTTCACAACTATAATCTAGTTTTTCTGGTTCACAACTCAAGTCAAAAGATCATAATTAGCTTGAAATATTTTGGTCTCGCTGTGGAGTACCATCTTCAGTATCTGATTGGCTGAAGATGGTACTGCACATAAAGACTGAAATATCTCAAGCTAATTATGATCTTTTGACACGATGTGAACAGGAAAAAACAGATTACAGACCTGTAAAAAACCCTGGACAGACCCAAAAGACTTTTTTAAAACTAAATTTTAATTATTTCAATAACTTTCATTATTTTCAGAAAATCTTTTGGATCTATCCTAATTTAAAAATATCTGTGACAATTTAAGGATGAAGCCTAGCAATAATTAGTTTGCATCAAATATCTTTTATTTCCCAATTGAAAGTTGCTATGGCCGATGAAAATCTCAATAATAAGCTTTTAACAGATAAAAAACACTTTCCATTAAATGAATTTTTACTGGTTTTTGCTGTTTCTAAATACAGTTGTAGCCGACAGTCTTCTGAAGTCCACAAGTAAAATTGCCCCAGTAAACTTTGATGTTTAGAAAAAGCCACAGCTCGGTGACTTTCTTAGATAGGTAATTAACTTTTATTGGTCATAAAATAAAGACAAAAAGGGGATTTTTATTTAATGTTCATTTTGTGAAAACAACACCATACATTTGACGTCTATTTGATCACATGCATTTTTCTATCTTTTCAGTAAAGCTTCGTCTTGCGTGTTTAACATTTCTTAAACAAATTCTGTATTGATTGCCTGTTTCAATTCTCTTGGATAACATAGTTTTTCCTAGGAGGCTATATTCTTTCTTTTAGTAATCCCCATAAGATAAAATCGCAAGGCTATAGATCGGGGGGTCTCGAATCAGATGACCTGGAAAATTTTGAACTCGCAAGTCGAAGCTTAATTGGAAAAGTAGAAAAATGCATTCAATCAAATGGATGTCATATTCATGATGTTATTTTCCATATAATCATTGAATAAAAATCCCCTTTTTTCTCTTTAATTTAAGACCAATAACATTTAACTATCTAAAAAATTAACCGAGCTATGACTTTTTCTAAAACATCAAGGGACACTGAAAAACGCTGAACTAGCAGTGATGTTTATTTGTCTGGACAGGTTTGTGACTGATGTGTTACTGGGTTGTGTGGCAGGAGCGGCCGTGGGTGTGTGGGGTGTGCGGGACTGGACACGCGCGCAAGGAGCACTTGGACCGACACCAGGTGACGCACTCGGACATCCGCCCGTACACGCTTGCCCCGGGTGCCCCAAGACATTCAAGCGCAACGAGCACCTGTCACGCCACCTGATAGTGCACAGCGGACAGAAGACCGAGTTGTGTCGAGAGTGCGGTAAGACGTTCTACCGCAAGGATCACTTGCGTAAGCACGCAGAGAGTCACCACAACAAACGGACTAAAGCCATGACACAACCGGCCCAGGTGCAGACACAACCGCAGCCGACCACGGCCGTCCTGGCCAAAAGTGTGGTGCTGCAGACCACCTCGGTCGTAGAGACCACACAGACACTCGGGATATGCGTGCCTTTCGACAGAACCGGTTAATAAATAATCTCTCCTTCTATTCCGAATCTTAAAGATCTTAAAACCTACCTTAACTAAAATCTAGTTCTTCCGGTTCACACCGCATCGCCCAATCAGTGACTGAAGATGGTACTCCACAGCGATACTGAAATATTTCAAGCTAATTATTATGATGTTTTGACGTGTGAACCGAAGAACTAGACTATAGTTGTGACACTAGCCGCAAAAGAGTTAAAACCTGCCTCGTTAACTAGCAACTTGTTAGCAATTGATATTCAGCTAAGAACTTGTGCAACCATGATTCCCTGTTAAATATTAATATGAAATAAGTATAATAACGGTTTGTAACAGAAACAGTTGCATAAAAATAATTTTAAACATAATTAGTTTTGATAGTAAACTTATCATAAATCCCAGTAATTATGTAATAAAACAATATTTTTAAATTGTACAATCTTGTTGCAAAATGTTCAAAGTGGTTAAATGGAAGAGAGGACTTTGAGGTCCTAACCAATATAGTTGTTTTTTTTTTTATTTAAAATATGATTAAGACATAAATCCATATTAAACTGACTTTAAAATATCAGAATATGGCATAATTTTGCATGTATATTATACAGTAAAAAAATGATTTTTACTGCCTGTCAATTAGGTGTTGTCTTACAAAGAAACTAGTGAGGTAGGACTTTAGGATTGTCTCTGGGGTGAGAATCTACTCGTTACGTTTAACACTTTCATTGCGAAGTGCTCTTGGGCACTGGTTAAAAATAAGGGTTGGTCAATAACTCAACATATATTGTTTAAGAAAAACATAGCTTTCACAATTAGTCAATCATAATATGCCATTTTATCTCAAATCTTTGAACAAGTAATCAAAAGATGTTACATTTTTAATTTTAGTTAAACTAAGTTTTATGTATTAGAACATTATGTAAGATGAGTAATTTATTTGTGATGATCTAAGACCTGACTTAAGTTTGAATTAGTTTTGTACAGTTGAACTAATATATTGTAAATAATTGACTTTTAAATTAAGATAATATTAGCAACTAGCGATGAGAACAATCGAACTTAGGTAGCTTAATCAATGCAATCGTAGAATTTGTTTGAGTCAGGACTAGTTCCTTTTTATAATTATTTTATACATTTCTAACAATGTAATGGCTTTATTTATTTATTAGTTTATTTATTTTATGTGATATTTTGTGCCATAACATGTTATATTATGCATACTCGGAATTCGAACCCTTAGAAGGCGACAGAAAAAGAGCCTTACCATAAATTAGTGACTTGTGAATTGTTTTGCTTGGCCAATAATTCAGTTAAAGTTGTGGTTGTATTAGGTAACTGGTAAGAAAAGAAAATAGAAAACAATTATTTGTCTTCTAATTATAACTGGCTGGTAAATATAATTTTTGTTGGGAATTTTTGGGTTTTGTTCATTCCTAATTGAGAAAAAATTAATCGAAATATTACAGCCATAACATAGCGGTCACAGTTTCTTACATAGATTTAATGCAATCTAACCTCCAAAAAAAGAATCTTCCGTTGTCTACCAAGTAGTACTTTTCTAGTAAGACGCAAAAAGTTAAAACACAATTTTACTGTCAAGGTTTATGGCACTAAAGTACTGAGCAGCATTATGTTATTAGCATAGTTTCTTTTATAATATTAGACAATTTGTTAAGTTATATATATTTTTTACTTTCTCTTTATTTGACTATTTATTTAGTTGCTTAACTACCACATGAATGATCTGACTTCATGTGGCAGTACAAACAACAATTACTTACGCAAGGGCTGTCCTAAAAGTGAGTTTCGCGCAAGGATTCAAAAATTTACTCTTCTTGAGTACACTTTATACATAACTCTTATTAAAGAGCAGACATTAACTTATGTTTTAACAAGAGTTTAGTCAATAATCAATGTTTCAATATAATGAAAATAATTTTAAATGTCAAAAACACAATATTAAAGAACTTTTTATAGGATGAGGCCTTTCAAACCATTACAAATTCTACAAATCAATATATTTTAAGAACTTTTCAAATTTTACAAGTATCAAACTTCAATACAAGCATTATTAAAAAGCAAACTTATCACATCTAAAAAGTTTGTAAAAAATGTTAATTACAAAAACATTAGTGTCAAGAACTTTCCGGAAGATGATTTTAAATTATTGAATGAATTTGTTTGTATACTTTTTTATAGGTTTTAATTATAATGCTTCTTTTGTAAGCCTCTGCACTTTGTGTGCCAATGGTGTTAATAAATAAACACAATTTCTTATGTTGACCTCTTGTTTTGAATTTCTTTCACAATAATACAATGAGTTATACTGTCTAACAATACTTAGCACCTCTGTCTTCTCTTAAATGTTAAACAACAAAAATCACTTTCTGAACAGCCCTCGTGTAAGCAGTTTTTCCTTTTTTACAACCGCCATTTTACAAGTACAAATTTTAAAAACATAGACCTAGCTTTAGCCCCACTGCAAGCTTCTATAAAGCTCCTGGTATAAGTTGGTAGCTACTTAAGGACTGTATAAAAGGTTTGATATTATTTAGTTGTATAGTTTTACACAAGTACCATTGTGGCATTCCACGACCGTAGCTGAATGTAGTGTTTGTGTTACCTACCTGTACCTTGAATGTCAATCTTACACGTGTAAATATATCTTACAACAATCAAGTGTTTGTGTCTTGTTTATCCTGAACACGAAAATTGGAGACAATGAATTAGGAGTGGACGGGATTGGATTTTTGTCTTCGGGCGAGAATAATTTTTTCTTGCTTTATATCGGGAAATAATATACACTAATGGTCAAAATTATGGAACCAAATGGGTTTCTTCATTTCATTGTTTTTTGTTTAACACCCTGTATAATTTTGAGTTTTTGTAATCGTTTAGTAGGTTTTACTGACTACGTACACTTTGCTAAAGAAAATTCCAATTTTAAACCGAAAAGGGACGATGAAATGAAAGAAAATCATTTGGATCTTTAATTTTGTCCATGAGTGCATAATTATATTATTATAATAAGATATAACAATATAATTTAACTCGTAATAATTACAGGGAATTGTAAACATTAAAATGCCAAAATAGGTTGAAATAATAAAGTTAATAAGTATTAAAAAATTTTAACATTTTTATTTGTATTTATTTTGTAATTGGGAATTGTTTAATAGGAATTCGCCTAGAAAACTGATCAAAAAATGATATTATTTAGAAATCCTCTCAAATTATAAGATCTGCTGAAAATTCCCTTTAAACTTCCGACTGGCTAAAAAAATTCCACCCGCATCCCACTAAAAAACTCTCCAAAAATCCTGTTTTTTGGATTTTAGTTGGGAATTTTCCGATTTTTGAATCTTGTCCATCTCTACAATAAATGTTTCAAGCTGGGTTAAAAAGTTCTCGGTTCCTGCAACTACCTCCATGAAGAAGGATGACCAGGGCTGTGTACATAATTTTACAGGGTGTCTACTAGTCCCAGACATCCCAGAAAAGTACCGGATTTTAATAGGCTATATCGGAGTTTTATCTTGTGGTCCCCTCGTTTTTTGTCATCAGTCAAACTGGAAGGTGAAGTTTCGCTAATTGTTAATTGACTTGGGTGATATACTAAGTACCGGTACTAATTTTCCTGTAATCTTTATTTACAATTGGTTAAAAAGTTTTGTAGTCAGGACTCTTTCAAAATTCTGAAATAATTACTTTTTTGACAGTACAATAGTATTTTAAAATGAAATAAAAAACGTGTTTATTGGTGGCACAGTTAGGACTTTAAAATTCTCCCATTTACTTAATGACATAGCACAGATTTCTCTCTATATTGTTTCCATTTGACATAAAAGCATTCATGTTTAAATCTTAATCTCTTGTTACTACAGTATTGCACACAGAAAAAACAACTCGATTCAACGTTAAAGGCCAACGATTGTTTTCAATTTGGTTCCCCAAAATTCCCTTAAAAGTTCCCAATACTTCCTTTCCCTTCCTTTTACAATTTACAAACAAGGGCCAGTTAGAGGGTTAAATATCCTCATGACATTATCACATTTTTTTCACCTCACGGCTTATGTGTATTTAATAACATTTTTTGGTAATAATGACTTACAATACGAATCAATTTATTATAGTTTATTCATATATATATATATTTGTTTCAAGATTATAAATGTAAAAAATGTGTATCGACATTAAATATAAATAATAGGTTTAATATATTACTAAAAAATTTGAAAACAAAATGTTTGGATCAAAATTTTGTCTTCAAATTTCTTTAGTAATAAATTAGGTGAATTTTACAAGAGAGGATAGTAGCTAGCTTAACTAAGAAAAACTAGTTTAGGGCTTGTTTTTCTTAGGTAAGCTAGCTACTATCCTCTCTCTCCTTGTAAAATTCACCTAGTTTAGCCATAAGGCTCTTCCTTTGAAACCTAACCTTTTAGTAATAAATTAGGTTTTTAATGTTTATACAAATTAATATCTTAAAGGTTTACTATACTCGTACTTAAACATGATACAACTGGGTGAACTAACAAGCAAACAATATACTGGTAATCTAGAAATAATTAAATCACATTTGGGAGCGAAGGAAAGGTGGATGGACTTACTGATGAAGTGGTCCTTGCTTGGTGTTGGAGGCAGGGAGAGTAGGAGAGGTGAGGGGCTGGTGCGGGACAGTGCAAGGAAGGGTTGAAGCTGCTCAGCCAGATGGTCGAGGTGCAGACGCTTGCAATGCTGCAGCATGAGGTCTAGGTTAACCTGGCGCGGGATGGGGCAGCGGTACAGCATCTCTACAGCACGGTGTACTCTGTGTAAACTCTCCTCGCCCAGTGGGTACTCGGCTGCGAACACATCACACAGTTCACTTTCAATCCAGTTCCATCTCAGGATCTCACACAAGGTTGAGATCCAAACCTGTCCACACTGCATTTCTTCCTTGAAGCTTCAAATCTCCTTAGGTAGATCTCCTGCCGTTGCCTGGCCAGAAGGTGAATCGGGAGAACACCAGGACAGTAGGAATCCGCAGACTGACTCACAACAAGCAGTGCTGCAACTGCAACAGCTAGTTACTCTGGCACTTCTTGTCAGGAACCCAAACCTCGGAATAAAAGGACTGAGTTGACCAGTGACAGAAGCAGTTGACGCTTAAGTTGTTGAGACCCTTGGTGGCCTCTTCAGCTGTCATGAGTACTTTAACCCAAGTTAGGTTTCGATATCAAGACCTCGCCTGCACATTTCCTTGCTAGTGTCGGACCACTTAGTAATAGGTATATTTTAGAGACTTTAAAATACAAAAAAAACTAACCTTATTAAAACGGTTTTATGGGTGTACCACTATAAATAATAACAAGATGTTACAAACATGAAACCGTTTTAATAAATATGTCTCACCACTTAAGCCTTCGTTTGAAAACTAACCTTGTCTTTTTTTTAACGTTCCAGAGGATGCCTCACAGAGGTTACCACCGTGTGTATCTCCTTTCGTTTATCAATCGCCTACACACAAGCCCAAAACCCCTGAATCCGTGCACCTTCCTTTCTTTTCTCTTAGAACACGATAAAATATAATTTAGCCACTTACAGCTTTGATGTAATTTGTTTTTACTGTTTGTATTAGAACCTGGAGGTAACTATCTATGATGCGCCTCCCCACGATACAGGGTAACCCGGAGTTAACAGCAGATGTATTCTACACCGTTTTTGTAGTTCTACAGTTATTTTTATGTTTCACTTGACCTATTGAATTTTAATCTGATAAAATGTTGTAACAATTTAACCAGGTAACCTCCTGGCGCCCTCTGACGTTTGAAAACCCATGCAACCCTTAAGGGATAAATTTGGATATTTTAAGTCTAAAGTACTTCTGGTTGTCCGTCAATACCAAGATTCACCTGTCATATTTTCAAATGTTCCCTATAAAGTATAAAGTGATAGGGTATAATATACGGTATACACAAGAAGATGTTCAAGGATAACCATGTTGAACTCTGACGTTGCAACCACTTACCTTTCTGGAGAGGCGTGATCAAGGCGCAGTTCCATGCCTCGGTGAAGACGGAACAGTTGAGCAGTTGACAGAGATGAGTTAACTCTTGCAGGATGAGAGTGAGCTCCTCCACCTGCACCCCACAACACAAGTCAGGGTTCTATAATGACATTCCAGGACACAGTCCTGATTTTCCAGGTAACTCAAAGCGCAAGTCCACGGGGTGCACGGTATTACGTCCTTACATAGCACTCATATTAACAAACAAATACACAATTTATTAAAAATCTGTTGATAAATTTTCTTTGTGTAAATCTTTTAATAACAACGGTAAGAAAACTCTAAAGAAAAACGGTAAGCTTTTTTTTCCTTTGTGTTGAA
The DNA here is from genome assembly GCA_018831715.1 of Matsumurasca onukii. Lineage (NCBI taxonomy): Eukaryota > Metazoa > Arthropoda > Insecta > Hemiptera > Cicadellidae > Matsumurasca > Matsumurasca onukii. The sequence goes on from CM032060.1 coordinate 53,244,828, forward strand.
ATATCATTTGTGCAGGTTCCTTGGTCCCGCTAAGCCCACAGCGATCATTGTATTTTCTGTTCTACGATGCAAAAAGTATTTTACAAATTTAAAGAGACGATAAATTTATGGCTCATTACTTTAGGCACATCAGATGGAAAAGAACCGCAAGGACCATATACCACATCATGGTAAAGAAGATGCTATGACTTCAATCAGTAGTTTGGGAAAAGGTAAAGTAAAAGAACATGTACAGAGAAATTGACTCACCATGGCGTACGAGTTCATGAGTTCCAGGATCTTGTCCCAGTAGTGTACCTCCGTCAGCTTGAAGATGAAGCCGATGGCAGCAGCCAGCTGGACTGCGTGAGGACTCGCCTTCATCAGCAGCACTCTCACAATCTCAGCTTTGTCCGTTGTTTTGAAACCCTGAGTCGATCTCACTATTCCCAGCTTTTCAAGTTCGTTTATGAACATCAAGTTCTGCATGTTTTCTCTGAAAAGAAATTCTCCTTTAACATAAAGAAAACTAGCTAAAATAAATTGTGTTATATGTCCTTATAAGAAAATTAAGTTTTAACCTTTCAGGGGAGTCATGGATTTTAAACATGAAAGGTGACTCACGGAGGTTTCCTCCAGGTTATAAAATAAAAGACGTTACAGTCTGTGTATATTGTTTATAGCTAAAAATAAAAATAAAACCATCATTAAAAATAGAATAATAGTTTAAAGTCAAATATAAATGGTATTAAGAAGAAACACGTTGGAAAAGCTCACAAAAATTATAATATGAGCTGCATTGATTTCATTTGAATGCATTTTATTTAAAAAAAGCTTATATACTTTTAATCACATAAAACAACAACTTAACAATAAAGCTAATTACTGTAAAAGTAAAGAAAACCAAATCACTAGGGGTAAACCACGGAATTAAACTCTGGGTTTACTGTTGCACGAGCGGTGAGACACACACACGGTGGCTACCTCCGTACCGCAGCAGACTTAGGCTCTGACTGAGGGATAAGGGTGAAAATTGGTGAGGCAGTTTCTAGAAAGAGGTGTCTGAGGTACCCCAGCCCACGGCACTGCCGGCACACATGAACATGTCTTTGTAAACAAAAAAAATATACACCTGTAGGAAATCTTTGTGGTGATACCTCTGGAAGGTTAATAAACGTAATTAATCATTTACTGTTGGATGAAAGTAAAGTTTTGGATCTTAACTCTTAGGCTTTTGCCGCCGGTGTCATCACTAAGGTCTAAGGCTTCCGGTTTACACCGCGTCACAGTTGAAATATAATTACTGCTAAACGTTTCGACCTCGCTGTGAAGAGTCATCCTCAGTAGCTTGTTGACTGGCTGAGACTATCTACAGCGAGGTAGAAACGTTTAGCAGTAATTGTATTTCAACTGTGACGCGGTGTAAACCGGAAGCCTTAGACCTTAGTAAAGTTTTAGAGTTCACATGCAGCGGTTTCTGTCGCTTTAGGCTTACATTGCAACAGATTTTTTATTTAAGTGTGTTAACCGGTTAAAAACGTTGTTTGCAGTTTTTACTCCATGTTATAAGTGGTGCCAAGAGAGAGTCTCCGCGGCCGCTCCATCCAGCGGCCTCTTAACCTACTTGATGCTATCCAGACTCCTGCCAGTGGTCTTGAGCACGACGTCGGGTGTTGCTATGCTGCAGAGACACTGCAGAGCTCTGAGCTTGACACAAGTGGGGCGACACTCGCCTTCATCTCGCAGGTTCACGTAGCTCAGCAGTAACTTGGCTGCGATCTCCATGTCGATGCTTTCCAGCACGTAGCAAGCTCTGGAAGCGTTAACTTGTCTAAGTATAAAAGTAGAATGTGGCTATCCATACAGGTGGTATAATAGCAGGCTTCTTACTGGTTTTCCACAATGAAATTCCGGGGAAATTCCAGGATAATTCCACAAAAAGTCCTGATTTTCCAGGTCACTTATAGCGCAAATTCACTGGGTGAAACGGTATTACGTCCTTACATAGCACTCAAATAACCAAAAAAATATGCAATTTATTAAGAAAATCTTTTGATAAATTTCCTTTAGAAAAAACCTTTTAATCATTAAGATTTTCTTTCATGTGATTGGAAATATCATTTATGCAAACTTTTCTAAGCCCACAGCAATTATTATATTTTCTGTTCTGTGATAAAAAATGTTTTTAAGAATTTAAAGAGACGCTAAATTTATGGCTCATTACTTTAGGCTAGAGCTATGCGGGAGCAGAATTTTGGGTATGGGACGGGAACGGGAGGGATTTTGCAAAAAATCCGGGATTCGGCAACGGGAAAAGTTGGCAAATAAAGATATATTAAAAAAATATTAAATAAAATTGAGTTTTTTCAATCAAATTATTTTGTTTATGATACATGGCTTCATACAACACCATGCAGTTTTAAAATAAAAAATCTCAAAGTACATCATAACTATCACAGAACCCACTCATCCTCACCCATTTACAATGAATAACACTGACTCACTTAGCTCAAACATTGCAAAAACAGTTAGAGAGAGTCGGTAAGGAGTGAGAGAGAAGGAATCAGACTGTCCAGCTACCAGTGCACAGAGATGAGGGTGAAGGCAAAGAAAGAGATGACAGGTGGAAAGGACAAGGGAAGAGAAGGAGATCAGAGAGGGGAAGACAACAGCTGCAGTGTGTGAGCAGGGGGAAAGCAGGTGCCGGGTTTTTTGTGCCAGACAGCTGTACCCTTATCAGTTGTCTACTATGTCATTAGCTGTTGCTAGGCAACCACATAGGGGCGGGGTTGCATAGCCAATCAGAGCATTTTCTCTGTATGCTTGTGATATAGTGAGATCGAGCTTTGAGGAGAGGGTAGTGTGTGTTTGTTATTTCCTTATCTCATCTCCATTTACTCAATGATTAATTTCATTTCCTAAATAATGTTTTATACTAGGTTTGAATTACAGTAAAATGCAAAGCCAGGTTTTAGTACAATAAAAATAGATATTGCAAGCTAGAATTGGATCTAGTACAAGTACAAAATGGATGTTTGGTTCTGTCTGAGATCGTTATCTGCCAGCCTCCATTGGAAATGCACTCAGCACGAAAGTAGGGGGGAGAGGGGTTGTTTACTTAGAACTGCTTGGCTACTATTTCCTTATCTTATCTTCACCAGAAGTACAGTACACACTCATAACAAAAACACCAGTAGTTTTTACTTCCCTTCCCGAAATTTCAGTACTAGGGCGAGAGGATCGGGAAATGACCTCAATCCCGTCCTGGTACCGAAAACCGGGATCCCGCACATCTCTACTATAGGCACATCAAATCTATAATTAAAAAGACTAGCAAGGACGTAAACATGATAAAGAGGAAGGTTGCCGTGAACTTACGGAATTAAATTTAGAATTAACTCTCTATTGATTTAGAATAGACAGTTGAAATTGTCATTCCAGTTAAAATTGAGCAATTCCAGGACAAAAATTAAGTTTTCCAAAATAACAAAGGTCAACTCCAGGTTACCCTTCGAATTCCAGGTCGCGCTTAAACGGAGGCAAACTGATCGGTAATGCTTTACAAACATCGCAGCGTTTACCTGGTGGTAGTGTGGTTGTCGGATAAGAACAGCGGGTGTCCACTGCGTATCGATGCGATGGTCTGAGTCATGTCGTCACAGCTCATGTCCAGCGGTGCACTGTCGGGAGGACACAGCCACTCGCTCAGCAGATCCTGCTGGATGCTCAGCACGTTCATGTCGTGCAACTGGCCGATAGCAGCCACAACACTGTTGATATCTAGAACGCAACAGTCAGGCCGTTAAGCAACAACTACATGTGGCTTTGTCTTGTTCTAATAATTTTGTACCTGAACCGACATTGTTCACTAGAGGTGTGCTAGAGCAGATTTTTAAGGTCGCGACGAGATCGAACCAGAGTCAGCCAAAATCTCGAGAATTGAGACGAGAAATTTTAATTTTATCAATGTTTTGCCCCATTTATTGGTTTTTGCTCAGTTGTTCTAGGATATTATTGTAATATTGAAAATAATATAGGTTGATAAGATTCACTAGTTTTAAAGATTAGAATATGATTTAGTATCAGTTTCACTTGATAACAAGAGGAGTTTTCATACCTCTCGAAACGTTGTGTAGTTTTAAACACAGTAACCAGTAGAAAAGTCTATCTATTTCTATGTTAATGTAATAACACCGGCATTGTCAATTTTCAACTTGTCATGTCTTGTTGAAAAACATCCCAAGTCTTATACACTCAAGTTATAATTAAATACCGGTGACCAGTGTCCAGGAAGCACAGGGACAGTGGGAGCAGGTAACTTACTTGATACTTGGGTACGTAGTCGTTGACCAGCAGCAGCCGGATAGACTGTGTCATAGATTTAATAGGACACACTAACATTGGCAAGATGGTGGCACGAGATTATAAGAAATAATCCCTATCTATCTCATTTAGAGAATACAGAGGTTTAGATGTTAAAATCCTCTTCAGGGTGACCTCCATCTTGTGTGAGTTCAGAGACTTGATGTGGGCTGGCAGCATGTTGTAGATTCTCACAGCCCTCATAGGATAGCTATTTAGTGTTTTTGTTAGCCTACAACGAGGAACATTTATATCTGTGCACTGGTGAGTCTGGTGGGTATGAACGCCGCTTCTCAATTGAAACTTACCAATGTCATTATTTATTGACAGTACTGGCTATAAACCGTTAGTACACCTAGCTCAGAAAACAGCGGCCTACAATGGTCCCTTGATCCAGCCCCTATCAACAGCCTAACCGCCTTCTTCTGGATAATCAGAATCCTCTTGCAGCCAGTAGCGTGACCCCACCAGATAATACCATAGTTTATATGGCTGTGCATCAAGGCGTAGTAGACGGTAACTAGAAACTGAGAAGTGAAGGTATGTTTTAGCTTTCGCAGCAGGTGTAGTACTCTTGATATTTTTGAGCATATGCGATTTGTATGATCCTTCCAATTTAGTTCAGGATCCAACCAGAAACCCAGAAGTTTCACTACCACCTCCTGCCCACTGATATCACCCGTCCTACTGACAGTGCAGAGCAAACGCTGAGTTTTCCCCTCGTTCATTTGCAATCTGTTGATTTGAAACCATTCTCTTGTCTGAAGAAAGAGATCCTCTGCTATTGAGACGGCTGCCGTTGCATCACTGCCCATGGCGATGAGTGTGGTATCATCGGCAAACAATAATGACCTGCCATCCAACTGCAGGTCATTTACCAGCATCAGAAACAGTAGAGGCCCGAGCATTGATCCCTGAGGAACCCCATGTTCAAGTCAAAGGGTCGATGATGTTGCCCCACCAAGAGAGACCACCTGTCTTCTATATTCCAAGTAGCACAAGTGTGGAGGTGTTAGACAGTACCTGGACAGTTGGTGAGAGCGCTGGACTTGCGCTGCAGGATGCAAGGGTCATTGTACAGAGCACAGATCAGTTCCTGGGGTTGCAGCACCAGCTGGAGATACTCCGGCTTGTTCAACCCAAACGAGTGCAAGATGTGACTGGTGCACACCGTCAGGTATTTTTTATGTACCTGCAAAAGTAGAGTTTATGACATTCATTGAAAATAATGACTTTGTTTGGATTGTAAAGAACTTTGTAATGATTTACAAGGTTAAATTATATGGCAGTATCACTAATACGATCAATAATAATATCAAATCGAAGGACAATCATGCTGTACTGTACTTAATTATTTTAAAACGAACACAAGATTTGGATTTGTAGGGTGAAAATACTTTCTTTTGCTGTAAAAAACCTTTTTCAATTATCTGACCTTTTTTCAAATTTGCAATGACTTAAATAAATAAGCTTTTAATCCCAGCCAAAAATTTTCCCGGTATCAAGCAAGAAAAAATGTTTCTCGCCCATTTCCCGCACAAAGCGAAAAATCCAATCCTGTCCACCCTTATTTTTGACCCTGTCGTGAAGTACCTTGGCAAAGCCGGACTTGGCCTTGTCTGAGTTGTCGCGCTGCAGCCACTGCTTGGCTTGCTCGTGGCACAGTACAGCGGCTGCCGTCTGGTCGGCTCCGGGTGGCATGTGGTTCACCACGTAGTACAGAGCCGCACTAGCCATCTCCTGGTCCTGTATGTTACGCACACAGTCCTGTATCTCCTGCAGCACGCTGTTGTTGCAAGTCTGCAGGCACCAAGAGCTCTTCTCCAATCCACCGGCCAACTGCTTGCTTGTCTGAAACGTACAGGGGTTTAGATTAGGGGTCGGCAACATTGACATTGCCACCATGAAAACTTTGTGGAGGAACATTGGGGGGTTCGGAGGTACTCCCTCCCCCTGGTACTAAGGACCCATGAAAAACATCCGTGATTATATTTCAACCTCACAAATTGTCGCATTGTCAACAAAAAACTTCAAAAAACAAAGCAGATAATTCCGTTATTAATCTTTTGATATGAAACACATCCAAACCCCTGACTTATTAAAATCTAAAATATTTAAAAAGTTTAAACTTGGGAAAAAGCCAAACACCACATTAAGTATAGTACGGTACATAATAGAGGTTTCTTACCAGCCTCTGGATAGTCAAGGTGCAAAGCATATTCTGATCCAAGCCTAGAGTCGGTACAACGTCGTACCATGTCTTGTAAGTTTTCAAACTCAACTCCGGTTCTAGACAAAGAAACACACATTTCATACATGCTTACAATTGGGATAATAGGAAAACAAATGCCATTACTTAAGTATAAAGATTTGAATGAGTTGTTTTTAAAGATAATTTATTAGCCTGTTAATTACTTCTTTGTCTGATTCAAAATTAAGAAAAACTTAGCTCGGGAGTAGCCACAAGGGCAGCTAGGAATCCTAGTGAATTTCCAATATTGGGAGGTGTGATAGTACGAAAAATGGGCTTTATGCCGTAAACCCTACATTTATGAACAATTTTTTAATGATACTTTATATAACCAATCATATCACCATAACCAACGTGATTAGGAAAAATCATTAAAATCCAATCAGCCAAACTAAGATGCCAACACAACAACTATTCTGCCGCCATTTCGGTCTGCCTAATCTAATTTTGTTGATTTTTAGTACACTTGTCGGTTACATGTGTAGTATTGTTAATTTTTATACCAAATTTTTAACAAATCGGATAAATATATAGTTAACATAGCATAAAACCCATTTTTTCTTTTTAAATGCCTATTTATTTTGCTGGTTAACAAACTCAACCTAGGGATTAACAAAAGGAACAACAATACCAAATTATGGCAATTAATTGAAGTTCGCGATAACAATAATTTTGATATATATTTAGTTCACTTAAAAATATATACATATAAACTTTTGCAATTAGACTCAGTTCTATGTGGTAACAGAAATTGATAGCTCTATTTGCTAACAACACTTACTCAAGATTTTCCAGGGTGGTTCCTTAGCGAAGAACGGAGTAAAGGGTAGACGATAGTTAGATATCGACGGCAGGTGGTTGGTGTTAGGGAATGTCTGGAACCACTGCTCTTGCTCTGCCTCAGAGGGTGAACTGAAATATAACACCAGACATACTTAAAAACACCTTTACTTTAAAAGAACCCTCAATTTAGAAACCAATTTTCAAAAAACTATCTTTATCATGTTTGATGTTAGTAACTCACATCTAGGATTGAGTCACTACTAGTTGTATTGAAAAATGAAATAATTGATAAAGTTAAAAGTATCAAATTCCTAGGAATACATTTGGATAACAAACTCACACATTGATTTTGTGAGTAAAAATTGTGCTCATCTATATTTCTCCTAAGAAGTCTATATCGCAATATTGCACACGTACAATTTTGAAAGCAGCTTATTACAGTTTAGTTCATTCTCACATGTCTATATGGGTGTATGTTTTTGGGGAAATTGTCCACTGCTCCGAGCTAACCAATGAGGCTGTCTGGCGGCTGGCCAGTGCTTGACTTCTCTACTTCCTTTTTAATTTTGTAATGTTTTTTGTACATGTTGTATTGTTTTCTAGACTAGCTGTTATTTAACAACTAAAAACTAAGTTTGACAGGTAAAACAAGGTTTTTTGGGTGGTAGGTGACTGTTCAATTTGCGTTGATTACTTTTAGGCTTGCTTTTTTCCTAACATTTTGTGTTAAGTTTTAGGTTAATTTTCACCTGAAGACAGGTTCGGACAGTTTTAAAAATCGGACAAACTCGATGTTGAGCAGAGGGGAGAGAAGACAACGAGAGATGGCAGCGCTATCTGTGCTTGGGCTACCCCAACTATGTTGATTTTCCTGCCACAACCACATATCATCTATGCGCAATCTACCTACCATAACATTATTTTTTAACGTTAGTGATACCTGATTCGTGTGTAGGTTTGCAGGAAACTGAGCATAGTCTGGTAGCTGCTTATCTGCTTGACAACCGGTTGCTGAGCCAACACTTGCTGGTACAGATCCGTCAGAACAAAGTACACTTCGTAATAGTAGTAGTTCACCTGAAACCCTTACATTCATCAACAAAACACACGTTTGAGTCGTTCGTTGACCCACACTACAATTAGAATTACCAAAGATAATATTATGGTAAGTAGATTGTGCATAGATGCCAAATGGCTGAGACAGCAAAATCAACATAGTTGCGGCAGCCCAAGCACAGATAGCGTTGCCGTATCGTGCTGTCTTTTTCCCCCCGCTCACTTGCTCGAGTTTGTCCGATGTCAATGACTTAAATGTTGACGATTTTTTAGAAAGATCAATCTTGTGTGTGCCAGTGGCTCTACTTGAGACTCTTAAAAGAACCCCTTCGCAGCGCTATCTGTGCTTGGGCTGCTGTAACTATGTTGGTTTTCCGGCCTCAGCCAACTGACTATTCGCGATCTACTTACTATAACATTACCTTGGGAATTACCAACAGTTAAATAAATACACATAATTATATTATTTTTATTGAGCATTTTTAAAGTTTTTTGATTACTATTGTAAGTTGAACGACAGTTTTTGTTTTCAATATACATAATTAATCCCCAAATTACACCCTGTATATATATATATACATGTCTCATATATAAATGAACAAATTGTTAAATTATAACTCTTTGTAAGTACTTGCCTTATGTGAAAAAAGTCCAAGTTAGGCAATGTAAAATGATATCCTATCAAATTTGAAGGCATAAATAGTTGGGCCGGATGGTGTAGTGGTCAGCATAATCGCCCGGCAAGTGAGAGACCCGTGTTCAAGTCCCGCTTTGGTCCAAACATTTTGCCTTCAAAATTTTCAGCAATATATAAATATATACACATGTATATCAAGTTTTGCCATTTGACTAAGGAGGTGATGGGAAGAAAAAAACTGCAAACCGCACCTTTCTACGATGTGTCCTTCTCTTTGGCTAGAGAAACAAATAGTTCTATTTTCAAAAAAAATTCGCTGAAAAGGGAAAATGAATGTTTGTTAGTTTGGGAAATAGGGCACTAGGCCAGGATAAACTACTCGGAATATTATAAGCTCTTGCCTTGTTCCAGAGGTTGTAGAGTGGGTTCTGGATGGATTCACTCCAAGTCATCACTTCCGACTTGCCTCCTCTCGTGCCCAGCTGATGCAGGATCACTCTACATTGCTGCTGGAGTTCAAACGGAGAGTTCTTCACAACCATTACTGAAAATACCCCATCATTAAAATTACAAGTACAAATCATTTTATTTCACGCTTTTAGAGTATAAAAATGGTGAAAGAAATTGTCAAGCTTGCTGTTGGATTCACAATGAATCAGGCTATCGAACAAAGTATAATTTGCACATCTGATTTCACTTGTCAACGGGCTATACAACAGCGGAAGTTAATTTTTAACAGCCCTTGTAATTTGTAATTTAGATCAAATACAGGGTCCGGCAGTCAAACTTGACGGTTTTAAAATGGGATAAATCAAAAAGTTGTTGAGATATTTAAAAAATTTTTTTATTGTAAAGAGTAGAATTGGAAATTTAATATTCATAATAAAAAAGCACAAAAATAACTTATGTAGCAAAAGTTATACCACTTAAATAATGAGCACCATTTTCTCTACACTGTACGAGTCTCTCGGATAAGTTAGTCATGACTCTCTCCAATGTTTGGCGCGGGATCTCATGAAGTTCTTGCCAAATGACGGTTTTTGAGTGGGGATAGGTAATGGTGGGGACGTCTGGTCGGGTGGGGATGGTCACCATTCTGTTCACCTTGAACGGAAGTTCAGTAGCAATGGAGCTGGACCGCTGAACACCGTGCATATGTAGTCGAGACTTTTTTTAGAAATAATGGTTCTGTGATTCTAACCCAAAGGAGTTTTCGTATACGGTTTAATGTTCCACCTCGCAGTGTCGAAATACAATTCTTCTATGGGTTCGAAACTTTCAGAACACTGCTTTTGGAACAACAAGAAGGAGAGGAGGATCACCTCGAACGGTTAGAACACCTGCTAATATTGAAGTTGTTCGACATGCATTGATTTTTTGTATCGAGCCAAATCGGCTCTGCCATTCTTAACGCCCAAGCTCTTCGGATCTCAGACCGGTCTATAAGACGTATTCTTCATGACGACCTAAGCTTCCATCTTTACAAGATTGCTATTGTTCAAAGGTTACAAGCACGTGACTTCGAAAGAAGGTTGAATTTGAGTGAAACCATGTTAAGAATGATCGATGAAGACCGTGGAATCATTTTTTTGACTTCAGACGAGGCTCATTTCCATCTCAACAAATGTGTCAACAAACAAAACTTTTGATATTGGGCTCCAAATAACCCACAGGAACTTCACCAGCGGCCTCTTCACATAAGTTATTTTTGTGCCTTTTTATTAACAATATTAAATTTCCAATACTGCTCTTTACAATAAAAAATAATTTTTACAATGTCTCAATAACTTTTTGATTTATCCATTTTAAAAACCGTCAGGTTTGACTGTCGGACCCTGCACATTACTTCTACCCAACCGAATCTTCAGCAGAAATTCTCCTAACACTGAAACACTAACTTGTAGTGAGATCACTCGAAAATTAACGCTACCTTTACTGTCCGAGGTAGCCCCGACAGTGACGTCCATGTCTGGCTCCCAGTTGAGCACCAAGTACTCCAGATACATCATAAGACACTCTTGCTGGTCGAACCGGAAGTCCAGACAGAACTCCTTGAGCAGGTTTACGGTTGTGGTTGACAGCGACGTTAGCTTCAACAGTAGCTGCTTGCGTTCCGTGTCCGAGTCCTTGAATGCATCTGTAACCATTCACACACCATTTACAAGGACTAGTTACAAACATTTGGAACGGACAATTGGACATACTGTGTTTTTCCCTTTAGTTGCGACCTATCTACTTTTAAAAATTCTCTTTATTCCTTGCATTTTTTATCCAGCCTTAAATCAGCCCAAGCCCGAAACGAAAGAATAGGCAACTGCTCGACTGGCAGGCCATGGTGTAAACTTACCTTTGTACGGCAGGCCGAACTCGTTAAGTTTCTTCGCCCATTTGCACAAGATGAAATGCTTGATAAAGCGCTCGGTGTTTTTGTCCACCTTGTTCAAGTAATTGTATGTAAGTGCAAGTTGTGATATAGCACTGAGGCGTTGGTAGTTGAGTCTCACACTGTTCAAACAGAACATTCAACTGAATGAGTGTCATGAATGCTAAACAGTTGCATTTAGTCAGTGAAATGCCACACTTAAAACTAATTCAATACTGTAACAAGTGTGTACTGAGATATCTCGTATAGTAAGTTTTGCTTAGGTATACTAGGGGTGGACGAGATTGGATTTATCCTTTCGGGCGGAAAAAACTTTTCTTACTTGATTTCAGGACATTTTTGAGAAAGATCAAAGGTTAATTTTAAGTAAATTAAAATAAAAGGTTTTATACAGTTTATAAAATTTTTTTTAATGAGTACATTTATTCTACAAATACCAAACTTTTGTCCCTTTTGTGAGATCTATACAAATGTGTATGGTACAGCATGATTGACCTTTAACTTCATATAATTATTTATCATATTACCATGTAATAAAACTTTTAAAGATAGAAAACTGAGCAGAAATCAGAGTAAGATTATCAAAAAAATACAGATTGTTAGAAAATCCTTCAAAATACCAGATCTGCCGAAAATTATCTAAATTTCCCTTGCTGACAAAAATCCCTGCCACCCAATGAATTCCAAACAATTCCTTTCCACTGAAAAATCTTGTTTTTAAGGAATTCCAACCTAATTTTTGGAATTTTAATTTTTGCCTGGAATTTCCCAATTATTGGGGACTGTTGACCCCTAGGTATTACACTTACTTTATTAATGTCTAGCAGATAATCTTTTTAAATAAATAGAAGGAATATTAAATATTTCAATAGCTTATCAATAGAAGTTTGTTTCAAACCTTAGTAAGAAAATAAACACTAAAACCAAGTTATGCCCGATATTTATTATGTTTTGGAGTAAGTGAACGAAAACGAATACTCAGCAATATCTACCAACAGTTACACGTTTGCCTAAAGGAATGGCTCCGAATAATATTTATTTACTTGAAATTTACTTCTGTCTAGCACGACGCTGATAGTTAACAAAGCTACTGTAAACTTACCTTTTTGATTCTTCAACAAGGAAATCCAGCGCTTCGTGTTGTGGAAAGAAGTGAAGTAATGACAAAGCTAGATCAATGTCGAAATTACGCAGTCTGAACAATTTCCTCATGAGATCTTTGATACATTGGACAAGAAATTTATCCACAGCGTCAATTTTCTGTAAACAAAATTCTATGATGAATTACTAACTTACAGCTGGGTTAATATGAAATTAAAACGCTTTATTTAAAAATCAAACAGACAAATACAATTTTACAGCAGAATTAGGCTACCTCTTACTAAATATAACTTAACTACTAAACAAATTTGAAGACAAAATGTGTGGACCAAATCAAAACTTGAACACAGATCTCTAACTTGCAGGGTGATTATGCTAACCACTACACCATCAAAAATCATGTACCTTATTTAATAAAGCTATCTAAATTTGAATCCGGCCCACTTATTTTTACCTTCAATTTTAGAAGTACTTAAAATTGAAAAGCCTATATTATGAAGAATGTGAGTCTCATTAGCGATTTTAAATCAATAAGCTGAAAATATTACAACAGAATTTAAATACTGTTTTAATACTTAAGTAAATATTAGGTATAAATAGGTGGGTCAGATGGTTTAGTGGTTTGCATAATCACCCAGCAAGGGAGAGACCCAGGGTCGAGTCCGATTCGGTCCATACATTTTATCTTCAAATTTCATTAGTAATAAATTAGCTACGGTATTTAGCATTTCTACAAATTCATATCTATAATAAGTCATTAGACGTAGTATCTAAGTTATATTTGTAATATTTCCAGCTTGTTGATTTAAAGTCCCTATTGACAGTCACACGTTTCAATTAAACATTTAGATCTAAGTACTTCTAAATTTAAAGGCATAAATAGGTGAGCCGGATGGTGTAGTGGTCAGCACAATCAAATGTCAAGAGAGAGACCCATGGTAGAGTCCCGGTTCCGTCCACACATTTTGTCTTCAAATTTCTTCAGTAATTGGGTTAGATTTAGTGAGTGGTAGCCTAATCTAATGCTACTGTAGGATCTTATTTGTTTTCAAATGTCTTAAGTAATAGATTAGCTATTTCGCATTTACACTTTACACAAATTAAGATATAAATCTAACAAATACAACAAGGACAGCACCTGATAAGAACTGTGTGCGGCTTGGTGGGACCAGCAGTATTCGAAGATGAGTCGGACACACGAGAGATCCTGCTGTTCCTCTCTCAGTCTCTGCCAAACACTGATCAACTCTCTCTGAAACCATCACACATCGCTTACGACAACTGAAAGGTAACACATGGAGGCTACAGAAGTAGCTTGGTAAAATTCACGCATATTTCCCAGTATTTTTCCTGGCATTTCCCAGTGCACTTCCACTGTTCCAAAGGGCTGTTTAATGCCCACGTTACGCTCCCACCATCATTTTACGCCCGCAATGCATTCTGAGAACCCTTTAAGATCCACAGTATGTTCCGATCGCAATTTTTCGCCCGCGGTAAGTTCTGATAGCATTTTTACACACGCGAAACGTTCCAAGACCCGTTTCTTACCCACAATACTTTTCAAACTCCTCTTTGCGCCCCTGATTTGTTACGAAAGATGTTTCAGACCCTCAGAACATTCCAAGAGTTGCGTTTGATGCCCGCAGGACGTTATGATCGTCTGCGAGATTTTCCGAGAGGCATTCGGTTTCTAGACCCACGGTACATAATGATTGCCGTGTTATGATCATCAAGATTGTCAGTTTCTGACTCGCAGTATGTTCCGACTACCCTTTTGCGGGTGTGATACGTTTTGCCGGTCGTTTCATACCCGCGGTACACTCAGGCCCCGAGTACTGTTTCACGAACGCCAAGGACTGAATTATGTGCTCGACACAATATGAGAGGTGCTTCAAACCATAGGAGCACCGAATGAACAAATACATTGCACTAATTTGAGAGTATACTGAAGATATACGAGGGGGTACCCTAAAGTATCGGGAATCGGTTGATGGCGAGGTGGGGAGCGCATAGTTCACATTTTGGCCGATAGGGGATGAAAACCCAACCCTTCCTGAGTTCAGAGCACTCACTGTGGTCAGTCTGAGAGCCCAACCCTTCCTGAGTTCAGAGCACTCACTGTGGTCAGTCTGAGAGGCTGTGAAGAGGAGCTGTGTGCGTTTTTCTAAAAGTAGTTTTTGTTCTGCCTCGTTTTGTTTTGATGGTTTAATTAAATGGACAAAGTTCAGCAGTGATGTTTTGCTTTTTTCTCAGTAAGAACGTCAGAAACAGTTGCAATTATTAAAAGCTTACAAAGTCGATGTTCTGAGCAAAACTTGAATGAAACCAGTTTTTTCTTAAATTCAAGATGGCCATGTCGATAGAAGACAAGCCTCGTCCTGGGACGAGCTTAAAATTCTCGACTGGTGAAATTATTTCAGAAAACCCGTCAAAATTGCAAGAAGACCATTGGGAATGCTTTTTGCTGTCTGGAGTGTGTTAAAATTCAGTTTAGCTAAATTCAACTCTCACTCAGACCTAAATTTTGGCGATATGGAGACGGGTTCTTTCATCATGACAATGTGCCTGCCCATGTAGCCATCTCAGTGCGCTAGTTTTTGGCCAATACCAGCATGACCACCCTTCCCCACGACCCATATTCGCTAAATCTTGTCCCGCGAACTTTTTTATGTACTCTATAATGACAAATTACATAAAAGATCACCGTTATGACGAAAAATAAAGGAGTGAAAAGGCAAACGAGGATGGAGCGTGCAGCCATTCAGACTAAGGGGTATGAGGGGTGCTTAAAACCATGGAAGCATCAAATGAACAAATGCATTACACTAAATCCTTATACTGAACGTATACATGTAAATTAGTGAAAAAAATAATAAAATATGGTTTTTATAGTTAAATTCCCGTTATTTTTGGGTACCCCCTCATACATGTAAATTTGTAAACAAAATAATAAAATAATTAGTACAATTTTGTTATTTTTCGGTACCCCTAATATACCGAGCAGCATTAACAGTTTACTATCATTTTAAGTGTTCGGCAACCTGATTCATTACAGGGGTAACTTTGGTCTTTAAGGAAGCAAAAGGTTTTCCCACCTAAAATGTCCTAAATATTAGTTCTTGCCCACTTTACCAGAAGATATAATTTCCCCAAAAAATCTTGTACATTGTGGGACTTTTCCATCATACTAAAAATTAATTTCCCCTGAAAAATTGTTATTAAGACAAAAGAGTTTAACATAATGCTCTCATATCTAGAACTTCTCTTAGGCGACACAGTCGACTTAATCCTTGGGAGGAAAACTTTCACTGAAAGCTGGCAGTTTTATTAGAGCCTTCATGTTGTATACTTAACTAATAAAAAATAAAACTTAAGATTAAAGAACAAAATGAGTTTTTGTGAGCTGAGGGTGAAGTATCACGTTTACCTCAGTTGCAGTTTCAGAGATTTGACATAGACTGTTACTGAGGGATTCATTGGCTGCTGATTGAGTTGGCTCTGAAAACAACAAAATAATATTTTGAATAGTTTGGTCATGTACCAGGCTGGGAAAAAAATAGTTGAAATGTTATAAAATTTGTTATAATTTGTAAAAAATTACTACTTGGTCCAAAATTTAGGTTCCACATTTAAATCTATTAAAGGCAACAAGAAACAAAATTAGGTTTTAGTTTTAAAATAGACAACAATTACTCAAGTCCATTTTATATACGAGTAAATTCATATAAAAATTCACTTTTGTTAAAAAAACCACGAACCACAAACTAATGTAAAAAAATATTATTATAATAGATGAAGTTAATGAACTGTTTCTCTCTTCAGGCGAAGTGAGGACTGAACACTTGACCTGTAAACCTGTTATACAAGAAGACAGAAGGAAACTATATTTGGTCCCAGGAGGGTGAAGTCAAGTACAGTCAACTCCCGATTAACGTAATCGTTAATCATAAGCATTAGTTAACTACTAAGAATGAAGCTAAAATCAATGTATAATAAGGTATTTACCGATATACTTGAATCTAAGACGACTTTATTTACCATATTTTAGGCTCTAAAATAAGGGTGCGTCTTATATGCAGGTGCTCTTAGACTCGATAATATGATAAAAATTTGAATTATTTGAAGAGCTACAAAACCCTCAAAACATCGACAAAACATTCAGATAGGCCACGAGAGGTAGGAAACACAACAGGGTCGATATTGCATTGCCTGTTTTGAAGAGTGGAATGAAAGAATTTTTTGTGGCTAGAGGGGACTCAGAATTGCTTCTTATTGCATTTGTCATGCTCTCCATCCTTCTTTCCCTCCCTCCTTGTCTGTAGGTTGGTGGGGAAAAGACGGAAGAAGGAAGCAGTAGCATACAAAAAGGAGATAATGCATCTATTCAAAGCAAACACTAGCTTGGAAATATGGGACAATCACCAGTGGCAAAACATGAACTAACTGACTACAAAAATAGTCCCTTCGCCAGACCCCAGCCGGTCCTTTATCTCTACCTGTTCCTTCTCCCCGCTGCTGAACCTTGTTTACAACATTTTGTGCTGTGGGAGGGGCGTAGTGGTCAAGCAGGGCTGGGTTTGGGATGGGAAAGGGAAGGCAATCGCGGATGCATTCTTTGTTCTGCTTTTACTCTTGACAGCTGCAGCTGGCGTCACTGGTTGCTAAGGAGGGTCAGGGGCCTGACAAATCATAGCCCTCTAGCTGTTGACATTATAAAAACGGAAAGGCTATATATGAGGGTGTAGGGTTTGGTTTTACCGATATTAAGGAAAATTATGGGTGCTCTTAGATTCGCTGCTGTGCTTAGACTGAGTATAGACCTAAACACCCGATGATTGCAGACGTTATTTATTTTCGCGGTGCCAGATACGCACGGCGCGACTGAGTTTTATTACAATACAATCATATGGAGCTGGTCTGGACGCGGCCACGGCGCCGCCCCGGACACAGCCGCTTGCCATTGTAATCAAACCCACTCGCGCCGGCACACGGCAAAAAGTCGTAACGTCTGAAAACGGCCTTATCCTCATTTTAAGTTGTTTAGTCTTTATATACCTTTATACATTAATTTTTGGTTTTGCGGATTAACCGCGATTTTGCTTATCCGGGAAGCTTCAACCCGACTTTATCGCGGTTAATCGGGAGTTGACTGTATAGGGTCCCTTTTCAGAGCTCTTTTCTGGCTCCACTGTTGTTTTTAATAAATCAATTACTCAACTAAAAATGTAAATATATATAGATATAGATGGTCTTTGACTGCCATTGGAACGGCATTGGGTTTAAAAATACTTTGATGGTCTTTTTGACAGTGTTAATAATAATAATAATCTTTATTGTCAATACAATAATTATTGTGTGACATTAAAAACAACAACAAAAAACAGTAGCTAACAATAAAAATATATATAAAAGAAGTAAGGTAAATTCACCATAAAGGCTGAACAAAAAATGTTTGCTGACCACCAAATAATAATATTAATTTAAAATAAGTAGATAGATAATAATTTTGGAGATGTATTATAGGTCCATAAATTCATCTACACTATAAAAAGCATGTTGGACCAAAAAGGATTTTAATCTGGCTTTAAATGTATTCATATTTTGTATACTTTTTAAATTATCTGGCAGTTTATTGTATAATTTGGCTCCAGTTTGACGGGTAATTTTGAAAAATGTTTGTTCTGTGAATTTCAGTTCTATATTTATGACTATTTCTATTCGTATAGTTGTGAATATCACAACCTCGAACTAAAAGATCACTTTTACAAAAGAATATTATTGTTTCGTATATATAAACACAAGGAAGTGTTAAAATTTGTAGTTCTTTAAAAGAATCTTTACAAGTCTCCCTGTGTCCTAATTTTGAAATTATTCGAACTGCTCTCTTTTGGAGGATAAATATTCTAAGTAATTTATGAGCAGAACAAGATCCCCAGAAAATAATGCCATAATCAATATATGGTTGGATTAGTCCATAGTAAGCCGTTCTGAGAGTACCTAGCCTACAGTGTTTGCAGAGGTTTCTGAGAAGAAAGGTTCCAGAGGAAATCCTTTTACTGATATGTTCAATATGGCTGTCCCATGAAAAATTACTATCTATGTAAATACCTAAAAATTTGGTATAATTAACTTCGTCAAGTACATGATCATTGATCATAACTGTCGGATTGCTACCAAAGTTTGATCTTCCCAAATTAAAATAAATATAATTGGATTTAGTATAATTTGTTTTAAGGTTCAAAATATTGTGTACAGGTGTTCACACTTTCAAATGATTCAATCTCTAAAAGTTCTGATGATTGAGAAACAATGTTGATGGTAGTGTCATCTGCGTATTGAATTAGTTTATCTTCATCGATGCCACACACGTTATTAACATACATTAAGAATAAAACCGGGCCTAGGATGGATCCTTGAGGGACTCCATATTGTAAATCAGTTCTTTTTGACAGCTTATGTTGTATCTGGATCTGTTGAGTTCTACCTTAGTAAGAACTAAGCCATCTGCAAGGGAGTCCTCTAATCCCATAACTGCGTAATTTATTTAGCAAAATGTCGTGGTCTACGCAGTCAAAGGCTTTTGACAGATCCATGAAGATGCTTAAAACTTTGTTTTGATTATCTAACCCTTAACGATTGTTTGAATAGCTTATTAAGAGCATCAACAGTGCTGAAACCTTTCCTAAAACCAAACTGACTTTTGGAAATAATATTAAAATCATCCAAGAACGAGGTAATTTGTTAGGAAGAGCTTTTCTACCACTTTACTAATAGTTGGTAAAATTGATATTGGTCGGTAGTTAGTTACCTCAGAAGAATTACCACTTTTATGAATAGGAACAACCTTAGCTAATTTTAAAGAGTTAGGAAAGATCCCTTCCTCAAAAGAAGCATTTACAAGTTGTGTTAATATAGAAGAAATTTCAAATGTACATTGCTTTAAAAGCCACATTGAAGTGCCATAAATATCTAGAGAGCTTTTGGAAGGTAATGACAGCATTGCTGAAATAACCTCTTGCTCCGTAACAGGACTCAAAAACATAGAGTAAGGATTAGCTACCTTATAAGTCTGTGTCAAATTGCCACTGCTGACACTGTTTTTAATGTTTATCGCGACATTGGCAAAAACGTTGAACTCTTCAGCAATTTCAGAAGGATCATCAACTTTATATCCGTTGAATTGTAACTCAATAGGTTTTTGGACGTTAGTTTGCTTATGTTGATTGATAATGGTCCATGCAGTTTTTTGCAAATTTTATTCTTGTCCTGGAAGTGTTAGAACAAGACTTTACGGAGATCATTAATGTGAATTTCAAGGCTCAAACACGAGGCGAAGTTAGGACTACAAAGTCCTCTCTACCACTCAACCTCGACCTGTTGCCGTATTAGTCACATTATAAATTGTAAGTAGTGACTGCGGTGATCAAACCCGCGCCACCAGAGTGATGAGCTCCGGAGCTGCGTGCGATACCAATCCGCCACAGATCCGCTCTTGCTGCAACTTACTGGTGAGACTGTGTCTGATGGTCTGCACTGACGAGTGGACCAGAGTGCCGGAGGCTGCTGTAGGAGCCGGGTCCGTGTACAGTTTGTGCAAGCTCTTGCCTCCTACTGTGCCTCGGCTCAGCAGATTCACCCACTTGCATATGTCACTCAGTTCACCTGCACAATCCATTCATCATCACTCATCAGTGGTAACTGGTGAGGCTTCTTGCTCTTCACTTTTATCCGTATTACAATAGAAACGGTTTAAAACTAAACAGAAGAAGTCTTGGTCCAACAGAAAAGAGCATTTAGATGCTTTCCACACCAAGTAAGCTGCAGAGAATTCATCAAAGAGCTACAAACACTTATTGTAGTCTCACTTTAGATACAAGAAACAATACTACACGCAGTCTCTACTCGACAACCAAGACATCAAGATTTACACCAATACAACACAAGAAACACACCCTGCCACCACATTATCTAACCCTTTTTGAAAATAAACCGAGCTATAAACCGGTGGTTCTGCTTTTCTTGCACACTGCAGACCAATATTTACCAAGCTTAAGGTGCTCACTCTTATTTCGTTGTATATCTTAGAAACTAGTATGATTGTTATGGGGAAGCCGGAGAGTTTTGTACTTAACTCGCATATTCATGATCATGACACCCGTCAGGCTTCAAAAATCCACCTGCCTAGAGTAAAATCAACATTAACTAAGAACGCACCAGATTTTTTGGGAGCAAAAATCTTCAACAAATTGCCTGAAGACATCCGCAAACAGCAAGATGAAGACTCTTTCAAGAAGCACCCTTAAGAAGCATCTCATTGAGAAGGCCTATTATTCAATCCAGGAATATTTAGATGAAGCCTAAACAAAAAACATGACGACCACGGCAACTGTGCTACCAGTGGGATTACATCAAGTATCAAAGTAATAAAATAGCTTTTCATTTTAACTATCAACCAATACGCATGAAATCGCTGACACCTCTACAATCAAAGAAACAACTCAGACCTAGAAAATTCTAAAATTCTGAACATAGAAAATCTTAAAGAAAACGATCTTGAAACCTCACAACCTAACTATTTTGTAACTTATTGTATTTTGAATGAATGAATGAATAAAGATATTTTGAAATTGAAAATTGAACTTCCCTTGTTGTATAGAGAACACTTTTTATGTACTATTTTGTGCAAGAACTACAACTGTGTTTTAATGTTTTTTTTCTATTACAATGCCTACATACTTACTTTCTTTAATTTGACAGATACTTTAGATTCCCTCATAGTTCATTAAGAGTCAAACTATTGTAGTTCTACAGTATCAATAAGTTATTTCCAATTGGCAATACTGAATAAGACTTCTTCCGGATACTTACAATTATAGGAATAGGTTCGATAGCACTTGGCAATGTCGTTAGTAGTGTTGGTGAACATCTCGACCAGCACTCCAGAGCTTTCGGTCGGATTGTATACCGAGAACAGTTGACCAATCAGAGTGGAAACTTTGTCGTAAACATGGGCTGGTTTGTTTTTCAAATCTTCAATTTCACTGAAAAAAGAAAACGGGTTAGTAGAGCTTTCCTGGGGCACTGACAACTGTTCCTGAAAATGTAGTGAGACCTTACACACTGCTCAAAGCTACACCCCATTACATAACTATTAACTTGTCTACAATAGACAATATTCTTTATTTACATATTCATGGAGAACAGTACATGCGTCAAAATGATTTTAAGAAAAAATAGGTTATACAATACAATATATGTATTCGTCATTAGTTGCTGTTCTGGAGTGGTAGAGTTCTGTTGGTCAGGAAGTCTTTCTCTGAGTAGAAGGGTCTCTCCTGGAGCCACAAAGTCAGCTGTCTCTTGAGATGTTGTGGGTCTTGGGCTTTCAAGTATTCAGGAAGGTGGTTGAAGAAGAGAGCTCCTTTGTAGGATGGCTTCATTTTGAAGAGGTTCAGGTGATGAGGTGGCAAGGAAAAGTCTGTAGCGTGTCTAGTGTTGTGTTGGTGTTGATTGTGGTGTCTTGGTTGCTGGGTGCTGACTGCATGCATGATGGTCTCACGGATTAGAACTGTTTCTCTCACGAATAAACAGTGTTCTTGGCAGCTGTCAAGGCGTGGTATATTTGCTAGGCATTGAATGGCTCTCTTCTGTTGGAAGAGGACTTTTCCCAAGTTGGTCTCTGCTGCCCCTCCCCAGGTGGCTATGCCATACCTGAGGTGGGACTCAAACAGTGCAAAATAAGCAGTTTTGGCTGTGTCCAGACCACTTATGTGGTTGATTCTCCGGATGACATGGATGCTTGATGATAGTCTTTTGCACAGATGTTGTATGTGCGGGATCCAGGACAGTTTCGAGTCAATTGTGATGCCAAATGTTGTGATTGGCCGAATAATTCCTTCACAGTTTCCCTTTTACTTTTTAAAGTAGATACGGGACCCTATTTCCTTTACACTACTACTCATTTCAAACAAATACGCTTAGGTTCTAATTTTATTACAGCATGTTAAACTTCAATAATGATTCAAATAAATTTAGAGCACATTTTGGTAATTTCAATAAGATGCTTATGACTAAAAAAGGTAAAGTTTGACTTGCTTAACAAAGCGAAGTTAGGAACGTTCTCTTTGACTGTCATGGTCTGGAGCTAGCAAGAATGGCTACTTTCGGTGAGATGACTAAGGGTGGTAAGTTGCCAGAAGAGGGACTTGTGAAAAGGATTTGGGAGTTCTTAGAGCTTCAAATCTTTTTGGGTAGCATCTCTCTACACCAACACAAGGGGAGCTCAATAAGTCCTAAGAGCTGACGTGCATCAAGATCAGACTGCCCCTTCTCAATGTAATGTAATGTAGGACTACAAAGTCCTCTCTACTACTCAACCTCGACCTTTACCTAGCATCACCGTTTAATCACATTACAAATTGAGTGATGAGCTCCGGAGTCACACGCGATACCAATACGCCACGGATCCGCTAACTACTGTTGCAATGACTACTGTATATTGCTCGGAAATAATGATATTTCCTGTACCTGATGAAGCGTAGAGCGAGAGGCAGATCTAGCGGCAGCATGACACCAGCTAACGCAACAAGTCCTTCCTCACGAGTCAGGTGCAACAGGTGAGTCAACCGGTTCACTCGCTCCCTCACTGTCGACTCACTCACACTCCCTGACACCAAGTCTGACAACACGACAAGCAATATTACTTACCAAAACAAAACTAGTTTTTTTTCTTTTTGTAGGGCTATTGTAGGCATATATATTTAGTTTTTTTAAACCAACTTAATTTTAGAAAGTTTTAAATATTGATATTTATTAGCCTACCTGAAAATTACTAGGAAGTTATGCAAGAAAAAGTTGGGCAATACCCACTCACGCCCACACTTAATTTCCTCCACTAGAAAGTTTTAACTATATGAAAACTTGGCGTTGAACACTAGCGGAAATTGATTGTAAGTAAACTAGAGTCCCGCTAATCCGAACTAATTGGGACCGGACCCTGTTCGGATAAGTGAAAATTCGGATTAAGCGGAATTTTGGCATTTATTATATTTGACGTTATAAAGTCATACATTGACTTTGAGCGACTAATATTTTATATATAAATGTAAGAAATTGTGTATTTTAATCCTGTAGTACACTGCAATAATAAACAGCCCGGAAGTAATGTAGACAGGTATGATGGGCAATACACAGAGGGATGTGGTAGTAGGGCCTGTTACAGTGTTTGTGCGCATATTTGCGTGTATAGTGCGTCATTATGAAGGCTGGTTTGTTATTAAACACATACAGTATGACATAACTTGGAAAACTAGTTTTATTTATTTTACCAACTCAAAAATTGTATAGACTTTTTCCTCTTAACAGTGTGATGGTGGTTTCCTCACCATTAGGCAGATTTTTGGATAAGTGGGGTTCGGATTAGCGGGACTCTAGTGTAATTATTGTATTTCAAGAAAAAAATGTTCAAACCAAATGCTGATTTTATCCTAATTAATTTAAGAAGGTTTAAGGACTTTTAAGGATAATGTGTCCTTTAAGGACCCACACAACATTTATAAAAACTGGACTAGCAAAAGTGAAAAGTTAACTCTTGCTGCGCAACATTTATTTATTTCCCTGATTTATTACCTTTACAGATCTTGTTTGTATAGCTGTCGAGGATTTTTCCACGATGTGCTGCACATCGAAACTTTTCAAAAGTAGTCGTGATCAGAAACTCCAACTGCAAAGGAATCAGCCACGAGGATGTTACATTTGAAATGAAATGAAAAATGTCTTTATTAGTGGCGAAGTTAGGGCTTTAACCCTTTGACAGGTGAGTTTCCCAGGAGAATTTGTGTCCCAGAAAGTGAGTTTAAAAAAAATAACTTTTACAATTTTTTTGTATTATTATTTTTAAATATTGGTTTTTGGTCAAATAATCTGTTTTAAACATTAAAAAACTTTTTGTTAAAATAAGTACTTTGGTAAAGTGTTTTGATGTTTTACAAATGTGTACATATTTGAGTATAACTTTTTTAGTTATTATATTTAGAATTTAGATATAATTCAAATGTGGATACAAAGAAAAATAGGTGTGTACCTTTTACCTCAAAAGTTTAGCTTTGTATGGAAAGTGACAAAGCAGTCTGGTACGCAGAGGAGCGCGCGCGTCACACTCACGGGAGTCACGGCACATCCACACTGCCTGTATACTCACGAATAGTCCGCTACGTTTTCGTCTTCTTTCTCACTTTCACATTAATTTTCACCATCCATAAAAATCTCCGCTATTTGCTTGTTAGAAAGAGACATTGTTACAATTATAAAACGTTCTCAAAATAGAACCAAATAGTTAGTGAAACTAAATCAATAAGTAATCAAATATAAGTAAAAACTACTAAAAACAACTGTCCCGCGAACACAATGAATAGTAATAAACGCGCAAGAAACAAAGTAAAACAAATCAGCTGTCAGTTTACCAGATGTCTTATAAAACCACAGACACGAAACGATGTCAGGCAAAAAACCCAGCTGGAAGACAGCAGCTACAATCTAGCGGATTAATATTTTAACTGTTTCCAAGAGGTTAGAAAAACTCCCGCTAGGTATCAGGGGCATCCACAAACGTTATACTTCATAAACTGAGCCGGATTTGTATTGATCACAACAGTCTCCGCGCGGCTACAGAAGTCCCATGAGCCGGCCGCAACAGTGTCGGGCGTACCGCTTGTGGCACTCTGGCGCGGGGCCGCAAACGTTGTGTGCATACCTGCCAAAGGGTTAAAATCCTCTCTTCCACTTAACCACAATACAAAGATATTATAAATTGAAATATAAATACAGTTGGAATATATACATGCAATATTGAAATATATATGTACATGCAATTGAAATATATAGTATATACTTTACTAAAAACTTAAATTAAAATACTATAGTAATAACTTCAATGGTTTACAGTTGGTGTACATTGAATGCATCAAAACACAATAACAATTTATAAAGGACAATTTTCAAAACAACATTGGAAATTGTAGCCAATTACAGTAGCAAAACACCACACAATCCCACACCAAAGCAAACATAGGGATTATTAATGACATGATATTGAGGACTCAAAAACTCATCCATAGGGGTATTGAAATAAAATCACCTTTAAGTTTTGAATGTTTTTCAACTCTTGAAACACAAGTATATCCTTCTCATCTTCCAGGTGAGGCATGAACTGCAAATAAGAAGACAGCTTGGTCCAGGAAGAGTATGGGAACAGTTTTTGAATTGTCAATAAAAGCCTGGATATGCATTCCCCCCTGCACTCCTTGTCCAGGGATTTCAGGACTTCCAAGGCTCTGGTCTCATCTCTAGAAACAAAAACACATCGTTTTGTAACGTTCTTACTTAGACCGGACGCACACTGACAGAACATTTCACCTGAAGCAAGTGTTGTGTGGCAAAATGTTTTGCTGGATACAAGCGCTCCATGTAAGTCAATGGGAGCCTGCACACTGAGCGAGCAAACGTTGCGAGACGCTGTACAGCACCATACAACAATTGAGCACTTGCTCGACGCCTGGATCCGATACAGCAAAATGCTCAATGCTTCATAGAGCAAAACGTTCTGCGCATGCGCCAACCTTCTTCCACTACTCACCACGTTGTTTCAAAAATATATTCACACTACATTTAACATGATTATGACTAATTTCTAATTTAGGTTTGAAAGGAAGAGTCTTTTTTTGTGTTTAGTGTTAAGAACTCTGTGCTTTGATAAAAAGCCCTTAGTAAGGGCGAAATATCAGTGAATTTTGTGTGTAACTCTTCAGTGTGCCTATTTTTGTTGGCCCCTAAACTTTTTTCTTAGGTAAGCTAGCTACTATCCTCTTTCTCCTTGTAAAATTCACCTAATTTTTAATTTAGTATTGTTAAATGAAATATTGTGGAATACCACTATATTTTTATTTGAAATTATTATAGTAGAAGATTAATTACATTTACTTAACTAGTTTTTGTTCTTTATATCTAAGTACTCGTTTGTCGATCAAAATTATGCTCACAACACTAGAAACCATTTAATTAGACCAACTTACTAGAAACTTCATACATACGATAAACTCCCGATTAAAGCAGGCAGAAAGCTATATAGTAAGTTGCCAAATTACTTACAAAAATTGCAACGACAATTAATTCAAAAAAAATCTTAAAAGTTATTTTAATCAACAGTTTTGTATAGCGTTTAAGAATTGTTAAATGATTAGATAACCACATAGTATATTGTTTTCATAACTGGAGTCTTACTAGTGCATGGTTAATTTTTTTAATAAGTTTCATACAATAAACCTTTAGACGTAATTGTGTAGATTTTATTCGAAATTATTGAGAATCTTTCTTCAGCAATGATGCTGTTTCTCCAATTTTTGTCCTTTTTGGTAAGTTTGTCTCCGACAAGTTCCAAAGAAAATTGAAAACTTAGCACACATATACGACAGTCATTATACAGTTTACCACGATCTGATTTGAGTTCAGAAAGAAAGGATTTAATGTATTTAGTCTAGTCGATAGGGTGAACCGAGGCCTACGTAAGCTAACTTTGTTGTTTCCTTTCATAATTGTATCAAGCATTCGTAAAAATTGCCATAAAGCAATAGCCGCACTAACGTCTTCGTCACACATGTTTACGCCACTATGGTAGAAGTACAATAAATCAAGTAAAGATATTGAGTTCTGTTGCATCATGCTTAAACCTCTCGTACACCGGCAGAGCAATTGAGCAAAACGCTGTACAGCATTTTGCTTCAGGTGAAATGCTGCATTAGTGTGCGCCCAAGCTTTACTAACGTGAAGAAGTTTGATGCATAATTAATTCATTACTTATAATTTACGTAATTATATAATTCATAATACAAGATACGGTATCTACATATAATAATTTATATGCATTGATATAATTTACTCAATGTTACTGCAAAAATCCTCATCTGCAAAAAAAACTTCTCACCATTTTTTTTGTAAGACCGATGAAGTATATTTAATGAAATATGGATTTAGATTTAAGAAATATTAAAATAGGGCACTAGGCCAGGATATGCTATCAAAAAGGAATAGAAAGGAGATCAGGCTCACCTGGATAAAGTAGAAACACATATAACAACACACACGGTAATTGTCAGCCCTACTAGGGCCTTTGTCAAGACAAAAAGAGATAACTTAAAAGAGTAAGTAAGCTAAACAATAAAACCAAACTAAGAAAGGTGGAAAGTGCTGCCGACAGTAAATTCTAAAAATAATACAAATTATATGTTTGATTTCAATTATTGTTAATTTTAAATAGGGAATTTCCCGATTTTTGAGTCTTGTCTACCTCTATTATAAAGTACCTACCCATTTTCTATTAAGTGGCTGATGACCATGGTGTAAATGTTTGCCTCGGTACCGTTTGCACACTTAGCAAGTTCCTCAATGTCTGCCAGCATTGTCTCCAGGTTCTTCTTCAAAATCAATCGTACTAATTGCTGGAAAGTGAAAAAGTTCAAAGTTCTAAAGTTTGCATGTCATTTTCTATGCTTTTGTATGGATGATTTGTTTGTAATTTACTAATCTTAACATTAAATTGATAATATTGCACTTGGAAAATTAAAAAGAGAAAGCATTACTTATAAAATGGACTGTAATAATTAGATCACAAACATAAACATTGTAAAGAATATTATAACAATGCAAAACATATCTTTTCAAAGTTAATAAAAACATATAAGCAATAAATCATCTAAACAATAACGGCATGTGTATTATAACAAGTACAGAACAGTGCATATATGTGTATCATCTCTGCAGGTCACATTTTCCGTCCGATTCCCTCAAAATTTGATACAAATGTTTCTTTTGTCAATCCAATTTAGGTGTCTATAATATAAAAATGAATCGCAAAATAAGTTGCTAAGCGCATAACTCAACAACGCCTGGACCAATTTGGCCGAATTCTTTTTTTAAATGTTCGTTGGAGTTCAAGGATGGTTTTTACGGCGAGAAAAATTTGAATAATTGCCGAAAACCCCTTAAAACAGCCCTTTTCCTTTTCTTATACAAACGTCTTCTAACTAAAACGTAAACAATTTGAGCTTTATTGCTATTCGTTGCCAGCTGATATCCCTATTTTACAGATACAAAACATATGTACAGCTAAAGAAAAAAAAACAACAACAAACTGTCAATGTCGATTTGCCGTTGTACATTGTGTTGTTTTTCTTGGACTTTCTGTAACTTAAACTACTGAGTTTGCTTTTGTTAACTAATACATGAAACAAATTCCGTATATCGTGTATTGTGCAGAGTGATTAATACGTAGGAACAAAAAACTACCACATTACAAATCTTTTTGACAGGACGAAGTCTGTTGAGTCCGCTAGTTACAAATAAAAAAGATTGAAAAGGATTTTATTACAGCTTATAAAAAAACAAGTACATTTACCATACAAATCCCAAACTTGTGTTCAATTTGTCAGTTTATAAAAAATGTATATGATACAGCATGGTTTTCCTTAGAATTTTTACTATTGTTTATTATATTATCACACAAGAAAAATTTGCAATAAATACAGGGAAGTGTTAACATTTAAATGTCAAAAAGCATTGAAATAATAACTCATTTACTCCATATAAAAAAATTTAAACATAATTTTAAAAATATATTCAGATTGGGTTTGTGATTGAGGGAAATTTTTAATAAGAAAACTGATCAGGGTAAACTGTCAGAAAATGACAGATTGTTTTGAGTTCCCTCCAAATTACCAGATCTGACAACAATAATACCTTTTAAATTTCCCTTTTATCAACAAATTCTCCCCATAAATCCCTTTTGACTTTTTGACTTTTAAGAAAATCCTTTTCCCAAAAAATACCGTCCGCCTAAAAAAAATATTGTCTTTGGAAAATTTTTACCAGATTTTTGGGATTTTCATTCCCCGATCCTTTTTTTGGGTAATTTCCTGATCCTTGGGTCCTGTCACCCCTACAACTTACCATCTCGTGCTTGCTGCTGACGAGGACGCCGTACTTCTTCATGATGAGTCGCTTGGGCACGTTCTTGCACTCGTTGCGCACGTCGCTGGCCTTGTAGTGGGGCAGATTGACGCCTTGTTCTGCAAGCTGGGACACAGTCACATTCCAAGGCACTGGCGCCGCCGTCAACACGTGCAGGATCGCGTCCAACTTTTTCTGAGTCAGAAAACGTTATCAGATACAGAACTCAGTCATGTAGTAAACAGATAACAATAGGGTTGTATGAACGTGGTAAATTGATGAAACCTGGTCATGTTCTAAAGAAAAAGCTTTATCATGTTTTACTGGTTTCTTACGTTGGATAAGTTCTATGAAAATGTTCTATTGATTCTAGCTTTTTTGTTTAGCTATGCAAATTTGTAAATTAGATATGTCATGCATCTCCTTTAAGCAGTTTTTGGTCAGAAAAAACTAAAAACTAGAGATGGACAGAAATGGGTTTTCCCCTTCAGAGAGGAATCAGGGATTAATTTCCATTTTAAACCAACTAAAAATGAACATTAATATCTCACAGTATTATCTAGTTGTCAGCAATATTTGTCCACTCAAGTATTAAATCACTAAATCACTATTTGAGATGCCGACCACTCTCACGAGGGTATTTTAAGGCAAATATGTGGTGAAGGATGAGTGTGATGAGTGGTAGTAATGAGTTATGAGGTGTAGTCTTGTTACAAACTGAGGCCGTCTCTTCCTTAGAATGGATCATTAATTAATAGCCCAATGACCAATGGAAAGACAAGGACCAACGGCTTAACGTGATTTCCGAACGACCCAGGCGATGGTCTGATATGTCTTAACGATGGTGGGAGTTGATGTGGGTATCATCAGATGATCACTGAGACTATCTGAGCCGCTTTAGACCTGTATCATCCTCAAAACCTGACCTCCATGAAGCTGGATTACAGGACCATGCCAGTAATGGTTATGATCACAAGTACGGATATGTTACCTCAATGTTGTTAATGTGTGGGACGAGTGCCGCTACTCTCATCTCCCACGGAGCCTCCTCCCAGAACCACCAGTCCTCGCAGTTCATCACAATGTCCTGTCAGACAAAACCAACCGAGGATAACACTAACACTCGAGACAATTTATCACTGGCAGTTTCGGTGTTGAATACTTTATGAAACTTAACAACACATTGTGTTACAGTATTAGCAAATTTCCTTTGCAAAAATGGAGATATGTATGCGAAATCAGCATGGTACTTTCCAGACCGTTCCTGGGACCATGACATGAAACACCAATCCTGATTCCCCTAAAACATGTTTTGAGCATTATTTTAACACTATATACATATATTGTATCATCTCTACAGATCGCATTTTGATCCATTTGTAAATATCTCAGTCAAGTTCGTTAATTATCAAAATCGGATTACTGAACCTCCCTTAAAGAAAGGACCAAAAAAAGGGGTTTTAATGATCTAAAAACATTAAATTTCTTCCAATTTTGATGAAACTTGAAATAAATATATATTTTGTTTTTATACATCACTATAGGCTACCAAAAATTACAAAGTCGTTTCAAAATGATGACCAAAAAAGTTATTTTTTGCTATAAGCCTATAACAGTGGAATGAATAGTCCAATTTTTTTGGTATTTAAAATGTGTTTTCCAGTCATGATATGCAGTATAACTTCCAGTAAAACCCTCCGACAGTCTGATACCATGAGTGCAGGAACAGCCTTGTATCACCCATGATTATACAGGAGGCCGAGAGTCAAACATCCTCGTAACACCTGTCATAATAGAACACGAAAATCCTGTGCCGAAATCTGATGTTAGGTTGTGAGCGGAGTGAATTAGACTGACAAATTGCAAGGAAATTCGATTCACTCATGCCAGCGGTGCTTTAGCACAAAGAAACGAGTCGACCTGGTTTTTAATCAAAATACGTTGGGATAAGATGAAACACACCTGGATGAAAAACAAGACTTGGTCGTCAGGGTCCAGACGTCGGTCACTCATCAGTCGGTGGAAGAACTCACTCATGAAAGAACTGACTTTCTCCACAGGCACACGGTCCAAAAGTGCAGCGACAAAACTTCTGTCATCCTCCTAAAATACAACATATTTGTAATGACTTATGTGTGTAACCAAAGATTATGTCATGGTAGGTAGATGCTAGAAGGCTGAAGCAGGAAAACCAACATAGTTGTGGCAGTGCAAGCACAGTCAGTGCTGCGAGGGGATTCATTAAAGAGTCTCAAGTAGAGCCACTGACGCACGTACGAGTTTGTTTGTTCTAGGTCAGGTACCCCCTTCACCCTTCACCAAATCCTTCTCTAGCCCATCTATTATCAAAACCTTTGTGCCTTTAAAAATACCAAAATGCCCAATCAGATACCAGATACCTTTCAAGACTACCAGTGGCAGAACTTAATATCACATTTACCAAATGCTTTAAAATCAGAACTGAACTGAAAATGCACTATACTATAAGCGCAATCCACAGACTCATAAATAAGTCTTTGCTCCCGGTTTTCTTGACTGATCAAAATGCATCGATAAGTTGAACTTTTTCACAGCGTCACTAATGCCTTTAGCATTCTACTGACAGCGGTGCCCCCCTGGGCCGCCCCGCCCACGTGACAGCCCCGGGCATGACAGTACCTGGACGAACTGGTCGTACTGAATGACGACACTGTAGTCACACTTGAGCCGGCCGATGTCCTGCAGAGTGTGTTTGAGTTGCAGCAGAGGGTTCAGAGGAGAGAGATGGGTGAGGTTCTCGTTGCGCAAGTCTCGTCTCTGGGACTGTAGCAACACACTGTCTTCCACGTGAGGAGTGTGCACCAGGCACAACAGACACTTGGCGAGTTCCAGCCCCGAGTTCGGCCAACTTTTGCCGTCCAGGATCTCCAAGTCTCTGCACGCACAAAAATATCAAACCAAACAGCCAATCAAAACCGATTTGAATTAGAGTAAATCTTGACTTCCAAACCAAACTAAGTCAACAGAAATTAATTTGGACTCGGACTTAACCAAAGTAACCTTGCCATTACTTCTTAAGAGACGGTCAGATAGAGCGGCGCAGGTCCAACTCTGACTACCACTTATAACATGGAATAAAAACTAAAAACAATGTTTTAAGCTAGTTGATTTACTGAAATGTGGAAATCTTTTCTCTGGGAGCATAGATCTATTGGTGCTGTTGCATATAAAAACACAAACACTTTTATCAGATGAATTTTGTATTTATGAATTTAAAACTCGATTAAAGTTACATTTTATAACCAAACTTATTTTGTCATTTTTATATACAGCACCACTAATGACTACGTTTCCACAGAAAAACTTTCCACGTTTTAGTTCATTAGCCTACCTAAAACATCGTTAGCAAATTTTCCCATGTTGAATTCCCTTTGCCATTTAAACGCCACTCTGGCTCTGCCTCTTAAGTAGATATCCACTGACCGTGTTCGTAGTATGGTCCACTGCACTATGACCGTGAGGATGTCCGGGATGAGTGTCAGGACGGAAGGAACAAAGTGACGAAGCCATGTTGTCAGTTCCGACAACTTTGTAGCTTTAGGAATGGCGTAGAGCAGCTCCTTCGCTTTTTGCGTATTCAGCGCGGACTTCATGTCGCTGAAGTGTCGACTCCAAATAAAAATGGCTTTGTCGATTTCTCCCTGAAATAGATTTAAAAACAATTAGGTAGAAGTTGGAGAGTAATCATTTGCGCACCTGTAGCCTGGTGACCAAGACATGGGTTTATAAACATTGGAGCAAGCAGCTGAGTTTGGATAATCTTCAAAAAAAGTTTAACAGTGGCTTTTGACAAGCATTCCCTTTTTTCCACCTAGGGAGAAAATGGGAGGGTTGATAACATTTTACTCCCTAGGCAGAAAAGATTCATTTTGATCATCTCTATATTGCAGTAACATCAGTCGTTTAAATAAATTTGTTGTAATCATAACTCTGGCTAATAGCAAACCTTTATACAGACAGTGCCAATTAGCTTGAATCACGGAGAGAAGAGTATAAACAGCTGTGACGTAGCTCCCCACCACTCACCGTGGCTTTGTATAGTTCGGTTCATTATACTGAGGACAAAACAAAAACCAAGGACAATTCCAGGTATTTCCGAACAACCCTTCAAATTCCAGGTTTTCCAGGACGCCAATGAACCCTGGGAAGGATAGTTTGATTGTCCTCTCGACTAAAGGAGCCAGCCTGAAAACATTTCAGTTGCAGTAGAACATTAGAGAACATGTCAGGTGACTGATTAGCATTACCCGTGTGATGTAGTTGAGACAAGTGGCGAGTAAGTCGTACTTGGGGAACTTGATCCAGTGGGTGACCGTAGTGGCAGAGCCGTAGATCAACATGCAAGTGTCCAGTCGACGTGAGATGTTGCCCACTTTCTCTAGCAGTTCACACAGCTCACTTCCAGGCTACAAAGAACACATTACATTGCGCATAGCATGATTCTAATCTGATCACATCTCACAAATCCTTCAATGAAATTAAAATCTTAAAAAGTGTTAATTTAAGGTTAAATTTAGGAAATAGGGCACTAGGCCAGGACATGCTATCACTATTTGAGATGCCACCACTCTCATGAGGGTATTTTAAGGCTAATATGTGGTGAAGGATGAGTGTGATGAGTGGTAATAATGAGTTATGAGGTGTAGTCTTGTTACAAACTAAGGCCGATTCTTCCTTAGAATGGGTCATTAATTAATAGCCTAATGAGTTTAAAAGATTTCATTGTTAGATTTAGTTTAACTAATAGAACTATTACTTCAACCCGTTCAACGATAATACAATTCAATTAGTTCAAAACATTTGTTTTATTCCTAATAACTCTGCCTCTTCTAAGGTAATGCAACTGTAACCTGTAGATTAGACACTGAGGCAAACAAGCTTACAAAATATGACATTGTCTTAATTTTTTAGTTAATAGTTGATTTAAACAGTAATTATTAAGAAAACTGATGGTGAGCTTATAAAATGTAACAGTGAAATAATACATTAAAGTTGCCATGGAGATTATTTAAGGTCATGAAATTCAAAATTATAAGGAACAAAATTGCTAGTAACATTTAAAGTAATAGTATTGTGATGGAAGATGCAAAATTCAAACATCTCTTGTAAGTATAAAATAAATTTTAAGATGATCTCCCATTTGTAATCCATCCAACTGATTCACAAAACAAAAGGAAAGATAACCAAATTATAACTGGAGCTCATTGATAAAGGTGGAGGTGTCAACCAAATTATAACATGGGCTCACATGTGGAGATCAGATGATGGCAAAAGGAAAGGATCACAATTCAACCAAGGTGTCAACCAAATTATAACATGGGCTCACATGTGGGATGATGGCAAAAGGAAAGGATCACAATTCAACCATTTGGAGGTGTCAAATTATAAAACATGTGGAGTCATGTTGATCACAATTCAACCATTTGGAGGTGTCAACCAAATTATAACATGGGCTCACATGTGGAGCACCCTAAATTCTCATCGGACAGATGTTGGCCACAATTCAACCGAGGTGTCAACCAAATTATAACATGGGCTCACATGTGGAGCAACTAAATTCTCATCCGGAACAGATGTTGGCAAAGGAAAGGATCACAATTCAACCATTTGGAGGTGTCAACCAAATTATAACATGGGCTCACATGTGGAGCACCCTAAATTCTCATCCGAACAGATGTTGGCAAAAGGAAAGGATCACAATTCAACCATTTGGAGGTGTCAACCAAATGTATAAACATCCGAACAGATGGCAAAGGAAAGGATCACAATTCAACCATTTGGAGGTGTCAACCAAATTATAACATGGGCTCACATGTGGAGCAACCTAAATTCTCATCCGAACAGATGATGGCAAAAGGAAAGGATCACAATTCAACCATTTGGAGGTGTCAACCAAATTATAACATGGGCTCACATGTGGAGCACCCTAAATTCTCATCGGAACAGATGTTGGCAAAGGAAAGGATCACAATTCAACCATTTGGAGGTGTCAACCAAATTATAACATGGGCTCACATGTGGAGCACCCTAAATTCTCATCCGAACAGATGTTGGCAAAAGGAAAGGATCACAATTCAACCATTTGGAGGTGTCAACCAAATTATAACATGGGCTCACATGTGGAGCACCCTAAATTCTCATCCAGAACAGATGATGGCAAAAGGAAAGGATCACAATTCAACCATTTGGAGGTGTCAACCAAATTATAACATGGGCTCACATGTGGAGCACCCTAAATTCTCATCCGGAACAGATGTTGGCAAAAGGAAAGGATCACAATTCAACCATTTGGAGGTGTCAACCAAATTATAACATGGGCTCACATGTGGAGCACCCTAAATTCTCATCCGAACAGATGATGGCAAAGGAAAGGATCACAATTCAACCATTTGGAGGTGTCAACCAAATTATAACATGGGCTCACATGTGGAGCACCCTAAATTCTCATCCGGAACAGATGATGGCAAAAGGAAAGGATCACAATTCAACCATTTGGAGGTGTCAACCAAATTATAACATGGGCTCACATGTGGAGCACCCTAAATTCTCATCCGGAACAGATGATGGCAAAAGGAAAGGATCACAATTCAACCATTTGGAGGTGTCAACCAAATTATAACATGGGCTCACATGTGGAGCACCCTAAATTCTCATTCAGAATACATTATGGGAATGGAAAGAATAACCATCTATTTAATTTATTAGGACATGAAACCTTCGGCAATATCTTCTTATAAAGTTAACTGATTGGTTAAAAATAAATGTTTGCAAAAATACAGTTCTCTTATACTTTTAAACTACGTAGCATCTTAATTTGAAACATATGTGAGATATTTTTGATCGACTTCAGAGAACAGAGAAACGAGGAGGTTATACAAGTTGACCTGCTGCGGTTTTTTTTTTTTGTCTGTTCACAAATTACTTTTGAACGAGACCATCGTTTTACATCCATTTTGCGTTGATTGATAGATCTTAACTCCATAGTGGTCCCATTTAAATTTCTTTGTGATCAGACTAATATTTCTATATAAAAAAGGTAAAAGAACTCACAAAAAAACCCAAAGACCCATGTATTTGTTGTGTATTTTGGGTAGTTAAAACACTATTTTGAATCAAAAATGGACATCAATAGCACTATTTTGATGTAAAATTAAATTTCCAACCAGATGGCAGCCTTATGGTAGCCGTCTTTGAAATAGTTGAGTGTTGCCGAGATAAACAGATATTTTTGTCTAAAAATACTCTAAACCATTTCTTTGTTTGGATTTATAAAGTTATAGATGCCAAACTGTACATCTGATCAAAGTTTTGAAGGAACCAAGTGAGGGTCAAATTTAATTGTTTTAAGAAAATATATACTGTACTTTTAATTTGATTATACTCATAGTTACCGAGCTACAGCCTCCTTCTCGCTAAAAACACAACATTTTTAGCATTCCATGTAGGTTTGAAAGCCATAGAGACTTTATTTTCAACATAATAAACCCGGTAATGATATAATTCTGTGCATAGCTAGGTTTTCAACAAAAAACTTAAATTACATGCTTTAAACTCTTTATAGATTTTATGAACAGGAACAAAATTTCCGAAATTTCATGCCGAAACGTCTACTTTTCGCGTGCTTAGTGGTATAGATCCCGCCTCGGCAAGGCTATAAAAGTTGTAAAGGTACAAGACTAATCAAAAGTAAATTTTCTACAACATTATTTCCATGAAATATTTTAAACTCTGTTAAGAAACGTACAAAAATGTTCTGAGACATTTAACGCAAACACAATATTACTCCCGCATTTTAACCTGATGAAGTTTTCATTTCTATGTGATGGATGTATATCATAATAGTACCGCGACTGTCCAATTCATAGCTTACTGCAAATCGTTACCCCAGACATTAGTAAATTTTGAAATTTGTGGTAATTCCAACATTATTGAACTGTTAATATAACCGTACAAAAAGTTTTACTTTACAATAGTTTCAGAAAATAGCTCGCCTGACATAGTTTAAAACCTTTAAGTTAAAAGAAAGCTAAATTGGAAAAATAACAAAAGTGAGAACTAGCGAAATTAGCCAAAGCGTCATCGCTAGCGAAGCCAAGTACTTAATTCCTTTATGCTTGTCATAGGAAAAAACTAATGACCAATGGAAATACAAGGACCAACGGCTTAACTTGACTTCCGAACAACGCAGGTGATAGTCTAATATGTCTAAACGATGGTGGGAGTTGATGCGGGCATCGTCAGATGATCACTGAGACTATCTGAGCCGCTTTAGACCTATATCATCCTCAAAACCTGACCTCCATGAAGCTGGATTACAGGACCACGCCACGAGTCCCAGTCAAAACAAATTGAGAAGTATATCCTGTAAAATTGCATTTTTGTAAATTGAAAATAAATAAAAAGGAATAGAAAGGAGAGCAGGCTCATCAGGATAAAGTAGAAACACATAAAAGAACACAGACTGTCAAATTTTCAGCCCTACTAGGGCCTTTGTCAAGACAAAAAGAAATAACTTAAAGGAGACTAAAAAACGTAAAAAAAATTTTGGATCTTGTTCACCCTTACAAATATACTTAAAGACACAAAACCGGACGTGTGACAAATTAAAAATGTTAAAAGGGTACTTCTCCGCTCACTTCTTTTTGCTTATAATCAAAGACATGTAAATCAAGAGAATAGTTACCTTATCAGACACTATGGAGAAACGGTCCCTGCCATACATCAGCATGGTGTGCAACATGTTGAAATTGGGAGGGATCACACTGACACACACTTCAGCGACAAAGTGATCATCCTAGAAACATAACACCGGTAGTCTAGCTGTGTGAAACTAGGAAACAACATAAATTATATTATGTACACGAGAGTGGCTGTATAGGGGTTTTATCATTATAAATTTTGATAATATAGATTTCAAAATACAGTCAACTCCGGATGAACTGTGATAAAGTCGGGTTGAGGCTTCTTGGATAAGCAAAACTGCAGTTAATCCGCAACAAATCAAAATTGATGTACACTAAGGTACATGAAGACGAAAACAACTGACGAAAGTGCCACTTGAATGAGCGAATCGAATTTCCTTTGCTAATGGTACTCTTATTCGCTCCGTTCACAGCATCGCTCCGGCCTTAGGTCTCAGATTTAGTGGTTCTGTTATCACGGGCGCTACGAGGCTGTTCACTACGCTCATAGCTTCGCTTCAGCCTTTGGCCTTAGACTTACATGTTCTTTATTGCAAGATTTATTACATATCGTGAAGATAAAACGTATTTTAAATTTTATTTAGATCAGACAACTAAAACACTGTTATAGCGAAAAAACATTTTTAAGTTGCTATTTTGAAACAACTCAATGAATTTTCATAATCTTTGGTAAATTGATGTATCCTAAAAAAAATACATATTTATTAACATATAGGGGTCTTTATTTTTTAAATCCGGCCCTAATCAGCTTACCTTGATTTTCTTAATGAGTTCCAATATCTTGTTGAATATTTGCACTTCGTTGTCCATGCTCGTGCTCCAAGGACTCAGTTCTTGACAGAGGTGTTGAACATGTGCTTTGTATACGATCTGGTGATCAAGGCTGAACGTGGTTGCAAATCTCTCTGCTTCTTCAAACTTACGCCGTCTCAAAATCCTCTCGAGCCTGTAATAAATATATACAACATCAATTCAATTATTTATTGACAGTAAAACAAAAACCATTTGAGCTACTCAGATTTAAATCATATAGTGAGAATTACTAATTATGCCTAAGGAAAACCTGGCAGTGAAAAACCTACCAGACCTGGCAGTCAGGGGATAACAATTTTGTACACACTTATTTATGATTTTGGATGCCAATAACTAATG
This sequence comes from Matsumurasca onukii, assembly GCA_018831715.1. Taxonomy (NCBI): domain Eukaryota; kingdom Metazoa; phylum Arthropoda; class Insecta; order Hemiptera; family Cicadellidae; genus Matsumurasca; species Matsumurasca onukii. Next base: position 53,284,271 of record CM032060.1, read on the forward strand.
ATCCAGAACATCAAAAGATGGTAAATCTCAAGGACTAAACAAATGCAGCAAGTGTGAAGAGATACTCGTAGGACAATCAACAATTGTGTTTGTCGTCGTTATTGACTTAACCAGTAATTTTTCTACCTTTGCCAATTCTGTTTAAAAATCCTGAGTATTTCATATTTCTTGTTCCATTCCATCCTGAAACCAAAAATCTATCAGTCACTTCTAATCCTTACCTTAATTCAGGTTGACATTCCGTGATTGATTTTATTCTAATTGTATCAATCACGGAATCATTTCTGGATCCTTCTAAAAACAGAATTTCTTCACATCCTTTCTGTTGAATTAAAAAGCTGTCATTTTCAATTGGAAGTCTGTAGTTCACTTTGAAGTCTGGAAAAAAAACAAGCAGCTGTAGCAAATTTGGGTTTGGAATTTACTTTTTTATACTATGTCAAATTGATTGGTTTTCAAACTGGAAGAAATTTCATGTTTTTTTGAAGCTTCATCAAAGACACATTCACTTTTACAAACCTCTCGTTTTATTAATTAACCCAAGCAGGCAACACAAATGTAAATAATTTCTTCTAGTTGAGCAAACTGTGAGTATTTTTCATGTTCTCTCCAATAATTTTTGGTAGTCATTGCTATTCAAAGAAAAACTAATATCTTTGTTCTAAGCCACAGCATAACTTTGAACTGTATAGTCCCGAAAATACCCAATAAACAATAAAGGGTTTTTTAAAGCAAAGACAATGTTATGGTAAGAAGATTGCATGGAGAAGCCGAATATGGACTGAGGCAGGTAAATCAACATAGTTGCGGCAACCCAAGCACAGATAGCGCAGTGAGGGTTTTTTAAGAGTCCCAAGTAGCCACAGACGTGCACACAAGTTCGTTTGTTCTCAAAAATTGCACGATTTGGTCACATTTAACACTTTGAAGCTTGGCCCAAAATTTTTTACATGACAGTTTTCTGTCTTTTTTGTTTATTTTACTTATGCCATGACTTTTTTACACACCCTCTTTTGCAATCCTTTATTGGAAATGTAATTAGGACCTAAAACGCCAAAAAACAAGTCCTCCTCCTCTATACAAACAAAAGTAACAAAACAGGTGTTTTGAGCAATCCATATTAAACTTGAAACTTCCGTACACCACCAACTTCCACCCGAAAATAAAAATCCTTTTTTAAGGGAACTCCCACCCGATTTTTGGGATTTTAATTTTTGTCAGGAATTTCCCAATTTTTGGGTCTTGTCCATCCCTAGTGTCAGTATTTACCTGGCCAAGACAGAGTGACGAGTTGGGAGGAGGCTGGATGTCCGTTAGCGGAAGAACTGACCAGAGCCAACAAAGCACACTCCCTCGCTCCTTCCAACACGATGAAGTCTTCAACTGCAAACTCCTTCCATACAAAGTAGGCTGCCATTGTGTACAAGCATACGTGTAGAATCGATCCATCTTCACACAGCGCCAACAACACACTGAAACAACAAGTTTACACTTTACACTAATACAAGACATTTGCAACAACAGTTCATCTGTTGTTACAACCTTGCCTGTGTATTTTGGAGACACGTCCTTTTTTAAAATCAAAATGTGACACCATAAGAAGAAGTGACATACATTCTTATGGAACTAGAGGCTGGCGAAACTACCGAACTGGGAATCACTGAACGGTAGTTTATGAAAGTTCAACTAGTCAATCGGTTGCCAAATTAGTGTTAGGGTGCCTTAATGCTTAAAGTATTGAAAACTCCCAAAAAAGTGTTGGTCGCAGAGGCATTCTACAGTACTGACGAGTGAGTACATGGCACATGATCTGGCATTGTATGATAGGCCAGACAATTGGGTGAAGGACTCGAGACTATTCTTGGAACAATTCGAATGAGTGGGTGAGTTCAAATAGAAAACTACGTCTGAAAGCGATCTCAATATAAAAATTAATGGAAATTTTAAATTTATATTCAAGTTACGGACGATTGCAATACATCTAATGTAAAATATCAATGCAATAAACGTATCATTTATTTATTTAATGCTTAAACATAATTCATGGGAGTCCTGTTAACAAGTAAAAATTAACAATAAACTATACAACACTTGTATTTTACTTCCCCCACTACTTTCCAACAACACCAACCATGATGTGACACATCAATGAGAGCTCTATTGATATTTTCGGATTTGTTGTCCCTAAAATCCGCATTGGAATAAAGAATTGTCATATGTCAATCTCTAAGTAGGATGGAGTTATGAAACAATCAATGTAAATACAGTATTAATACCATTTAATATTTGTGAACTCACCTGTCATTTACAACTCCGCCAATTTTCTTAATTCGGAATTCTTCTAGTGTCAACGCAAGGTCCTCTTTCAAATCATGAGGGTTGAAAACACAAAGTTTTCCAGATGATCCTGAAAGCAATAATTCCTCTGTCGGCAGACTTGAGCCTAAAATCACCTGAAACAAAACAAACGACGTACAAATTTTGACACAGTAGAAATATAGCACTTATGAATCTGACAATTTTACGTAGTCAAAGTATCTTAAGTAGGTTAAAACTTTCATACGTTGAGTAAAAGTTCGGCCGGGCCTTCTCGATGATGTCCCGCCACTGCCCCCTTTGCAAACCGCAACCCGTGAACGAGTGTGAGTGTAAATCGTTATAAGGGGTGAGTGTAAATAGACTAATAAACTTTCACTGATCATGTGGCTCAACCGCTACAAAATGCGCATCTGCGTAAATGCACTCAAAAGTATTGCGCTAGTCAAAACTGGTTCCCCGTGTGTCACCCTGCTAACAACAGTGACAACTTTTAGTTCCCGAATGGATTCCCTGCATGTTTCTCTGGGAGTGATGAGCTCCTAAATCGCTCACGATTTTAACTAAGATACTAGTACACGATAGTAAACCTGTTCCAAACAAACACACTTAAGACATATGGGCCTAAGACAGATGATCCGAAACTCTACCTTTGACTGCAGTCCTTTAACACAATGGATTTTTTCACACTTCAGATTTAAGAGAAGTTCTTCTTTCACTTTTGTGTTGCCGTGTGCTTCTTTGAGTTTACTCAAACTGAATCCTGAAACTCTAAACAAACAATTCAAGTTTAATTTTGCCATTAATTGGCCACAATATACTTTTAATTGCATCGTGCTACAAAGCTAATTTTGTTTGAATTTACCTCCAAAGGTACTGAATTAAACAGTTCAAGGTAACACACAAAAAAACTATATTTAGCATTTTTCTCATGTCTTAATTTTTTTATATCTGAAAGGGAAAAGTGTTTTCTTGTTGAAATATAGTAAAGTTTTTGTACATGTAAATTTTACCAACAAATTTAACATTTAAAAATTGAAGACATTTCTATTTCAGGGTTTCTACAGTTTTCCAAGAAAACTTCCCTTACTTGTTCCTATGCAATTTGTTCATATTCAGGGTTTTACAAAGTTCCTTTTTTTCAGACACATGAAATCTTCTAACTTTTTCCGGTTTTCTTTTAAGTGGCAATCCTACAGTTTGAAGAAATAATAGACTCAATGTACGGTATTATACTCATAGGCATTGTGGTACTGAATTTTTTTGTACAGTACGATCTCACTAATCCGGCCCTATATCGGGATCGGCAGCCCCGGATTAGCGGAAATGCCGGATTATTGGAGGTTAACTAAAAAGGCTCAATTAGCCAACAATAATCTTTCTAACGTTGAAGGATGATTTAATTCCATTCTTTTTTTCCTTACATGCATGAAAGTTTCATCTGTTAATGTTGAATTCCTTGGATAGAATAGTTAGCTTATCGCCACTTTGTAATCTTTTTAAAATCTCGTACCTTTTTATTACCAAAGTTACATGATTACGTTTTTGCAACATCTCATGGCCCGTACTGAACGGAAGCACATATTAGTATTAGGCCGCTTTCAGACATTACGACTTTTCGCCGTGCACCGGATATGGCACGGTGCGAGTGAGTTTGATTACAATAGCAATAGCATCATATGGAGCTGTTCAGACGCGCCGGACATGACCGTTTGCCATTGCAATCAAATTCACTCGCGTCGGGCCGTATCCGGCGCACGCCGAAAAGTCGTATGAAAGCGGCCTTAAATAACGCACTTGTATCTGGCTCTCTGCAGCAGTGAACTGAAGTAATCGATACAGACGGCATACATCACACGCTTCACAGGCAAGTGGAGACTGAAAACAGGTGGCTAGTTGACGCGGTTACAGCGCCGGATTACTGGACGTGTCGGAGGGGCGAACGGCCGGATTATAGAGACTGTACTGTACAAGTAATTTAGAAAATATTATAGCAAATCGGTTAATAAATATACTTTTATACATTTGAAAAACATTCTCAAGAAAGTTTAATTACCTGTATATAAGACCAGTGTTCAACGACAACAGAATATAATTTTCGTAAACATCTAAAGTTATGAAGGTGTCAAGATTAGAATGATTCTGATGAATGGTTCTGAAACAAAAAAACAGAATATGCTGGATTACACATAACTCTTTACAGTTAAAGAGAAAATTCAAATGAGTACGCGTAAAATAGGGTACTAGGAAACCCTTTCAAAAAACATTGGATCCATACCAAATGTTTTATAAATAAATAGGGCTATAATTTTATTGGCAGGATTATTACATGTAAAGATAATTTTGTTTAGATGTTTGGATAGTACCTATACAGTTATCAAAACAAAATGTTGAGCGTAACGTAAGACTCACAATGAGTCAGGCTACCCAACAACGTATGATTTGCATATATGGTATCATTTGTCTACTAGCTATACAACAACGGAAGTTATTTCTGAACAGCCCTCGTATATTGGCAGTCACGAACAGTTAGCAATAGACAGCCTACTACTCCCTTTTTGAATCACACTTAAGATATGGATTAGTAGTCTGGGGAGGGAGGGACCAGTGCCACACTGCTACAAAAAATATTGATTGTACAAAAGATAGCTATAAGGACCTTAAAAGGTTTAAATCCAGGAGATACTTGCCAAAATGCCTTTTAGGAACTCAGGATACTGACAGTGGTTTCACTCTACTTCCTGGAAACAATACTCTACACTGTCAAGTCTGGCAAAACCAGGACGGGGGACCAACACCATTATAATACTAGGCACAGACAACTCCTTGCTTGACACACATCACCATAGTCTTTTGGAAAAAAACCCTCCTACAACTGCCAGCCACATAAATTGAAGATGCTGGGAAAAAAAACCTTGAGGAGACTTTTGTGGACTGGCTTGCGGAGAGATCGTTCAACTCTACCCAAGAGTTCCTCCTCACAGACTTGAAGAAAGAAGACAACAAAACATTTTTATTGTAGTTTTAATCGCAATACTGTACTCTATGTATATGTAAATAAAGATTATTTGTATTTGGAACTTAAAAACAGCTTACTTGGAGAAGATTTCTCTTCCATCTAAGGCATGGAAGCATTTGAGACAGCCGGCAGCGGCGACAAACAAGAACAATCCACACGAGGAAACTGTGAAGACCTCGACCTTGTCCGGACACGTGATGAGGCACAAGTGCTGACTGCAGTCGGGGTTGAACACGGAAAGAACATTGTCGACCACGACACACAGTCCGAGTTGAGGGTAGAACTGCGCACTCACTCTCGGCGACTCTGTCACTTTCTCGGCCTAGACCAACACAACAAAGTCAGTCATGATTTGTTTTCTCGAAAACATAAACTGCATAGACAAATATCACAAGGTTACTATTATAAAACACACAAGGTTACAGTGTAAAGAAAAACTAAACAAAATCATCAATTCACTCTAAAGAAAACAATCTTCTAAAAAATCCTTTACACTACAGTATTTATTTTCAAATAAAAACTCTTTTAGCCTGTGCCTAAATTTCAAAGTTTCTAATAAATTTGTGTTTTTGGCAGTTTATTATATATTTTTGTACAAGAGTACACAACCCCTGGTCTAGAGGATGTATTTTTCCCGAGACTTGAATGTACATTTTGTTAACTTATCAGGTCAAGTAAGAGAGGAATATTCCGCACTGATGTGATCTCGGAAACAAGTTGACCGAGTACTTACTTGTTCATTTGGTTGGATTGATCCCAGGGTGGTCTTTTCATAAACAGCAACATCGTTTATTGCACAGGCTCTTGTCCCGAAATTAGCGGTTTCTTCATCCGTATTGAACCCAACAATGACTTTGGTCCACATTGTTCGATTTGCTGAAACCAAAGAAAAAATTTACTTGCAAGTGACATTTTGTTTGACATCAGAGCTTATTGTTAGTAAAAGTTACTTGGTTGGCCAACTAAGGTTTTAAATGTTTACATTAAATATTTGTGTCGGTTACTATCAGAAATAAACACTTCTCGTGGTTCAGAGAATTTCAGTATGCAGTAAAATAGGCTAAACCCATATAGCCCAAGGTATACTGCTAGGTTTGACAATGGTAGTCTAACTTACCTCTACAGATAAACTAACAAAATACAATCACAGTGAAGCAAAATACAATGTAAGTATACATAATATACATAGTTTGAGTACGGTAATGCAATAACAATCCTAGATCTTGAAGGACAGATATTCTGAAAGTTAAGACTAATTCCCAAATTACTTGTCGAAACAAGTGGAAACTAAAAGAACAAATGAAATAAATTGAAATAAAAATGGCGCCGGAAACTCTGACAACCAGCCATACTTTTTCGTTTTGCCACAGATAACCACCTACTTGCTTCAAACCCAGAAAGGCCTTGTTTCTCTATGGGTTGATAATAGCATATTAGCACAAACAACCGGCATACCAAATTCGCGGAAAAGTTGTAGACGCCTGATGCCTACTCATTGTTTTTAAATTATTTAATTCGTTTGGCGTTAAGATATGTATTGAGTATTTGTCCTTAAGTGGCCTTTAGGGTCAACTGCGGGCCAATGGTAAACGGAGTGAGCCCCTCTCCACGTCAACGTCTAGGGACGTCTTCCCGTAGGGTCCAAGCAAGGTGGTAGGGGTGCAGGCCCTGAAAGGTTTTAAACATTATACATTAAAAAAGGAGCAGTTTTAACGCACATCTGACCCATAAAACCATTTTGTTTTTTTACAGACAGCGTACTACTATGCAGCACATTGGGCTTTTGTTTGTGATTATTATGATAGACTTTAAGTTAATGCCAGTAGACTAGAATGGGCCTAGGAAAAAATCACATGTGCACTCAAAGAATAAGACTTTTACCCACCTTGTTGGTAGATTTGCTGGGCTTTTACTTGCCATGCACTCGTAGAATTCTTCAAAAGGAACATTTGTACCACATTTCGTGAAAATTGGACAACAAATGCGACTTGAAGTGGTACACATACAAGGTGAGTGTCCCCCCGACCTTAACTTCTTAAAAAGGAAATATTTTTAAACCCCCTTTAGGGAATGATCCTGAAGATTGTTTTGACGTACTTTGCCTCACCCACCCCCCAACCAAAATCCAGGGGGGAAGGGGCCCCCACCCAGAATTATTTTAAATAAAAACCCCCTTGTGACACCTCAGAAAGAAAGGAATTTTAACACAGTCCCAAAGACGCAATAAAAAACTTTTTATTTCAACTAGTGTTTTTTGTATTATGCTCATTTGATGATTACAGGAAGTCAAGTTTAAAATACCCCAATTCACATACAACTAATTTTAAATGACAAATTTTATTGAAAATCATTATTAATAATAAAATAGTAAGAAAATGCTTAATGAACTGTAAATCCATTTTCATAGTAACTGTTGAAACTCTAATTTTTTGTTTTCTAAAATCCCAGTGTTTGGCACTTTCACTCTCATAACTACAAAATTCGCAATAGGACAATGTTAAAATTTCAATCCTATCGCCTTGAAATGTTTAACAAACTTCCACTTTAGGCTCGTAAAAAACTATTTAATAAACTCCTAATAGATATTAAATCAACCAACAACTTTGTTTCATTTGGAAAAAAATAAAAGATTGCCTCATAAACCATCAATTTTACACTTTAGGCGAATTTACAAATACTTCTATTTAGTATAAATTATTATAGTTTTAAATTGCATAGCTACAGAATTAGACCTTGTCTTACCAGTGGTAGTAGTCAACACAATCTTATTGTACAAATTACTACGTATGAATAAACATATGTGAAATGGTGCGCTGACAATGCCATGCAGCTTAATGCTGACAAGTGCCAGGTGATGACATTCAGTAGGATCAAAACTGTGTCGACCTATGCCTAATACCTTCAAGAAAGTGTCCTGGTGAGGGTACATGAGGTCGAGGACCTCGGTTTTTTCATGTTACCCAGCTTAGATCCGGGTTTGCACATAGCCGAGATAAGCTCCAAAGCCAATTCTTTACTAGGACTCATTGCTCGCTCCTCCAAGCGCTCATTGTCTCCTTCTTCTGTGAAGACACTTTATGAGGTGTTAGTTCGTCCCGTGCTTGAATATGCCTCAACTATTTGGTGTACCCATCAGATCGGCCACTGGAACAAACTCAGCATGGTTCAGAGGCGTTTCCTTCGCCTCCTGGGTATCAGATCTGGCATGGACTACACCGATGTTGATACGGAAGAAACAACTTCTCAACACCTTGTGCTTTCCCTCACATCAAGAAGAATGGTCCTGGACTTGCTGTTCCTTTACAAAGTTGTCAATATCCTGGTGGACTGCCCTGAACTTCTAGAGCTCATCAACCTGCATGTTCCTGCTAGAACTCGGCTGCACCAGACTTTCGCCAAGCATCACAAACCGACCAACTATGCCTACCACAGCCCCGTCCCTCGTATGCTTCGCCTTGGAAACGCTGTTGAAGTTGATTTCTTCGGATCCTCTTTTGAACAATTCAAAAGAGCTGCGTTTTCCTGGGCGTCGGAGCAAATTCAGTTTTGAGTGTGTTAAGTGGTTTTTCCCGCAGGCGAGTTCCAGTTTTTGGTGGTGCCTCTAAAGGGCCACACAATAAATGTGTATGTCAGTTTGTGTTAGTGTCTGTGTTAGCTTTCCAATGTCCATAAATTAAAAGTGCATTCAATTTAAATGTTAAAACCTGTTTAATCATATATCGTCCGCCATAAGGCCTTTATGTACCATGTCAATTATTTATTCAATATCTTGTGCATGTGTATTTATTTCAATGTCTTTTAATTTTTATACTGCTGTTTTTTCTATTTATGCATTAAGTATGCACCGTATTTTTCCAGTTCTGTGTAAGTATTTTGTTATATAAATGTCAGTTTTTATATGTAAAATGGTGTATTACCGTAGAAATAAATAAATAAATATGGTCCTGGGTCTGACCATGCTGACGGCATGAATATCTCATTTTTCCAAAGGAAAGTTCACTAGTTACTGATCAGATTTCCTTGATTTTCAGTACCAGCCATCATTAGGCGAGACATGTTCTGTAGGCAAAGTTTTAATCGATTCTGTTATCTAAGACAAACTGACCCATAAACACGCTCATTACATGCGCTCATCCAATCATCAATGCTATTAATTATATTATTCATATAGCTAGCTTTTACTGTTAAAGCTTAAACCAAATAAAGGGGAGCCCCATTTACTACAATTTGATGCATCTAGAGTATAATTTAAAATAAAAAGATAACTAGCACTGAAGTGTGCACTGTAAAGGTTACGTTTAAAGCAACGGACTTATGAAAAATAAACAATTTTCTTCAATGCACTTCTTGTGTACAGATTCATCATGAAACCATAAAGTTCAAGTTCAAATTGCTTTGACAAATTTCAATCAATATTTGGAGACTATAGATTATTTAATTGTAAAATCAGTTTTCATTCACTAAAGTTTTTCCAAAATTTACAAAATTATTTTACTAATAATCAAAACAAGTGTAATTTGTGTTGCCTAAGGAGGGAATAAAAGACAAGATAAAAATAAGGAGTACAATAAACACACATTTGAACTTATACTGGTTTTATTTACATAATTAAATTACACATTTACAAAAAAATATATATACAGGTACAAGTACAAAAGCTACAAACAATCTAGATTTACTGTCAAAACTAATAATACTGGACAAAATGTGTTAATTTTGTTAGTTTTAGCAGTCATATTGCTATAAGGTAACATTAAAATGCTGTGTTATTATATTCATACATGAAATTATTGAGCATTCCTCAGACACTTATACTACGTTGACTTAATGGGGATCTCTGAGCAATATACGCTAATGGCTTATTTACTACCAAGTCGCTTCTAAATTGAATAATAAATTCAAAAAACAAGAGTTAAAAGTAAAACTGGAAGCCCCTCTGAGAAGAACCAAAGATTATATTTTGGTAGGTAGATTACGCATAGATGCCACATGGCTGAGGCAGGAAAATCAACATAGTTCGGCAGCCCAAGTACAGATAGCGCTGCGATAGAATTCTTTTAAGAGTCTCAAGTAGAAACACTAACACACGTGCAAGTTCTCCATTCTTGAAAATCGCATGGTTTTGGTCACATTTAAGTCATTGACATCAAACAAACTCGAGCATATGGAGCCAAGGGGAGAGTAAGACGACAAAAAATGGCAGCACTATCTGTGATTGGGCTGCCGCAAGGTTGAATTTCCTACCTCAGCCATGTGGCATCTATGCGCAATCTACCTACCATAACAATAATCTTTGGAAGAACCATCAACTTCACCCTGGCACCAAATGTTGTAAATTCTCAAAGAACCGGAACCAGTCATCCTGACTGTCAAAATATAATAATTTTCAAATAAACATCATCCAAATGAAAACAAGTAGTTTTAAAATATGGTTATACTTTGTTTTAATTTTGATACTCAAAAATACTATTGAAGCACATCTTTCTTTTCTTAGATAAGACACCTAGATTTTATAAATCATGGACCTCCCCTTGTGGAGAATGGAGCGTGTTTAACATCCGGACAACTACAAAGCTGCCAGTAATTGTGTGAACTACTCTTTTATGATGTACCACAGGATAAAGTAATCTGAGCAGGTACTAACCAGAGTAAATAAATCATTTTTAAAGTACAAAATATATTACGAGTGTATTTTTTCTTCATTCATCATTTTTGTTATTATCAAACTACCACGGAGGGTGAAGAATTATAGGGAGAGTCAAACTATCAAGTTGCTACTGTACAGCAAACCTGCTTACAGTTTAAGATGTGCTTTTATAGTGCACTCGTACAGCTGTGCTAAGGATGTCGTTTTACGTCTTGAAACTTTGCTTTCTCTTCAAACAGAAAAAAGTTCACACAGCTGTTAATTAATATGGAATTTTCTGATGATTACATAGTATAAAGTGTTGTGTGCTCAGGGTATCCGGACAAATTACATGGGCGCTATGCAGTCTATCACTTTGTCCGCAGCTCCCGGCCTTGGCCGAGACTGAGAGTTTGTCATGGCTATGGAGATGAACTCCTCGGCGATATCTCTGTCCAGTCCTGTGTACGTCTTCTCCAGCTGTTCATCCGTGATCTCCTTCTCCTTCACTGGCTTCCTCTCCCTCTGCTTCTCGTGTCTTCTGCTTCTGCTCCCACTGTCCGGTGTCTGCAAAATGAAACGTAGATAAATAAATATTTCATATAGCACTTATAATAAACAGTAAATTGATATATGAGTGTATGTGTGTGATCACATTTTTGTCAAAGTTTTCAAACAATTGGGGAAAATGTCCCTTTTTAAATATTTTAGTCAAGCTTTTACCCAACAAATTCTAAATACCAAAATTTACCCTATAAAGGAGATTTAATCAATAAAACATGCCGGGAAAAAGTAATTTTTTGCTGCAGTCTTTTATAGTAATACTTATTATCTCCTTAAAGGGATTAAGAGTATGAATAACGTTTAAGAAGAACACAATAATGAACAAATTTAAAAATCTAGTGGTTTACTTTTGCACAATAATGATAAATAATGAAACATAAGCATGAAAACATACAGCGTGGTCCAAAAAAAGGCACTCGTCATTTTATTGAAGTATTTCTTTTATTAGCTGACTTTATCTTAAAACTAAATGCTCAACATGTTTTCCATCATTAGTTTTATGAAATATTTTATACAATTTAACATGTTTGTAACCATTCCTGAACATTCTTGAGGAGTGATATCCATTAGAACTGATGTTATATTTTGCTTCAGATTTTGAATACATTGAGTTGGTCGCCTGAAACACTTTCTTTTTAGCGTTCTTCACAAAAAAGCATCAGAGAGATTATTATATGCATTAAAAAATCCTGATCTTTTACTTTATGATGCTTTTTGCGGTGAACACAAAAGGAGGACTGTTTCAAAGTGATCAAGATCTGAAGCAAAACACAACATCAGTTCTAATAAATATCTCCCCTCGAGAATGTTCAGGAATGGTTGCAAACATGTTAAGACGCATGGTGCCATACTCAATGGCAGAAAATACGTTGAGCATTTAGTTTTAAGATAAAGAAGTTTTTTACAGCTAGTAAAAGAACTTCTTACCATAAAATGACGAGTATTTTTTGTTTGTTACCACCCTGTATACTAGTATAAGGAGCGGGTGACTGGCGTACCACAGAGTGGAGGCTTCGGTGCGGGTGTTGGTGAGGGTGGGGGGAGCGTCTCCTCTGCATGTAGGGGTTGGTCTGCAGAGGACTGATGCATTGTGGGTATCCTATAGAGCTGGATGGCACTGTGTAGATTCCACTGCCTTCAACCTAGAGACATACAACAGTGTTACCAGTGCATTGGCACATTTTCGTCAAACAGAAAAAGAACAACATAGTGTTACGTTCATCCCTTTCCCTATAGTTAAATTTGATTTGACTTAGGGCTTGAGTAATAAAAACCACTGGGAGGTCTGACTAAAGGACTTGAAAGTATATAGATTATTTCTCTACTTAAAAGGTCACTTTTTTGACAACGAAAGTTGATTTAAAAACGGAAATCCTTTGTCTAGTGGCATAACGAACCCCAACTATTTATTGGATGTAAAATTAATGACAATTTTTAATTCGGCTAATTGGACCGCAGGTAGGAAGAATCAGTTACACAAATCTTTGCCTAATTTTTATTCCCTATTTAAATTGTCATATCGTTCCAGTACTTCTATTAGGAGCGCTAATGAATATTATGCACCGAAAGAACCAGAAGTACCTAGTGCCAAGCTGCCAACTGATTGAAAGGGAAACTAAAGCAGTGCATGTAGGGACTAAAATCGAAAGTTGTCTAGGGATCAACAACAGGGTGAGGAGGGTCGAGAGTCGATTAATCGATACATAATGCTCGCCCAAACCACTTTCCCTACTCTCTCCGGGTCGCTCACTACGAGACTAGCATCACTTTCCTTTTCAAGCGACAGCAATGCTAATCAGCTGTTGCCTGTTGGTCGTGTGCCAGATGCAGGAGTAGAGGTGGGCTTGATAACTCGGACTGCATTCCAGGCTCCAGCAAAACAAACAGTGGAAACCTTGCGGGTTGCCAGCAGTCAGGAACTTGGTGTGGGGAGTCTTTTAGGATCTACCGCGGATCACCTTTCTAAGTGCGATCTACCGGGGCCTCGGGGATTGAAAAGGAGGGGTCAGGAGTCCTCCTCAGAAAATGTTGTATGCCAAAAATTAAGCCCAGTGCTCTGAATGTCAAAGTGCAGAAATTCCTTTTTATTTTATTGGAAATTCGCGAAGATTCACAGTAGCTCTTGTGACTACGTGTCGGCTATGTTTTGCATTTAGACGACCTGAAAGAACATTTAGATTAGATTTAATTGGTTCAGATTCTTTGGTAGTGGCAATGCAATATTTGTGCTGAAATAGGTTTTAGAGTCCAGGGTATACTTTTGACTTGCTATTACATTTGGCTTCCTCTTTAAAATGTTGACTCTTCTTGTGTCAATTTGTTAAATTCCTAATTTTCAAAATAATCTTAAATAGTTTTGTATACAGCATACATTGCTAAATTGTAGCCTGTAGACTTAAAAGACACTTGCACTCTACCACTAAATCCTCTATATCACAACACCTCGACCTTTACGTCCTAGCGTTACCGTAAAGTCACTTAAAGAACCCGTGCCGTCGGAGTGATGAGCTCCAGAGTCCGCAACACCGACTTGTCCGCTCGTCTAGTCCGATGGTACTACTGGGGGCAATCGAGGGATCTCATTGCTTCCAAAGTGGCTAGTTATCAATTCAACCTTGAAAGTAGTTGCACTTGCCAAAACACGCAGAAATGAGAATAAGGGAAAGTTCTAAAGTACGCAAGAGAGCCTCGTAGAACGTGAATACTCATCTTAGACAGAGTTAAAGTTCCGAAGCCAACCACGGAGTCCACGGTAGCGATTGAGCTGGAGTGAGAGGTAGATTGGAGTGGTATGCAGGATTGAGGTTATGTTGATGGTGGACTCAGCTGAGTAACTATGGTGGAACAAGTGGACTGTGGGAGAATAGTCAGATGTAGAACACCTCAGCTTGGCCTGTCTGCACCCACAGACTACACGGTAGATACAACCAGGCCTGACCAGTTGTCAGGGGTTGAAGGTCGATTAGAGTAGGGTGTAGAAGATCAAGGGTTGGAATAGAGAGTAGGGACAGGCTCTGGAACCTTTGATTTAGGTCAAATGTAGTGATATATGTGTGTGGTCTTGGTACCAACAATCACCAAGAAAATGCAACATTCACACGTTTACCTTTCAAAGAATATTATTGACTTGGTTTATTAAAAAAAGTGGCTTTAATTTATCAAGTTTGTACTAAGAAGTATAAAGGCAAGAGAAAACAAGATATTAAACTGCAAGTTCTACATTCTAGTGACTACACCGTTGATACTGAGGATGCCACACATTGTCAGTCAGTCTCATCTGTGTAGCCACTGAGGATGCCACATCTTAGCATGGGCGAAACGTTCAACGATTTAGAAGATGCCCTACTGACGCAGTATAATACCGGAAGCGTACAATGTAGTTATGACTCCAGCCTCTCAAGCCTACACGCATTAAGGAGTTAATCACCGCAGAAAATGTTGCTCAAAACATGCCCTCGTAATCCCCCGTAAAGGACGCTATTTTTTTTATGTAGAGATTAGAAAGGTTGTTTTCTATGTTCTCATAGGTTGTCTCTAGGTTTGTATAATTTGGGGCCTTGGCCCCTGCCCCGAGAATGGGTGCCCATAAACCTACATAAACCAATGTCCGAATAAAACTATCTATTTAGGTCTAATAAATATCCCGCTACTCCACCTTTCACGGCGCATTGACAATAGTAAGCGCCGTCATGCGTTACGAATGTACAAATGGCGCGAAATCCGAACCAACGCCGCTTCATAATTGTCACAGTCAAGTAAACATAAAGGGCAAGTACTGACATTTGCAGTCAGCTGGCACATATTGAAATCAGCTGTCTCAATGACGAAACGCAACATTGGATTTGTCACTTTCACGTCTGCACGGCCGGTGTCGGCCCTATATATTGTGAATAGTTGTGTAAGTGTGTGTGTGTACAGTGAATAGCACTTGCCCAGGTGATTGCTCAGTTTATTTAAGCGTGATTGGCTTTGAACCATTCAAAGCGAGTTGTCCAAGTGTGGAGTGAGAGGCCTTTAACATTGGAAGTTTTATTGAGCAGGAGTCTGGAATTGTTTCAGACCACACCTTAGGCAACAGACCCTATCAAAGAAGCCGCAAGCTTGACGACACAACCGGCAAGCCAATTTTGTTAGGAGTCTCTGCTAACCAGCTAATTTGAGTTGTCGAGTGTCGCTGACATTTTCGGTTGATGAACGCGGTCACTTGATAAGTGACGCCACCTCGTTACCCAGCAGCCTCCGGCACCGGCACGGGTCATGCCTCCGCCTCCAGCAAGGCCCGAGGGCCGCCGTTGTTCACATTGTCACGCTACCAGGACCGTTGCAACGGGCACGGGATTTAATAATCTAATGTGATATCTCTATCTAGGTGCACAGTTACTCCAACAAGCTGCCAGACAATCTGTGCCGCAGCCGCACCGGGACCATAACGTTCTCCGCAAATGAGACTCCGGCACGTCATTACTCAAGTCAGGATGGGTTACGTTATGTGCAGGGAAGTATCTGCCACCCCTAGGCAGCTAAATGTTCCCCAACCCCCTTGTTTGTAAGATCCCCGATGTCACTATCACCTTAATACATGCCTCGTCAGCTTGCTGCATCAATAAAAGATATGGATTTAAATAAATTTAAAACAAAAATTAAAAATTACTTGCTTCTAAATTCGTTTTACAAGGTACAGGATTTCACTGGCAGCTAAATTAAGCATACTTATTCTTTAAGCTTAACTTATTATAGTCTTACCAGTGGTAATAGGTTTTATTTTATATGTATACAATTGATGTCAAAACAATTTGTATTGTTAATATTGACAAATTAAATTAAATAAATCAAATAGCTTGCTGGGTCCTTTTTACAGACGTTTTTGTTGCGCTGTTTTCAAGTAGCCTAAAACACGCTTACTTCTGTTTGGATCCATTGACCATTTAACCCGTATGTTTAAAGTTAACGTTGGGTTTGTGGAATGCAACTGTGTTCAGTTGTGTCTAATCAGAAGTCTGATTCACGTTTACGGTGCAAAGAGAGCACGGCGGTAAGAACGGCGCGGGACGCTTTTTTCTGCCAAAAACTCGGGCTTTTCATTGCTCACTAACAAGTCAAATCCACTAGAATTCCAATATTTCCTAAGGAAATTCGATAATAAGAATTATATGCTATAATTAGTAAGACAAGTTCAAGCCTGGGTGTACACAGGATCCTGCACTCCTAGTTGCAGTGTGTGTGTGTGTGTGTGAAGTACTTACAAGGAGCTGAGGAGGGTAGACGAGTAGGCCCGGGGGCTGTGGCGCCGGGTATAGCAGCTGACCGGGCGACGTCTGCTGACCCAGCCAAGAGTGAACCAACCCTTGCTTGTACTGAGAGGCGGGGGACTCCAGCAGCCGGTGCGCAGGACGTCGTGAACACGGGCACACTTGCCTGTAGAACCTCAGCACTGCTATCAGCAGCGACACCAGCAGCAGTGCCGTGATCAGCAGCAAGCCTAGAGACGTCAGCACTGGCGCCCACGCCATCATCTCGTCCTCGGCAACCAGGCTCTCCTGTCAACAGGATGCAGTTCGTGAATACTCACACAAAGTACAATATTCCTATACATGTATAGTATCTTAGTATACCTAGGCACAATATACCCCCTTAACTGTTTAAAAAGGAACTATTTTGAAAAACCCTTTGGGGTATGTTTTATAGCATCCTGAAGTTTTTTGACGTACCCACTCCCACCCAAAAACCAGTGTGGAGCCCCCCCAGTTTTTGGCTGGAGGGTAAGTGACGCAAAGTACGTCAAAACAAACTTTAGGATCGTATAAAAATATTTTCATAGTGGGGGTTTCAAAGTATTTCCTTTTTCGAACGTTGTGGTGGGGGCTGACATTCAAAACTCACCCTTAGCCAACGCGTTTCGGCGTAACCACAAGCTACCATAAATTTCAGTGAATTGTCTAAAACGGGGAAAATATACACCAGAATTGCACTTTTTACCCCTTTTTGATTTTTGATTCCGTTGGGAAGCTTGCACACATAAAACTACAAAGCGTTTTACTCTATGATCTTAAGCTCTCTCTGTCAATAGCCACGAATAGATCTACGTATTTCCAATGGAAACTCGATAAAAAGACGTTGGGAGGAACATTAACGGGCAGTTTCACAGTGAATATCAGCTGACCAGCAACGGTGCTAACCAGCTGATCAGCAACGGCAGCGTTGCAGAGGAATTCAGTAGATTCTGCAAGTCAGAGGCTCAGGGCGTCCCCGGACAAGTGTTCTGCTACGCTATTGTTTTTCACACAAAATGACGGCGTTGTAAAAAGTCACGAGAAGTGAATGGCCTTTGTTGATCACCGGCTTGATCCCGTAAGCCACGGCCTCGCCATGGATGCACATTCCATCACTTAATATAACGACTCTTGTCAACTGTAATCTAGTTCTTTTGGTTCACCGTCCATTGGAGCAGGGATGCCTGGACGGAATGGCAAATCGAAAGTTGGCATACCCGCTTCAATGGACGGTTTGCATCCCTATGGACAGCAAGTATCTCAGTTTCGGCCAATCAGTGACTGGAGATGATACTCCACAGCGAGACTGAAATATCTCAAGCTAATTGTTGTTATGTTTTGACGCTATGTGAACCAGAAGAACTAGATTATAGTTGTGACACCGGCCGCGAAGTATTTATGGTAAACTAGAAAATCTCCGTGTTGCGGTGATCTAAAGGTCCTTCGTTAATTTTAGTGTATGACCGATTCTGTTTTTGACCACACCCGCACGACATTTGGATGGCTGAACCACACCCTTGGTTCTTCCACAGCAAGATAGACCGCCCCAAAACAACAATGAATGCACATTAACTGTTGTCAGGTTGAACAGCTCAAGGCTTGGCTTGGGGTCGTGTTCTTGTTGCTGACCCCGGGGTCGAGGCTGAACATGGTAACAATGCTGCTCACCTTCCAGTCAGATTAATAGTCCAGTTTCCGGTTCAGGTTTGTGCACGATCAAGGGATTCTCGATGTTAATCTGATTCTAAGAACGATTTAGTGCCTTGTGCTGTGCCGACATCGTCTGCTGCCATAACTTAAGCGCGGGAGCTTAAGAGGATTGATCACCTCAGAAAAGAGTTGCTCAAAACACTTGGATCTTTTAATACGGTTTGAATACTGTACAAAGTTCCAAAGACTTTTGAATCACCCTGTATAACACAGTGGCACAACCACTTGCACTCAACCACCCCTTCCACTCACTCGAGAGTACAAAAAATGCATTGATTTAAAATTCTAGATGATAAAAAATAAAATTGTCCCAAAACGTGTTGTTGTAAAATAGAACTCTTATACTAAATTTGCTTTTTTTTAAATATTACAAATAATTGTTTCTAAAAGCCAAGGGGAAGGGGCATGTCCCCCCTTGCCCGGAGTATGGGTGCCCATGATAATTATGGGTCGAAATAAAGTTTAAATTACAGTACAATCATACAAACGGTGGTCATTGATATTATTTAATGGTTTTTAGAAATTACGGTTTTAAAATTGTCTCATAAGAATTTAAATTAAATGTCTGTATAACGTTATATCCACTACACTTTTTGATTATTTTACAAAACAATTTCATTTTGAAATACACACGAATTACAAAGAAAATATTTAAACTATTTTACTATATTAAAATATTACAAATATTTAATAATTTGTATCCACTACCAGTACTGTTAAATGAACCTTATACACCTTAATGAACCTTAATACTAGAGATAATGTCTGGGTTAAGAAAAACAAAACTAAAAAATTAAAGATAATATCTTTTTAAAGATAATACAGAAACAGAATAAGATTATACAAACTTAGATTCGCACAATAGGATGAAAATATTGAATTCATTTGAAGAGTTACAAAAACACTCAAAATATCGACAAAAACATTCTGATAGGCCACGGAGAGGTAGGAAACACAGGAACCACACCAGGGTTGCGTATTGCGTTGCCTGTTTTGAAGAGTGGAACGGAGAAATAGTTGAAAAACAGAGAAAGTGACTAGGGGACTCAGAATTGCTTCTTATTGCATTCGTGTTCTCCACCACCCCCCTGAAGGGTGGCGGAGGGGAAGAAAGAAGAGAAGGGATGCAGTAGCATATAGGAGGAGATGCGCAGAGGAGATGCGCATATATTAACTACTATAAATTAAAGCTGCATATTCCGCAGGATAAAAATGTCTCATATAATCAAATGAGATTCTGACTATGAAACTTTAAGTTTTAGGTTTAATCTGTACTAATTTATTTAATTTTACAGTCATACAACGCTACACTATGCTGTACAAGTAAAACAAACAATAAAATTAAACATAGTTCGGTCATCTCCGTCCGGTTTAAATCCGTCGGTTAAGACTGTTAGGGGGTTAGGACTGTTTGGGAGTTAAAACTGTTAGGGAGTTAGGACTGTTAAGTTATCTTACATTTAAAAGCTAATTATATTCCTGTCTATTAAAATGGTTTGGTGTTTTTTGTGGCTTGAACGAAGTGGTGTAGGCCTATACAAATTCTTAGTTCTTTGTGTACTGTAGTTTTCTGATGTGTTTCGGCAAAGCATTTCGAGGCAACCCCACAATGAATCTTTATCGTCAGTTAGAAAAAGTGGGCTATAAATCTAAAAGAGATTTCAAATAGCATAAAACATAATATACACTTTAAATTTGTTTTTCCTAAATATATATCTGGGCTGTTCTAAAACGAACATGGTAGCAACACTTTTCACACTATCACCTTAAACAACACGAAATAAAAACTTATTTTCAGATTTGTCTCAAAAAAGAAAATATTTTTAGTAAATTTGTTTAAGATTAACAGTGTTTAAAACTGAGATCGGTGTTATAAGTCTGCATTCTGCAATATTTTATTAGATAATTTATAGATGTATCAAAATAGTTTTGACAATTGTATTTAGCGTAGTAAATGATGGTTTATTAATTCAATTTATTTTTTTGTAAACTTAAGTAATACACAGACGTTTACATCTGTTTATGCATAGACACTAGACATCGAATAATTAGACCTACACATGGGATACATAACTATGATATGGTTAACGTGGTTCAGACAATTCAGGCAAGTATAACATTTGATAGCACATTATGTTAAATTGATCACTCAGTCCATAATTTATCAAAATTTGGTATTTAGTGTGTTTATGCGTTAAAACGTACGTACGGGGTTGAAATTATTAACAAAATAAGTTTAACACATGTCAGGTGAAACGTTAAAATGTATGTAATTTCATAAGAGGTCAGAATCAAGATCTTGTATTATGGTTTTAGCTACTTGGACCTCTAGTCTTGTTATCAAAAGCAATGCTGGCCAGATTGTTTTTGACAACTAAGATCAAAGCTGAGAAAATAATCATTATTTTAAAGCGTTTTCAATTTACGTTTTTACCTATGAAAGTTAAATGTAATACAATAACGGTTGTTTACTCGGCTAATGAAGGTCTAAATAGTTTTTAGCCTTTTACAAATTCTTCATCACTGAATTTGGATCGCGTTAGTTGAAATTTGTCAGATTTGTAGAATTAAAGTCAGTAGGTGTATGAAAACTGTCAATAATGAATTGAGTAAATTGTTACGCCAAAAGTGTGTGAGTTTTCCAAACTACATTATGTATAATTGTAACTCTCCAGTGTTCATGACCATTTCCGGGTTTTTAAAATTCATTTTTATGTTTTTATGGGGGGTTGTGGATGAACCCTGGGTATTTTCGAACATCTTGACGAAAATAATGCCTTTTGGCTTATAGGCCGTTTTACAGTTGAAAGTCTTAGTGTTGAAGACGATTTTAGCAAAATTCTGTCATTTAGGCAGATGATTTAGGACCTGTTTTTGAATATATTTGTGTACATTTTTATCTACGTCCAAAGCAGTTAGTTCGTCAGTGCTTAAAAAACTTTGAATGCTAAGTACTTTTTTACAAATATGTCTAATGATTAAACATTGGGATTGAAAAGTTTTAAAAAATAAATTTTACCTTTTTAAAATGTAGAGTATTGATTTCGGTATCAGGTAACAAAGATACATGTTGATTGAGGGTGCTAACTTGTTCAAGTTGCAAGAACATTTATTGTAGTTTTGAACTCTGCAGGGTAGGACTTGTAGGTAATATTGAAATTGACAGTAAGTTTTTTATCCGGGGTAGAAAACCGTGTCAATGATCACGTTTGGGACATTATTCTTAGTACAATTACCATTAAAGGTTACAGTATTAAAACTATAACTGTACGAGGACAACAGTAACATTTTCAGGGTGGGAAAAATGTCAATGAAATTTTGTATTATAATCAAGTTAAAGTATTCTAATGTTAAACTACAGCAGTTCATGTCCAACCGAAATCAAAACAGTTGTCAGGATAGGGAATTAGAAATAAAAAAGTATTTTGCTCTGCACCTTTTTTATTTCAGCGCACATTAAAATGAAAAATTATTAAAAATCAATTTGATTTTTTACCATAGAAATATTTAACATTAGGAAGCAAAATTAATTTAAGGGTTTCAGGGTAGAGACAACGAGATTTTCAAAGCGACCCAAAACTAAAATTATTAAAACACCATTCGATATTTCAACATACAAATTTTAAATATTAGGATGCAAAACTAATTTAGGATCTTCACGGTATAGGACCAACGAAATCTTCGAAAAGTGACACAGAACTAAAATTGTTCAAAACAACTTTCGATATTTTACCATGGAAATATTGAACGTTAGGTAGCAAAACTAGCTTATGATTTTCAGGGTAGGACAAACAAGAGAAACCAAAAGCGACGCAAAATAAAAATTATTAAGCAACATTCAATATTTTACCATAGAAATAATAAACATTAGGTAGCGAAATTATTTTAGGGGTTTTAGAGTAGGGACAATGAGATCTTCAAGAAGCCACGGAGAGTAGATTTGTTTATGGTGAGGTGTGCATGGTGAAGTAGATTTTCTCGTGTTTTACATATAGTAGTTTTAAATGTTTCCCGTTATTTTTGACGTCGTGCGTACTTTGAAGAAAGAAGATTGCAAAGTTTGATTGTTACATCAAGAGAAGAAGATGGTGTTTTCTGGCTGTTCTGTACCTTTTTAACTTGCGGGTTTATTTCGAGGTTAACCGTGGTTTTCGGCTGTCACTTGTAAAAGGTTTTATAATAAGTAATTTTAGTTGCTAAGATTTTCTTTAGTAAAATTTCTTCTGAATTTTTAAATAAGTTTGGTATTGTGACGTTTACATGTAAATTTATCTTATTTGGCACGAATATGTTTTCGAGAACAGACAAGTATGACATGATTCAAAATCAAATTTTTTATTTCAGAATTAAGTTTTTTATTTCTTTGACTAAATGCACAACCGTGAACTAACCACAACCCGTGTCCCAGCGAGATTCCTCATTTCCTCGTCACATCGGCGATCACACCCGGGATGAATAGATACTCAAGCGAGGGAGGAGAGGGAAGTGGTGAGTTTTGTGTGGCTGGATTATGGAGACCAATAAGAATAGAGTCGTACATTATTAAGCAGCCAATCTTGCAACAGCATGAGGTGCTCTCCGTAATCCCTGCTCTGTCGCTCTCAATATAGCTTCAATTATTTCAGTGATTTTCTTCTCAGAAAGAAAACCCAAGACCGACATGCACTTTAGCACTAAAGTGCCACTTTCATGACTGAAAAGAATTTCCTTTGCAATTAGTACTCTAGTTTGCTACATTCACAGCCTTGCTTCGGCCTTCGGCCTCTGACTTGCGTGAAATTTTACTGCAAACTTTACCTCATACCATTAAAGAAAACGAATTTCGAATTTCGTTAAAAACGGATTATTCATTTCGTTGCAATAGCAAAAAATCATTTTTTTATCCGCCATTTGAAACGACTCAAGGGATTTATATAACCTTTTGTAGATTCATAAATAACATTTAAATGCGTACACTATTCATTACAAATTTCATAAATATCGGATAGAATTCACTGTTTTTAGATTGTTAAAATCATTGTTTTAATAAAAACTCCCTCCAAAAGGGCTCAGTCCGATTTTGCTGGCTAGCGAACTTGACCGAGATATTTACAAGAGTAACATTTCTACCAAAACTTTTCGTAATGCTTTATGTTACTTTTCACCTGAAGACGGGTCAGATTCCAGATCCCGAAACGTCGTGTACGCTTTGTTCTTTCAAAAACAATAAGAAACATCCGTAATAATATTTAACCTCAGTAATAGTTCGACTAATCCTTCTCAAACACCTCGAGAGTCACGTTAAGCAAACATACGCCCACAACTTGTGAAAGGAAGAGAAAAGTTTACCGGTGTAGAGCTGGAGACCTCGCAGTGTAGATGACAGTGTCAGTGTCCAGCTAGACTCGTCACTAGACTTGAAGCACACTTTCTCACAGGAGAAGCACTTTCTCCGGTAATGTCCACTCCGGCCGCACTCTGCATTCCCCAGTTCGCGTCCTCCTTTTTGCATAGAGACGTATCAAAGAACTGAGCGTGCTTGACACAGAGCTCAAAGAGTGTATCTGCATTGCCTCAGAAACTCGCTACTCTCGATGTCTATGCTGTCAGATGCATATTCTTTCATCTTCTTATGTATTCGTTCTTGTAGAACTTGGTACCACTATTGAAGTTTTTATCGTCTAGAAGGGGGGTCCGGCCGGGAACTCTCTTCCCGAAAAAAGTTTTAAAATATAACCTATGAAACGCGTTTTGGTGCGTTATGGAAGAGAAATTTACCATACTTTGAGGCTACAATTTTCTATCGTAATTTCGTAGAACTAGCTTGAATGTAAAAAATTAAAAACTGAATGACACTGCTCCTTGCGATGATGCCCTCTCGTTTTGATCTTAAAACTATAAGATTAACCACAAGTTTTAAATACTAGAGGTTTAAATACAAAATTCCAAAGACTTTTGGATTTTTCCGTATAACACAGTGGCACTACCACTTGTACTCAACCACCTACCATCTCATTGAAAGGGCAAAAAATACATTTACTTGAAATTTAGATAACAAAATATGCTACAATTACTAATATTTTGTCCTAATATATGTATATATATATTTTTTTAAATTAGGGCTTTCTTTTGGTATTCCAGTCTATGGCATCTTCACTTCAGCCGGTTCGTGTACTCGTCTTTTTTGGGTTTTGGGCTAGTCCTTAAATCCCTAATAGCTTTTTTCGTTTACATCCAATACGATCTAGACGTAAGCACATTTCTCAATAATATTACGTTAGGGATAATCAAAGTTAATTTCCGACGCTTCATTCAAATCAGAATACATTCTTTATTCGCTGCTCAGGAAACGACCCACACAACGCGTTTCACACGAGATGAGTTTGTTATATCTAAAGTAGATCAGTGTCAAGTGTAGCTCCTGCCTCGCGTGGTCCGCAGATTATGTGCAGAAGGCGCGAGCGCGGGAAACATTAATATCACATCAGCTGACGCCGGCACGCGGAACAGCTGACCTAACCTCGTCTCACTCCATTTAACCCTCCTTCAACACGGAATACCAAACACGCTGATAGTAGTTTCATGGAGTTATCTGGTTGGTTGGTAATCTGAGCACGGTTTTGGTCGGGGTTGATGTGATGCTGGAAGCCTGCGAACAGCTGATCGAAGGTCCCGGAAGGAGAGTACTTAAAGGATTTTTAGCTGCCAGAATCTATCTTCAATGAGTGTTTGGTGTGTACTGTGCAAAGCGGCTCCCACGTTATATCTTTGATATTGTAGTTTGAGACACCGACCCCTCTTTGAAAGCATTTTAAGGTGAATATTGGATGAAAGATTATGTTTTGGTAGGTAGATTGCGCTTGGATGCCACATGGCTAAGGCAGGAAAATCAACATAGTTGCGGCAGCCCAAGCACAGATAGCACTGCCATCTCTTGCCGTCTTTCTTGTCCCTCGGCTCGACATGCTCTTTCGTTCTTGTAAATCGCACGATTTGGTCACAATTAAGTCATCGACATCGGACAAGCTCGAGCGTGTCGAGCCGAGGGGGAGAGAGACGGCAGGAGATGGTCTATGCGCAATCTACCTACCATAACATAATCTCTGACTAAATGCACACCCGTGAACTCATCACAACCCGTGTCTCAGCGAGATTCCTCATTTCCTCGTCACATCAGCGATCACACCCGGGATGAATATATAATCAAGCGAGGGAGGAGTGGGTGGTGAATTTTATGAGGCTGGAGTGGTGTTTAGGGTGATGAGTGTTTGGATGGATGATGAGGTGTAGTCTTGTTACCAACTAGGGCCGACTGTTCACCAGATCGGGTCGTTCACTCGTTCTGCAAGGATCAAATGCAAATTCTAGAATTATATGTTGATCGTCAGATCAGCTTTTTGCCACCAATCCAGCTGTTCTGTCGGGGGCGTTTAGGATGCGTTTCGGGGTGAACTTCAGTGAAACACTCTGAATGTTTTCAAACACAAATCGCAGACGCAATATCTCACATAAAAAACATAGGTTGTCCAACCATGTTCTGAACTGAAGTGTCAACGCTTGTACTCTAATGTCATTCAGATTTGCATGAAATCAATAACTCTGCGTCAGTAGGACACATAAGTGATTGATTCGCCTCAGCATGCCGGAAGGAGCGTTGCTGCAGACTGCAGAGTTGTGATGTCTTGCAGCAACTGCAGACTGTCTTGCAGAAGCGGTACCCACGCCGTGACTGCAGGACACGTTCCTCTCGATACCGCAGATAACTGTGTTCCTCTTCCTCTCCGCTCGTTTATCAGATCCGATACAAGTCCCGTTACAACGAAATATATCGAGAGTATTCGCCTCTAACTCGCTCTCTGCTCACTTGTATGATACAAGAGAACATTAGGCACGCAAAGTTGAAGTTTATAAGCTGACGTCTAATACATAGTTTTAAAATTCACGATATGTCGAAGCTTCTCTTTTGTGCATTTAGGAGAACATAACCTTGGATTACTCAATAAGAGGATTGGTCACCCCAGAAAAAGTTCTCAAAACATGCTCTTGTAGTCCCCTGTTTAGGACGCTATTTTTGACGTTTAAACGGAGTTTTTCGTCGTAATATCTTTTTCCTAGGATTCTTTGTCTCAAGGCTTATTATTTTTGGACAAATAGATGGATAGTCTGGACTTGGTATTCGATCTCGTAAATAAACTTTAAAGTACAAAATTATTTAATTTTATCCCTAAAAATTAGAGCTTCCGAACCCTTATGTAATAAACCCACCACTTCTCTCTCCTGGAGAACTCAACAGCTTTCCTTGTCGCTGCTGCAGGAGACATTCCTCTCCTGTTTGGACGACTCCGGTTCTGACTTCTACGAACGCTGAAGATCGCACACACGGTGGTCCTCGCCTCGCCCCGCCTTACACGAGCTTGTGTCGGTGGCATTGCATCACGTTCACGTGTAACGACAAGACATTACACGCCGTCACTCCATCAGCCATCATCAGTGGTAACGAGGTGCCAGGTGATGCTGATGGTGATGGAGGACGGAGGAGGCACGGCCAAGGTCAAAGATCAAGGCTCAAGATCAATCACGTCCACTATTCTCACGTATTGTGCGAATGCTCACTTTACTACCGATGGTGAATTCCAGACGGGCTGCGAACTGTGCGTGGTTGTGGTTATACAGGCAGGTGGGAAATTATACATTACGTCATATAACATATTTTAACATTGGCTAGTGGTGAAAGTGGTTTGTAATTTCGGTATTTCCCTTTTCCTTTCGTGTGTACGGGTATTTAACTATGCTTCAATTCCCCACCTATGACCATAAAGTACGTGGGTCCTGTTTCAATTTGCAGTTTGTATAGGTGTCGTTCGCTTTCCCAAAAGGTGTAGGTTTCAAACAAATCATTGCCAAATCATCGATCCGGTTCCTCCCTACATTGGTAATCTAATTTCTACTTTAAGAGAATCACCTCAGAAAAAGTTGCTCAAAACCTGCTCTCGTAGTCTCCTGTTCGGGACGCTATTTTTGCTGTAGAGATTAGAAAAGTTGTTTTCCATGTTCTCAAAAACTGTCTCTAGGTTTGTATAACCAGTGTTTTTTTAATCTTACCTAAAAATTAGCAAAGAAACGTTAAAGCTGCTGATTCTAAAGACAAACCGGTTAAACATTTTCTCATCTATGGCTATCAACTTAAAACAAACAACTGTTAAATCTTTTTTAAGTGTTCTAAAACCTTTAATAGCTGTGAAAGCCGGTTCCGCTACGCTTAGGCTACGAACTGAATAGCGAGCAACAATAGCGAAAGCCTCAGAAGGAAAAAATGCAGACGCCGAGATAAATATCGTTCCCCGGACATTAGTCATAGTGACGGGGAATGCGGGGAAGAAACGCGACAAAAGATTCGGACCTGGAATCTGGATACAGTTTGTTGTGCCGCAGTTCTGAGCACTGGGGGAGGTGAAGAATCAAACAGCTGCTAGCAATAATAATAGTAAAACACAAATTTCAAATTTAAAGTCATAAAAAATAGTTTCCTGTATGAAATGTTTTTGTATGTATGAAATACAGCTAAAGACACACTGCGTGATGGGATCAACCTTTAAACATAGTTTCACTGGCATAGTTTCAGCCTATTTTGACTTATAAGCAGTCCAAAACGCCTGAAAACCGTGTTCAGAGCACTTTGGTCCGTTGCTATTAATTTTGTGGATGTTGTATTGATACAAAACATAGTTAAAGACACACTGTGTAATAGGCTTAAACCCTTAAACAGTTTCAAGTTTCACCGGCAAACCTTCAGCAGATTTTGAGTTATAAGTGGTCCAAGATGCCTTAAAAACGTCACAGACAGACAGGAATTTTTTGAAGCCAGTTTTGGTCTATGTATATAAAACCCAAATAACCAAATGGATTCTGTGCAATATACAGACAAAAGTCTTATGTTATTTATATATAGATAGCCGACACGTAGCCACAAGCGCTACGGTGAATCTTAGCGAATTTCCAATAAATCAGAACAAGTTTTCATTTATCCTTTTTAAATTAGACCAAATCCTTTATATGCTATCCCCGAAGTCACCATCTACATTTCTAATGTGACTATACGGTAACGCTAGGTAAAGGTCGAGGTTGAGTGTTAGAAAGGACTTTGTAGTCCTAGCTTTGCCTTTTTTTAACAAGAAAAACTGTACCTTTTTACTTTCTGTATCCAAGGAAACATAAGCTACTGAACTATATAATAGTTTAATATATGCCCAGTGCTCTGAATGTCAAAGTGCAGAACATCGGATTAAATAACTAAACAGAAATTACTTTAAAACGGTAGGTTCTAGAGCAATAATCCACTTTAGTAATGAAGTTAATAGTTTTATATACAAAAGTGTTCTAAGGAAAAGGAAAGATAGCTCCCTGGGCGGCTTCGTTTGATAACTTGACTAAAGTTTACGATCGTTTATGAGTGTATTGCAGCTATCAACGCTGGAATGCTTTTATGCAACAACTTGTTAGTTCAAAGGTTATAGTACCACTCAGCAGGGCTGCAATTATTTCGTGAGTAAATCATAATAGTATTAATTAGTCGACTTTAATGATTCACACCAAAAAGGTGAAACTACAAAAGAAAACTAAAGATGGATAACAACAATTTCAAAACAATCAAACAAAATAAGTAAACAAACAGTTCTTTTACGCAAAAAGTCCCTCCTTAAACCCTGCATTAGGTGATTTTCAATACGTAATTTTCTTCCCAGATCTAACGCAATAAAATGATCGCACACAACACCGAAGACTTCCTTTACACGTCATTGCAAGGGGACTGTTACACATTTATCCTCTTTAGCTCAGTCACATGTTTTATAACAAAAACAGTAGTTTTTTGCGATTCCGTAACACTAAGAGAGCCGTGTAGAAAGTGAGCTTCTGATGCAAACCGCACATTACTGCGGACTGCTCTGGCTGCTGGCTGGGTAATGACATGTCTGAAGACAGCGATGACTGTTGAGTCACATCAGGCAGCAGCTCTGCAAACTGCACTACCGTCTGGTTACAGATGATAAAAATAAACTGACAATAAATCTACAAACTTCCGTTGATAGGAAATACACAGTTTCCAAAAAGTCTCCCTTAACCTTTTAGCGGGAGAAAATTCAACAGCGCTATCGCTTGGGTGTAAGGATGCTTCGAAGTACTTTTTGCTAAGGTCTTGTCTCTCCTAGCAACAAAATTTGAAGGGGAGATTTTACATATATATTAAAGAATTATAATTGTGTGCCTTCTCGATTCGAAGGTTATTGAAAATCGAAACTAAAGATATAAGTAATTGAAACCATTGTCCGACAACCCGTTTCTGAATGACAGAAAATATTTTCGAATTAACAAGGGTTGTAGTTGACGACTATGGGAATGTATAGTCTACAAGTAGAACAACTGACTTCGAATATGTAAATAACTTTGTTTGTAAACATAGGGGACTTCAACATCGATTAGATGTTGACAACACCATAGCATAGCGTTTATGAGACTTTTGAACTCGTATCGTCAAAGAGTCAAAAGTATTCTGGGTTGAAGAAGAGTTTAAAAGAGTTGAAGAGTTTGAAAAAAGACTTTTAGGCTTTCGCGGCCGATGTCACAACTATAATCTAGTTCTTCCGGTTCACACCTACATCTCAAAGCTAAACGGGCAAAGTCTTAGCTCCTTTCTACACCGCACCCTACGTCATCAGCTGCTCAGGAATCGTAGGAGAAAATTGGCCGGTTTGCAAGAAACCTTTCTTCAAACCAATGTTGAACGTTGAGCAATGCTCCGCGCACCTGCATTGATCAGAGTGTGAAAGAGCAAAGAGCTCACGATTGGCCCAGGTGAGGTTCTCATGACGTAACCTGAGCGCAGAGCGCAGAGTGCGGTGACGATGAAAGGGCGAGAAAGTAACCCAAGCTGACGCTGCGGTCACTGCAACTCCACGAGACCGGTGGAACCACTTTCAGTGTCAAGTCATCCACACTCACACTTTCAACTCGTAAACGTTACAGAACGAGGAAGTGGACGGAGGCACCACAGAGAAAAGAGAAGAGTTTTTTAAATATTTTTTGTAGTGAGATATAATTAGGTGTGGGAACTTGGCCTCTGGAGACCCAACGTCTAGGAGAGGCCGGTGTCTCAAATCGAAAGTATCTTTGCAACCAGTTGCAAATAATACATAGACTGTTTAGGAAAACTAATACACTTTCTGCCAAGGACTTTTATTTCGTGTATATTTTACGATAGCTAGGAATCCTCAAAACAATAATCACATTAGTAAGTACAAACGATTTTGCAGGGAGCTCCACCGATGATTTTATTTTAAGAGGATACAGCAGGTCGCTCTCCAGTAACGCAATGACATTACTAATTATACTATTAGACTGACCCTTTCTGGAGAAGGTGTCTACTTGAAAGTTGCAATTGGGATGAAGTTCACTTGTCTGAGCTTGGGGAAGTCATATTGAGGCTGTGTGGTTTCACGGGGGTGGATCTCTCAGGCTAAGATAACTGGGGAACATTTACTTTTACCTAAAGACAAAACTCGTTACCCACAACATGTCGTTGCTTTACGGAAGTGATTTAGACATCTAACACTTTCTCATTAACCAATACGCGGCTATAGCCTCCATTCTATTTGAACCTAAGCAATGCTGCTGCCTCCTAAGGCTTTGATGTGATGAACAGTCGATAAGGAGTTTCCTGGAAACTTTTAACCACACGCTAAAAAAGGAAGTGAAAAATGAAGAAGGATAAAGTACGCGATATCCGTAGATGAAACCAGCACAAGGTAGCGGAGTTCTGTCACTGTCAGTTGTAGAGGAAGGTCGATATTCCCTTGAACACGGCATGCGCCTTTCCTCTCGAGAGTGTCAGATAAAGGACAAGAGCCTCTGGACACAAGAGCTCTTCTGCTATTGAGAGCTCGTCCTGTTGCGTGAGGAAGTCAAGGTTCTTTTAACAACGGTTTATGGAGAGAGACTGTACTGAAGAAGGTAGCGAAGTAGAAATGCAATCGTTAATTTCTGTAACATACGTTATATCAAAGTTGTCTCTCTATTCACCTTGTGTTTATACTGCCAAAAGGCCTTTGCAGACACAAGTTTAATCAAAATGTTGGAAGCACATTCGGTAGAAAGAACAGCAATTGAAAATATTTGTTTCGTAGCTTGTAGCAATTTCATTACCGTTTGATAGCATTAAAGTTTAGCAGCCCAAGTCAAAACCGAGGGAACATTTAACTCCTACTAGGCTTTCGCGGCTGGTGTCATAACTATAATCTAGTTCTTCCGGTTCACACCGCGTCAAAACATCGTTAACATTAGCTTGAAATATTTCGGTATTACTGTGGAGGACCATATTCAGTCACTGATTACTGAAACTGAGCTACTTGCTGTCTGCTGCCCTATTGGCGACAGGGCCACCCCCCGAAACATTTCCTCGGAAGTTACGCAAACCGTACATGTTTGAAATCTGCGGTATTAATGTTCGGTTCAATGATCCAAACCGGATTTACACTCTACTCTGTGGTTTCACTCACCGGTAGATGACGTAACACGCAGCCACCTGACCGGTCAGGCTACCAGCACAGCACACCTTATCATTAGCCGTGTAACAATCACATTCGCTCCATACGCGTGTAATATCACACTGTAATTACTGTGATCGTTCCGTAGTAGCTTCAAACATCGTCAACTTTCTCCTCTCCTATCTCAGAACGGTGCACTACCGTGTTTAGAGTGTGCACTGTGCAGGGCGCACGCTAATGTCGTGCTGTGATGTTGGGATGTATCTAGATTTGAAGAATGGTGCTGTTATCAAATTTTCTTTGGGAAAATGAGATATTCATGCCGTCAGCATGATAAGAGCCACCAGACCCGGGACCATGAAATGTCCCGATCCTGGCTCCCATCCAGAACACGTTTTGATATTTTTCACACTTTTGCATACATATGTATATATGTGTGTACTCTACAAGTCGCATTTTTTGTTCGATTTTCATGAAATTTGGTACAAATGTGTCTTTTGTAAATATCTCGGTCAAGTTTGCTAGCCAGAAAAATCGAGCTACCGGAAATACCCTTTAGGAAGGGAGTTTTGGTCCAAAACGTAATTTTAATGATCTAGAAACGGTACATTTCATGCGATTTTAATGAAATAAATATGTATTTTGACAGTATACATCAAAGTAATAAAAATTCATTGAGTGTTTCAAAGTGGCGGCCAAAAATGTATGTTTCGGTATAACAGCGTTATGAGTATAGTCCGATTTCAATACAAATTGAAATACGCTTTACTTCCACGATATGTAATAAAATTTGCAATTCACTCATGCAAGCGGCGCTTTAGCGCTTAGCTGCGTGTCGGCCTGGTTCCTGGTTAGAATGGTCAAGGTCATTTTAGGTACATCTTCTAACAATCAAGAGACAAATTATCAATTTGACTATTCTATACCCACATTTTTCTGAAGAACAAACTATTTCACATACCGGTTAGCACAAAACGAATCAGACAAATTAAGCACGCCGAGCTGATACTGCAGCCTCTCTACCAGAAATAGAGTTCCTGTGAGGTCTCTCATGTTGGTCCTCTCTGTTTTAATCGTCGTCGGGTCTCATCATGGATTTGGCACGGATCTAAGCAATGAGGCAGCTCGGTTTTATTGCCGGGATGGACAGAAATGTTACAACGGTCCCACAAACTCAAACAATAGGCGACTCCGAGTAAATTAACGGAGGAAATTCATTCGTTACAGTCGAGAATATCAAGAACGGAAAATCTAGGAAATTGATGCTCTTCCATGAATAGACCAATTTCAGCAATCTGGAAGATTTGATTGAAAGGTGAGGAAGAAAATAATAGAACCCGTTATTTAGTTTAAAGATAATGTTTTTAGTTGAGATTTTACAACAGTGTTACGTTCGGCTTTTCGTCCATCCATAGATTCTTTGGTCGCCTTAATGTTCTTTTTTGGGACCTCAACATTAATGACGATTTGTAAAGTTTGTTAACATATAGTAGACCTTAATTATGTTGTCGTAGAGAAATGGGCATTTGTGTAAGAAACTTTCAAACACGTGCTGTCAGTGATTCTCTATCAATTTGCTACCATCAATGCTTATAAAAACATTGATACTTTGGTTTGCTTTGAGACGTCGACCACACTTAGAGGGTATTTTAAGGTGAATATTAATTGATGGTGAGTGTGTTGAGTGTTTTGTTGGATTATGAGGTGTAGTCTTGTTAAAACTAGGGCCAACTATTCCCCAGATTGGGTCGTTAATTAGTGGGCCAATGGCTTAGCGTGACTCTCGAACCACGTGGAGTGGGGCATTGTGAAAAGTTATCACTGCGCCCGGGAATCCAACCCGAGCTGATTTGGTGCGAAGCACGCACTATACGACTGAGCTATGACCCCCCCCCAGCTCGTTGTATTACTAAAACACCACCAAGAATAGAATAATGCTTTATTTTATAAGAATGACAAGTACTCAACTTGCGCATTGGTTGATCCAAAGGCAATAAAAACATTCTACAGACGACTTTCACAAGAAAAGGCCAGTTCAATCGCCCTATCACGTGCGACTCACTGCGGAGTGCACCCGTCCTGCTCTGCACCTGTAGGGTTAGCGGCAACCGCGCTTGGTGATGAACTGACGATTTCCCTACCCCATGGTATCTCTGTAGACACTCTATTCTCTGTGGTGAGTCTGGAAGAGAACAGCTGGTGTTCTTGTAGGTGTGGTGACGGCGACGGCGTGAAAGTGGCTGCAACTACTACATAGCTCTCCAGTCCGCTAATGACGCGGCTGGTATGTCTGCTCTCGGCAGTTACATGACAACTGTGAACTGTCACCGTCACTCACTCTGCAGACTTGAGAGTCTTGGTCACTGGGCAAGCAGAGATCATTCTATAATCTAGTTCACACCACGTCAAAACATTGTAATGATTAGCTTGAAATACTTCGGTCTCGCTAGGAGTACCATTTTCAGCCACTGATTGGCTGGAATGATATTTCTATAGTGGAAGAAACACGCCGCCGAAACAAGTGAATTAGAACACGTAATCCGATCTAAATGAAGACGTTTAGGACCGATTACCATTTGTTTTTAAAGGGATCAGTCGGTCAATCTGATACGCGTCTGTGATTGGTCCTCCGGTGCTCCCAGTCAGCCAGCCAGTCATTGGCCGTAGGTGTGCTAGGTCTGTTATCAAAAAGTGGTGGGAGTTTCTTAACAGTAATTTCGTCTCTTATAGGTTTTTTGGCCGTAGTGTTACGACCAATTAGTCAATAATATCTAGCATTTTCAGTATTTCATCAGTAGGATAGACCTCCTGCTCTGTTCACCCGTAAGTGATTGAACTTGCTTTTTGTTCATGAAGGGCGTCTGTAGAACGTTTCTATTGTCTACGGATCAGCCGATGAGCAAGTTGAATAGGCCTACTCGGAGTGGACTGGATTTTGATTTCAACATGAGAACATTTTGATACACATTGAATTGTACTTTTTCTTTTAGAAGGTTTGACATGAATGGGAGTCACATTTTTTAAAATATCATGAGCTAAACCGAAAATTCAAAACCACCCTCTATATAGCAGCTTTTCTAGATACAGTTGGACATTTTGGAGGGAAATGAAGTTATTTGGCGAAATAATAGAATCATAATGGCATTAAAAAAGGTAAAGTTTATCTTATTTACGAGACGAAATTAGGACTCCAAAGTCCTTTCTTCCACTCAACCTCGAACTAAATGTTGATAACCTTTCGGGTTTGAGTGTTAAGTCAGAAAAGCGACCCATTTTGCGCGGTTGTTTCTTCTACCAAATGAAAGTAGTGAACAAATCTTACAATGAGCACGTAAGTTATTAGTGGTTGTATAAATAAGTTACTTTCCCTACAATATTCGAGAGAGAAAGCTGGAATCTATGGGAGTGCGAGTGGTTACCAATTATGTTTAAGGAATGGCTCAGCCAGATGATTGCGGTGAAGAATGACAAGGCGGTTCCTGCAACGAGACGCGGAACACGCTGAATTCAACTCGGCTCACTACTGGTTTTAAGAGGGTTGATCAGTCCAGAAAAGGTTACTCAAAATACGCTGCCGTAGTCCCTCGTTTAGAGCGTTATCTTTTGGTGTAGAGATTATAAAAATTGTTTTCTATGTTCAAAAATTGTCTCAAGTTTGTATAACCTGAATTTTTAAAATTGTTATGCCAAAAGTAGTAAAACTTAACCAAAAATTGGGGATTTAAAAAGTGTATAATGTTTTTCACAAGCAGTTTTCGCCTTTTTCATGTATAAGGACCGTAGAACCACTACTAACCCATCACTACTAAACCCGAATTTGTACGTTTCGGTTCATAAACTGCGTAGAATACCATGTTTTGCAACCTTTTGAGTGAGTGGAGCAAAGTTGGGATACCGCTACTACCATTTCTCTTGACTGGCGAGGTCGGCGACTCTTCAAAGAACTAAGCCAGACCCTACTAGAGCCGATGTTTTTTAAACAGAAGATAAACTTGGATTTCCACCTACTCCTAATCCAACGGAGATAAATAATCAATATTCCACTATTTCAGTGGTAAACATGGGTTCTTGTTTGGTTGACCTCTTAACATGAAAGGACTTCAATTTGTCTGTTCTTAAAACACCACGTACTTTCTTAAAAGTAAGCTTAACTAATTACTATATACACGAACAAGAGAGTGACATGAACTCACCGAGTCGTCCATGAGGCGGATGGCCGGCTGGTGGAAGTCCCTCAGGAGGCCAGTGCTGGTCAGCACCAGGGCGAGTGTGGTGACAGCGATGCCCACCAGGCACACAGCCAGGTACACCGTGAGCGCAGTAACCCCCAAGCTCTCCCCGGGGTGATAATACCCTCTGAGTCCTGCCATCAC
The DNA here is from genome assembly GCA_018831715.1 of Matsumurasca onukii. NCBI lineage: Eukaryota > Metazoa > Arthropoda > Insecta > Hemiptera > Cicadellidae > Matsumurasca > Matsumurasca onukii. The sequence goes on from CM032060.1 coordinate 53,320,666, forward strand.
CCCTGTGAGTCCAGCAGTGAGTGCTGCACCCCCGCCCCACAAGCCGGCTCCGTACTGCCCCATGGCTGCCTTGTGCACTAGGGCCAGCACGCCGAACACCACCATGAGCAGCCCGCAGAGCAGCTGCAGCCCGCCGTACGTGAGTACCCTGACTGTGCCCTCGTCTCGGCGTGTGTGTGCTGTCTCCTCACTCCCTCTGGACTGCAGGGTGCTGCTGAGCCCCGGGGGTGTCTCCGGGGGACTCTTGGCCACCAGCTCACTGCCGCCCACTGGAGGCGGCAGCTGAGGCAGAGGCGGGGGTGGCACCGGCGTCGTCAGTTGCTTCAGCTTCGATTTCGACACAGAACTTGGCTTCTCCATTTTTCACAGTTTCAAAAACACTTCTTTTATTTAGTACCGTACTTATGATTTTTGTCACACAACTACTCACATTGTATTCTAACCCACTAATCACTGTTAGTCACTGCACTTTAACAAACGAGTTTCTAATCTATCATCAGATTCTGGAAGGTTCAGTCTGCAATGTCTGGAACATAAAAAAACAATTTGTCACAAAACAATGCCACCACAGATTCACCATGCAGTTTTTCATACCATCTGTTAAAACGAAAGTTATAACAAATCCCAGATTAGTCCGGAAACTAATTTAATTTGGTTAACTGAGTGGGATTGAATGAATGGACATGACACACCGTGTTCAGCTCATTAGAGAGTACATTGTACATTCCGACTGTGTATTGTAACTCCGCGGTCTAGATTCGTGTAGAACAACAAAGAAAGTGTTACAACTGAATAATTTCCCTGTGGGAAAACAAATCAGTGTGGCTTTTGTATCCAGCCACTGAATCACTCTCACAGGGAGCGATTTCATTAATAATTTAGTAATTTCGTACAAAGAAAGACTGAAAAATTATTGAAACGAGATTAAAATAGAGTATTACATGAAAACTAATGGTGGATGAATACTGTTAAATACCATTAGACACAGCTTGAACGTATATAATTTAATTTTGGCTATCCGCGAACATTTCCCTATCCATACAACAGGGAGCAAAACTGAAAATACTAATGAAAATTACTCACGTGTATAATATTATATTTTGTGACAGTTAAATAAACAAAAGCTATTTCATAGTAACTATGAAACAACAGTAAAGTTTGCTATTTACTCGTATATTTTGAAAATTGGATTAGCAATTTAAAACATACCTTGTGTTATTTAATAATAGCTTATGGTCTTATTCAGAGTAAAAAAAACTTGTATGCTATTTTCTGTTCAGTAATTTTAAAACTAAAGTTTCAGTTTTTAAACTTAGTGGCATTTTGTACGTATGTTCGTCGTCGTCCTTCAAGCATTATTAAGTCACGTAAAAATAGCATTCATTTAGTTAACAGCCTTTTGATACTTTGATTTGAGACACCGACCACTTCTAGAGGGCATTTTAAGGTGAATATGGGATGAAGGGTGAGTGAGTTCAGTGTTTTTGATGGATGATGAGGTGTAGTCTTGTTACAAACTAGGGCCGACTGTTCCTTAGATTAAACTTTCGCAACTCCTAGCTAAGAAACGCCCGAAAATTTCTACTTTTGTCAACCAACCATCAACTAACTTAGTGTTAACCATCGTGAAGTTGTAAAACAGGTGCCCCAATGGCTTAACTTAACTTCCAAACCACGGAGAGTGGAAATATTTTTAAAGTGTCTTTGATCGGGATCTAATAGCGTATTTTGCATTTTGCAAGAGCATATCTCTCTTCTACCAAAACAAAATTTCTTCCGTCCCGACGACGCATCACACAATGCGCCTCCGGATAACCTTTGCGTACAATGAAGAGACTCCGGCGCCGAGCTGGGAACCGTTGCGCCTGGGGACAGTACAGAAGAGTTTTTGGGTCAAACGGTGAGCCGGGTGTAATATGATTATTGGGCGTACAAAATAGCGCACAGTGTAGTTGTAGTAGCCGCGGGGAGCGTGGTGTCTCACGGCCCCCGGCCTACTTGCGCAAGGTACACAGCGCATGCGTACAACACTGCGCATCTCGTCCCGCTGCACGTGCATCAGTGAGCAGAACTAACTGCCATTGTTGCACATTTATAATAGAGCAACTTTACGGCCTTAACTGGAATGCGGAGGTATACTTTTTCAAATTTTAAAGATCGCGAAACTTCAAAAAAAAGTCGTGCAGACCCGCTTTTTATAATTTGAAATTTTTAACTTTACTTTGCCTCTACATTCTTCAAACTTCTCTCACTTTCTAATCAACATGTAACCTCATTATAGGAAGTGTTACTCCCTCTTACGAAACAGGAGGGCTACCGAACTGGGAGACACCGAACGTTAGTTCATGAACGTTTCTCTTCTCAGACAGGAGTTGAACTAGTCAACCGGTTGTCAAGTGTGATCAAAAGTGCATAAATACCGAAGGCGTTCAAAGTTCGTCTAGAAAAAATGTTAATCACAAAGGTTTTTACAGTACAATTCCAAAATTGCGTTGGGCGTACTCTTCTGGCTATGCTTACTGCATTAGCTTTAATTTAATCGTTCTGGCCTAAATAAGTGCTAGCTAGTCGTGGTTTACGTAAACAATAAACTTTGAATTCCATCGCAATTATCTTTTATTTCTATGTTAATTAATTGGTTTTTCCTTATTTAATATATGGAATTTTGTTTTTATTTCACTGAAATAAACCCGACTGCTCTTGAGATACCCACGAAAACCAGGTATTAGGTAAAAAAGATAAGTTTATCTTGTTTAACGAGGCAATGTTAGGACTGCAAAGTCCTCTCTATCACTCAATCTCGACCTATTACGACTAAACCTCGACCTTTACCTAGCGCTACCTATGGTAACTTTACAAATGCAAGTGGTGACTGCGGGGATCAAACCCGCGTCAGCGGAGTGATGAACTTCGGAGTCGCGCGCGATACCAACCCCACCACGAGTCCGCTAATAAGGTACCCTCTGAGTAAGGTATATTTAAGGAATATTTATTCGCTGTAAAATCGTCTATTATACAGCCGCAACCCTGCATGAGCTTGTCGGCACCTTTCACCGGTGGAGAGGGCGTTGAACACGTTTATGCCAAGGTGATATTCACGTTCTGTGAGATAATGGGACGTGTTCAGCCCGTTCACTTTTAATAACACAAACCGCTGGTTTAAAGTTTGGACGGTTGATTTCTTCTGGTCGTATCTATTGTAGTGATATGAACAGACTCGTGATTTTTTTAATTCAAGACCATAAAATAAAAAATAGCTAATGTGAAGTTCAACATATTTTTGTATTCAAGTACTGTTTCAAGCGGGTATAATCAAAGACAATCATCTTTGGTATAGTAGAAACTACACTACTATACTTCGTAAGCTTATCAAATCAACGGGTTTAAAATGTGTGCATAATTTTAACAGTTCAAGAATTGCAGGTAATAAAACAATAACATTTATAATAAAGAACTATAACTCGACGCTCTTCGATTTTCTTAAAAATGAAAGTGCTAATTTTTACTTTTAAAATGGAGACAAATGATCAGAGATTTATGTTATCAACTGATGTATCCAACAAAACCTTTAAACGTTTTGCAAACTTTGGAAAATAAATGTTTTTTTCTTTTACTTCCACGCAGCTCTTATCAGGTGGTAGAGAACTTTAACTATGGTTTTACCATTTACTGAACTCTGATAGGCATCCAGTAAAAGTTATTTGGTGGGTAAAGGGTGTTTTACAACATTAATTAACTAATAACTATAGATACTTATAGTTGTACGACAAAATATGGTATTTTTACATTGATTTTTAAAGCTGTGTCAGTACGAATTTAATTGGTCGCCCCGTTGGAAGACCTAGAAAAGTAAGTCTCTCCTCTTCATTAACGAAACTTAAATCACAATGTTTAATACAAAATTGTGTTTCCTTGCAAATTTTCTTAAATAAATGTTAATATAAGTACGACTAATAAAGTTAACCCCTAAAGTAATTGTTGTTAAGTGTCTGGAAATAGCGAAAGATAACAAATTGTCACGTGATTTGTGTTTACTCACAGGTTAATAGATGTTATGCGCAGGCGCAGATAGACGCTCACAGTCAGGCAACTAGCGCACTACTGACTGTGCACGAGGCATGCGCAGAATAGGCGCAGCGGCGCTCCCCCCACCTCACCACTTCAACACAAACATCGTATTTACAGAATTCGCATTCATTTATTTTTTCAAATACAGTTTGTTAAAAAAATAAAGCTTCTCAGAAGGTGGCTTGCTAAGTACATTTAAAACTAATAGCTACAATTTGTGTTCAAATTCAAAATTATAGTTCTTTATTAACATTATATGATGTACAATTACATTTCGATGCAAGTCAGGCATAATTTCTCAATAAAATACAAATCATGTTTTAAATTTTATAGATAAGACAGTTTAAAATATTTTAGTGCTAAGTACGAGTACATGTCATGAGATATGAAACATTATTTTTAAAATAACTAAATAATATAACTATAAACAAAGTGTAACCACTAAAACTTGTAGACAAAACAAAGAAAATTTAGGGTCCCTAAGGAAAATTCCTGATTAGAGGTTCCGTTAAATTCTACGTAAATTTACTCCTTAGCGGTCAGATGATTTGAAAAAATACAATTCTCCAGTGGTCTTTCAAAAGTAGTGTTTGTATGATTGTATTAATTAATAGTGCACCTACAAATAAACCTAATCTAAGAAAACATGAAAAATCCTATACGGTTTGACATTTCTTATGAGCTCACCTCCTGGACTGAAGCATACTTAGACACAGAGGCTGCCTTTTTATAAAACAAAGACAGCCGGCTCTTCGCCAGCCCGTACTATACATGAATAACCAAGTATTTACGGTATTCCCATCGAAAACTCCTTATTTGTTAGTTAAAAATAAAAATTAATTCCATTACACACGTCAAAAGTTTCTTAAAACTAAAATAATAGGCTTAAACATAAAAACGCGTGGTAGGGAGGAGTTGGATGTGTTTCCTCGTCACTCCCATCCCAACAAAATCACAAAACAACGCATTTAAAAAGCAGTTTTCAAAGATTAGCAGACACGACATTCTGTATGGCCTAGGAACAACCGACAAAATTGGGATAATATAATACAAAGATCACGTAAAGACTGTTTTCAAGCCTGCTAGTCAATTGTCTGTCAGTCGTCTTCTAATGTGTCCCCCAAATCGTGTGCCATAAACTCGTCCATACTATAGAATGCTTTTGCGATCAAAACCTTTTTGAGACGAGCTTTAAATGCCTTAGATATTGGGGCACTTTTAATAGAATTTGGCAACTTGTTCAAACGTTCATGAACTACCGTTCTGTGTCTCCCAGTTCGGTAGTTCTTCCAGCCTCTAGTTTCTTATGAATGTATATCTACCTCTTACGAGACCCCATTTATTTTTGAAAAAGGGCATGTTTCCAAAACGTTGAGACAGGGGAGTGTCAGCACTTTCAAGTTTTTGAATGCTGGTCTGCACGACTCCAGCCTCGACTTGCAGCCTTGACCAGAGTACTGCGCACAGATTAGAGATAAGAAGACACAGAGTAATTAGCGCTCACTTTCCTCCGTGTATACTGTATAAACTGTGCACTTCCTGACGAGCAGAGTTGAGGCGGGTGAAGGAAGCGATTAGTATCAACACTTTCACCGCACATGAGTGAGATTACATAGGTGATACACAACAATCAATCAGCTGACTGGTCCATTCCATTGTTCCTCAGCAGCTGCCGGTAACGACAATTAACCACCAAGTGCTGTGTCCGAGTGGAATGTGGGTCTGAGTGCGCAATACTTTCGAGTGCAGTTCCGTGGTACAGCACCTGTTGGAAGTGGTACTACAACGACCACTCTTGGAGGGTATTTCTTCTACTGTGTACCTACAGTTAGCTGTTTACACGTACAGTTTCCTGCGGCAACTGAATAGTCATGTATGTATCAGTTGTAATCATGTACTGTATGTAAGTATGTTTTCAAGAAACAGCTGTTATACTGATTTACTGTAGGTCAATGTTGAAATTCAAAACAAACTCGTTGAACCAGCTGATGTCCAAAAAGTGTCACTTTAGGACCTAGTGACAAAATATACTATTTTACTCGTACATTTCCATGTATCTTACAACTTCCCAGCTAATATGCGATGTTTGCTGCTGTCGTTAACCCTGCAGGTCGACGCTCTACCGAAATCTGCCCAGGGAGAAGCGGACAGCGGTCACGCAGCGCGAACTCTCGACCTTCCAAAGCGCAAAGCGTGCGAGCTCTTGTACAATTTGCTTTCACGATAGCGCGAGGAAGCGTATACTTACATGGAGTAATGTGTCTGGGGTATTTCAGTTCAGCGAACAGCAGAGGTGTTATGGTTGAGATGTTCTCCGCATGTTTTGCCTTATGTTACAAACTTCTGCCTGTGTCGTGAGGAAGAAAAGTAACATCAGGTTGTGGCTTAGAACGTTTGCTGTCCGTAATGGAGGTGGATACAGGGCTCGGCCTTCTATTTCGGTTTCTCTTTCGTTTTCTCAATCTCAAATAATGCATCATAGCAAATACAATATAGTTTTTCCGGTTCACACTGCGTCAAAACACCATTACAATTAGCTTGAAATATTTCGGTCTCGCCGTGGAGTACTATCTTCAGTCACTGATTGGCTGAAACTGAGATACTTGCTGTCTACTATTTAATAAGCCAATAAGTCCATATGGTCCAAACAGGCGCTATTAATTAATGAACCAATCTGGGGTACAGTCGGTCCTAGTTTGTAACACGACCTCATCATCCATCAAAAACACTCAACACATTCACCCTTCATCCCATATTCACCTTAGAATTCCCTCTAGAAGTGGTCGGTGTCTCAAATCAAAGTAGGCCTACCTCAAAGTAAAGTATCTCAAAGGGTTGCCAACCGTCCATTGGTTGGCTAAATGGAGTTGAGCAAATGTTTTAGTTTTTTTTAATGATTATGTTAAGTTCACTTTCAATAGGAATTCTTTTCAAATAGGTATGTGGAGAGCAGTCTTTTTACACCATTATGACATAATAAATAGGGATCTTCTAGGTAATACAGCCTTCACTGCAAAGAAATATACATTTAAATCATCTCTCAGTATTGACTAATAATTAAAAAACGTAAACTTTCCGAAACAAAATATCCTGTCTGAGCTTGAAGTGAATCAACGAAGGCTTCTTGGAACAGATTCAAAGTTGAACCTTTCAAAAGCTTAACACAAAAATTACTTTTGATTGACACGTTGGGAAATGTTGCTTGCGTTGAAGATGCGCGCACCATGCAGTGCCGAGGATGAGGATGACCTCTGCTCCGCGCATGCGCATGCCTGTGCTCTGCCGAGGATGTGAAAGTGAAATGCCAAGGCAAGGATGTACGCGCAGTCACGATATACAGTACCTCTCAATCCGCGCAAATCCTGCCGTGCCGGCACATGACGTTTCGGTTCACATGAAAAGCTGCAGTTTCAAAAATTAGGAGTAAAACCCTTATTTGTGCTTTATTTTCAAACTGAAATTTGTATTGGCAATAGTGCAATTTTTGGTAATGCTTACAGGCGTAACGATAAAAGACCGCAACGTGAATATAATTGTGTGACGACAAAAGTCTTCAGTTCTTCATACACTTTGGACAAGCATTTGAAAGAGGAAAGGTCTTAACTGAGAAGAACCGGGAGAAGCTTCGCGATTCTGTGAAAAATTAGGAAAATCGTAGATGCAAACTGACAATTTAAATCTAAACCCTATGTTTAGAAGAAGTATTGACTACAGAATCTAAACATATTTTATCCAATCCAAATGTTAGCTACTGTCAGAGTGCTTTTGCTTATAAATCACAAAACTACTGCTGTATATTTTACGAAATACTGCATGTTTTAGTTTTAAGATCAAAGTTTCCCACAAATTTGCATCAAAGTTTTGCTAACTTTCCGGGGAAAGGCCGCGGACTCACCTTTCCGCGGGGGGATACCACACCCTTCGAGTCTCCCGGTGGTTCACGCTCTGATCCAGGAACCAGCTCCATTCTAAATCCTAGCTACGGTAATCCCTTGACGCTCCTTGTCAAAACCTTTTAAAAGCATTTCCTTTTACAAAAGTTAAGGTGGGGGGAATTTAAAATTCACCTTGTATAAGCGTTGCATCAGTATCTATGCCCGGAGGGTAATATTGGGTGCAGAGATGACGTTGACACAGGGTCTTGGAGATGAAAGTGAAGAGGAGCTCCTGAGGGAGAGGAGGAGAGAACGCATGCGTCAGGTGAAGAGAAGATGCTGCGGTCCACGAGCAATGATCACGACTCTCACGCTGCCATCTCGGCCTCTGATCAGCTGATTTGTATTCCTGTGGACAATCGCAACCAAACATCCTCCATTGTGCATTGTTGCGCCCACCCTTAGGTTCCCACAAGTGCCACCAGACCGCGCACGCGCACTCAGACACTGTGAGAACCTCTGGACCACAAACTCGATCTGTAGTAAATAAAAGAATAATCATAGTGATCGTCAAAAATGTTGATTGGCGAAATTGTCCATTCGCTCTCACATCTATGCCCCTTTTATACGTACAATTTTTCCATTCTGCATTCTCTCTTTCTCTCTTATTCACTCAAAATTATCCCACTCTAGTCCCCAGTTGGTCAGCCAATTACAAGGTCTCCCAATTAAACGCCATAAACTCGTCTATGTTGTAAAAAGCTTGAGTGGACAACACATTTTTAGACGAGCTTTACCTGTAATCTGTCGACGAGATGAACACTTGCCTGAGAAAGTAAGCGTTCATGGACTACCGTCCTGTTTCTCAAGCTACCGAAACATATCAAGCAAAGTATTGTGATGTTTTGACGTGGTGTGAACCGGAAGAACTAGATTATAGATGATTATACCAAGATTCATTAAAACCCTATTTTCTAAGAACCCTCCCCCAAAGTTCACTTTCGGTGTGAGCACCCCCCAGTTTGCTCCCAGTGAAACCCCCCCCCAAGTTCACCCCCAGCGTATCCCCCCCAGTTCACTTCCTGTGTAAACCTCCCCCAAGTTCACTTCTGTGTAACCCCCAGAGTTCACTTTCGCTGTAACCCTCCTCAGTTCATTTCTGGTGACAGCCCACCCAAGTTCACTTCCGGTGTCCACTGTATCCCCCCGTTCCAAAACTTACCAGACCCACAGTAGCTCTAGGGGTTACGCCTCAGCAGGGTTTCAAACACTGACATTGCGAACTCCCTTTCCCTCCTCGGTGACATGTGTTGTTATGTTTATCCAGCGACTGGTTTGTTCAAACGCACGTAAAGCAGACTGCAGAGGAGAGTGTGAGTGCTGCGTCCTTGTGTCGGACCGTCATTACCCATACACTCTACAGTTACGAGTGACGACACTCTGCAGTCTCACAGACGACCTTCACTCTCGCAACATTCACACTTAACTATGGATATTAGTATCAACTGGTAATGTAGCGTGTACACGTGCACATTTTATACGCATTATGCAAAACTGCAGCCGCGTTTAGTGCAACGCTTGTCTTGTTTCAGGCTATTTATAGACTTGTTACATATGTATGTACCGCTTGAAATTATTCGTGAAGGATAAATTGGGGTTTTCCGTAATGAAACTAAATTAGGGGTGATTCTCTTTTTGCTCATGTGTTTTTGGTTACAATAAACTGAATAAATTAGGAATTGTTAAATTACATATTCCATAGTTAAAAAAACATAATCGTTCACAAAAAATTTAAGAATAAAGTGGCCCCTGTTATAGAGGTGGCCAGAGAAAGATGAATTGACATGTTTTCCATCAGAGTCCAAAACTACTGGTCCCTATACTTTCCTATAAGATTGGAAGTTATCAAGGGCTGTTTCTATGGTTTTATAAAACAATAGTTTACTCAACTAGACCACCAACTGTGTACCTAGAGCCAATGATAATACTTTGTTGAAGAAATAAATAGTTAAAAGTATTTGGCTTCATAGTTTGGTATCAGCTAAAAACTTGAGAATGCTTTTCACGATGGCCACTCCCCGTGATTTGGAAGTCACGCTGAGCAGTTGGTCCATTCTATTGGTCGTTGGGCTATTTATTAACGGCCTAATCTATGGAACGTCGGCTCTAGTTTGTAACAACACCACACCTCATCACCCATCAAAACACTCATCACACTCACCATCATTCCATATTCACCTTAAAATACCCTCTAACAATGGTCGGTGTCTCAAAGAAAAAAATGATAGAAGATACGCTAGTTTGTCAACAATTAAACGAAATGATCTTGGAAAACCCAATAACCAGTTGCTAGTTTGCTTATTGCTTTCATGGGACGATTACCTTTACCCTTAGTTATGTCAGAGCTGAGCCGGAAATGGAAGTTCACTTGTGTGAAGTGAAGTGTCTGATGTGTTGCACTGTATAGTGTCTGCCTAGTGTCTTCATCTTCACTTGATGAGACCAGAGATGATGAGAGTTCAGATCTTGGTTGAGGATGTTTCCGAGTCAAATTGCGGAAGTGATCAGTGAGATACGACTCACACCTTTAACTATTGCTACATACAATGATCGTCCTTTTGAAACCTAATATCGTACTTTTAAGGACCTAATACTATATCTAAGTACAATATTTGGGGGTGGCCAAAGCTCAGTGGTATAGTGCGTGCTTTGCCCCAAATCAACCCGGGTTCGATTCCCGGGCGCAGTGATCACTTTTCACGATGGCCACTTAAAAATCCAATCTAACAGTGGTTGGTGTATCAAAGCAAAAACACAAAAAGCGTCCAAAGCTCATTATCAGCTACAAGGCACTGGGGCCAGGTGAAGCCATATTCCCTAATCGAAATTCAGCATTCCTTCGTAGTTGCTCTGGATAGATCTGTAGTCTACAGTTTGACTCTAGGAATCAAGAATCAATAATCAAGACTTATACTCGTTGGTTCGTACGACGCTGGTCCGTTAATGGAAATTCATTATTGACTATTACTATTAGCTTTAGCCTTTGTTTTATTATATTTAATTAAATGACGTCGGTGTAACTTTTCTGTTAGTTTCTTGGAGAAGTTATCGAAAAAGCAGGACTTGACGAGTTTAAAAGCGAATTTCTAGAACCTTTATGTTGGGATATTATGGAAATTATGAAGATTCACTCTTATTAGCTTGTTAGTTAACTGCACGCCATATATTGTAAACAATTATAACTAACACGGTTTCTCGTTTAGCAGGAAACGTAGCTTTTTGTACAATCTTAAACGTAAAAAAGGTAAAGTTTATCTTGTTTAACGAGGCGGAGTTAGGACTACAAAGTCATATCTATTACTCAACCTCGACCTTTACCTAGCGTTACCTTAGTCACTTTACGAATGTAAGCGGTGACTGCGGGGATCGAACCCGCCCCAGCGGAAATGAGCTCTGGAGCTGCGCACGTTTCCTTAATCCACCACGGGTCCGCTGATTCTACCTAATTTGTTTAAATGATCATAGGATAGGTAACAATGCGCCACTCACCGTGAATTGCGCAGACGCAACAATAACAGCTGAAGAGACAATAGTCGACGAAACCAAGCATGCGCTGTCGCAATAGGTTGTGTGAACAAAGACAGAAATTGATAACTCCTGCTCATGAAACACGAGGAAGACATTCTTGAACGATCGCGTAAAGAACTAACGTTGTGTCAATATTGACAAAAGCCAGTAAAAACAGTGGTATAATAGAGTAAGTTGCTCTCTAGGCAATACATTAGAGGAGGAATGCGGCCTTGTGAATAGATAGGTTCAGTAGGGCTGTGCGGCTCAGCATCTCATGCTGTTCGCCTTGCTGCGGCCTGCGACCTCGCTCCTCTGCGACCTGCTGATACATGCGGTGCCGCATACAACGCAAGGTCGGTCGTCAGGTGTATCGGCACTTCAGTCGACTTCATTACTGTACTTGGCTCTCAAGGGAAACCGCGTCCAGGCATTCTTACTGTAAACGATAAACATGGCTTTGTGTCGGCAACCTAGAGTACAGAAGGTAACCTCTTTTCTGGGAATACTTTTGTATTTATTATCGATTTTTTTTGAAAAGGAGATATTCATGCAGTCCGCACGGTGAGACCCGGACCCGGACCATGAAATGAGCAGCGATCTTGACCTTCACAACACGTTTTGAGCACTTTTTCAACACTTTATATACATACAAGTATGTATATTTGTGTGTACTCTCTACAGGTAGAATTTTTTGTCCGATCTTCATGAAATTCGGTAAAAATGTTCCTTTTATAAATATCTCGGTCAAGTTTGGACCAGAAACATCAGGCCATCGCAAATCCCCTTTTTTAAGGTTGGGTGTTTGCAAAAAAGAGGTTCAGTGCTTTAAAAGCAGTAAATTTCACATTGTTACCTGAGAGTCATCCTATTGAAATAATTAAAAATATCTAACATATCGAAATACACTAAATATCTAATACTTCAAGCAAAATTTACCTCATTTTTCCTAAATTTACCTCACAAAACCCCAACGATAACATGGGGTCAAATTAACTTAGGTAAGTTCGAAATTCATAAGAGAAAATGTTTACATTCGCTTTATATCAATCACTTCTAGATTCCATTTCACTATTGAACTATTAGCTAAGAAACCTGTCTGAGAATTGTGTCAAGTGGCGAGCGCTATGAAGCCTATTCCAGATGTTTGCCTTTCTCGGGCATCAATCTGAGGAGTGAAGAGTGAAGAGAGGAGATCTCTGCACTCTCATTGGCTGAGGAGTTGTGTCATCAGCTGTGTTTGTGTGACAACTCGCAATGTAGTCTACTGTAGAGACAACATGGGGAGAATCGTGCAAGCCAACTTTCAAAGAACTAAAACTGTTGACACTACCCTGCCTCTGTGTCCTTGAAACATGTACATAAAGATTCAAGGGTGACCCGCAAGAGGTAGAGACATACACTCTTACGTAACGAGAGGCAGGGATGATTACCGAACTGGGAGACACAGAACGGTTACTCATGAACGTTTGCCTTGAAGGGCAGGAGTTCTTTTAGTCAACAGACTTCCAAATCCGATTAAAGGTGTCAAAGTCATTTAAATCTTGTCTCAAAACAATACTACCTCAGGAAGCATTTTACAGCACATTTATTTAATTTTTGGAATTATGTCACGGTTTTAAAAACGAGAAAGTGGTAGTTCGGTTCAGCGGAGCCACTAAAACTACTAATCCACTTAAAAACAAAGTTTATTTCTTAACAATCCGTTGTAAAGTGTAGGTGTCCCAAGAAAATGCATCTTTTAACATTGTTCTTACAGAGCTCAAGGTCAACGGCCACTACTGCGCACTCTAAAGTCTCTACGTAAGAAAAACATACATTAATAGAACCAGAAGTGTCCATACAGCAGAGAGAACTCAAAGGACGCCTCACGAAAGAGAGAGCCGATAGCAAAGAGATATTCAAACGTGCCACTTCTGCACAACAAGTGAAGTGGCACATGTAACAATAATTTCATCAACTCCAGCAGATGAGTGATGTGAGAGAGGAATATTTCCATTATGCGAGGAGGGGAAATAAGCGAGGCAAATGGAAGCGGAAAAGCGAGAATGCGTGGAAAATGGCGAGGAATGTGCGCCGGCATGTCCGTGGAGTCGGGCGACATGTCGGCATGGCCATGGGTGACCACGTGACCTGTGCGTACTTTCCCTGTCAGCGTGGGTTTCTCCCCTTGCACTGCTGGGAGCGACGCTCATTTCATTAGATAGTCGAAATTGAATTTTCTCGAGTTAGCTTTTATCTGCCTGTATTCTGATAATTATATACTGTAACCAAGCAGATACGATCTTTTTAACAAAATCATTCCGGTAAAGTGTTCGATACAACTTTCTAAATAAATAATATTGCCGGTCCTAATTTAAGTAAAAAGCTTACAAAAGTGTCTGTGACCTTTATTTTAGTATGTTTTACAATAACATCAAATTAAGGCATCAAACCCCCAATAATTCTGCAACAATACAGTCTATTAAATAGATATTGAAGCGAACAAAATAGTGATGCAAACTTAAAAATATATATTGCGCGTAAAGAATTACTCGCCCTTCGGATTTGTTGAGGGGCTGCGCCCCTCTCCCTACTCGGCCTGCGGCCTCATATTTTGGGAGAAGAAGTTTCGCTACGCTTATGATTAAAACGAGATTTCTTCAACCACTGGTTTTATAGAACAAATAATTTTGGAAGATGTAGCTGTAATTCCCAGAGTGAAAATATTTAAAAATTGATTAAAATTCAAACTTAAGGTGCTAAATAACCACACTTTCTTTAATATAGAGTGAGTGACTTTCTGTACGTTTTTCCCAAATTAAAACATTTTTTTATACGCACACATACATTTTATATATAGGGGTGGCTGTTAAATACCGTATCTAAGAGCCCAAACACAGCGAAAAGTTGAATTTTCTCCCAAGGGCAGATTTTTAGACGCCATTTTCTTTGGCCGCCAACTTGTCAGAGCCTTAACAAGTATGTTTTCAGTTTTTCCCAGAAGGTTTCAAAAATCAAGAGCTTGAAAATTGGGCTGCGTTAAAAGAAACAACCCTGTATATCCAACGTGTGGCTTACAGAGCAAATAACGCTTCTCATGATTGAGGCTAAACTGTGATTACTAGTGGCAAGAGTTGAGGTTGAGGTTGAGAAACGCCTCGGAATGAGGTTTGGAGATCATTCGTACATTTGAGGGCCAAACACTAATGTTAATGCTGTGGCCATGTTTAATAGTACACGCAGTGGTAAAGTGACCGAATATGGCAACTGATCTAGTGATTTCGACCTTAGGCTTTTTAAAGCAATATAGTCGTGTTGCTGTTTAGAAAGGCTTTTAAAACGTGGTTGAAAAATAACAACACATTTCTCAAATACTCATTTACAATTCAACTGAGTCGGGTGTTCCGGGGAACTGTGCATTTATTGTGCGTAGATACAAATTCAGTTTCATTTTCTTTTTCATGACGATCGCATTAAACGCGTTATGGATAAAACCAACATTCTAAATATGAAAAAATGAAAACCACTCAGAACGAGTGAAATTTCGCTGTTTTGGGTGTTGAAACCCTCTCATTTTAAGGGTGGCTCGATTTTCACTCTTTTGGAGTGGTTTTCACTCTTTCATATTTAGAGTGAACACAGGTTTATTTAAGCAAAAATAGCATGGTTTTACCATTTAGTATAGCCACGGATATTTTCACAAAGTGACAACATTAAAAATGACATTAATGACAACTTTTTTAGGGATATGAAACGACCAATTCAGGCCCTCTAACACCCTCAGGGCCATTGTGAACTCCACAATCATTATATTTGCAAATTGATTCGTCAGTTGTCGCACTGGATTTTAGTTGGTTTTCTAAGATAAATTATAATTCGTTAAATGAAGTGCTTGTTTAAAAATACACGTACATTTGACATTAAAATACCTTTTCCTTTCTTCTTAGGAAGCCCTGACCTCCGTTGCCTCCTCTGACGAGTCGCCACTGCCACCTCTAACCCGTGTAAACGGGATTATACATGGACTCTTTACTCGAATAAAATCACAGTACACTTAAAGATTAGTTTGAAACACATAACCTCTTTAAGAAAAGAAATAGGATCCATTTCTTCGGTAAAAGGAAAATACTATTAAAGGTTGAACGAATTCTAATCATAATCTAAATGATCATCTTACGCGATCTCGAAATATTTATTTCTTAAAGAAGTCAAATCAGAAGTCTTTTACGCTTACGAAACTTCCAAAAATCTTAGATCTTGCGTGCTGCCACCTAACCTTCGCGTGAAAGCGTGCGCTGCCAAAGGGGTTCTGAATTCCACGAGTTGCCGGAGGCGTTGTTGTGAAATTTCTCCCAATTCAATTTCAATCAGCGGCTGTGATTGTTTGGAGCTTATGATGCAACGATCAATCCGAGCAGTTGATACCCACCACAGTAACAGCTGAGGAGAGACGAGGTGGCCATCTTTGTATCTCGTGATAAGCTACGTGTTTATGACCATTAGTGCTTGATAGTAATTAACAACTTTACAGACCTATTTACCGAAGTTGCACGTGTTTGGTTTATTCAAGTTTAACTAAATCACTATTTCAGATGCCGACCACTCTCATGAGGGTATTTTAAGGCAAATATGTGGTGAAGGATGAGTGTGATGAGTGGTAGTAATGAGTTATGAGGTGTAGTCTTGTTACAAACTAAGGCCGACTCTTCCTTAGAATGGGTCATTAATTAATAGCCCAATGACCAATAGAAATAGAAGGACCACTGTGACTTCCGAACCACGCAGGTGATGGTTTGATATGTCTAAACGATGGTTGGAGTTGATGCGGGTATCATCAGATGATCACTGAGACAATCTGAGCCGCTTTAGACCTATATCATCCTCAAAACCTGACCTCTATGAAGCTGGATTACAGGACCACGCCACGAATCCCGGTAATTTTTTAATAATTAAAAATTAAATAAAATTACAGTAACAAACAGTTTTGAATCGCTTCATGAGAGTGGTCGGCATCTCAAATAGTGATATATTATAGTGATAGTGACATTTAAAAATACATTTGAAAACCCAGTTTTCACACTATTAATCTTGCATACAGCAGTGCACACCAAAATTGTTGTCCATATTTACAAATGGAAACAACAATAGTCGATTAAACATACAGCACGACCAGTGCCGACCTATTCAATCAGACCACATTGCCGCATTCAATGCTCCAATAAGGACAGATAGGAGAGCAGGAGCAGGTCGTTGAGTTGTGGTTATGAAATCAGTTGAACCAGCACGTGCTTTGTGCAATCAGCTGTTCAGTTAGTTCAGTTTAGTATGCAGTCCTGGTGCGTCCTGGTCATACTTCACGTAACAGCTGTAATGTAACAACACACCTGCTTTGTAATTGTACAGGACCATACAGTCGTGTCTGTTCCTTTTAGGTGATGATATGTCGGCAACCGATTGAAACCTATATTCATTCATTCATTTAGTCAACCATTCATTAAACATGGTAAACTTACTCGTCTACCATAGCACGTCAGCCGCAAGGGACCCTTTCATTCTTTCAAATTCAAAGTCGTTTAATAGGCGAAAATAACAAACACACATTTGCATTAGCCAAGTTTAAAAAGCAATTATTTTTGTACTCAAGAGTTACCTTATTTAATACAGAATTAATCAGTAAAATCTACATATGTACAGTACGAGACTCGCCAGTAAATTCACGGACGCTGTAGTAGGCGTTATTAGCTAACAGTGATTTCAAATTTACCCTGAATTTTCTGTGATCAAATCCACTCAACCTTTGGGTGGACCAGATGCTTCCACGTGTCCAAAGAGGCGACTCAAATCACACTGTTAAATTTTCAGTATTCTCTCAAGAAATCTCTTTCCATTAATTGATATGAATCTTGAACCTCTTGTGAACGTGTTTCACAAGACTAACGCATCATTGGAGAGTGTGACTGCAGCGGATGGACCTGCCCACGAGGCCTCCCATGGTGAGTGCATCCCCCGGCCTGCAGCCACACCTCGCATTGTCTCCTCACACACATGAGGTAACCGACACCACTGAGAGACATCTTGAGACATATCGGCCAAGGTGAGGAGTCTACTCGTGCGGGATATTGATCATCCACAGCCTCACCCCGGGCATCAGTTAGTTACTTCAGAACAGGTTTCAAAGTTTGATGGTGGGAATTATTTTGGTTTGATTTATTTGAGTTGACTTCTAGTGTGTTTCATTGTGGTTTGTTTATCTCCATCCCCGTTTAAAGTATAAAAGAATATGAGCCAAAGTTTTTAATATCTAATTTCCTTTGGAAAAATGAGATATTCATGCCGTCCGCATGGTAAGATCCAGGCTCAGGACCATGAAATGAGCACTGAAACGTTTTGAGAAGTTTTTCAAAACTGTATATACTCATGTGTCATCTCTACAGGTCACATTATTTGTCCGATGTTCACCAAATTTGGTACATAAGTTCCTTTTGTAAATATCTCGGTCGGGTTCGTTAACCAGCAAAATCGAACCCTTTTTGGAAGGAGACTTTTGTACCAAAAAAGGTTTTAATTATCTTAAAACAGTAAATTGTGTCCGATTTCTGTGCAAAGGAATGGACAACAACAGGCCTTCTTCCTACTTTCTTCGCAGGTCCGCACAAAAAGTAAGGTTATATGATGGAGGCTTTGCCTTTGGAAGACCTCTTCCAATACAAGTTGTTTAATATTGGTGTTTTGATATTGCAAATGATTTTCCTTTAAATTAAGAGTTCTTTTACTTATTCATGTGCTTGGTTTAAGTTAACCGTTTGTTGAATATCTGACAACGTAGTTGTGTACTGCAAGGTTGACATTACATTGTCGACGGAGGACTTGGTAGATTTCACTTCGCAAAGACGTTTGCCTACTGGAATGGCAATGGGATCGCATTGAGTACAGTATGAATTGAAGCCAATCATGAAAGTGATGTGAGAGTTGGTACTATTTGGCAGAAAGCTCAAATCCTGGCCCAGCGACCGCGTGGCTTACTGCCCTATATTCCTACGTCAATACCTTTTTAGTATTTTTTTTATACATTTACTTACACATAGATTTCTTTTGCTTTTGAAAAAGTGTAAAGTTCTATGTTTTTGTTTGAATGTATCTTTCGTCTTTAGAGTATAACTCGCCCTTCGGGCTCGCTGGGGGCTGCACCCCCCAGACCCCAATCGGCTTGCGGCCTCGTATTTTGGGGCATTCGCTACGTTTATTGTTAAGACAAATTAGCTCACCGACTGGTTTTAATAGACACATAACTTTAGAAGATGTAGCTGTAATAACCAGAGCAAAAATATTAGAAAATTGATTAAAGATCAAACATTAGGTGCTAGGCTAAATAACCACACCTTCTATAATATAAAGTGACTTTCTGTAGGTTTTTACAAACATCTTTGTACACACATATACGTTTTATGTGTCTAAGTGGTTGATAAGTACCATAACTAAGAGCCCAAACACAGTGAAAAGTTTAATTTTAACTTTAAACTGATCTAGCAGCGAAACCGTCAGAAAAAGTGGGAAAAGTGTTAAATACAAAAGCTGTTGAAAATGTATTTCTACACTAACGATTTTCTGTTAGATTGAAGTTCAGAGCAACAGTTTTTCCGCTATGATGCAATATATCGGCCAAGTACAAGGTCAGATTTCAGACGCCCTCTTTTTTGGCCGCCAACTTGTCAGAGCCAAAAGAATGGCTGCAAAAAGAGTATACGGTTGAGGGGTAGCATGCCGGGAAGTGCCTAAACATTTACTCGTTCAGTCACCAGTCACCTGTACAACCAGCTTTATAGTATATTAATATATTTAGAGTATATTTTCTAAATAGCACATTTTCTTCATTCATAGATCATTTTCTATGATCTCTCTGAGCTAGGTTTCTTCTTCCCTTAATGGTCAGTGCCACAAACGGCAGTAAAGGTAGTCACATATATATTGACCTAAGGTTTGTTCTAACCTAAAATGCCCATATTCACGTTTACCAATGTGGCACACGGAGATAATTGCGCCGGGGTTTGCAAACTGTTGCGGTAAACGGTGCAAATCACGTGATGTTGCAAGGATCTGATACCAGCGGTGTCCCGCCCTAGTAGACAGGTGCATGGACTGGACTCTGGACATGGTGTAAGAATATCGGTAGGCTATCTACATGCAGTCAACACACAACATGGCTGCAGGTTACCAAATCAATACCTGCGTAAGTTGCAAAACAGGCACTCGTTTACCTACTGTGTGTGTTATTTTATTAACTCCCTCTATTCAATTGACTTACTGACTGCCGCGAAACTGCCCCATTGGATGGCTCGGAGAAGTGGATCAGACCGACTGACCGTAACAGAGAGCACAACAAATACGGCTATTTCGTAGCTTTTACATATGAATACACATATAAAAACAAATTTTTCTTTTGATTTAAAGATGTGCTAAATGTATTACTTTACTCTTTTTAAAGGCTTTTCTGCTAAAACGTGGGCATTATTGGCTGACAGCGATTTCAGGTTTACCCTGAATTTTCTGTGATCCTGCTCGTTCTTCCCCTAATCCCCGGCCACAGCTCAGTGGTAGAGACGTGCGTGCTTCGCACCAAATCAGCCCGGGCTCGACTTCCGGGCGCAGTGATGACTTTTCACGATGGCCACTCCCCGTAGTTCGGAAGTCACGTTAAGCCGTTGGTCCATTCCAGTGGTCGTTGGGCTATTAATTAATGACCCAATCCAGGGAACAGTCGGTCCTAGTTTGTAACAAGACTACACCTCATTATCCATCAAAAACACTCGTCACACTCACCCTTCACCCCATAATCATCTTAAAATACCCTCTAGAAGTGGTCAGTGTCTCTAATTTAAAGTATCTCATCAACAATTTTGTAACACCGCCAATATTTAGTTGAAGAGGTTCACTCATCAGAGGAATTTAGCCAGACAAATCCACCGTTACAAAGTAAAGTGTGTATATTTCATGATTATAGACCACAACACCAACAATGTCTACCGGTACACCTCCAAACCAATCAACCAGGTCCTTGAACGCACGCAGTTACACAACCAACAAACCGTAATAACCGCTAACAATACTCCTTCTCAGATCAACACTTGCATACAAAGGAATTGTCTTCAGTGTCGAGTACTACAGTATTGTGATTGCATGTGGTAATTATGAAGGAATGGGATTGGCAGGTACTCTGGTGAGATCAGCTGGTAGGGGACAGGGGTCACCTCGCGACCTTGGCCTCTTGGGCGCGGTCAGCCTTGGCGTTCCTACTGGCAACTGTCAGCTCTCAGGAACTTACTGGCCTGGAGAGAGTGGTGTGTGGTGCAGCACTCTACACTCTACAGGTCGACACGCCGAATTGCGCTCTCCAGGAGGTTCCTCCTCACTTTCCTCAACTCTTACACACAGAGTAGAGGCGTTGATGTTTCTCTGTTTGTTGATAACAGTTAGAATTCTTTGCTGAAGACGGGATCAGATTCCAGATCCCGAAACGTCGTGTTCTTCTTGTAAAATAAAAAATATGGTACACGTCCGTAAAATTCACTCCTGGACAAAATGAACGCATCGGGTTGTTTTTTATCGTAATTTTAACCATACGTCTTTTATTTCAAAATTGGAATTTTTGGGCTGTATGGAATTAAATAATTAATTAAACTAAATCGCAACATATACATATACAATATATACTGTTATACTATGAGAAAATGGATGGGGTATTCAAGTACCTGTTTAAGAAAATAATGAAAGGTCCTGACGAAGAACGTGTTGCCTTGATAGGTGAAACTGATACAAGTCAAAATGTATGCAACCAAACGCCTGCGATGCTTGGAGGGTGATAGAGTTTGAAAAGGAAATATTATAGCTAAAATAGTATGGTACTTGGGGAAGCGAGTGCAGAACCCGAGAGGCCGGAGGCCGAAGCAGAACCGTAAGCGAAGCGAACGGAACTGATGCCGCAGGCCAAAACAGAGATCTGGAGGCGAAGCCCCTAGCTAGCCGAAGGCTAGTCTTCGTTTTAATTAACTGTTTGAAATTTTACTAATTTTGTCCAGGAGTGTATTTTAATCTCAGAACAGCTAGAATTTGACATACGTATTTTGTTTTTCACATAGAACACATAGGGAATAGAAGTATCCATAAATGTCGCTATACAGAAAAAAACCTACAGGAGTTTTGAATTTGCCAATAAATTCTGAGGGAATTGGCAAGTATATAACCAGGCCGACACGTAGCTAAGCACTAAAGCGCCGTTGACATGGGTGAATCGAATTTCCTTTGCGATTTGTTACTCTAATTCGCTGCACACAGCTTCGGTTCGGCCTCAGATTTACGTTTTTTATTGGAGGTTATATACTCATATTATAAAAGGAAAACAAATTTTAAATTTTAATAAAATCGGACTACTAATTCCGTTGTTATAGTTAAAAATAACTTTTTTACCATCATTTTGAAACAACTTGACGAATTTTTGTAACTTTTGGTACATTGATGTGTACCAACTAAATACATATTTGTTTTAATTTTCATCAAAATCTGAAATTTGCCGTTATTAGATCTTGTTATCACATTCTCTTGTAATTTTCTTTAAACTATTGCAACTTTTAGGTATTGTAATTGTAAAATGGATTTTCCGTCAATAAAGAAAATTGAAGTATGTAAACAACAGTGATAACTGTAATAGGCTGTGCCCCTTCAACTAGTTCAACAGTAAAATTAAGCTTCAAAGTCCTTCATTTGCAGAGCGTAAATTGAAGGCGTTTCTTTCTTAAAACATGGCCACCTGTTAGCGTTAAATTGAATTGGCCAACATGTCTTAAAAGCCCAAAACTCAATTAACCGTGCGTTTATATAAAGACTACACAAACTGCAATAAACAGAGGCGTAACAACAGGCGGGGGATGAGGGGTATAAACCCCCCCTGAGGCTCTTCTGGCTGACCTTTTATTGTAAGTGCTATCGGAAAAAACAAGAACTGGTTCTCTTTAGATATATTTCATTGGTGGACCCATGGCGGATTGGTATTGCACGCGACTCCAGAGCTCATCACTCTGGTGGCGCGGGTTCGATCCCCGCAGTCACCGCTTGCAATTTGTAATGTGACTATACGGTGACGCTAGATAAGGGTCAAGGTTGAGTGGTAGAGGACTTTTTTTGTCCTATTTTTGTCTCGTTCAACAAGACCAACTTTTACTTTAAGCACTAAAAATGTTATTTTTGTTGGATAATTGAAAACCAACAATTTTAACTTTAACTTGAAGGACTACAAAATGTTTCACTGAAGCTTTGAACTTTCTAACTTGCAAGTCTTTCGACCCCCTAAATTTCCAAAATTTATTGTCCCTAGATTATTGACGGGGAACTGTCAACACCCCCACCTCCCCTGTGGTGAGAGCCTTGAGTACTAATGACTCACCATTCATCTTGTATTCACCTTAAAATACCCTCTAGGAGTGATCGGTATGTGAAAGTATCAAAGTACGGTAAACAGGTAAAAAAAAAAACAGTTTACTTAAAAATACTCCTATTTTTATTATTTAGATATCACAATTTGCTTTTAAATAAAATAAATAGTTAATACTTTGTTAGATTGACAACAGCAGTTAAGAATGTCGTAGCGGTGTTTGTGGTTTTGGTGTGTCGGAGGCACTTGATGACATCAGTGGACGAATGGCACTTAGCGTCGAGATGTTGACAAGTGCCGAAGGCTTGGTGCGGGACGGAGAGAATGTGCAGCTAGCCTCAATGAGTCATCATGTTGTATTTGAGTCTAAAACAGAAACACCATCTTTAAATAATGCAGATTCAGTTACTTAACTTTGATTCTACAGAATGACATTTTTTATTGTTTCTATAGGAACAGGACGTGAGTAATCATTAAGCTATGGTTTCCTAGAAAAAGTTCACCGCTATATTACGGCCATAAACATAGCGTAGCGGTGACGGTGGACGCAACACAATATTCAAACAGATGTAGACAAAAACAACTTTTGACATGTTGTTTATTTTAGTTGTCAAATCTGATTTACGTATATAGTAATGGATAAGCTAGACTTTTGTTCACAAAACCATAAGTGTCACCTGGCGAGAAAACCCTTAACTAGTTTTCACCGCTATTCTACCTCCATCGTTTCTAGGAAACCACTCTCATCTGATAACATTGAAAACAGAACTCACCGTCATATTACGGCCGTAATGTAGCGGTCACCGCTTTCTAGGAAACCATAGCTCTAGACTTACACCAAAGATTATGTTACAATAGTTAGATGGTGCATAGATAACAAATGGCTAAGGCAGGAAAATGAACATAGTTGCAGCACCCTGAGCACAGATAGCACCAGAGAATTCTTTTAAACGTTTTAAGTAGAGCCACTGACGCAAGTGGAAGTTCATTTAAGCGCAATTTGGTTACATTTAAGTCATCAACATCGGAGAAACTCGAGCATGTGGAGCCGAGGGAGAAAAAGGCAGCATGAGATGGCAGTATTATCTGTGCTTGAGCTGCCGCAACTAGTATGTTGATTTTCCTGCCACAGCCATCTATGCGTCAATGCGCCATCTACCTATTGTAACATAATCTTTGCTCACACTGATCCAGATTTTAAAATATCCATACCACCATTGAGCCACATTGGTGAAAGTGTACAGTATTATATAATTTTTTTAAATTCACAGAGTGCTTCAACCTAGAATATTTTAAAGTTTAAAGAATTTGAAGGAAAAGCTGTTTAAATTAATTTGGTTACCTTAAAAGGTTGAAGACTCTAATATATATTTTGAAACTTGAAAAGCTGATGTTTTAAATTCGCTACCAGATTTCAATCTACCATTTGGAAAACCCATACAAAATATTATCAAATATGTAATTACAAAATAAACCTTAAAACAGTGGACAATTTACTGTCATAAATTTATTATTATTATGAACAACTAATGCCTAAAATAAAAAGTAACTGGTACACTGTACACAAAAGCGTAATAATCAATTTAAATAGCCTATTCTAATGGGTTTTTTTCTAATGGTTGTATGATGTCCTGAAGAGTGAAGATGGATGATTAGTATGGTACATACTTACAGTTGCACAAAGAACACACACACAGACACTCAACCATGAATAATGACATGAGATGTGGAGGATTATCTAAAACAAAAGCTTGTTAGTGTGTTATATTGTGGCATTGTGGATGAACACTTATGTTTAATTATATTAATTTCGTCGTTATAAATAATTTGTAAACATACTTTTAAATTTAAGTTCTTCTTGCAGTGCAAACGGCTAACAATTATTCAGCTAATAATTTAGGATTGGCTATATAATTTTTTGCTTTTAAAGGATTGACCAGCTTAACTGGCATAGGTCTATGACTTTCACTAACTTTAAAGAGGTATAATAATGAAGACAATTCAATCTATACTAACAGCAGTTAATATAGATCAGAATTTGATTTGTTACAAATGTAAATCAAAATAAAAAGTCATAATCTTGTTTAAAGTAAAAAGTATGTTCTCATTTTTATAATAAAAGTAACAAAACTGTCGTTACATTAATTAATATATGGTGTTTTCTTCAGTAAGCTTAAACATTGTCACACATTAAAGTTTCACAAAAAATTTACTGCAGTAATTGTTAAACTAATGAGATGTTCCCTTTATGAAAACGGAATAGAAGTTAATTTTAACGGATCAATCAAAGATACAAATTTGTGTATCATAATTTTTAAAAATTAGCAGTGTTATTTATTTGCCATTACAACACAACAGTTTTATTGGTGGAAAACAAACGTATGTTAAACAATTTTTACTATAAACAATATGAAACATACTAACACCAACTATAGCTCATTCATGCAGTCTAAATAAGAAAGCACACCTAATCCCAAAGCTATGTTACAAAAGCACAAATACAAATACAAGAGATGAATCGTGATGGAGGATTTGTACATCAGTAGGTATACTCACTGTCATTTTCTAAAACTGTGAGATCTCGTCCGTATCTGTCCAGGAGTTGCAAGCAGACTCCGTTGGTCCAGCCAAACCCGGTCTGAGCGTCGTACTCGCCTCACGCGCCGGTCTGACCCAGCAGCGTCACATCGTACTGGAAGCACACACATCATTCATACAGTTGTTTTACCAAAAGTCAAATATCAGGGTGCAAAAAAGTCTTTTTAATGGTCGAAAAATGAGTTTACTCGCTTTTAAAATTTTTACAGGGGTATTTTAGGGAGTGGCTGTAGCTCTGTGGTGTAATGTGTGCTTCGCACCAAATCGGCCCCAGGTTTGATTCCCCGCTGCAATGACAACTTTTTCACGATAAGCTGTTGGTCCATTCCATTGGTTGTTGGGAATTATTAATGACCTAATCTGGGGAACAGTCTGCCCTAATTTGTAATAGGGCTACACCTCATCATCCATCAAAACACTTACCCCACAAAATTATTTGGGAGGGAAGGGCGAAGACTCTGTCTACTGACAACACTAAGGGAGTAAAAAAGATAGTGGGAACTCTGAGAAAGTCAATACTAAGGGACTCTGTTCACAAGCGTAGAGGTATTTTCTCTGTTTTTCTTCCTCCATGTTTAACAGGGTGGATAACAGGTCGAGAGATGTAGGAGCGAGCAATCAGTGTCTACGATACGAATATATCAAACAATGCCTCCCAAACCCCAAGTACAGCAAGATAACCATGCAAACAGGGCTTTTCTTCACTAATAATCGGTTGTTTGACTACATTGCCCCAGGATTTTACTCATATTATTAATTAAAGAATCGATCTGAACTTGCTTATCACACAGAAACAAAAGGCTTGAACATTTTTGAGATTTACCTTTTCAAACATCTTGTGGAAGACTGCATAGCCCTTGTAGTTGGAGTGGATCCAGCGCTCAGCGTACTGTCGTGCCTTGTGTTGTGCGGCTGGCGTGTGCAGCTGATCCAGTCCTTCGATGAGGATCGCTTGCAGCGGCGGCCAACCGTTCGGGAAGTCCCACTGCTCTCCAGAAGCATTTAATGATGTCGGGATCCCGCCTGCGATAAATTAATTGCATGAACATTCTGCTGGTGTAATATCCTTCTTTAAACCTGGTTTTTAACTGGGGGTAAGAAAGTTTGGAGAAATAATACGGGAGATATTAATGACAGGTTAAATTAAAAAAGTATCTGTAAATTAAGTACTCTACCATGGATTGAACACTGCACTAGAAACTATTGAATAGTTCAGGATCAAGGTATGAGTAATTTGGATATAGTCCCGATTGTTAAAACCGTTTGAAACCATGATGACCAAAGAGGCTCATCATCTGTTTACGGATTTAACATTAAAATACTCTTTCTATCTCAAGGTATTTTAAAACACAGAATACAAGAGGGAGTGTGGTTTCTAAAGGTCAATCATACAATGGACTCTTACCGATATAATCATCAATTTGACTTTCTTGGATGTACTTGAGCACTTTACGGGAGATCTCGGATTTGCTCTGCAGATAACTGTTGGTCCACAGAGGCGAGAAGTTGCTCATGTAGAAGTAGTCTCTGGACTTGAGGTTCTTCAGGTCATAGTCCAGCCAGATGCCTTTGTCTTCCCTCCAGAGAATCTAAATCAAAACATATACGAGGGTCATCCAGAAAGTAAAGAACGTTTTGGCATGGTCAAATAAAAAAAAGAGATATCAACACAAAACTGTATTTACAAATGAACCTTCCTCTACCTTTCTACATATTCGCAATGGATTTCAAGACACTTGTTGTATTGTGGGACCAGTTTTCCATACCCATGTTGTACTAATTTGCCGCCAAAGATTTGAGCCAGGTTTTTTTTTGTACAGTTTACGCTAGTGGCATTTTGATTTTGAGACTTAACCTAAGATTTTTTGTGGGCATTTTTTTGGGAAAGCGGTCCAAACCCATGTTTCATGGTTTCACACTTTCTTGGAATTTCTCATTGTTAGCAAACTGTTTACTACCCATAAAATCCTTAAGTCTTGGGAATAAGTGATCATCATTTGACATTAAATCAGGGCTGTAAGGTGGATGGAAAAAATCCCAACGTAGACGTTGAAGTTCCTGACGTGTTCTTGCAGATGCATGAGGCCGAACATTGTCAAGGATCAGCAACAATTTTTCTGAAAGCATTCCCCGTCTCTTGTTTTGGATGGTCTTCTGACTTAATTGTTTCCTCTCACAGAACACTCTTTATTTGTCTATAAATTTCAATACCTAGGTGTAACATTTTGAGCGTTCAGAAAGCGAACGACACTTCGCACTTCACATTAAGCGGGATTTACAATTGTCGATGTCATTATTAATCACTGTGGAAACGAGGCGCGTAATCACACAGCAACAAACCTACACTCAAACTGAAGAGGAAGGATGGAGCTAGCAGCTGCACGCACTCTCGTAGTTGTGAGGGTATGCGCGGCGCTTGATGCTCAATCGTTCCTTACTTTCTGGATGGCCCTCGTACTTAATAAAAAACTACCTTCTCACTGCAGCGCAGAGGTTTTCAAAATAGTTTATTTTGATGTTAAGCATCCTCACACATTTTAGGGTAGTTTTGGGGAAATAGCAAGGACACAAAGATAACTGATTTTGAATGATTCTTCAAGAATCAGCTATAAAAATAATTTCCAAACTAAAATTATCTCTACTTGTAATATTCCTGCCAGTAAATTAATAGCCCTATTGACTTACAAAAATAATTTTGGCATCCATTTTTTTATTATATCATCATTATGAGTTTGCCAATTTATAGGTGCAAGAATGCTCTTTAATACGAATATGTTATAACATGTCCACAAATAGTGTGTGTTTTAAAATTTTAAAAACTTTGAAACGTTGTCGGTGATTCAGTATTTTGCAAACTTAGCAGGTTTAACAGTGAATTTGTGTTTGTTTTTTGTTATGGTCACTGGCGGCGGAATGTCACGCAATGGCGCAGAAAACTTTGTGCCTTAGTTTTATAATACCTCCGATCTTCATTGTGAATTCACCAATTTATAAATGAAAGAATGCTTTTTAACACGAATATAATATAATCTGTCCACAAATAATGTGCGTTGTAGAATTTTTGAACGGAACTTAATTTAAAAACCGCTCTCGTGTATGGATTGTTTGATAAAAAGATGATGAAATGATTTGTTAACTCGGGTTCTGAGTACTTACAGCTTCAATGGCCTGCAGCAGCTTGTTGGCCCTGTACTTGTAGTGAGTGGCTTTCGTGGGGTTGCCGAGCAGAGCGAACCAGGAACTCAGGACTCGAGCGTTGTACTCCAGGAACGCGTTGAGATCCACCGGGATGATGTGAGCCGTGTCTATGTTACTTAGGTTACCTGAAACAACAGACCTCTACTGTACTTTCCAATAATATGCGTGGGATAAACATGAACGTACTGAAATTCAGTAACTCAATGTTAATTAACTTCCAACATAGAATTAATTTTTAAAGTAGGTGAAAAGGTTACAGTTAGGCTCAGAACTGATTAACAACTGATATGTTTTTTATTGATTCTTAAAAATGCGGAAGTAAACTTATAAAATAGTTATAATGGGCAGCAAGCGGGTGTTCACTATGGAGAGAGTAAGGCAAGTGTGCGTTTGAGCAGTATCGGTTTGTGCCGGACACATGCCCATTGAAGCAAGGGAAGAGTCGGAATTTATCATATTAGCCACAGATGCTATTACCAGCTGATACATTTCCACCTAGCATTTTGTTTTTGTAGGGGAAAAAATGTCTCCCTTTCACCCTTAAAAATAAGTTGCACCTCAAATTATTAAACTAAACATTTAGTTAGTTGGGTGGACCCATGGAGCGTTGGAATCTCGCGTGACTCCAGATCTCATTACTCCACTGGGGCAGGTTTTATCCCCGCAGTCAACACTTCCATTTGTGAAGTGACTCTACAGTAAAGCTAGGTAAGGGTCAAGGTTGAGAGATAGATACGACTTTTTAATCCTGACTTTGCCTCACTAAGCAAGACAAACTTTACCTTTTACCTTTTTTTACTAATATAAAATAATTCATCGCCGACATTGATACACCATAAATAGTGGTATGAAAGTCATTCAGCTGTGCTAAAGGCTCAGGATGAGAGTGTCTAGCACGTGCTGCGTACTGACCTCCATTGGTTCCGTTGGTGATGAACCACCGCGTAGAGAAGTCAAACCCGGATTCTGCAGCCGACTTAAGGTTGATGTAGAGTTCGTTCTTCTGCTCCTCTGAAGGCAGATCCTCCGCTGTTATGTAGTCCTCCCTGGCAAATTAAATAAGGCACTCTTTTAAGCATTTGTTGGTAATAAAATTGTTTATTACGTTTTTTGAAACGGAATATTACTGTGTATTTTTATTCTTGACTCATTCTTCATATTGTACTGACATTCAGTTCCATTTTAATTTTATTTTCAGGTGTGACACTACCATAGCAGTTGATAAAAAAAACATTTTTAGTACGGTATTAAAAATGTTGGTTGCAATTTCAAAATTTTGTATTGAGAACTTTTGTTCTATGTCAACTTTTGTCAATTACCTGTATGATTCTGGCCGAGGACCGGACGAAGGGGCGTAATACCTCGCTAGTTTGTAACACTTGTTGTTCTTCTTTAACCTCACCATTCGATTCATCCAGAAATTAAACTCTTTTTCCAAAACCTGCAAACAGTAAAACACTATTAGTCGTTTTAAGTTAAACATAATTATGTGTTCATAACTTTCAAGTAGTGACATTGTCATAAATATGTTTGGAAGTATTTACAACTTGAAGTGCAAAGCTTTTACCTCAGCTTTATGACTATGACCAAACTGTTTTCACACAGATAAGAACTCATGACCAGTTTAAAACCACTTTTTCACAGATGATTATTTAGTTCTGTGTTTTAAGTTTGTTGTTTAAGAAGTTGAAGTTTTCGAAAAGGTTTTTTCAACACTTTAAATCATTAGGTTTTTCTCAATGCAGTGCATTTTGTTATTCAAATGTGCAAAAAACCACACGCAAAATTGTTTTAAAAATTTGTTTGGATTAATTAAGTTTTCAGATAAGTCAAAAGTGAAGATAGACCAAATACTAATGTAGGTAGATGATTTTTTTGGAAAATTTTGGAAAATATCAGTTTATGGATATTTTTTTGCTAAAAATTTTAGAACGGTTAGAGATACGGCAACGGGAGTCACAAATTCGTATTCAGCTTGTCAAGATGTTTCAAAAAATGTATAATATGTCCACATTCATATGGACAAGGTTAAGCCGACTTGGCCGGACGGTTGGCAAGGAACGGAGCCTTGTTTTGGCCAAGCAAGACTACTCCTCATCATCCATCAGAAACACTCAACACACTCACTCTTCATCCCATATTCACCTTTAAATACTCTCTAGGAGTGGTCGGTGTCTCATCAAAGTGCGTCATTTTAAGTAATAAATTTATTTAGTTTTGGAACTACACTTTATCCATTTGATTCTATCGCTTAGTAATTTAGAGTTTATAAAGGGCAAAATCCAAGTAAGATACCACTTGTCACCTCAGATTTAACAAAAATTTTCTTTTATGGATCCTGAGTCATATTTGTATATGTTATGCGATTTCTCACACATAACTAGTCCTCTTACAGCTGAGGAGCCATAATAGTACAAAAAGTATTTCCATTGGTCATTGGGCTATTAATTAATGACCCATTCTAAGGAAGAGTCGGCCTTAGTTTGTAACAAGACTACACCTTATAAATCATTACTACCACTCATCACACTCATCCCTCACCACATATTTGCCTTAAAACACCCTCATGAGAGTGGTCGGCATCTCAAATAGTGATTTAGTGAAAGAATACTGCAGACAACATCCTCAATAAATTGATTACATAAAACAATGTTTAGCAGCTTTCAATGGAAAAGTCTAAGCCAAACGTCATTCAGTTAATAAACAAGCAAGGTACGATTTGGTACTTCTGAACCTACTCTCATCTCAAAGTGTTATCACTTACATCGATATTTTGCCTGATGAAGTCGAGATCTTGGGTGTGTTGGTAGTACTGCTCCACCATGCGGATGAGGAGGGGAGGTTGGCTGCGTTGAGTGTAGTAGTTACGGCTGCCGTTAGGAATGATGTTGTACATGCGCAGCATATAGAAGAAGTTCTCGATAACTCCTCGTGCTGTCGTCACCATGTCACAGAGAAGCAGCCCGGAGACTATCCAGTAGGTGTCCCAGTAATAGAGCTCTCGGAACCGCCCTCCGGGAATCACAAATCTGAGGAAGAAGAATTATGTAGAATATAGTTATGGTAACCCTAAGAAATTTTCATTTGGACACAGTAATTTGATCGAATGCTGTCACTTTTAGCTGATTTGAGTGTGAATTTGAACAAATTTATTAGATTTTTGGCCAGTTCTGTGGGATTTACACCAATGTACTTGACCGCATATTTATTTTAAATACACTCTTACAACTATAATCTAGTTCTTCCGGTTCACACCTGATCTAAACATCATTATGATTATCTTTAAACACTTCGGTCTCGCTGTAGAGTACCATCTTCAGTCACTGATTGGCTGAAACTGAGACACTTGCTGTCTGCTATCCTATTGGTAATTCCTGCTCTACTGAATGGTTGATAGCCTTGTGATCAATAGATAGTAGATAGCAAGTATCTCAGCAAGTATATCACCCCGATCAATTACTGAAGATGTTATTCTACAGCGAGACCGAAGTATTTCAAGCTAATTATAATAATGTTTTGACACGTTGTGAACCGTAAGAACTAGATTATAGTTGTAACACCGGCCTCAAAAGCCCCAGAACTAAATAAATTCTTAACGACTAACAGAACCACAGAAGACTAAAAGGTTCAAACGTAATGTTGTAACTTTAATATTCTATTATCAAATAAGAAATAGTCAATATTGTACTATAAGATTGTCAACTTACCCGTTAGGAACGTAAAGAAGTGAGTACAGATCGGGGTTGACTTTGACGTCAGCCTTGACTTTGCGGCTGAGGTTGAGGAACAAGTAGTTGAGATCCTCGACCCACGCTTTGAATAGAGGGTCCGAGACCCTGTCCACGAGAGACGGCTTTGGTGTGAAATCTGTCGGCGTCCAAACCTGTACATAATTAGCGTCATAAGGAGATAAATAAATAAACTATTATTTACAATCGAAACATTTACATGACTTTACTTTGATTCTTTGATTTGATACACCAACCACTCCTAGAGGGTATTTTAATGTGAATATGGGATGAACGTTAGGATGAGTGGTTTTGTATCATGCATTTGTAAACTCTATTTATACTTCAGATAACTTTCTCAACAGTAAATCAAGAAATTTGGGACAGAAGAAATTAATCAGTATAGTCCCAGTTATATTTCTGAACAGGGGGACTAGGTAGATGCTTGAAACGGGAATTTTGAAAGGCAGCAATTTGCGGTAAAACACTCAATTATTGTTTCATCACGATCCAAACACTTAGATATTTTTCCATCACTAAGACCGATACTTTAAACTCTTGAGTACTGAAACAAAAACTCTTGGTGGAAGTTCGGGAAGACTTAGTGACTAGTCAATTACAGTCTCAATAAAACATGGGGTACTCTAAAAGCATGTATCTTGGTTTTTAAAAGTGCGTTTGCAACTCTCAGGTCTTTGAACACTCCGTAAAGCCAGGTTTTGCTCATACAAATCATATGATATATGCATCTTCCCAACTAAATATTTGACCAGATTATCTTGATCTATTGGCGAGCTTAGGGAAGCGGCAATGTGATTTTCAATTTTCTGCTCAATACAGAAAATACCTAAATCCATCTACAGGACAGACTAAACATATTAAAAGTTTATTTTAAAACATCTTCAAAACTTTTACTTGATCAAGTCAAAATAAAATGTTCTTTTAGTTGAAAAACATGTTTGTCCACTTATTTAGTAAAGGCAGGTTCTGTGAACTTAAAGTTAAGACAACTAAAATAGCAATGCTAATGCATGCATAGAGTAAGGTCTTTCAAAAGACCTTATGTCATTTGATAAGGTGGGAGTTTTTACGTAAGCTAGTTACTGGCTATGCTATCAGCAAAACAATGAATCATAAGGAAGTGTTCAGTGAACGTAGTGCTTATTTTATCAGCTGTTAGATGTTGACTTACCTCTAACTCATCGCCGTTTTCAAAGTTTTCCTCCACAAATCCTCGGAGAATTTCAACAGGCGGCGCCTTGCCGCCGTATTCACTTCGTAGGACCTCATATCTGTTCAAACACTTGGATTAGAACACAATATTTATATCACAAGAGTAATTAAGAAGTAAACGATGAAGTACCCTGAATTTAAATTTTATGACAGGACTAGTTTCAGGGCTGAGCCTATTATCAAATGTGTAAACAAGAAATCGTCTTAATTGATCGTTTTTTTCTTTATTAGTATTATACTAAAAATAGCCCTTTATGTGAACTAATTTTTCCAAATTATGTTACAAGATATTATACTCATCTAATGTAATGTTGAAATAATCTTAAGAGTGCATAGTACCTGACGGCCATTTTGCTTACATAGTTGTCCCATAAGAACAATGTAAAAACAAGCACTTTTTGAGACACCTCAGGCCTGCAGTTTTTATCAGATCTTTATAAAATAAGTTTTATTTGAAAGAAGACAATAGACTACAGTGTCTCCGCTGACCACTTTTTTGAACATTGTATTTATTAGTTTGATAGTAAAAACAAAAGATTCAAATACAAAGTTTTTTTTCAAGTTTTGGATTAATGTCACAGTTTGGTGAATGAGAAAATGGAAATTCAGCTAAGCGGAGTCTCGTAAACATGTAATGCACTTTAAAACAAAGTTAATTTCATACAAACTCTATGAAAACTGTGCCTGAAGTGTCTTAGGAAAATGTATTTTTTACAGGACAAAATTTAAGGCCACAGCCACTACTGTGCATTCTTAATGCTTTGAAGAGATTTATTTTGGGTGGTATTTTAATTGTGCCCTCGAGCTTGTGTAATAATTAAACACTAAGCTAATCTAATTTTTGTACCTTTCTATTCCATATATTGCAAATTACCGTCGTTAACATGTGGTTTTTGGACTGTGAGTTCATTTAGTAAACAAATATTATTTCTCTAGACTTTAGAGAATAAGGTAAAGGTAAAGTTTGTCTTGTTTAACACCGAGGTGATAAGCGATACCAATCCGCTTTGGATCCACCATACACTTTTACCGTATTAGAATTTTCAACTTGTCTCAATATTTAAAGACATGCCATCTAAAAAAAAGAGCGTACTGTGCGGTGGAAAGAGTGAACTTACTTGGCGACTACTTCGCTCTCTGGGTATCTCAGTTTCATGTCCACGAATGTCTTGGAGTCATTGTAGAGCCGGCCGAGCTGCACGTCGTGCAACAGCGGACCTTGGCAGTAGACATTACTAAAACAGACAAAATCACACATTTATATATCAGAAATAAATAAATTGTTTACTGCGTTAAACATTGAACATGTTATGCAATCGTCAGTTAAATTTGAAAAGCTAAAATTTTCCACACAGTCTAACATTGAATCCCAATCAGACATATATTTTTAACATTCACTCTCATTCATTCGAATTGTACCACTCTAGTCGTGTAGTCAGTCTGTGTGTTCCGTGTTTTCCCAGTCAAGTGCCATAAACTCGTCTGTGTTGTAAAGTGATTCTGTGGCCAAAACTTTTTGGGCGAGTTTTGAAGGCCTTAAGCTCATGGGCACTTTTGATCAAATTTGTTGACGAGTTGAACTCCTACTTGAGAAGGTTAAAGTTTGTGTACTGCCATTCTGTGTCTCCCGGTTCAGTAGTTTTCACTGTCTCCGGTTTCATAAGAGTGAATGTCACTCCACAGAAGATATCATCTACAGAAGATACTGTAGTTTATTGTCTCCTTTAGTTTGAAGTTCAAGTTTCAGAGTTGGCTGGGAGATCTTGTAATGATTGCTAACAGGACACTCTTTGATAGCATTGCTGATGTGATTTGGTGATGATCAATAGAAAAATCATAATTATTGTAATCTTAGTTATTGTGTGCCAACTGACTTATAACATTTCGGCTTAAGAGTGCACAGTACCTGTTAGCCATTTTGTTTTTTGTCCCATAAATACAATGTAGAACAAGCATTTTCTTAAGACATCTTGTGTCTACAATTTTCATGAGATCTTTTTGAAATGAGTTATTTGAAAGGTGCAATGACTTTGCTGAGTATTTTTTTAAATGTTTGTAGTTTACTAGTAGAAACAAGAAATTTAAACACAAAGGTTCTTCAATTTTAAATTTATGTCTCAATTTTTAAATGAGAAAATGGAAATTGGGCTCAGCGGAGTCACTAAAACATTTAATGCACTTTAAAACAAAGTGTATTTCCGATGAAAAATCCAATGAAAACTGTGTACCAAGAAAACGCATGTTTTACAATGTTCTTAAGGGACAAAATTCAAGATCACAGCCACTACTGTGCACTCTTAAAGACTTAAACTGGGGTGAACATCTGTTTAAAATAACTTCTAATCATTAAAATCAGAATTGATGTAAGTCTCTTCTATAAAAGATTGCGGAAGTTCTGCGATACAGCTATCTCCAGCGCAGGTTCCGTTAATTGCATTTCTTAGAAGGTATTATAAGGCATGAGTATTCTTATAAGGAAAGTCAACATATTCAGCAACAATTCAACACCATATTTCAGTGTTGATATTGTTGGTTGTTGAGTATTGTTGGATTATTCTATAGAAAGTAATTTCACAAGTAGGTTTTGATAATGTAGCTTTAATATATTCTTCAATATCCTAAACTCTAATAAAATTGTTTATTTCTACAAATTGACAACATATACATTGATTCAAAGTGTACATAAAATAACAGAACATAATATCAAATAAAAAACAATACTGACAAACTAATATACCTTTGCCATTTCTCTTATTATGCCATAATATCTAGTATATTATATGATCATATAACACCATAAACATAATAATCTTTAATAACTATATCTACGAGTAAAATTGCACTTCAATATTGATACTTCTTCAGTTAGTTCATTCGTTACTGATACAGTTTGAAGAGTTCATACAAAACAAATTTAAAATTCTCATATAGACCATCTGTGTAGGAAACATAATTCATCCATCTATGCTTTGCGACAGCTAAGTGGTGTTTTTACTCAGGAGGCTCTTATGTCCGTATATCATGATATTTTTGAACCCATATACATATATGGAATCATATTCTGGGGATTTACCAGCAACAAAAACTTGGAGAAGGTTTTTGTTCTACAGCTCTAAGAATTGTTAAAATTAACAAATTCGGTTAAAATTCAGAAATCTCAAAATTTAAACGGCAACTTCAAAGTTATCTGTCTCAAAGGCTTCTTTACAGTTTGTCAAAGCTTTGAGCACTACTTAGTAGAGAAATTTCCACAACGTTTTTTTTATATTTGAATTTACTAATTTTGTTCACACTAATAACTTATTGCAACAATAGTTGTATATTATTAAAATACATTTTTAAGACTTTTATGTACAAAAATGACTTGCAACTAAATGTTGTTACATCAAATGTTGTTAATAAAGAATTTTAATTTAAATTTGAAGAAGAAATTAAATTCTATGAAGTAATGTTTGATTGACACAGAGCATAAAACAAGCAATTATGATACAACCTAAGTACTAAACATTGAAAACCTCCTTATCAAAGAGTCTTCTGGAACGGTTTCTGTTTATTATATGAAATAAAACTGCAAACATTTTAAGCTAGTTAAGTTTTTTGAATGTAGAATATGTTTTATGCTTCTGGCAAGAATAATCCCAAAATATTACCAAAAATATTGTCCTATGTTAAAAATGTTGTAATTTGACAATATAATTAATATTTTAAATTGTTTACTGACGACTTATTTTAATATAGGCCTAACATTGCAAATCCTAATACAGTAATAATAAACTGATATGCCAACTAAACCGTAATAAATAAAGAATAACTATTACTGTACTTATAATTGTATTAAAAATACACCAAGCAATTCACAAATTAGTTTATTAGAAGCTATAGTAAAGTAAGGTTTGTTTTTTACTAAATCAAAAATAGGATAGTTAATGTTGTGAGTTCATTCATAGCTTTGGTTCTTAGCGAAATAAATTGAGTACAGTGCATTCCGTTATACTGGATTCTCTAGTTTAATTTTTCAACAGTAAAAAGTAATTTGAAAGCAAGAATATTGTGAACACAGCTCAACTATTATACTGGCACTATTCAGTTCGAGACATCCAATATGGGTATATTCATGTTGACAACTTGAATAAGACCATAGGAAGCACTAGGTATGGACCTAGACCCTAGACTTCAACCAGGCCTATCAAGTGTGCTACGTAAAGTTACAAAACTGTTCTCAAATTCTAAAACATTTACACTTCATCAGAAAACCTTACAGACTATATAAGATGTACCTTGGACAGGTCGGCGGAAGGGTGGAGAGACCCCTCTTGAGAAGCAGCAGTCCAGGAGCACCAGGGAGCCCGCAGAGTAGGAGCAGAGCGATGCAGCTGACTGTAGTAGCTAACATTGTCGAGTGTTATCTGTGTACACAACTAGCGCTACCCGTGTGCCGCTCCGCAACTAACCTAACCTCTTCACTCACTGTACACTTATACACCGGTCTAATCACAGAGTTACTCGTACTTAATTATACATTCACTGATATGCCAAGTTCTATATCACACTGGTCTGGTTAATGTGGCTGTTGTAAGTACAGGGTGCTTACAAACATTGGGGCAAAGAGACAATCATTAGTTGACACGTTACTTGAAATGTGTGCCGAACTGCGTGTGTTGTGTTTCTAAGGCCAAGGTTACAACTTGTGATAACGTATCGGCAGATGTTGATAGTGGAAAGGCGATAAGAAAACTCACTGCATTGGAAGAAATGCAATAGTAAATATTATGTTGATAATATAAGGATGTGGCTGAGAGAACGAAAACCAATAGAGGAGATAGTTGCCCGGATGTTGGACACGCTCCGTTCTGCACCAGGGGTGGTTGGATCGGGGGCGCTGCAACTGGGTAGACCGCGACTTCAGGAGAGGCTTGCCATAATCTTGGGGGGAAAGGTTTTCCGAGTTTTGGCAAGGCTCTCCATGTCTAATGGGTCAGAGTCCCCCGAGTGGTTGTCTTCCTTTCATTCCGGTGGTAGCGCAAAATGCCCAACAGACGTGGCGGGCGTGCATAAGGGCAACCAGCCCCTAACCACTTTATCCCTCAATCTAACATCTATCTAACAAAGGAAAACTGTGCGAAATCTCCAATTTCGTATATTTTTAT
This sequence comes from Matsumurasca onukii, assembly GCA_018831715.1. Taxonomy (NCBI): domain Eukaryota; kingdom Metazoa; phylum Arthropoda; class Insecta; order Hemiptera; family Cicadellidae; genus Matsumurasca; species Matsumurasca onukii. Next base: position 53,359,484 of record CM032060.1, read on the forward strand.
TTATATGGATGCCAACAAATTTTGCCAAAATAATTGGACTGGTTCGAAATGGATAGCTAAGGCGCCATATTACATCAATCGGCAATCATAATAATAAAATTGTGCATTTTTACATTCAACACAAAACTATTTTACCACTGATAATGCTGGAACTCTAGATTTTTTTAGTAATTAGTCCGTCCGTCCGTTAGTTCCGTCTGATTTTGTATGTATAATAAAATACATACAAAAAAGAAAACGTTCTATACATTCGTAAAAGATTAATTGCATTAATAGGAATTAAAAAAAGTATAATAAATAATATTACACTTTAAAACTACACTCAGCTAGCTTTGGAAACGCGTTGAGAAAGTTGATTTTATATGTATGGACCGGTCCAGATTATTTAAGAAATACTGTATAGTAATATTTTATTTTTTTACCAAAATAATAAAACTATTCGCTATATTTTTATGTACTTTCTTCATTTAAGTTATCGCGATTAGAATACTGTATGCACTCACGACAAAGAAAACATGGAACTCTTTCGACTTAATTCCAAAGTCTCCGTTAAAGGAAACTGGCAACTGTATTTCACACCGTAGATTTGTTAAGAAATTTGAAGACAAAATTTGTGGACCGAACCGGGACGCGAATCTGTAGTGGTCAGCATAATCACCCGGCATGTTTAGAGACCCGGGTTCGAGTCCCGGTTCGTTCCACACATTCTGTCTTCAAATTTCTTTAGCGATAAATTAGCTACATGACCTGTATCCAAATTAAGGTCTTAATAGACCATAGATTATTTATTTAATTCCGTGATACTTTCCCATCCGGTAATTCCCAAACTCCTCCTACTATCGTCACGTCACGCGTAAAAATGAGTTACGTACCTCCTCGCCACTATCAAGAGCACAATACAACACACAGCTCGTAAAGTTGAACAGGTGGATTGGTGTCACAGCAGTGATAAGAGGACAAGACAGCTGACAGTGACACCGGCTTATCACAACAAATCACGCACACGGCGCAGGGCGCACTGGACGCAGTGGTGGCCACTGATGTACTGTGATGTGTGTGGGGAAACACGACCAGTAGCTGTAGATGATCCCCGTGATTCCAGCTGGATAATGGTCGGATAACTACACAGTACACAGCATGCGCTCTCACACTCGCCAAGGACGTCGGAACACATCAAATACTACTCTCGTTATTTATCGATCCGAGTATTTGTCGTCGTGCTGAGGTTACGGGGACGTGACGTTTTTCTGGACGCGCTTTGTCTGCTGAAGGTCTGGAAAGTGCGGTTTGCGCTGAAGTGAGGGCGAGGAATGTTTTCCAAGGAGTGAAAAGTTGAGGTCAGTCAACATGACTTCGAGTGCGGGGGGTAAACAATGTTTTTGAATAGGAAAAGTGTGACTTTTTTATACTTTTGCTTTAAGAAACCGACCACTCTTCGAGGGTATTTTAAGGTGAATATGGAATGATTGTGAGTGTGATGAGTAAAAAAAGGTAAAGTTTGTCTTGTTTAACGAGGCAAAGTTAGGACTACAAAGTCCTCTCTACCACTCAATCTCGACCTTTACCTAGCGTCACTGCATAGTCACATTACAAATTTGAAATTATGAGTGGTGACTGCGGGGATCGAATCCGCGCCAGCGGAGTGATGAGCTCCGGAGTCGCGTGCGATACGAATCCGCCACGGATCCGCTATGAGATCTCATCATGCATGAGTGTTTTGATGCATGATGAGATGTAGTTTTGTTACAAATTAAAGCCGACTGTTCCCCAGATTGGGTCATTAATTAATATCCCAACGACCTTTGGTGTGGACCAACGTGGCTTGACGTGGCTTTCGAACCACTGGGAGTGGCCTTCGTGAAAAAATCGGTGCGGGAATCGAACCCGGGCTGATTTGTTGCGAAGCACGCAGTATATCACTGAGCTATGGCCACCCCCATGTCGAGAAGGAACTCTCGAGGTGCCGACACTCTCAAGTTTTAAAAGATGTTTTAACTATCTTCGTAGAATCCAGCGAACGTCTAGCTAATTCATTCGTATGTGATGCGAATAATTTTACTATACTTTACAGCTGGTTGTACAGGTGAGTGACTGAACGAGTAATGTTTAGGCACTTCCCAGCATAGTACTCCTTCAACCACATACTCTCTTTTAAGCTCTTGATGTGAAACCTTCGGGGAAAACCAGAAAACACATATTTTATAAGGCTCTGAAAGCTCTGTAATATTGACCAAAAACTCAAAAGGTTTTATAAAAGATAACTTTTATCTTCTATAAAGGTATCCTGAGTTTCATTGTTCTATCTTTGTCCATTCTAAATTTAACAGGGTGTATCCAAACAGTACTTTTAACTCACCCTCGTAGATCGAAAACGAACAATTGACCAAAAAGCTAATTTAGTAGGCAAGTTCGACTTTTTGAAATACGAGTAGGTCTATAATGGAACAAATTATCATTTTCACACATAATGCCCAGAACATTAAAAATACTTCGGCGTTTTCAAGTCAGGGAACGTCTATAAACATCTCTGCTTCTCGACCCTCGTCTTAAAGCTTATTTCCCTCCACTAACACTTCCAGTTACAAAACATATTCCCAACAGAAAAAAGAAGATCCGCTTACACAAACACAAAGCCGGCCTTGGTTTGTATTTTCGCACAATTGATGTTGAGAAGCTGATAGCCAAACCTGATCATATGTGTAACATAATGAGTTTACCCTTGAGTCCGAGTAAATGACACTCCGAGTAAAGAGTAGGTACGATTGTGCAGATCGATTGTAAAGTTGTTACTCAATGTGATGATTATCTGTGTCATAACAGCGTCAAACACATGAGAGTTGCTAGTGCATACTTACCACTAGGCTACTTAACTGTAGGCATGTAATTGTATAGTGAGCCTGTATACAACAATGAGCTCTTCCGCTTTCTGACCGGCTTCGACAAATCAACCTGGGTCGAGTTGGAAGCAGCTCGGGATGCAAGTTTGCTTTATTTGTGCTATTTTTATGAAAGTGTTAAGTTCTAATGTACATATATATAATTATACAAATTTACAGGGTGAGTTTAAATGTCCTCCTCATTAACTTTTGAAAAATGAAATATTTTTAAAACCGTTTGGGGAGTGTTAGGATTTTAAAGTGTTTTAGACGTACTTTTCGTCACCCATCCACCACCCAAAAACCGAGGGGAAGGGCCCCTCAATTTTTTAAACTACAACCCCCTTGTGGTACCTCAAAAGAAAGGGAATTTCAACAAAAATTAACTGACGAAAATCACGTTTGTATCTAAACTCTCTTGTCTTTTTGCTCATTTCATGGTCCCGACCCTGGGTCTCAACATGCTGACGGTTTGATTATCTCATTTTTCCAAAGGAAATTCGATAGTAAAACAAGCACAGAAAATATATTATCAGGCGGATGTGGTTAAACCTTTAACCGAATAAGTGTGTTGTTTATACATACGGTTTTACACAAACAACATATTTAATCCCAAATCCCAAAGATAAAAAAGCCCTACTTAAGGAAATTATTAGAATGATTGCACTGGAAATTTACTCAAATGTAGCCAAGACGAAAAAGGCTTCCACAATCCAAAAATAGGTGCAATTTGAAATACCAAATTTTCGATCGTGCCTCTGTACTACCCGACTTCTCGGTTTACTGGTGATGTATTCAAACTAGAGATGGTACAGTGTTTTTCTAACGCAATCAACTTATTAAATTAATAAAATACAACCAGTAGTATCATTGATGGTCAATTCAATTAATGTAATAATGTGATAATTGGTTATTTGACTTTTCTCACAGCTTTCTGCAGTTATTTAGTTTGAATACTTATAAAATGTGGTCTCTGAATTCAACGATGCAAATACGTTTGCTCAACAAAATTTGAAGTCAAATAGACAATTACTAAAAATAAGTGTGACCTTAAACGCGGAATGTTATTTACCTCACGATTCGCTACGCACACACACACACGAACACGACTTCGTAACGGAACACACGAATAACGACGATAGAACTTGTGACAATTGACACACATATAAAGAGACGAGTGTAAACAAGTCATTGTCAGAAGTAATAAACTGCCGGAGATAACCTTATCACTATCAGTGTCACGAAAAGTGACATATTATGTAAAAACACAACACTCACCTATCTCACTAGGCACTGGTTTGTACCCGAATGAGTGATAGGGCTAACTTCACTGAGGTGTCATAGCGGTAACAATCTACAGGGTTAGGCAAAAGTGTGGAAACGCCTTTATAACTTTGTAACCAGTGTTTTCAGCGCAACCGAACTCGGTATACTTTATTAGAGGAAACCAAAGTACCTTTTAATACATACTGACACTTTTCCCCAGTTTTCAAAATGGGGATTGGGGAGTAGCCCCATAATTTTCACAGGGAAGCCCCATCGAGTGACACCTCATTTTGAAGGTCTTAGAAAATGTTGATGAGTGCTGAAAACTAGACGTCTCTATCTTAACCCAAAAAGAAATGGCGTCCATTTTAAGTTACACAGATTTGTATTATGCGAAAGTGTGAAAACACCTTTATAACTTTTAATCAGTTTTTCCAGCGCAACCTAACTCGGTACATTTTATTAGAGGAAATAAAAGTACCTTTTAATGCATACTGACACTTGGCCCCAGTTTTAAAATGGGGATTTACATAATTTTCATAGGGAAGCCCCATCGAGTGACACCTCATTTTGAAGGTCTTAGAAAATGATGATGAATGCTGAAAACCAAACGTCTCGATCTTAACTCAGAAAGAAATGGCGTCCATTTTAAGATATACAGACTTTTATTACGCGAGAGTGTGGAAACACCTTCATAACTTTTAGCCAGTTTTTTCAGTGTAACCAAACTGGGTAAATATTATTAAAGTTATCAAAACTATCTTTTAATGCATACCGAAACTTAGCCCCAGTTTTTAAAATGGGTGATTAGGGGGAGGTAGACTTATAACTCTGTGTAACTTAAAACCAACGCCATTTCTTTCTGGGTTAAGATAGAGACGTCTAGTTTTCAGCATTCATCATCATTTTCTGCGACCTTCAAAATGAGGTGTCACTGGATGAGACTTCCCTATGAAAACTATGGGGCTACCTCCCAATCCCCCATTTTGAAAACTGGGGCCAAGTGTCAGTATGCATTAAAAGGTACTTTTATTTCCTCTAATAAAATGTATTGAGTTAGGTTGCGCTGGAAAAAATGATTAAAAAGTTATAAAGGTGTTTTCACACTTTCGCATAATACAAATCTGTGTAACTTACAATGGACGCCATTTCTTTTTGGGTTAAGATAGAGACTTCTAATTTACAGCATGCATCAACATTTGTTAAGACCTTCAAAATGAGGTGTCACTTGATGGGGCTTCCCTATGAAAATTATGGCGCTTCCCCCAATCCCCCATTTCGAAAACTGGGGCAAAGTGTCATTATGCACTAAAAAGTACTTTGGTTTCCTCTAATAAAGTGTACCGAGTTCGGTCGCGCTGAAAACACTGGTTAAAAAGTTATAAAGGCGTTTCCACACTTTTGCCTAACCCTGTATATAAATAAAATAAGACTTTTGTCTGTACATTGCAAAGAGTCCATCAGTTTTTGGTTATTTGGTGTTTATTTACATCACATAGACCGAAACTGGCGTCAATAAAATTCCTGTCTGCCTGTAACGTTTTTAAGGCATCTTAGAACGCTTATAACTCAGAATCGACTGAAGCTATGGCGGTGAAATTTTGTTTAAGGGTTAAGCCCATTACGCAGTGTGTCTTTAGCTATATTTTATACCCACTTAACATCCACACAATAAACTGCGAGGGACGAACTGGGCACTGAGCACGTTTTTAAAGTATCTTAGAGCGCTTTTAACTCGAAATGCGCTGAAGCTATGGCGGTGAAACTATGTTTAAGGGTTAAGCCCATCACGCAGTGTGTCTTTAGCTATTCTTCATATCCATACAACATCAAATTTTAGACCTACGAAAATGTATGCCGTAATGTTGGTAGAAACTAATCGTACATTGAAGCGAAAGGAAAAATTACTCCACAGAAAAAATGTAAGTTCATATCAAATTCTCGATCAGAGGCAACAAACTTCTCCAGAAAATAAAAGGAGAAACTTGAATTTATCATTATTTGCCGAAAGTTTGAAGACAAATAGCGATAGTGACAAATCTTTTCGAACATACCAAGTCGACAAGCTTGGGCACAGTGACCTTCTTCCTTTATGTCTGTAATCAGCTGCTATAGAGCAGTTCGTTAGCAAAGACAACGCAGATAGCAAAACGTTAACACAGCTGTCTTGTCATACAACAGCTGTTTCAGTTTGGCAAATACAAACAGGTGCAAATTGCGCGTTAAAATTCACGAGAACCACTAACTTTATTGGTCGAGGAATAAATTATTGTAGGGTTATTGGTGAATTTCCTTTGGAAAATGAGATATTCATGCCGTCAGCATGGTACGGTCCAGACCCAGGACCATAGAATGAGCACCGATCCTGACCCCAGAACACGTTTTGAGAATTCTTTGTTATTGATCAACATACCAGAAATTATAAAAAAGTGACATTTCGCTATAACATCAACATGAATAGTCTGATTTCAATGAAATTTGAGATGCGTTTTCCCTTCATGTTATGTAGGGAACTTGCAGTAAACGATCCCGTAAAAATCTTAGCGAGCAGCCTCGTAAATTCTGTGGCAATACAGAACTGAAAGCTGAGGCCAAAGGCCGAAGTGAGTCTGTAAGTGTAAAGAGCTAGAGCTTAACGAAGTACATGAATTGCAATGGAAATTCGCTTCACTTATACCAGTGGCGTGTCAGCCTGTCGTGGTTCTTAGTATGATTGCTTGATTGTGTCAATGTTCTTCCCCAAAGTAAATGATCATATTAGGTGTGGACCAATCATTCCAAGCAATTTCACAATGATGCAATGTCGTGGTTTATTAATGGAAACATTATCTTTACATTAAGACAAGTAACTGATTTTCATACTTTCTGCTAAATTTTCCGCCTAACCGAAGGAAAATTCCATACATTTTCGAGTTTAAGCCGATTGGAGAAAGTTTCACAACATGATACTTGAAACCAAGGTTCAAGTTACAGCAATTTGCTATAAATCTACACGATTTCAAGTACTGGCCTAAATCTGTCATACATTTCGCGGAAACTAATGTGCAATTTGACAGTTTTGAAAACGCGATAAACTTGAGTAATCATGATATATTGCGACATTCAGGATGTTAAGCATCTTTCAAGAGAGGTTAACAAGCTAAGATATAAGACAGTACTGTAAGAGTTTTTTTAATAGTAACTTTGTTGCTCGCACTACAACCACTAGACAAATCGCTTCCAAGCTCAGTTTCTGCACTTTTAATTTTGAATAATTGAGATCTTATAAGATTCGTCGTTTCAAATAAAACTTTGACACAGACCGTTATCAGGGCACAGGGGCTCTGGGGCAACTCAGGTTGTTTCCCATGTTCTCAAAGGTTATCTCTAGGTTTCTAAAAACCTGTTTTTGTGTTTTTACCTGACGCCAAAGTTAGTAAAAATGTTCAAAAAAGGCTATTTTAAAGTGTATTGTAATTTTTTCACAAGAAGTGTGTGCCTTTTTCGTGTGCAAGAAACATAGAACCACTCCAACCCTATCATATAAACGCGCATCTGTACGTCTCGGTTCATAAACGGCGTCGGAATCCGGGGAATACGAAACCATGTTTTGTCACTTTTTGAGTGGGCAAAGTTGGAATATCGCTACTACCATTCCTCTTGACTGGCGAGGTTGGCTTCAAAGAACTAAGCCAGACAGACAGAGCCGATGTTTTTGGTACAGGAGATAATCTTGGATTTCCACCTACCCCTCGTCCACCGGACAGAAATAACCAATACTTCGCTATTTCAGTGGCAAACATGGGTTCTTGCTTGGTTGACTAATCCTCTTAATAAATTCGATGAAATACACAAGAAACAGAAACAAACTTGATGATAAAACGCGTTGAGAAACCAACCGCGTGTTTTTCATCAACAATACTCTCTGGATTGCGAAACAAGCGTCATGTTGACAGTTGAAAGTCTAGTGATGATAACAATGACGACTTCCCAAGCCTCACATTGAGCAGCTGTCTGTAATCTTTTAGAAATGGGCGGAACGTGTGACCTTATTGATTAGGCCGAAAACACTCAGCTGCCTTGACCTAGGTGTGAAACTGCCTGCCTAAGCAAGGCTGTTCATTGTGTACGTCAACATCACCTTGCTTGTACGGTATCTAGTGACAGTTCTGTAGCTTTCAGAGTTAAAACAGCTGTTTTAACTGATGCGTCATAACCACGTCATACTGAGATCGCCACCTGGGGATGGCTTTTCACGAGCGCCACTCTCCGTGGTTCGGAAGTCACGTTAAGCCGTTGGGCCAATACCATTGGTCGTGACCCAATCTGGGGAAGAGTCGGCCCTAGTTTGTAACAAGACTACATCTCATCGTTCATCAAACAACACTCATCACACTCACCATCATTCCATATTCACCGTATAAGAGTGGTCGGAGACTCGAAGTAAAGTATCAAAGTTTGTGCCTAAAATTTGAAAGCCTCGCGAAAAGTTTAAAGTAATGGTGACTAACGAGTGATTATTATAATCGATTTAACAAAGCACGTGTTTTGTTACAATATTGTTAAATTAGACGTCATTGGCGTGTTGTTGTAAAGGCTAACTCATCCTGATTAACCATAAATAGAAGCTCAATAGAATTATAAATGCTCAATAGAAAGGGATGACAAGTGATTTCGAGACAATGATTGATGAAAATCGAAATAGGCTTCAAGGTGCCCTGTTGGTTCGTACTGGTATAATTATTACACAATTTATACCGACCAGAAAACCTGAACTTTTAAATTTAGAAGTAGCAGCTGGGTGACAATCGATCAGACACTACAAACAATGACGCACGCCAGGGAGACTGCACTCTCTCCATTCGAACCTAGGCCGAGGAAAACCTGACCGCGAGAAACAATACATGAGGAAACACACGGACGCGGAAATGTTTCGTACCCACCTGAGTTTTCTTAGAGGTGTAGAGACCTGACGGACCGCTCGTAACAGCTGTGCACGCAAAACCATCACAACAATACAGCGTGGACCAGCTGGTAATGCAGACGACAGACCAGCTGATCTCTGACGTCATCGGTCGCCGCGGTCAGTGTCACAACACTCGCGCCGCCGCGCCGCGCCTCACACCTTGGTAGCGCTGATAACAGCGTTATCAGTCGTGAAGTGAAGTTATAGATTATTAGAGCCTATTAGCCAAACAACGACGTTTGGCATGCCCGTGCATCAAATAGAAAAATCTGTTTTGTTAAGGTCAATGGCTAACATTTGTAAATTTTGCAAAGCTCTATACCTCAGTGGTCACTTTAGACAAAGCCTGAATTCGTCCGTCCAAAGAACACACGACACCGGACGTAACAAACAACGGGCCTTGTTTCAACTGATGCGGCCTAACTGTCAAACCATGCGCTTGCAGAGGTTTACGGCGGCCAGTTTTGACTTTTAAAATGATTTTTATATCAATAAAAATGATATATTTTAAAATATTTTATACGTGGCGAAGCGCGGGTAAACAGTTAGTGTTATTATAGACTAGACATACAATGTGATTAGATATACTAATTTACCGTTATTGTTGCTATAACTTCAAACATTAAAACCATCAACACCATGACCTTACCACAGTTCTATTTAAATTGAAACTATAACACGAAACGCCATTTTATCCAAGGCCATGAAATTCATTGTCATGAAACAAAACTGGTTAGTCATTTCAAACTAACATACAGGTCTGATATTTATTCTATATTATTGTTTCAGGGAGGAATTAAACTGTACACTAAGCTTTACAATGTAAACAAAGGTTTACATCAAAATCGGTAGTTATTTCGATTTACAATTTGTAAAATAAATTTAAAAATTCTGGTTTAGTAGGGACAAGCTAAAAACCAACCACTATGTTAAACTGGTTTTGCATCCCTTTAAAGCTACTGATTTTATAGTGTTTGTTTATTTAAAAAAACGTACCGTAGTTGTTTTGGTACCTAAACACAAAGTATGAATTTCTCTTAAAGCTAAACCTATGGTTTCCTAGAAAGCGGTGACCGCTACATTACGGCCGTAATATGACGGTGAGTTTTGTTTTCAATACAATCAGATGAGAGTGGTTTCCTAGAAAACGGTGGACATAAAGTAGCGGTGAAAATTAGTTAAAGCTTTTCTCGCCAGATGACACAATTTGTGTTGTAAACAAAAGTCTAGCTTGTCCATTACTAAATACGTAAATCAACTTTCACAACCAAAATAAACAACATGTCAAAAGTTATTTTTGTCAACATCTGTTTAAATATTGTGTTACGTCCACCGTCATCGTTACGTTCACCGCTAACACCACGGCCGTAATATAGCGATGAACTTTTTTCTAGGAAACCATAGCTTAACCAATTTAAGAACTCCCTTTCGTGTTTAAATTGTGATATATAATTTTATCTATGTCAACAATGAAACCAGTTCTTTTTAATCTATAGCATTTTGAAATAAGGTAAATATTTTCCTTGTATTACAACTGTGCAGTTAGTTTGAAACAATAGAAACATGTCTGTTTACAAACATTACAATCAACTTGACATACCTGACGGGTCATTAGGCGTTCTCGTTCTTAACGTTTCTTACAAACACTATAGCATACACAAATAACGGATGCCATGTAAGTGATATGATGTAAGGGTCCGCCTCCTTGGTCACCGCAGAGAAAGGCTGAATCCGTCCGACCGAGGAACACACGACACCGCGGATATCTCTTCTATGGTCAGATGAAGGGGACGGTGTCGGGACGGTATCGGAACGGTACCGCGTTGGCGTAGTGTGAACCCTATCTAGCGCCTTGGCAGGGTGGACTTACTTGACAAAGCAGGACTCCTGGGCAAGCTGCCGGGACTCCCTGTCCTCCCAGGTGATGGGTTCCATGCCGAGCAGAGGCTGAGTGAGTCTACCCCACACCAGGACCACGGAGATAATCAGGACATCCTCCCCACGACCCATTCAAACCATTTCATAACCATTAAATTTTAATCTGGGACCTGATTGAATTTGTTGGGTAAAAATAGCCGCCGGAGGTAAATAACAACAAACTGGAAGTAGCAACACATGTGAAACATAACGTAAGGGTAAAGTGCTAGTGACCTTGAGGGTGGGGTGGATTAGGGTGACCAATCTGTGCGAAGGTATATAAATAGATTGTAAAAAGCCTTGTTCTAAGAAATTGGTGACGCCTATTTGTCTGGAAATCTAAATGTTCAGGATATTCCGTAAGATTTCTAACCCAAATGCCGGCAATTATTTGTTGATTCCTATGTGGAAAACAAGCGTTTTACTTGATTGTAGATTCTACACCCTAAGGAATTGTAGGGATGCCCCTTCATGGTGTAATAAATAGGCCTATTACACCATGTGCCCCTTAGCCCAATCATTAAGGGCTCTCCGAGCCATTGTTAAAGCTATTCATTTTTTAGTGGATATTTTTAAAATAAAAACTAAATATATGAAGGTTCGACGAATGATTTGTTTCAACTAGGTGTTCTCTTGCTAGTGAGTCAAACGAGGTCCTAAAATCTTGCAAAAAATCTACAAGCAGTAAACAGTTGTAACGCAAATCTGTAGAGAGGAATACACTGACACACGTTTAGACATTGGGAAACAAAGATTACAATTCTACGAAATTCAAAAAATTTAGCTTTCTAGACCAAAAAAGCAAATTTTGGAATTTTATGAAACTCGAAATACAGGGAAAGTAGAAGCAATTAAAATCATCGGTTTTGAGGATGATATAGGTCTAAAGCGGCTCAGATAGTCTCAGTGATCATCTGATGATACCCGCATCAACTCCCACCATCGTTTAGACATATCAGACCATCACCTGCGTGGTTCGGAAGTCACGTTAAGCCGTTGGTCCTTGTATTTCCATTGGTCATTGGGCTATTAATTAATGACCCATTCTAAGGAAGAGTCGGCCTTAGTTTGTAACAAGACTACACCTCATAACTCATTACCTACCACTCATCACACTCATCCCCCACCACATATTTGCCTTAAATTACACTCATGAAAGTGGTCGGCATCTCAAATAGTGATTTAGTGATTTAATACTTGAGTGGGCAAACATTGCTGACTATTAGATGATACTGTAAGATATTAATGTTCATTTTTAGTTGGTTTATAATGGAAATTACCGTATATGCTCGAGTCTAAGCCGCACGCGAATCTAAGACGCACCCATAATTTCCCGTGAATACTCTCGAGTAAAACTTCAGAAGATATGCGTATACCCTTTCCGAGTCATTCGAAAGTCCAAGCCGCATCACAGGTATACTAATACGTAAGTTATCAATCGTGTGATAATTATCAGTTTGACTTGTTATCAGCAATGGATGCTGGGAAAACAAGATTTGAACGCGTAGATTCCAGTTTGCAATATGCAAATGAGTTATCCATGACGTATAATCGTAGATGGATGTACAGTGACGTAGAGACCGGTACTGTCAACTCGTGAAACTTCACTACGCTCACAGCCTCGTTTCGGCCTTTGGCCTCAGACTTTCGTATTCTTTTACTGAAGGTCTTATTACATATCTTGAAGCAATAACACATTAAAATTTCATTTAAATAGGACTATTCATTCCGCTGTTATAGCAAAAATCCACTTTTTACGCCATTTCGAAATGATTAAAAGGATTATCAATATTTTTGGTATATTGTTGGAAATTGTAAATATGTATATTTGTTGCAAATTTTTAAAAAATGGATGAAATTTACAAGCATTAGAGACTCTTTTAGAACTCCTCAAAAGGGACTTGACCAAAATATTTACAAGAAGAACATGTGTACCAAGTTTCATGACAATTGTAAAAGATTCGACCTTTAGAGCTGATCCACATATCTTCTATAATATAAAAATTAATCGCAAAATGTGTTGGTAAGCGCATAACTCAACAACGCCTGGACGAATTTGGCCAAATGCTTTTTTAAAATGTTCGTTGGAGTTCAAGGATGGTTTTTACGGCGAGAAAAATTCGAATAATTGCCGGAAAACTCCTTAAAACAGCCCTTTCCTTTTTCCCATACAAACGTTTTCTGACTAAAACGTAGTCAATTTGAGCTTTATTGCTATTCGTTGCCAGCTGATATCCCTATTTTACAGACATAAAACATATGTACGGAACAAACAACTGCCACATTACAAATCTTTTTGACAGGACGAAGTCTGTCGGGTCCGCTAGTATACGTATAAAAGGTTTGGACAAATTCTCTACAAGTGTTCTGAGGGTCAGGATTGGTGCTCATATCTCCGTTCCGGGTCTGGGTCTTATCATGCTGACGGTTTTAAACTCAAACACATAAAAAATGAAAATCTTTTAGAAATCAGCTGATGCTGACGGCACAAATATCTCATTTTTCCAAAGGAAATTCTATGATAATAATATACTGTACACTACTCGCATCTCAACTACAGTTTGTGTGAGTGTATGTTTTATGACGTAACTAACTACACATGTGGACGTGGGGATTCCTGGTTCTTCAGGCGGTGCGGGATTTTGCAATTACGTTTCCCACTGATCTGATCAGGATCTTTACAGTTTAATATTTGTACGAGTGAAGAATATTTCGTTCTTAGAAGCTGCGAACCGGACTTCAAACAATTAGTAAGCAGAATTTTACTGTTGATTCAACATTCAAGGGTTATTTCTTCGCTACGCTCACAGCCTCGTAACAGAACATAGAAATCTGAGGCTGATGACCGAAGCAAGGCTGTGAGCGGAATGAACAGCCTCGTAATGCTCGTGATCATACAGGAGGCCAAGCTGAGGCCGAATTGTGGGAGTGATCTACCCACACTTGCCTCACGGATTAGAGTTGTGAGGTAGTTGTTCGAAAACGCAATTTTCCAAAACTTTCATTCTTCAAAAGAAATCCGTTAGGACAATCGCAAAACTTCAAAGAAGAAAGTCGTGCGGGCCAGCTGTTCAAAATTTGAAATAGTTGACTTTACCTTGCCTGTATATTATTCAAACTTGCCTTCTTTTCAAATCAAAATGTGACCCCGTAAGAGGAAGTGACATTCACTCTTACGAGACAAGAGGCAGGGAGAACTACCGAACTGGGAGACACAGAACGATAGTTCATGAACGTTTGCCTTCTCAGGCAGGAGTTCAACTAGTCAACTCGTTGCCAAATTCGATCAAAAGTGCCCAAATGCCGAAGGCGTTCAAAGCTCGTCTTAAACAAATCTTGGTCACAAATGCGTTTTACAGTATAGACGAGTTTATGGCACATAACTGGGAGATCGCAGAAATCACCGACTTACAATAGGTTTAGAGTGGAATAATTCGAATGAATGAGTGAATGAAGAAATGTATGTTTGAATGAGACTTCGATGGCAGAATGCATGGAAAATTTTAGTGAAAAAGAAAAATGACGATTGCATAGCATGTTAATATGTTTCCGCAATAAACTATTTATTTATTGTAATAACAAATGTAATAAACAGCTCTTCAATTGAATCGTTATGGATTCTTCATAAATACTCGTAATATACTAGAGCAGCTATTGCGTTGAGAATTAGAAAGCGCCTGCAAATGTATGGATACATTCAAAACACTGTTGTACAGTTTGTAGCGGCCAACTTTTTGCAGGCTCCTTCTCCTTAGTCTAAATACAATATTTGCGTTGTTTTACTGTTTAAATTTAATAAATTTACTTTTTAAATACTTAAGAGTATTTTATGTGCTTGCGTTTATTTTAAAGTTCTTTATTTTAATTATCGCTGTGCTATGTATTTTTATAATAATTGCTGCAAATAGTACTACAATAGACAGGGTATTTTCTTTTTTTTAACACAATGTTCAAACTATAGTAAGTCACTCTTTAAGAGCGCAATATATTTGCATTGGTTTATATCACTGGTTTGTTCGCTTCAATATAATTATATTAACTGGTCTGAATTTTATGGTTATGATTTCCTAATTTGACGTTACTGTTGAACAATCGCAATCACGGTTTTTAGCACAAATCAAAGCGTGTTTATTGTTGAAGTTTCAAAATTCTTAATTTTTTTGCTCTTCATATTTAAGACCCTTGTCTTTTCCAAGATAATAGCAAAAACACTTTCTTGAAGTAGATGTGTTTCAAGTTCTCTACTCCAAGTTTTATTCAAAACGTTTGAGACTCATCTAATTGTCTAGTATACGACACAGCGAGGGCCGGTATGAGTCGGTAATTTACTTTAGTTGTTTCAAAATTCTTAATGTTTTTTAAGGGAATTTTCCAAAATAACCCTTAACATTTCTTCATTCGGTACAGTCAGCCTTTTGTTGTTTTCTGTTCTCTACAGAAACTGTTTCTTTAAAATGTTTAACAAATCTGTGAAAGTCTAGATTGATCGCAAACAATATTATTATTATTGTGAAAATAAAGAGATTTGAACTTAAAAAGTTTTTTAAGGGACGTAACCCTTAACATTTTTCAAAACAGTTTTCTGTTCTTAAAATGAAAAAGAGTGAGACGAAAACTACGTATATACACTTACCTCAACATCGCCGACAGTAAAATAATATACAATGGAAGCAAAAATGAATCTAAAATAGATAACTGCATCTTTTACGTGTTTATCACATCACGCAGTGTACAGATGGGTACTCGACACGTTTCCTGCTGCAAGATAGTGAATATTTGATCGAAGCCATCGCACCGATAAGGGTGAGTGTTGGAGAGTGCTACCAAAGATTATGTTATGGTTGGTAGATAGCCATAGATGCCGATGGGCTGAGGTAGAAAATCAACCGAGTTGCGGCAGGGCAAGCATAGATAGCGCTGCGAGAGAAATTCTTTTAAGAGTCTGCCTCGGCTGCTCGTTGCAGAGGTTTGCGGGAAATAAAAATATGGAGACTTTAGTGTTAATGCCATTTTGATGAAACAACTCTTGACTGAAAGATAAACATATTATCTAGGTTTGCCTGCAGTTAATTCTTCGAAATGTCTTTTATTTTGTATGCTATTACGGTTATAATTCGAAAATATACAGTTTATTTAAGACCTTATTTTAAAAGCTAGACTCGTCACACCTACAGTTTTAATCGGATCTTTATGAAATAAACTTTGTTTTAAAGTGTATTAAATGTTGACTCTGCTGAGCAGAATTTCCATTATTCCACCCACAAAACCGTTACATATTTCCAAAAATTGAAGAAATGTTATGTTTGACTACTACGAAACTAGTGGAATTTTCGAAAAAGTGGTCAGCTAAGTCACTGCAGCGTTATGTCATTTTTCAAATAAAACTTATTTCAAAAGATCTGACGAAAATTGTATTCGTGAAGTGTCTCAAGAAAATGTTTATTTTTACATTGTTATTATGGGACAATAACAAAATGCGCACTCTTAAAAGTCTCAAGTAGAGCCACTGAAGCACGCGCTAGTTCTTTCGTTCTTGCACATCGCACGGTCGGGTCACATGTAAGTCATCGACATCGGACAAACTCGAGCATGTAGAGCCGAAGGGGAGAAAGACGGTGAGATGGCAGCGCATTCTGCCTCAGCCAATCGGCATCTAAGCACTCTCTACCTACCATAACATAATCTCTGGCACTAGGTGGTGAGTGAGTGATGGCGTGCACGACTGTGCCACCAACACGGAAGCAGATACACAAGTGGAAGTGTAGCACCTCGGAGGTGCTCAGTGATCACGCCCGGCCTTGCACATGCCCAGGCTTCCTACTTGTACACCTGTGATTACTGATTTCTGATTACCCACGTGGCTTATCACGCTCACTGTAGACCTTGGAGGCGCTCCCCGTCATATGTTTCGCGTCATCTGGACCGTGGAGTACAATAGCTAAAATTTAACAGAAATCTTCTTCTTTGAGCAAATTGCACGCAAAGAAGGTTCACAGATCTCGAAAATATAATTGATGGACGATCCCAAATGTACCTGTAAAAATATGAACCTGAATTTGGGTTTATTAGAAGAGAGTACTTTTGAGAAATCAGAAAAAACGTGTCTAGTTTCTAAATAGTACATTATGTTCATTAATGTAAAATTATTTTAAAAGGTGAGAAACGGGTCGCCGTAAACCCCTGCAGGCTCTTTTGTTTGACAGTTAGGCTGCATCAGTTGAAAGAAGGCCGGTGTTTAGCTAGTTGTTACGTGCGCGGTGTCGTGTGTTCAGTGGCCAGACGAATTCAGCCTTTCCCTGAGGTGACCACTGAGGCGGACCCTCGCTAGGTCCCACTTGCCCTATACTTAAATAATAACTGATTATGAATTTAGTACCCAAAATAAGCCTAATTCAAGGTCACAACACCTTCTGTTTCAAATCTCTAGTTATGTCTTCTTCTCACTGTGTTTTTGAGTGGGAGATGTAAAGGAAAGTGGGAGCGGGAAAGTACGAAGACTTTGCTACGTCAGGAATGCCAACAACCTCAATCTCAGAGATGTTAAGTAGGGCTGATTACAGAGACAGCCTAATGCGATGCGCATTGGCATCTACGTCAGCCTATTGTATTGAAATATCCCGGCCCAACATCATCCACGCGAAACATGACTCTCCTAACGCCAAGGATTGTTCGCGGTTTTGCTACTGGCGAATTATAAGAAACTAGCCTTCGGCCAGCTGGGGCTTCGCCCCCAGACCCCCACTTTGGCCTGCGGCCTCCTCAAGGTTCTGCTTCGGCCTCTCGGTTTGGGTATTAACTTCGCTAATGACTTTACTTTTTCATTTAGGATATTTCCTTGAGAGTTGAAACTTATACACTGTTGTTGTTATTATTTGTTGATGTTTACAATTACAGCAGCTGGGCATTTTTATTACTTTGCCTATATGTTTTATCTCAAGCAAATTTTAATTCTTAACAGTGCCAAAAAATGGTTTGTCCATGCCTAACTCTTCTTAGAGGTAACTAAATAACTAAGTAACGTCGAATGATATCTCCAATGAAAGAGCATGATTCACTGAGTGTTCTTAGACCAAAACGAACAATGTATCTCAATTATAACCTGAGATATGACAGGACAAAGCTAAGAAAACATGGGAAACCCCCTTTGTATCTTGAGAGGGCGACAGTTAAGCCATTTTTGATAACAAATCTATGCATTAAAAAAATCGGCCTGATAGACTGCTATTAGATTTTCATAAACTCTTTTAATATATAGATAAAACTATTAATTTTTATAATAATGAGAAAGAACAAAACGTCGTACAAAAAACTGTTCGCAGCTTTGAGCTTCCCATCGTCTCTCGAGTCAAATGGAAACACTGTATACAAACGGTAAATATAAAGCAAAATACGTTCCGCCAGACCAAGATGGCGGCGGACAACCACTTTTTGCGCCACCATATTGGTGTGGCTGATTTGTTTTATGTTTGATACACATGTTAGGTTCGGTGTCAAATGTTAATTTCAAGTTTAATTGGATCATAAATACAGAGTTATAGCAAAAACCCCATATTAAAGGGAAACGCCCCCTCCAAAAGGGAACTTCCAGTGTAATCTATACCCCGTTGCAGGAAATTCGCTCGGATTCACGGTAGCACTTGTGGCTACGCGTCGACTATCTCTTTATACATTTATTAAGAAATTTCCCTTTCTATTTTTTGCCGAGCAAAGGGAAGGTCTCTGAATCAGCTTCACTATTTGGACAACAAATTAAAAGAAACTGATGTTATATGAGGTATTCCTTAACTTTTAACCTGATGAAAATGACAAGCAATCAATGACACAAACTGATCTGATGGATATCGTCATAACTAAGTGTGCTGTAAATGCTGACTCTGTGTGTCGTAACATGGACAAGTGTCAGCACTCAGCAGGAAACTGCTGATTCAGTTGCGTCAGCAACACACGTGTCGTGCTGAGTCTGAGTCACGTACAACTGCTGATGCAGCCAAAATCTACTCACTGCTTTGATACTGCAAAGGTGATTTCACTCTATGCGCATGTCGGCAAACTCCTATGTTTTCCAAATATACCATGTGTATGAATAAAAATTACTTTCAGAAATGAAGAACAGGCTACCGTTAACCTTTTGCATTGAAGCGTCACCGCGCAGTTGAGGTGGACCCTTAAGAGGGTTGAGCACCCCAGAAAAAGTTGCTCAAAACATGCTGTCGTAGTCCCCTGTTTAAGGCGCTATTTTTTGGTGTAGAGATTAGAAAAGTTGTTTTCCATGTTCTCAAAGGTTGTCCCTAAGATTTATAACCTGGTTTTGAAAAAACACCTTACGCCCAATGTTAACAGTTGGCCAAAATAGGCTAGTTTTTAAAAGTGTACAGTTAAATTATTTTTTCACAAGCAGTTTTGCCTTTTGTGTATAAGGAACATAGACCACTACTTACCTATCGTATAAACCCGCATTTGTACGTTTCGGTTCATAAAGGGTTCGGAAACAGGGTCTACTCGAAACCATGTTTCGCCACTTTTAGTGAGCAAGGAAAATTAGTTGGAATATCGCTACTACCATTTCTCTTGACTGGCAAGTTCGGCGGCACGCACGACTCAATTCGAAGAACTGAGCTAGAAAAAACAACCCTACTAGAGCCGTTGTTTTTGAAACAGAAGAATTAAACTCGGATTTCCACCTACCCCTCGTCCACCGGAGAGAAATAATCAATACTCCGATATCTCAGTGGTAAACACGGGTTCTTGCTTGGTTGACTAATCCTCTTAAATATCCACGGATAACGTTAAACAATTAATTTTACATTTTAAAGCATTTATCAGTGCAGAATGCTGCGCCATTATCCAGATTAATCCGACCCAGTTGTAAGTTTCTGAAACGATTTCAAGGCTCAACTCTCAAGTAGTTGTAGGTTACCTACTTGTGTTCAACGATAACAATATCGGTGAATCACTAATCACTTACCTTTACGTAATTACATTTAGGAAGACAAAGAGATAATTTAGAACTACAGTCTTCTTACGTTCTTAGAACCGATTGTTGGAGATATTTATGTAAACTTGATGTTTCTCCATCAACAACTTACCGCGTCGTTTAATTCAACAAGCAGTTTTTAGCGAATTTACTTTGGAAAAATGAGATATTCATGCCGTCTGCATGGTGAGACCCAAGCCCGGGACCATGAAATGTGGACCGATCCTGACCCCCCAGAACACGTTTTGAGCACTATTTAAAACTGTATATACATATCTAGTATATTATCTCTACAATTCGCTTTTTATGTCCGATTTTCATCAAATTTGGTACACCTGTTCTTTTTGTAAATATCTAGGTCGAGTTCGTTAACCAACAAAATCGGACTACCGGAACCCTTCTTTTGGGCAGTGTTTCAGAGGAAGGAGAACGTGGATATCTACTGCGTACGTCTCAACAAAGATATGAGATCAAGGAGAGCTATTTTCAACATTGAATCACGTTCGAGAGCGAGTTTTTACTGCCTAATTTCACCACAAGTATCATTATCGGGACAAGGCTGTTGTATGCATTACATTGTACCGGAGCCCGGACCTACATTACATTGTATGTACAGCTGACCTACATTATATTATTACATTAGACCTGGATTAACATTACTACACGTTTGGACCTATTACATTAGAGCCGCGTTACATTAGACATTACTGTTTGTGATGCACTACATTACATTACATTATTTAGATTCAGATTATTCGTTACATTACATTAGACCACATTATTAGCCGCGTGACATTATTAGCCCTGCGTTACATTAGACCTACATTACATTAGAAGCCGCGTTACATTAGACCCGTACCTACATTACATAACAATACCTGGTCCTACATTACATATTACATAGGCTGTTACACCTGGTCCTACATTACTTAGACTAGACCTGGACCTACTGTTTTAGTGAATATGTAGCTGCATTATTATTACATTAGACCTGGACCTACATTACATTATTAGCCGCGTTACATTAGACCTGGACCTACATTATTAGCCGCGTTACATTAGACCTGGTCCTACATTACATTACTAGGCGTTACATTAGACCTGGACCTACATTACATTATTAGCCGCGTTACATTAGACCTGGACCTACATTACATTAGAATCCGCGTTACATTAGAACCGGACCTACATTACATTACGTAGGATTGCA
This sequence comes from Matsumurasca onukii, assembly GCA_018831715.1. Classification (NCBI taxonomy): domain Eukaryota; kingdom Metazoa; phylum Arthropoda; class Insecta; order Hemiptera; family Cicadellidae; genus Matsumurasca; species Matsumurasca onukii. The sequence goes on from CM032060.1 coordinate 53,380,672, forward strand.
TTACCTTAGGACCTGAACCTACTGTGTGTTATTTGTGCTGCATTACATTAGACCTGGACCTATACTACACTACATGTGGGGTAACACTAGTCCTGGATCTACATTACACTACATGGGAGTCATTACATTAGACCCAGACCTACATTACATTATACGCACTGCATTACATTAGACACGGCGCTACATTAATGCTGGGCTTAGAGTAAGATCTACATTAAAGTCTACATCAAATATATGCGCTCACTAATTGTGATGTTGTTCTGCACCAGATACACCGTTTCAAATACGAGTTTAAACTCAGCAAAACATACAGCAAGTATGTTGAAGTTGTTTGAGGTATAAATTAAAATAGCAACTCTCATCATATTCTACCTCTTGAAATATAGTAATACTCTCAAGAATAGTTACCAATGGCAGGGAAATATATTCCAATTAGTTAAACTTCAACTTCAATCTGCCAAAAAAAGAAAGCCGACAAACAATATTTTTTTGATAGGGGCATTTATTCAGGAAAAATGCAAACGCAGTACATTTGTTTTCGTTTTATGCCAAAAACTATGCGCGCGCACCTCTAAAAACAAAGTGTCAAAACTCACCTGTTCAACTGTTGGTTTATAAGCGTCCCCGTGGGTTCGTAGGTAACCAGGACCTCTCCGTCGTCAAGGTGGAAGTCCTGTAGTGTCGCGGGTAGCACAGGGGGGTCGTGTGGGTACGAGGGGTCGTACAGGGGTGCCGAGGGACAGGAGCTGGACCACAGACGGTCTATACAGTTACGGGACCACGAGTTGACGAGGGAGAGCTCCATGACGTGCACGCACTACTGACGCTGACGGTACAGAGCGGTGAGGAGGTACTGAGCGCGCTCTGGTGTCTGAGTTGCGCAGGTCTGGCGCGGTTATGTTGGTATCGACCAGCTGTGTGTCAGCTGTCTGCTGTCTACACTCTCCTCCCCTCGACACAACAAAAGCCACAACAATGTTCGTCTCATATGAACTGGATTCGAGAACAAAGCGCTGAACCTGTTCGTCGGTCGATAAAAAGTTCCATTGGTGTTTGTGGTTTCCAGATTAACACCTTTTTGGGAACTTTTTCCCACTTTACGGGGAGAAAAAGAAGAATTTTATACGAAAGCTTACACGTAGGTAACACTTTTAGAAGAAACTTAACTGCAATCTTGGGAATTATCATTTAAAAATATGCGGCTCTTTGATATTGATGACTCAATCTAAGGAACATTCGGCCCTAGTTTGTAATGAGACTACACCTCATCATCCACCAAAACCCTCATTACACTCATCATCATCAAGTTTTGACCTTAAAATACCCTCTAAGAGTGGTCGGTGTCTCAAAGCAAAGTATCAAAGTAAAGTACTTTGCGTTGAGACACCGACCACTCTTAGAGGGTATTTTAAGGTCAAAACTGGATGATGATGAGTGTAATGAGTGTTTTGATGGATGATGAGTCTTGTTACAAACTAGGACCGACTGTTCCCCAGATTGGGCCATTAATTACTAGCCCAACTACTAATGGATTGGAGGGGACAAGAAGAAGTATTTTCTACATCAAAGTAGCACTTTTAAAATAAATTCAACAGCAAACCACAATATTGAGAACCATCATTGTGAGTAGTCGGTTCAAATCATTAAATAACTTTTCTTTTTGAATTTCGTTTAGCTCCGTGGTACAAAATGTATCGTGGAGTTATGTCACACCTATCAAATGAGTGGCGCATTGACATACACAAATTTGGAAAGAGTACTCTGGAATGTCTTGTGTTGACTATTATTGTGGAACTGTAACTAAATGGCTATAGGTTTTTAAGTTTGAATAAAATAATGTAAATTTTCATCAGCTGTATATGATGTCTGCATTTAATTTGTTTATTCAAATATGACACCTTCTTTACGTATGACTTTTGAGAAAACCAAAGTAATGGAAAATAAGAGTACATATTTTCTTCGGGCTCACGTCGCATCGGAGGCCATCCCACCGAGGATTCCGGACTTGACTTAAGATTTTTATTATTTAAGGAAAATTGTCCTTACTTTCCTTGCCTCTATTCCTCTGGTATGTGGATGATGCAACAAGGCTGGAGAGTGCACAAGACAGGAGCTGGTGACTGGTGTGTTGCGTTACGTGGCCAAGGTCCCAGCTGGGGGCTCGCCTCACCAGTCACCAGTAGAGGGGGAGACACACCTCCTCGCAGCACACGTGCGTGACGTCACGTCTACGTCTACGTCAGCTGATCTGCACTGTTACCAACCTATGCTGGACCGCAGCCAAGTGTAACAGTTGCTCACTAACCAGCTATTTATAGTTGCGGCTCATCATCATGCTTCCAAGTTCTGACTGCTTGACGGTGGAGTAAACCGGGGAACTGTAGTTCTGGAAACATTAGAGGACGGACATCGTGCTTTAGAAGCCTCAGCAACGAGGTAGGTCTTAGGAGCAACGAGGATACGCTACCGTCGTACCTCTTTCACCCGGGACCGCCTCGGAAGCGCTCTTCTCCCTGTTCGCTGACGTCCGATCCGACGTACCTTGGACCATACTTATACTTTGATATTTTAATTTGAGACACCGACCACTCCTAGAGGGTAATTAAGGTGAATATGGGATCAAAAGTGAGTGTGTTGAGTGTTTTGATGGATGATGAGATGTAGTCTTGTTACAAGCTAGAGCCGACTGTTCCCCAGATCGGGTCATTAATTAATAGCCTAACGACCTATGGAATGGACCAACGGCTTAACGAGACTTCCGAACCACGGGCACACTATCGGTCAAAGCCCCTTCGGCATTCCTTCTCCCTGCTAGCGACGGGGTTCGGCTCTGGAAAAAGTCCGATAATCTGTAGCTGGCTTCGAAGTAAGAGATTCTTTTGATAACATTAAGCAATTTAGGCTTTGAGCCTGAGAGAAAGTTCTGGTAGTGGTAAGATTTGAAAAGTATAGAGTGTGAGCAGTGCACGCATGATAGGCTGAAATAAATCTGGGACATTCAGACCAACCGTTGAGAGTAGATATGTGTTCTTGTCAACTGAAATATCATGTACTGTAAAATACTACTTTATTCTGTAGTAGACGCGTTGTCTATTTTAGCAGTGAAATGACATATACCATAGATACGGTTTATTCTTACTAGCGATGAGTTTGTTTGCGTTTATGAATGCAATAATGATACGCATAAAGATGCAGTAAAGATAAGGAGGTGTAACGTGACACTAACGTTCACAGTATCAAGAATATTGACGTAAAGAATGCCAGAGCTCTGCCACAGGTGGCGAATACTGCTCAACACCTTTAAAGCCCTATGCATTTTCATATGATTGAAAGCCCTATTTTTTGCTCTTGTCATATGATTGAACGTGTTCTCTCTTAGTATACAAATGTGTGTAGAATTGTGAAAACTCTTTTCAAGAAATACAACGTGAATTCTTCTACTTTTTACCAATAGTGAATTCGCCTCCTTCTCACTAACACTGCATGTACCAGTGCGTCTTTAGTGAGGGCTGTCTCTCTCAGAATAGACATGTAACTCATGGAGTTCCTCAGGGTAGTATGTTAGGACCTCTAATCTTCATCATCCAACTAAATTACCTGTAAACCCCTCCTGTTTGTCGACAATACGACACTCAAAGAATAAAGGAAGGAGTACTGATGCAGTTCTGGTTGAGGCAAGTGAAACTCTTGATTCTGCCAAGAACTGGTTCCAGAATAATAAATAAGTTGGAACTCTTGATCCTGTTGTCTTTCCAACGCACGTCTCTGAAGACTACGCAAAGCCTTGAAGATAGAAAACTTCACAACGACTCGACTCAATATTGTACGTAACAAATACATAGATGATTTCATACCATCCATTTGTTAGTAGATTGTTGTTAAACATATTATACAGTATTACGTATATAAGTCTGCCGTTCATATTTCACGAAATATAACAACGTGGTACGAGTGTGAAAACTGCAACGTACATTTCAGATAACACACACACTCCTTCATACGCAGAAATGTGACACGTACGGGAAACGGCGAGATAAGATATTAAATATCTAGTTCAGTACAATTCTGCCTATTACGCCTACACAGCTCTATTCCAATGCCATATACTGATAAGCAATGCACAGTTAACAACTATCGAAGCTATTTCATCATCAACACTACAATATTGTCAAGTGTATATTTTAAAAGTTTTAAATTGAAAATGTTTAGATTTGAATCCGTGATATCTACATTTGGAACCTCTAACTGTGTCCAATGACACGAAATACGTTCCCAATAAAACAATGAATTTGTTTTGATTTATTGAGGCTAAAATCATTGTGTCTCTGCTTCTGGACGACTTCGTAGTTCCTTGTTTCTTCAAACCTCTCTTTTAAATCCGTGGGTCACCATCGTCGTTTAACAGGGTCCGCTTCAGTAGTCACCTCAGAGAAAGCCTACGTTCGTCCGCCCAAGGAACACAGGATACCGCGCACGTAACAACTGGCTAAACACCGGGCCTTCTTTCAACTGATGCGGCCTAACTGTCAAACCTAGCGCCTGCAAGGGTTTCGTAGAAAGCTCTTATATGAAGATTAAATTCTGATATGTTAATTTTTATGGAATGAGAAAGAGTTTGCCTGTTTTCAGGCCAGCTGTAGTCAGTTTTGCTAAACCTAATTTTAGCTTCCTAAATAAGGTCTTAAAAGCACTTTACTTTTTTAAGTTCAACCACTAATTCCAACAAACCAACCTAGATAACATGTTTATCTTTTAATTGTCAAAATAGGGTTAGTAATAATTCAATTTCATTTCGCGCAAACCTCTGCAACGACGCTCTCTTAAGCTAGTGGAACGCTCCCTTAATGAAGTACTCAGTAGGAGACCTCAATACATAATCAAATATCTGCTGACTAGATGCAAGTTAAGTAGATGTGATTGTTCTTTGCTCCATGACCATGACATCTCTCAGCCAGGCATTGGTTGGGCAAAGTGGGCCGCAGGTCTTCGTTTATCCAGCGCTTGACGAGAGCAAGATTTGAAAATATTTTGAGGATATGGAATGTAAAAGCGGACGAAACCACTTGATCCGTAAGTAGTTTAGGAGTTCAAAATTGGGGTTTACATCTTCAAAGAAGAATTCAACACATTCCTAGGACCTGAATAAAAATATGTACTTCGAAACATTCGTATGTACGAGTATAGTAATCCCAATACCATCAAATTACAATCAGAGGATTTCATCTTGGTTTATACATACAAGCTACACAGAAAATCTTACAATCGTAGATGGTTACATCAGTGGTGGTGTATAGAAAACGATTAATAGTAGTATTATAAAAATAATTTTTGAGGTTAAAATATTATTGTGAGGGTGTCCCATCGTTTTTAAGTGAACCAGAAGAACTCGACGTTTCAGGATCTGGAATCTGATTCCATCTTCATGTGAAAAGTAACCTAGACATTCTATCATTGTCATCAAACAAACTTTAAACCAAGGAAAACTATTTCTTGATAAATGTTTCAGACACCCGAAGTTTTTTGGTTAGAGATCATCTGCTGTGTTTTAGCACCAGATAGCGTATTTTATTTGGACAGCCCAAGGCTAGACATTCCATATCTCACGAAACTTAGACCTCGTACTTGAGTCATGTGCGGACAACTGCTGCCAGTTGCAAACAAGGTGTCAACGGCTAACCTAGAAACTCCGAAGCAAAAACTGCAGTTGCGACATGTCGGGAGGATACCTCCATGGGACTTTCTAGAACTAATCACGTCTGACGGCCGCCATGTTGGAGGTGTGTCTTGCCAATGTCCTGCTCTAGTTCTATAAACATAGGCTACCACGGGGATAGAGGATCCTCTTTACCTCAGCGGTCACCTCAGAAGAGGCTGAATTCGTCCGCCCAAGGAACACGCGACACCGCGCACGTAACAACGGGCCTTCTTTCATTTGATACGGCCTAACCGTCAAACCGAGGGCTTGCAAGGGTTTAGGGCGGTCGACCTTTGTTTTCCCATTTCAAAATAACTTTTACACTAACAAACATGATACATTTGGAAACTAGGAGAGTTTTCCGACACGTGTATAGAGCCCGATTACTCATACCACAAATGAACTTTGAAATTGTCAAAGTTTTAATGATCTTCAACTCCATTTTGAACACTTAAAACATAATTTCAATACAAGCGCTCTGTACTGCACGTTTCAGAAAACTCCTCCAGTTTCCAAATATACTATGTTTATTAATGCCCAAAATATTTTGAAAGGTGAAAAACGGGCCGCCGTAAACCTTTGCATTAAAGTGTCGCCGCGCAGTTGAAGCGGACCTTTGAAGAGCTTGGTACTCATCAGAACATCAGGGTATTTAAATGTTATACAATACAGTTACACAGAGGTGGATATTAATTTTTATGATTCCAAAAGTCAGCAGGTAAACCAATGTTGTCGTACATCTCACCCAAATGACTTGAACGTAATATTTCTTGGGCGCGTCCCAAGGACTACTCGAATGTAATTTCATCATTTTTTCATCAGATATAAAACAGTACCGGTACAAAAACAACTTTTTCTATATTATCGTATTTTGGGAATAATGTTTTGTTTAAAAAACAAGGGGGTATGTGAAAAACTAAATTTTAAAGTTCTCAACCTCTCCGACCTGGTGTGCGAGATATCGGTTCTCCTCTATCTGTTTCTACCGTGTAGAGCAGGTAGTTACTGAGTATGCTGTAAGTGGTGTGATTATCAGTGACCTTGACGAGGTATGAGGTTGACCTTGAGATATCAATCAAGTTACTCGACGTACCTCCCCCTCCCAACTGACATGTCCGTGTTCCCGACTCCTAAAAACCTGCCCTGTGGCTTCCGTAGGCGCCGGTAGCTCATCGACTCCAGTTTCAGATCGGTTTAGGGTTCAGTCGGGATATCGACTATTGATTTCTTCACCTGATGCGAGCCTCTTTCTCACAAGTACAACCAGAACCGCTGGTAATCGGCCCGGTTTCAAAAGATTTCTCTACGTTCATTATTATGAAACCTTAGTTAAACGAAAGTCATAGGCTTTAATGGCCGGTGTCACAACTATAATCTAGTTCATACCGCGTAAAAATATCATTATAATTTGCTTGAAGTATTTCTGGGTCGCTGTGGAGTACCATTTTTAGTAGCTGATTTGCTGAAACTGAGATTATTGAGATACTTGCTGCCTGCTGTCTGATTGGTCACAAGGCTTCCAACCGTCCAAGGCATGCCAACTGTCGATGTTCCATTAGCTATGACACTATTGAAAAGACTTCTTCAGGACTGCTTACCAGCTTGCTGTCTTCTTTGTTGAGGTTATTATCATCTTTAATTATTCCAATGGTGTCTCGAATGACTCTTGGGTAATAAACTCTGATTTTTGGGCCTCACTCACCTTAAGGTTAGCGGAAGACTAAGATGTCTTGAAGATTGTAGAGATCTTCAGCTAACCTTAAGGTGAGTAAAATCAGAGTTTATTGATTGACACCTCACCTAATAAACATGTCATTTACATATAGACTCTTGGGTAATAATGCGAAGTTTTTGCAAATACTTTGGCTGTGTCAAATTCTACTAATGTGTTTAGCTGTGTTCTGCTATGGCCGTCTTTTCAACATCTTCGTGTTTTATGTGTCTGTTGTGTTCCTGAACTCTCAGTATTCTTTTAGTCTCGCAAATACTACACACCGCACCACAACTGCAAGGGATTTGGTAGACTCCCGGCGTGCACAATTGTATCTGGTCTTCACAGGTGTCAAAACTGTTCTTCAAAACCGTTAGTTGACCTCACAGAGGATTATTGGGATGATTAAGACAAGTCTGATGAAATTTACTCTCACATGAATAAAGCTAGTCTTCTTCTGTGACATAACAAGAGAGTATTTCATCAGTCATCAGTGTAATCACTTCTTGTCGTCCTTCAGTACAGTGGATTCCATGAAGTCTACATGTGCACCACCATGACCACTTTGTTAATTGTTAAAACTGAAAACTATTAGAGCTTAAATTCCGTTGATCCTTCTTCTTCCTAAATCTTGGATTGTTAGACATTTTTGTTTCTTCCCTTTTTCTCAGTAAAATTATTTTCTTTTTTCGTATTTAAAGATGTTTTGATCCTAAAACCTTTCAGTCGGATACGAGACTGTAACAAAGTTTAACCCTGGAAGTGTAAAGATACTCTGTGGCACTCCAACAGACAGCAGCCCCTGTCTGGTCAGCTGTTCCTGGGCGTGGTCATTGACGCAGACCTCAAGGTCGGGTGGTCGACCTCTCCACCAGTTGTCTTGTTGCATTCGCTCCCTGTCCGCACTCTTCCATTGTCTCGGTGTGATTGATTCCAGAAAAGAGCCTCCAGTCTCAAACAGAATTCACGAAGATCATTATCTGATGTTGACTCCCGAAATTCTCTTCACGGCTGGGTCTTTTCAGAATAGAATTCAACCGATTCTAGGTGATTAATCGTAATAGCAAGCTTTTTAGTAGGTAGGAAGTAGTAGTGGTAGAAATAAAACGTGTTTACAAAAAATCTATGAAATCTTCGTATGTATATTTGAAATTGCGTTTATTCCTTTAATGCAGTTCGATTTTTTATGAAAATGCAAACCACATCAGTCATGCGGGACCATAGTCCTTTCACAGTTTGAAAATTTCTACGTCCACAGGACTTGTCCCTTAGTTCGTGAACTAAAAGTAATGATCCTGGAAAGTGGAAAAATCATAGGAAACCAGTTTAGTCTAGAAGAGAGTTCCAGTCAAAATTTCATATACTATCGATCTAGGGCTAACATTTTGAAGCTTGGACACGTTGTTGCCCGAAGAATGTTTTCTCTTTATTAATTGGTCAATTTTTAAACGCAGAGACATAGTAATTACGTTTTTATGTGTAATTTAGCGGATCCATGGCGAATTGGTATCGCGCGCGACTCCGGAGCTCATCACTTCGGTGGCACGGGTTCGATCCCCGCAGTCACCACGTACAATTTGTAATGTGACTATACGGTGACGCTAGGTAAAGGTCGAGGTTGAGTGGTAGAGGACTTTGTAGTCCTAACTTCGCCTCATTAAACAAGACAAACTTTACTTTTTTGTGTTTCGTGACTTTGTTATATTTAGTAATCAACTGTATGAAGCACACAGGCCTGACCCGAGGAAGTGCTATTGATCAGAGAAGGTCTGGGACCGGGTATATCCGGCTGAGTGACCGCACTCAATGGTGTGACCGTGTGGCCACATAGGAGATAGAATGCGCGATCAGTTCCGCCGTCCGATCAATGGTGCGCCCAATGGGCGAGTGTCTGAACCAGAGAACTCTAGGGTTAAATATTATTACAGACGTTTTCCATAGTTTTTGGGAGAACAAAAATTACACGACGTTTCGCGTTCTGGAATCTGACTCCTTCTTCAGGTGAAAAGTAACATAAAACAAAACATTGGGAAAAGAGCTAGCCTTAATCAGCGCAAGTTGAATACGTTGTCAGATTCCAGATCCTGAAACGTCGTGTACTTTCTGTTCACTCTAAAACGATGGAAAACGTCCGTAATAATATTTTAACGTCAAAAGTTTTACCATCATCAACAGCAAACTTCAAATAAAGCAGAGAACTCTATCCTAACTAGGGGCTACTAGGCTATATACTGGTTGGTGGTTCGCGTATCAGGATGAGCGAATACTCAAAATATGAAAGAGTGAAAATCGAGCCACTCTTTAATGAGAGGGGCTGGGTTTCAACACCCAAAAGAGCGAAATTTCAATCTTTCTGAGTGGCCTTCACTCCTTCATTTTTAGAGCGAATGTTTCATTTTGTCAATCTTGAGTCCGTTGAAGAGTGTCCTAATATAATACAATGAGACACTCTGCGGTCAACCACCGAAGTGCAACCGACCTGCGCCTCAGCATGGGTAACCATTCAGTGGCAGTTTGAGCATCTTGCAACTCAAATGCGACCACGGTTTCCAGACATACATCAGTTCAAATGGAACTGTGAAGCACTCTGTCACCGTCACAGAGTATCCTAGAATATGAAAGATACACTTAGAGACTTCCTGGGACACTCTAAGATCGAGATGCACTGATTATACGGAAGATACCGTGCAACGAGCCGAGTGCCCCTGTAAGAAGTTGCAGAGTGTCTCTTTCACGGAAGATAGATAGGAACAGAACTTGGGGCGTAAAATTGTTAACACGGGTAACGCTTAAAAGTCCTAATCATTATAAGAAGGATAACTGGTCCAGGACCGTGCCCTGGAGTACTCCATATTTTACAAATCTTGGGTTATGAGCAAGCTCCTCCCAGACCTGCTGCCTATACCAAAGATAGGAGTCAAAAGTTTCCAGAACACATTTTCTTCTTTGGCGCTACAGCCTCCTTTGTTCGGCTTTAGGCCCCATTATAATTCTCCTCCACTCCTCACTTATAATGATGACCTTCCTCCTCCATCCCCTCACACCCATCGCAACCAAGTCATCTTCTACGCCATCCTGCCATCTTCAGACAGGTGGTCGTCCCCTTCTTCTTACTCCCTTGTGGTCCCAGACTCTTCTTGCGACCCTTTCTTCTGGCATCCCGGCTAAATGATCCTTCTGAGCTTGTAGAAACCTAACAATGTCTTGTCCTTCCAGAACACATAGCAAACAGTAACTAGAGGTATGTCATATTAAAAGTCTTCCTAAGATGAGCCAGAACTAAAGCAATAGCTCAACGATCCTCAAAGGTGTTATAATTTCATCAATCAACTCTCTCACAGCTGAATGTGTTAGCCAATAAATGTAAGTTATCTAATAAAACTACAGCAACCATTCTTCAATATTGCGCCGAGAATGTGGAATTAGCTGCAAGAGAAATGTTTAGCTTTGACGCTTAACAACGACGAAGTAACAGCTGAGTAAATGTTGTTATCAAACAGATGACAACGTCACGCTGTCGCTCTACTTAAAGTCTTAAACCTTGGGATAGTACAGCAAGCTGTTCTAAAATCTTCGTGATAATTTTCATATATAAATATCAAGACTTATCTTGTAGCTATAACAATTATTACTTTCACTAGACGGACAAGTCTGATGGACCCCGAAAATTCTCGTCGTTTATTTAACTATTTACAAGTTTTTACTGTTTTAGTTTATTAACTATTTTCATTTTTGGTGTTGTTCGGGTGAAGTGGGGATGAAAAATACAGAGTTTTCATTTGCAGTCACACTTTAGTCCAGCCACAGTTCAACTCAAAATTAACTGAAGAAATTCTGGTTTTGTTTTTCCTTTAGTTCCTTTAACTGATTATTCGAGTTACTCTTTGTAAAGAAAATTGTCCACTTGCAGGGGTTTTCGGGGGCCAGTTTTCACCTTTCAAAATAATTTTCTCATTCATGAACCTAGTGTATTTGAAAACTAGACGAGTTTTCCGACACGTGTATAGAGCCCAATTTCTCATGAATCGTTCTAAAGTTTCACAAATAAACTTTGAACTTTGTTTTAGTTTTCAACTCCAATTAACAAAAGTCAGTCAAATAAAAGTTTATATTGGTTTTGACGTATTATTAATCTTTCAATATTGAGCACTTCTTCCTCCATTTTGTACATTTAACATAATTAAAAACGCTTTATACGCGTGTTGGTAAACTCCTATTGTTTTCAAATACATCATGTTTATTGGTGTAAAAATACAGGGTTTTCGTACTCTCGGTACGAATACAGGGTTATTACAAATTATGTTCCCGATTTCTAGTGTATATAAAATGTAGTTTTATATGTTATACAAAGAAACAAAATTGGTTACATTTTAAGAAAAACTCAAAAAGTTTCATCACAAGTACTCATAACTATAAATTTTTGATACAGGTATCCCTTGGGCTACAACAGATTTCAATCCTATAATCAAGCTCTTGCCATAAGTTGATAAGAGTATCTTGATACATTGTTTCGATGGCATTAAACAAACCATTGCTGGATCTCAGGTTTGCTAATGGTAATATTGGTGTGTACACCTTATTTTTTATGTATCCCCACAAGAAAAATAACGGGGAGTTTTATCCGAAGATATTAGTGGCCAGTTCAAGAGTACGTCATCATTCGGACCTCCGCGCCCGATTCATGCCCCAAGCACAAATGATGAGCTTTAGTAACATTATTTTTTACAAATGCGGCCATTCGGTTTAGAATTTAATTACTACTTGCGATTAGATTGGTTACTATAGGAGTATCTTCATTAAACCTGGTTCTAAAAATTGGTTGCACACTAATAAAAAATTAGTTAATGTGATAATCCATCACACAACAAGCATTACTGTCTTCAAATTATAACCATTACACAACACGCACAACAATTGACTTAAGAAACAGCAGACACGCACCCAAACCATTATAAATAAAACTTGATGAGTTGTTCTTTCCAATTGTACCAATTAAAATGGTCCAAAAGCAAATTTACCCAGTAATATTTATAATCAAAATCAGGAATATCATTTGTAATAACCCTGTACTTTGAAAGGGCAAAACGGGCCGCCGTAAACCCTTGCATCGAAGCATCACCGCGCAGCTGAGGCGCACCCTTAAAGTGGTTTCCAATTGGAATTAAAGGTTTCTCCGTAAAGTCTACAAATTCTCGTCGCAGTGTTGTAGTGATTGCATACTTCCTTCTAAAGTATTTTTGCAATCAGCTGCTCAGTACTGAGACTAGATCGAGCTTACTACAATATTCCAGGCGCTAAATTCCACAGAGTCATGCCACTTTAAAAGTTTTAGTTTTACTGTGCTTCTAAATTTATTATTGTTGCATAATTTTTTTCCTGTGTTTTGTTACGAATAGCGTAGATTACTTTTGTTTGGCAACGAAACTTACAAATTTTCTTTGTAAAAAATAATGGGCTACGCAACATCCAGTCGCTAGTTATACATTCTGCTTATTTTACTCGGTTAGGTTGAACAAGTTCTGATCTAATGATTATTATCTTAACATGTGTTAATGCTATCACTGTATTGTAGTAACAGTGAACATTATTTTCGGAAGTAGACGATATTTATCTTACAGAAATCTAGAAGACATGGTCACTACAATGCTAAAACTCACTCTATGGTAAAATTATTGTCTATTTACACTCGTACATAATAAATCATCCTTGAATGTCTTAAACCCATTTCAGTATCATTTCAATAAATATCTCTTTTAGCTTGACATTTCCTTCATTCACCGGTACGTACTACGTCGATTTTCTAAAATAATATGTACAAGGTGAGTTTTAAATGTCCCCCCTACCCTAACTTTTGGAAAAAGGAGAAATGTTGAAAATCCATTTGAGGGATGTTTTTATTGGGTTATGAAGTTTCAATTAAGGTACTTTGCGTCGCCCACCCCCATCCAAAATCGGGCCCCTTTAACTCTTTTAAACACAGACATCCGCCTTGTGGTACCTTAAATGAAAGGTAATTTCAACAAAAATTCAACGGCACTAAGCAAAGGTTTTCATCCCACATTTTTTTGTCATACAAATTTAAAAATTTTAAGATGGGGTACGTTAAAACACACTTCAGGATCCTGTAAAAACATTCCTCAAAGGGTTTTCGAAAACCTTTCCTTTTTCAAAGGTTAAGGTGGGGAGGTTACAATTAAAACTCACTAATTGTATAAATTGAACTATCCGAATTGGGATATATTTGGTCTCGACGTTACTCCAATTATTACTCCTTTTAGCCAATTACTCCAATGGGGAAGGATTTGAATTGTTCTGTTTGAGTCTATACGACAAATGTAAATGTAATTTTCCGTATTGTTTGATAAGTAAATATACAGTTCCGATGAACAGACGTACTTGTGCTGCCATAAGTTACAATAAGTACGCTTTGTGTTTTCCCTATATACATGTGCGATATTTACATATGCATAGCTTGCACGAGTACGCTAGGAAGACGTCCTCTCACTGACGTACTATAAATGCGTTTCATTTTCCTTGTTGCATGATGAGAGTTAAGTAAGGTAAGGTGTTGCATGATATAAGGTTTTCTTGTATAAATCTTATAAACGATCACATAGGTGTTCACTTTAAAGATTTAAAAACACAACGTTCATTAAAATATGTTCAGGTGTTGGTGTACATTATAAGTAAAGTATGACATTTTTCAAGTACATTAAGATAAACTTGTAGGTTTCGTTCATTTCAAATAGTAAACTAATATTTTTATCATATTTTAGCAACAAAAGCTTGTATACCAGATCATTTACAAAATTTATGTTTTCACACAATAGTATGGCTTCGTTATAAAACGGACAAAAATGTTACACGAGAAGATATTATAGTCTTCATTTCTTGAAGAACAATAATTTTGATACTTTGATTATTTTGCTTTGAGACACCGAACACTCGGGTTTTTTTAGAGGGTAATGTGTGTAATATAATGTAATTTTAGAGGTTATTTTAAAGGTGAATATGGTGGGTGTGATGAGTGTTTCGATGGATGATGAGGCGAGGTCTTGTTACAAACTAGGGCCGACTGTTCCCCAGATTGGGCCATTAATTAATAGTCCAACGACCAACGGCTTAGCGTGACTTCCGAATTTTAAAACTGCCGAAAAGAAAGTCTTGTGTGTAGACCAGAATTCAAATATTTATTGTTTATGTATTTACTGTCAAATTGACAGAAGTGCTCTTACAACATAATATGCTTTATTTGTTGAAAAACAATTTTAAATTGAAAATTAACACTTTTTTACTGGACAATAATTTAGAAACTAAGTTTGGTGTTTCAGGTCTTTTAAATTAGAAATACCTTGTTCAGTAGGTCCTGTAGAGATGTCTTCTATGATGCTAATGCATTTCGACCTGTTGAGACCATCATCAGAGCCCTTCAATGCAGTTTTCACGTAAACTATTGTACACTTTTTACATACACTTAAAGTCACTGGGTTGGGGCGAGAAGGTACTAATGAACCTTAAGTGTAAATAGTGTACACTAGTGTAAGTGAAAGCTGGAGTGAAGTCATCTGATGATGAATTCTTTAGGTCGAAATGCATTGGCATCATAGAAGACATCTCTACTGGGCCTTCAGGCTACTGATCAAGGGTCTAATAATTTAGACCCAATTAAATTGCTGAAGAACAATTTTAAATTGAAAGTTAAGACTTATTTACTCGACAATAATTTAGACCCGACGGTGAACTAAAGGGTGCCCGAGTAATCTATCTCCAGCTGTACTATATCTCAAGGCGGCAGAGAACTATTCCACGACTAAAGTATCAACAAAGCTGCTGTCAACAGAAGAATATTCCGCAGTAAATATAATTAGTTTCCACGGAGCCAAATAGTCTGTTTGGCTTTCAAGTTTTCAACGAACTCGATTATCTTCGTATAGGATAAGAAGATAGCTAATGAGATTTGAAGTAGATTATGTTTATTCTTTGTAGTGTTGTTGTGGGGTGTAACTGCTGTAGTTAATGAAATTAACTTTTAATAGCCGTTATATAAAAATAAAATAAAATTCTAGTGATAGTAACTTTAACTTTAGTGACTTTGCTTTGAGACACCGACCACTCTTTGAAGGTATTTCATGGCGAATATGGGATGATGATGAGTGTGATGAGTGTTTCGATGGATGATGAGGTGTAGTCGTGTTACAAACTAGGGCCGTGTGTTCCCCAGATTGGGTCATTAGTTAATAGCAAATCTAACAACCACAAAAGTAACACCAAGACACTTAATAATTACAGTTTCAAATCAACGAATGATCCAAGATGTAAAAACAAAGGGATTTTGGTAACAAGAAAGAGATTTTGTTGAAAAGAAGGGATTTCGTTAACCTCAATCTAATATTTCCAATTCACGAATAATGATTACAATATCTATGAAAGCGGTTTTCGTTTGAAATCTTAAAGATCGTATAAACATGCACCCGACATTTCATGGACTTAAAAGTCCCCGTTGATCCTAGCTCCTTTAAAGTGTTCATCCGTTAAAACTATTAAACAAAATTCTGACGTAAAAAACATTTTATTGACGTATCGTGAGTTCTTTTGACATTAGACAGGTAAAATTCTAGCACGAATAATAAACATTTAATAATTTTTTATACGAGTAAAACACAAACAGTAGCCCAATTAGAAAGAAACGGTAGACCAGTGTGATTAGAAGATAGAGCACATGAATGAGACAGTGACAGTGACTTACCGTACCGGGCAACTCGCGGACAGGAAATGGACAAGAAAAGTGAAACGGCGTCGGCATGACTGTTTATATCCTTCAAGGCGAGAAGGAAAATTGGCTAGAGGCGAGGCGTGGGCGAGGTCTGGAACTGCACGAACAAGGGACATCACATCTTCGCGATGGAAACGAACACAAGGTACTCAACTATAATGTAGTTCTTCCGGTTCCCATCGCGTCCAAACTTCATAATTAGGTTGAGATATTTCGGCCTCGCTGTGGAGTACCATCTTCAGTCACTGATTGAAATACATTTCATGGATCAGTGACGTTTCAGCCAATCAGTGACTGAAGATGGTACTCCACAGCGAGGCCGAAATATCTCAGCGTAATTATGAAGTTTGGACGCGGTGTGAAACGGGAGAACTAGATTATAGTTGTGACGCCGGCCGCGAAAGCCTACTAGTAAGTTTACCAAGTACTCACGTGGTTCCTGTTGTAAGTTTACTCTAGAACAAAGAGAAGAGATTTTACAGATATTGAAATATTACGGACGTTTTCCATAGTTGTTTAGTGAACAAGAAGAACACGACGTTTCGAAATCTGGAGTCTGATTCCATCCTCAGGTGAAAAGTACTCTAAACATAATACAAACCATTGGGATATGAGCTAGCATAAAAGTAATCAGCGCAAGCAGACCAGCCACCCACAACAAAACAACTTAAGTTCTCCATTTTGTTTGTTCTTAATTTAATTAATTAAAGAATTATAACATAACAACTAGTCATGAAATTAATACAACATACACAAAAGTATGAGTTCTGTTACAGTTGGTCAGTCTGATACACGTCTGTGAATGGTTGTCCGTTGCTCCCAGCTAACCAGTCAGTCGGTGGGCTCCTGCCACTGGACGTGCTTGGGTTCTCTGATAGTTTTTTAAAATTTCATAACGTGTTTGTGCTTGTTGTATTGGTCTTAGACTATTTGTTTTTAAATAAACACTCATGTCCTAAGTTTTCGTGTTATGTTTTTATTACTTTTCACCTGAAGACGGAATCACATTCCAGATCCCAAAACGCTGTGTTCTTCTTGATTTAAAAAAACTGTGGAAATCGTCCGTAATAATATTTTAACCTCAGAAATTCTACCATCGTCATCAACAAACGGCCTCGGCTATTCGTTTTGGTAAATGCAAATAATCGTTTACAATCAATGTTGGTTGAAAACTACGTATTTCTCCCCTAAACCCATTTATAAGTCCAATACGCATGCTTTGAAGCTTCTCATTGAACACAAATATTTCAAATACCTTATTATGTATACTTTTCTTTTGAAAATAATATCGCCCTCCATATTTTCCTTATTGCGTAAGCTTGAGCGGCCGGAGTCATTACTACATTCATTTGACTGGGACTCGTGGCGTGGTCCTGTAATCCAGCTTCATGGAGGTTAGGTTTTGAGGACGATATAGATCTAAAGCGGCTCAGATAGTCTCAGTGATCATCTGATGATACCCGCATCAACTCCCACCATCGTTTAGACATATCAGACCATCACTTGCGTGGTTCGGAAGTCACGTTAAGCCGTTAGTCCTTGTATTTCCGTTGGTCATTGGGCTATTAATTAATGACCCATTCTAAGGAAGAGTCGGCCTTAGTTTGTAACAAGACTACACCTCATAAATTATTACTACCACTCATCACACTCATCCTTCACCACATAGTTGCCTTACAATACCCTCAAGAGAGTGGTCGGCATCTCAAATAGTGATTTAGGGATTTAACTTTAAAAATGTAAGACGTTTCGACCATCTGTGATGTAGCATCCTCAGTGACTACACTGCTGAGACTCCTTGTTTCCTTGAGTGTTGAAAGCTGAATGTGGACTGTGAGAGATACAGTAATCTGTGCGCAGGACAGAGGACTGCAGGTGGCCGGAGGTCTGGGAATTGATGAACTGTGACTCGCCAAGGACTGGAGCTAATAAGCCATGGATTAGAGACAGCGAGCTTTCCGTCCTAGTAAACAGAGGCACTGGGAGACCCTGTAGCGGCACTGACCAGTGACCAGCCTTGGGGTAGGCCCCCTGGCCCCTGCCTACAGTTACAGTTACTTTACTTCGTGAGCAAGTGTTCTAGAAGTGTTTAATCTAAACTATTACAAAATGTTGTTTGTCCTAGAAAGTAATTAGCGGATGTTAGCGGAATTAGCTGTCTTAAAAAGTCTTAGCAGATCCATGGTGGATTGGTATCACGCGCGACTCCGGAGCTCATCACAATGGTGGCGCGGGTTCGATCCCCGCAGTCACCACTTACAATTTGCAATATGATTATTGTAACTCTAGGTAAAGGTCGAGCTTGAGTGGTAGAGAAGACCTGGTAGTCCTAACTTCGCCTCGTTAAACAAGACAAAAAGTCTTGGTAATAACAAATATTTGGAACCATGAGGTTTGCATGACCATGAGGTTCTTTTTAAGCGTGTAGTACCAGAGTCCAAGGGGGTCTGAAACCTCTCCTCTAGAATATTGACTAAACTTTGATGCAAAATAGTGACTTTTGGGGACA
The DNA here is from genome assembly GCA_018831715.1 of Matsumurasca onukii. Lineage (NCBI taxonomy): Eukaryota > Metazoa > Arthropoda > Insecta > Hemiptera > Cicadellidae > Matsumurasca > Matsumurasca onukii. The sequence goes on from CM032060.1 coordinate 53,399,360, forward strand.
CTTACCCTAAAACTAAAACATGTAATACGCTGATTTAATATAAATATATATACAAGATGAGTTTTAAATGTCCCCCCTATCTTACCTTTTAAAAAATGAAGTTTTTTCTTTGCATTGTTGAATTTGTGTTCAAATTCCCTTTCTCTCGAGGTGCCACAAGGGGGAGTTACAAATTTGGAGGGTCCTCCTCCCCCACGGTTTTTGGGTGGGGGTGGGTGTTGGCAAAATACGTCAAAACAAACTTCAGGACCCTACAAAAACATTCCCCAAAGGGTTTTAAAATATTTCCTTTTTTAAAAGTTTAAGTGGGGGCAGGGCATTTAAATCTCACTGTGTATTGTAGTAATTTTTTTGATTAGGCTTTTATAACTAAAAGCACTCTGACAGTGACAGAGCCTACACTATCTAACATTTTGATTAGATGAAATAGGTTCAGATTCTTTAGTAATGGCAGTACTTGTGCTAAAAACAGGTTTAGAGTTAAATTGTCAGTTTGCATCTACGATGTTCCCAATTTTCCAGAGAATGGTCGCTGTAAAGCGATGCTCCATCAGTTCTTCTCAGTTACGACCTTGCCTCTTCAAAATGCATGTCCAAAGACTCTGAAGAACTGAATACTTTTGTCTTCTGATTTAAACAACTGTATAGTGATATCTACAGGCCAAACCGAAGGAAAAGAATCATTTCAAAGTAGGACCTACAACTGGAAATATAAAACATTTTTAGAATATTATTGTGTTGAAATAGTTTTTAGAGTTAAGGGTATTCACTCAACTCTCTGTCCAGTTTGATTAAGTTACAAAATATAGTATTGCGGTATGTTAACCGTTTGAATAATTTTAAATTTGCCGTTTTGGGGTCCCTTATTCATGACCTTGACCCACTCCTCGCCCACCAACCTCTTGACTGCGCCCCTGAGTTCTATCGAACATGGTTAAATTTTATTATTAATGCTTTCTGTAGTTTAACAAATATTTTATTTGTCTCCGTACGTTAGCTCTGTTTTATGTTTTGCCGGGACGAAATCTGCCGTTATTTTCGAGTAATTTTTTCTTTACTCAAGAGTACTCATCCCCCAGTCCCATTCAGAAATTTTGTTTGTGTCTTATTCCCTTAAGAACAATGTAAAATCAAGTGTTCTTGAGACACCTCACCGTCTTTAGGTGACCAATTTTGTTAGATCTTTATGAAATAAGTTTTGTTTGATATATAATATTGTACTACAGTGACTCCACTGTCTACTTTTTTAAAACAAATCTTAATTATAAAACAAGAAATTAAAATATGAAATTTCTTCACATTTTGGATATGCATTTCAGCCTTATAACGGAAGTTCGGCTTAGTGGAGTCACTAAAAAATTTACTAATTTTTAAAAGTTTTTCTTATACAAACCCGATTGAAGTTGTAGAAGCGAGGTGTCCCAAGACGATGCATGATTTTACATTGCTCTTATGAGATAAAATTGAACGTCAACGACACTACTGCACATTTTTAATTCATACCATTGTACCTGTTCTTGTGAGAACAGTTTTCTAAGTAGGTAGCATTTCCATATAACAAGTGCATTAGTGTTTTTATGGAAAGGAAGTACTGGTAATGATTTTTAACAATGTGGCATTAAACGTATTATTATTATTATTAACAATTTTAATTAATCCTGAACCTAATTTTACAAACTTATTTTTCATCATTTTTAGTTTTTTTTCTTGGAAAAAAGAGATAATCATGCCGTCAGAATGGTAAAGCTCATGCTCGGGTTCATGAACAAATTTGACTGCCAAGGGATGTAGCTAATAGTTGTTCGGAAGTCACGTCCCCGTTGGTCCATTCCATTGGCCTTTGGGCTATTAACTAATGACCCAAACTGAAGAACAGTCTGCCATAGTTTGTAACAAGACTACACGTCATCATTCACTAAAAACATTCAACACACTCACTCTTCCATTATTGTTATTTTTCTATGTGTATATGTATGTACTTTTTGCTTATACGGAAATAAAATGGATTCTGATTCTTCATCCCATATTCACCTTAAAATATCCCCTAGGAGTGGTCGGTGTCTCAAATAAAAGTATCAAAGTAAAGTTGTATAATTATGTAATCTTAATGTAGAACGTTTTCACTGGCTGTGATGCAAAAATGACATTTACTTTTTGGATGACGCCCGGAGTATTTAAATTAACAACATTTCTCCTCCAAAAACCACATTGATCCATTTACAATAGTGAATTTTCTTCTTCTATAATATAAAAGGGATAGCAGGTTAAAAACGAATTCATAGTAGTTTTTGTTTTGTTTTATTACATAGTAAGAATATTTACATCACATATAATTCACATGAACAATATATTATTATGGTAATAAAATAATATTATTGGTAAACTTTGAATATCCTGTCTGAAAACAAGGACTTTAGGAGTTTCGCATGAGTGTAGAAAAATAAACTCTGTTGTTTAATATTTAATGCTGTATGATTCATGAAAAGAATGAAACACAATGAAATAAATACATTATTTTAAAATTAAACCTATCAATGAAGGCTTTTAAAACACCTTGCAGTTATTTGTAATTTCCCAACATTGTAAAAATAATTTTAAACACTTTATGAATGACAGAAAATGAATGCATTTATTAAAAAAAGATTGATGTCCAACTGAAGTAGCTAAAGCTGTTAGTTTAGTAAAAATTTAAATTAGAAGTTATATATTTATTTAAATAAAAAAACTGGTTTTGTAACTTTTCATTAATTTTAATATTATACAAAAGATTTTTGTGACAGCAGGACTTGGAACACAGTAATACTTTTTTTTACAAAACAATACAAATCATTAACTAACTTACACGCTTTTTGTACAAAAGTATTTCCTATCTTAAACATTAACATATGGACATTTTGCTTAGGTTGCGGGAAATCTGTTCCTCAGTGGCAATAGTTGAGCATTTAGACAAGTTTGATAAGAATAAAAAAATAAAACGCTGTACTCCTTAAATGGCACTCTTAATCCAATTCCTGTGCGTAGAGTAACAGATAAACTTTAATGCCTCATCTTTAAACCTTATTCATTACAGTCTCTCTTTGGTCTTAGCAACTCCCAAACCAGATCAATTTATTAGAGAAATGAAAAATGTATTAAAAAATTGAAGCGGCATCATTGTTGTACAAATGCTGCAAATGAGCGTACAACTTGACTTGTCAGAAACATCAGTGACATAGAAATCACTTCAAAATGGCATTTAACTTTAGAAAATCACAAGATCATTTAAAGTGTCCACAGTATGGTGGGTGTATGATTTTTACAGTTTTTATGCTGATGAATGTAAATTGTTATAAGATTGAAAAGTCTTGGTATGAAATGCATAAACAAACCAGTTTGTATTAAAAAAGGTTTTATCACATTGGTTTTATGATTTATATTATCAAAATTAAAGATTCCCAAAAGGAGTTGTATCTTAATAAAATCAATCAAACAATTCGTGGGAAATGGCTTGAAAGGAAAACCATCTTCAAAAGATAAAAATAAAGAAAAAGTATATGAAATATTTTAAAAGTTTTAAAGTGAAACTTTCGTTTAAGCCATTTAATTATAAACAGCCCAAAATTAAAGGTTAAAAAGGTAAAGTTTGTTTTATGACAAGGCGTAGTTAGGACTACAAAATCCTTTCTAGCACTCAACTTTACCCAGTGTCACCGTAGAATCACGTTACAAATTGCAAGTGGTGACTGCGGGGATTGAACCTGCGCCACCGGAGAGATGAGCTCCGGAGTCGCAAGCGATACCAAACCGCCACGGATTGCTAAAACTAACCATTTATTTCAAATACGCAATCTGCAAAACAACATTGAAACCTGTCATTTTCAACAAGTTACTTTCCCTTTGAAAACGTAAACATCATCAGCAAACAATATTGCACCGTCAAACCTACTGTGGACCAGTCGGATTCCCCGCACACCCGCTACTGGTTGTCTATCTCCGTCTGCTGGTCGGTGGCGCTTGTGTGTGTTGCGTGCAGCCCTCCACGTTTTCGGGCCAGTCGCACACGTTCTCGTTAGGGTTGAACACGAGGTTAGACGGGCACGGCATGTGGTGCTTACGCTCACCCTCGCACATGTAGTACATCGTGCAGTCTGCCTTGTCCGGGTGGTAGGAGATGTGGCCGTCTTCCTCCTCGCATGTCACGGATGTCGCTGCGCAAACCAGAGCCATTAGAGTCAGCCCATGATAACAAGTCACAATAGAAATACCTTAGTTTTAATATCTATGGAGCTTTACATTGAGCTGCATAGACGTTTAAGCGTCCCATGGCACTGTAAACTCATACTATAAACTTCTTTACTGTATGAACTTGTTAATTCAGGGGTTCTTTGATGTGAATATATGATCAGAAAACTCAGTGATGATTGTCCCGTATCCTGCAGAATATTCCTGTTCTCTTATTTTGTTAATACAGACAAGATATAATTAAAGGTCGCTCCTCCCAACAAAACGTGCACAATTAACTCCAGTATCTTGTCTCTTAGCTTTTTCACCTGAAGATCATATATATTGTTTAGTTGATCTTTTTGTGGAAAACACCGGCGATGTCACATAAGCGCGTAGAAATGAACCTGCTTAGGCATGATTATTTGCAGGAATCTCGATGATTAAGCCTGGCTATTATTCCTATTGCCTTCTTTTGAAGTACAAAAATCCTTTTGGCTGAGTATAGAATCGTTTAAAACAAATAACCATTCATCTCATGGCATAAGTAATAAACTAATATGGAAGATATATTACGAGCTATATAAGTGCAGTACTTACGATCTTTCGTGGTGTAAGCGCCACCTCCAGGACTGGAAGACTCGAAAGGTCCGTCATACTCCAGCTTGACTGTGTAGTCTTCCAACTCCTGCCTCATGGCGTTGATCAGGGGGTACTTGCCGGTACCACACTGTCCACGGAAATCATCCATGTCCACTGACCAGATCATGATGCCTCCAAACCCTTCTTCTTTCAACCAACCCATCTGAACATACAGAATAGTTTCAGAAAATCTTGGAAACATTTTTGGTGTTAGGTAAATTGCCACAGGTACAGTTTGTGTAGTATAATGATGATCACACATCATATATAAATGTTCTTATGGAAATTGTTTCTGCGGCAGGGGTTGAACTCTAACCTCTCAAATTGAGCGAAACTGTAGTTTAGTAAACTTTTATATAACTAGTGAGTAAACTACAAAGTTGGAGATTTCCAAAATTAGCTTCCGAACAATGTTAACTAAATACTTAAAAATAACATGAAATGCTAAATTTGATAAAACCGTTGTTACTTGAAGTAAACATGTTTATAAGAACATGTCTTGTTGTTGACTTAAAGTTGAACTTAAAGAGAGAACATATCTAATACAAGCCAGTTAAAAATGCCTTGTAAGTGTACCTTGGTTTTCAGTGATCTTTCATCGTCAAAGCCCACCCACTGGTCGTCTTTGTAGGCAAATGGCACTTGCTGTTCGTTGTCCCAGACTAGAGTTGTGTTGTCTCCATGCAGGAACTCGCAAACCTGTACCAATAAAACTTGTGAAATATTCTCTTTTGAGGATTTGAGTTTTTATTGAGGATTTTCGATGTTTAAATTAAGATCTAAAACTAGGTCGACACGCAGCTAAGCGCTGCTTGCATGAGTGAATTGAATTTACTTTGCAATTTGTTACTCTTATTTGCTCCGTTCACAGCCCTCTTTGGTATTCGGCCGTTCTATTGCCACGGGCGTTATGAGGCTGTTCGCTACGCTCACAGCCTCGCCTCGGCCTTCAGTGTGACCTCGGCAAAACTATGACTTGTTTGCGAAACCGTAATTGGTTTCACAGCTTCTAATAACCAACCTCGTAGTACGACATGAAGCCGGCTTCTCCAGTGTATTTGCCGGGAGTGCCGCCGCCTGACGCTGGGGCTCCAATGTCAAACTTGGTCGGGTCAATGAGGGTGAAGGAACGGCCGTAGGTCGGCATTCCGATCATCAGCTTCTCCTTGGGAGCACCCTGCTTCACCCATTCTCTGGCACTGTAGTCCTGTGACATCATCAAACCGTTTAGCTTAAGATAAAAATCAGATCAGTTGAAATTGAACTGCAAAATAACAGGGATGAAAAGTGTGGGGACATTAAAATAACCCTTCGTTTATCACAAATGTATTCATTGTTTTACAAGCTTTTTAAGATAAATGTTCTTAAATAAAGAAAATCCTTTCAGGACTCAAACTTTTAAAGTTAGAGGAAAATCTTCTAAGGCACAGTACAATATTATGAACATAATATAGCCAAGAGCAAGCCAAATCGCAGAGTGGTACTTACAACAGTGAGTTTCTTCTGGTAGGAGGTGGCACTCTCCAAGGGGTACAACGGACTGTTGTGTCCTACTTGACGTTCCCACTGGCCGTGGAAGTCGTAAGTCATAACATTGATGAAGTCCAGGTACTTGGCAATCTCTGGGACATCATATCTGTAATAGTTATCTGTTGTAGTTATGTAATGTTTAATTACTAAGAAAAGTATGGTTATTTGTTTGTTACCACATTATGAGAACCAATGGAGTTTCCCAACTGCCCAAAACGTAGGGAGTGAATTCTTTCTAAAGTGGCCGGAAAAGTCGGTTTTTCAAATTAAATTGATCTCCTCCACTATTATGAATTTCAAATCTAGTAACACATTATGTTTAGCAACACTTTATGCTGGGGCCGCCAAAAGCAAATTTTTTAGAAAAGCTTGTTATTCTAGGCCCTTACTCAGTACTATGATTGATGATGCTATTGATGATGATGATACTGTGACTATGATTTTACCGATGCCTCTAGATTAGTGTTATCTAACACTATTTATCTTTAAATTCACAATTTAAACAAAAAATATCCTGTTCATAATAGATGATTCACCATGAGACCCATATCTCTACCAACGAATTTTATTTGTTGTCTAACTATTTTTATTTATGGTCATTTATGCTACTGGAGTTTAGACGGCACTGTACATGTTTTTTCATTTAATTTCTAAAACATCACAAAGTGCCAACCTGCAGACAAGTTAAAAGAATGCAGTGGCAACTGAGTTAATGAAAAGTAATACAATAAGGGTGTATCTATCATAATTATTTACTAAAACAAATTTAGACGATGTCAAAGTAAAGTTATGGCAAAATTCTTTTAATCGTACAAACGGTAAAAGAAGATAAGAACTTCTAAAGTACCAAATTTTACATTTAAATTGGTAAAAGCAACGAACCCTGCGGCGATGGCTTCGAAACTGGCAGGGACTGCAGCGGTCAACAGCAACCTAGGTTGTCCGGAACTTTTGGCTTCTCCTTCAAACGCCAACCTCAGTTCCTTCAGCAGATTAACGTAGCTGGCTCGGTCGTCAGCTCCTCTGAAAGATACACAGAGATTCATCACCAACATTAAGAAATGGAAGAAAACTAAATTTTTAGATTAAATATATATTTGGTCGCCCAAATCATCCAGAAACTGTCTTCTGCACTGTTTCTTTTGATAATATATTACAGAGCTTTCAAACATAGACCTCTCCCTATCCTCCCGTTATCCTAATACCTTTACAGATTATGAATGTAACTTTAAAATTTGAATGTGGAAACAGCAGCAGAAAAAATATATGCATGCTATGAGAAGTAAAGCTGTCTTAATTGGCTTTCATGCAAAGCACATAAGGTTTGAATTTGCATATTATGCAGTATTCATTCAATCTTAAAGCTGAAAAGAAATCGTAAAGACTTACCTAGGATATTCCCAGTCAACATCTAATCCGTTGAACTTGTATTCTCTGAGGAAATCTATCGCTTCGTACACAAACTGGTTCATTCTGAATACGTTGCCGGTGAGCTCTCTGAACGGAGATGAACCAAAAGCCCAACCTCCAATGGCGAGTAAAATCTGAACATCAAAACATATTTTAAAATCTAATGCATAAGGACTCTTAAGCTTTTGTACAATCAGCTCAATTAGTGACTGAAAATTGTACTACACAGCGAGAGCAAAATATTTCAAGCTAATTATTATGACGTTTTGATGTGGTGTGAACCAGAAGAATTAGAATATAGAATGCAATTTGAACTAAATACATTTCTCAATAACTGAAAAGTTGTTAGTTTCAACATAATGTATTTTTAGTTTAGCTTTTGACTTACAGTAGTATATATATTGTTTAGCTTTAAAACATAAATCTCTAATTTTTGAAAAATAAAATGTTTTAAAGAAACCATGATGACCAAAATGTCTTTGTTAAAAATCTTTTACACAAGCAAAAACTGACCTTGAGGTTAGGGTTCTTCTCCCGGAGGGCCACAACTTGCTTGTATCTATCACCTTCCTTCTCGTTGTCCTTGCTCTCCTTGTCCTCTCCCTCGACAAGCTTGTGGTCCTTGAGGGAGGCGAAGGCATAGATGATGTGTGTGCAGAGAGAGGCGTCAATGTTGTCTGGAGTGAACCTGCCTGCTCCTGGCCTCTTCTTGGACCAACTTGTCATGTAGCAGAACACTTGGGCTGGCCTCTCTGAAATATGGAAAATCCACTTTAAGAGTGCGCAGTAGTGGCCGACCTTGAATTTTGTCCCATATTAGCAATGGAAAAACATGCATTTTCTTGGGACACCTCACGTGTAGAGTTTTGATCGGATCTTTATGAATTAAACTTTGTTTTAAAGATCATTAAATGATTTAGTGATTCGGCTAAGCAGAATTTCCATTTTCTAATTTGTGAGACTGTGACATCCAAAGATTGAGGGTAATTTGTATCTTGATTTCTAGTTTTTACTAGTTAACTAATCAAATTTTCAACAAAGTAATCAGCGGAGTCATCTTTCAAATAAATCGTATTTCAAAAAGATCCAATGACAATTCTAGGCGTGAGGTGTTTCTATTGCTTGCTCTCTGAAGATCTTATCCGCCATTTATGCCATAGTTCTTGAAGACTGGAGAGGTATCAGTTATAATAAGAAAAATTTCCCTTACAAATTCACCCCATGCTACAGTGGTTACATACAAAAAAATTCCAAATCATCACGTACCATTCTTGTTGATGCTGGTCTGCAAGGAGGTGATGACGGGCTTGCTGCTCTTGATTTTGCCAATCAGCTCGCTGACGGGGATCTTGATGGGCACAGGTTTAGTGGCGGCCTCCACTGTGATGGAGTTAGCCACCTTGCTCCAGTCTACATCCTTGGCGTTAGGTCCTCTCTTCACACCCCTCAGCTCCTCTCTGTGCATTCATAAAACTTTAGAACTTTATTTTACTCTGCACTCATTCATATGTTTCCAGGGAAAAATTTCAGATGCATGTAAAGTAACTTAACTTGAGTAGAGTATGACAACCGTTTTACTCTATGTTTTAAGCGGTACTCAGAATTGGACCTGCGGCTCCTCTATCCGGCAACCTCTTAACCTTCCAGAGGTCGCATCACGGAGGTTACCTCCGGGTGTATCTGTGTTTGTTAATCAACTCGCCTACACACAAGCCAAAACCCTATGAATCCGTGCATCTTCCGCCCTTCTTTCTTAGAACACAATCAAATATAATTTAGCCACTTCCAGCTTCGATTTAGTTAGTTTTTTTTATTCATGTTAGAGCCCCGGAGGTAATTTCTGTGATGCGTCTCCTCACGTTACGGGGCAACCCGGAATTAACCTCCGTGTGCGACCCTGCTTGCAGCGGGTAATTCATTGCATCATTTTCATTAGTTTTATAGTTTCCGTGTTTCACTTCACCGATTGCATTTAATTTTTGTAAAATGGTGATACAAATGCCATACTGTAAGAACAACGATGTTTTGCCATTTTCACTAAGGTTTTAACCCACCTGGAAGTATACTCCAGGTGCGCCCTCTCACGTTTTAAAAACCCATGCGCCCTCTGAATCAGAATCTCTGGAAGGTTCATGACAATTCTTCCTACTGTTAATTTACCAGAAAAAAACTTCAGGATAGTTACTCTTCCAAAAAGTTGTGCCTTAATCCTTATCGGTCTTAATTTTTAAAGAATCATTGACACCTCATTTTAGTGCCTAAAATACTAATATGCCTGTTTTGACAAATTTATCAAGACAGAAGTCAGTATTATTTTTCCGTATAACCATGCTGGCTTGAAGTATAAACCCTCCTTGGTAATTATGTGTTTATGATATTCAGAATAAAATACTAACCTCATAGCACCAATTAGTGGGTATTTGACGTCGCCACCGCAGATGGTTCCCGAGAAGTCATCCATGTCCACGGTCCAGACCATGGCACCTCCAAACCCGTTGTCCTTGATCCAAGTCATCTTGTTACGAATACTGCGCTCGTCATCAAAGCCTATCCACTGGTCTCCCATCACTGCGTACGGCACCTTCATCTCCTCGTCCCAGACGTAAGCTGCACCGTTTCTCAACAGCTCGCAGATCTAAAGATCGAATTGGTTTTGGAAAAACAATAATCAATGTGTACAAGTGGATCTAGATTACAGTATTAATAATATTAAATCCCAAATAAGAGTAACACTCAAAAGGAACTCAGATGATTTTACGTTTATGTTTATCATCAACGTTTATGTCCGAGCGGCTTCTAACCATGATAGGGAATTTATAAGCGGTGCCACTCTATCTTTCGGACTCTTAATAATTGAAACCAAGTTCAAACTCACCTCGTAGTAGGCCAGGAAGCCAGCCTCCTTAGTGTACTCTCCCGCCTTGCCTCCCCCGCTGGCCGGGGAGTTGACCTTGAAAACTTCAGTGTTGCTGAGGGTGAAGGTACGTCCGTATGTGGCCATGCCGATGACCAGCTTGTCCTTGGGGGCTCCAAGTCTCACCCACAGATTGGCTGCGTGGTCCACACTCAGTTGTTTGCGCCACTCAGAGTCGCTCGAGGGGGCGTACAGAGGCGCGTTGTGGCCTGTCTCACGCTCCCACTTGCCGTGGAAGTCGTAGGCCATCAAATTAATGAAGTCCAGGTAGCTGAGGATGTATAAATGTATAAGTGTGTGTTTTTATTATAATGAGATACTTATTTTAGATAGTAACACTAAAACCAAAGCAAATCTTGTTGTCTACATTAGTTTTGTTTGGAAGAATAAATTTGAGGTTTTGGTGAGTGGTGACCGATGTTGTAGAAAAGAACAGATGCTGCAAGAAAAACAGCACAAATACACCACTACAGAACTAGGCTTGCAAACAACTTTTGCCTAACAGCTCACCGCCAGAAAGAAAACCATCCTACATGGGAGCCAAAATGTGGAACAACCTTCCGGAAGAACTGAAGAAAACTGAGCTACAAGAACGGCCCTTCTGTAGCGTAACAGAACTTCTCAGCTGGAGGACTCTATTCTCTACTTAAGAAAGTACTTTGAATATATTGTGAACCTATACATATCTTTAGATTTTGTAAATAAAAGTTTAAGATTTTCTCATTTGACTTCTTCTTACTAGCTAAAAAGATCTTCTGATTTCATAAACATATCAACCAGTTGCAACAAAATTTACTAGACTTGAAAAAAGCACAATCAACATTTTGTTCACCTGAGCAGCAAAACGACTCACCTGGCAACAGCTGGCACGTCGTACCCTGCCTTGACGTTGTCAGGACCGACAGGAACCGCAGCAGTGAGCAACAGACGAGGCTTCTTCACCTCCTGGGCCTCTGCCTCGAACGCCTCACGCAGTTCTGTTAACGCAAATAACATTGATAAGTTTCATGCTAAAATATAGGCAGTAAGTCTTGGATCTAAAGTTGATAATGTCATACGAAACACTGTAATAAAAATCCATAGGGTTTGATCTGTAAAAGTGAGAGATTTTCAAAAACTACACAATTAAACTTTTTAATATTTTATCTTTTTAACTCGTGAAATTAGGAACTAAGCATTTACCTTTCAAGAGGAGTACAAAGTTCTTCTTATCATCTCCTCCCTTGGGGTACTCCCAATCCATGTCCAGACCATCGAAGCCTCGAGCTCGCAGGAAGGGAATGGCAGAGTAGATGAATGTCTGTCGGGAGTACCTGGTCGCTGACATGTCCTTGAACTTTTGAGTTCCGAAAGACCATCCACCTGGAGAGAACATGATCAAAATTCAGGGAAGGTACTTGGTGAATTTTCAAAAAATATATAAGTTCTTTAGTGTCTCGACGTTTCTTAGGAACTAAACTAGTTTTCACTGCATTAGCTTTTTCAATTGGCACTCCACAGCCGAAAAGAAGAGCCTTTTTCAACCGAAAGTAAACTTGGCAAACATTTTTAATGGAAGTGCCATTTTGAAAGCGTTTATCATCAAGTAGGCGGTTATGAAGTAAAATGTTACGTCAACTTCTTTATCACTTAGTCAACAACGTCAGAAAAAAGAACACATTTAAAAATCTATTCTTTTTCCAATATTAGAGATCTTCTTCAAGAAAAGTTCAGGAACCTTTAACTATAAAGAATTTGTAGATATTCGTCTTTACCAATGGCAAGTAGAGTTTTGAGCTTAGGGTTGGCCTTCTTGAGGTTCTTGATCCTGTCGTACAAGCCGACCTTGCCATCCTTTGTCTCGTCGTTGCTCTCGAAGGAGGAGAGTTTGCCCTTCTTGAGCCAGCCGAAGGCGAAGATCACGTGGGTGCAGAGATCTGGCTCGATGTCTTCTGGCATGAACTTGCCCACCTTCGTGCGGTACTGCGACCAGTTCGTGTAGTAGCAGACAATCTACGAGCAAACGGGCAATAGTTAGACAAATAAAATGCTTGTTTTTCGGAACAACTATTTTGAAAGGGTCGTTCATTGGAACTTTTCATTTTTGAGCTTCAATTTGGAAATGTTTATGTGGTTTTATTATTAACAAACGCTTTAATTTCAAGAAGCGGCCATATGCAGCCCAAGAGTGTTCTAACGGGATAATTTGATGCTTTTGCACCAACCACTCCAGACACCGACCACTGTTAAGGTGAATATGGAATAATGGTGATGAGTGTTTTTGATGGATGATGAGATGTAGTCTTGTTACAAACTGGGACCTACTGTTCCCCAGACTGGGTCATTAATTAATAACCCAACAACCAATAAAGTGGACCGACGGCTTAACGTGACTTCCGAACCACGGGGAATGGCCATCGTGAAAAGTTATCACTGCGCCCGGGAGTCGAACCCGGGCTGATTTTATGCGAAGCGACAATTCTTCTCATAGAGATTTTAACCAGAGAAAATTTGCAAACGAGGTTTTATGTAGGTTTATGTACCAAAAGAACGTTTTTCTCATAAGCATATAGGCCCTTTAGTGACGCGTCTATCTTCTTTTTGTATACACATTTCTTTTGTTGACGTACGTACACGTTTAAGGGTTAAAATGCATCATCATTTATCTCAATTAATTTGCATAATATGAAGGGGTCCACTGGGAATATCTCAAGGTAGAACGTAAGCTCTATTATCTGTGTATTCCATCTGAATATGATTCCTCTTCCAGCTGATTTCCACCAGTCAGCTGATCCACGCTGTTCCCAGTCTTGCTCAACACAACAATAGCACCTCCTGACATCGTATCCGCTACATTGCATGTTTCCGTTGTATTAATTAGTAGCTTACACAACTTCTTTCATTGAAATGTCCAGTTATGTACGCAGACATCTTACTCTCCCCTGTGAATTAATTGCTTTACAGGGTAAAGTCCATTATCACGGGTAGTGCTTCGGCCTTCGTCCTCAGACTTACGTGTTCTTTTACTGCAAGTTGTATTACATATCGTGAGAGTAAAACGTATCTCAAACTTTATTGAAATCGGACTATTCATAATGCTCTTGTTGCAAAAATCACTTTTTGGCCACCATTTTAAAATATTTAATGATTTTGTGTAGTTTTTAGTATATTGATAGGTACTGTGAAAATAAATATTTTTTCAAATTTCATAGAAATCGGATGAAATTTACTGTTTTTAGATCATTAATGTACCAAAACTCTCCCTAAAAGGGTACTTCCGGTAGCCCGATTTTGCTTGCTAACGAACTTGACTGAGATACTAACAAAAGAAACCTTTGTACCAAATTTCATGAACATCAGACAAAAGATGTGACACTTTAGAGAATACACACCTGGCCTGGCTTCTATCAACATGATGACGTCATGTCACATCAACTGGCCCAGCAGAAGACAGTACCTCCAGAGAGGGCAAGGCCTGGCTTCTATCAACATGATGACGTCATGTCACATCAACTAGCCCAGCAGAAGACAGTACCTTTAGAGAGGGCAAGGCCTGGCTTCTATCAACATGATGACGTCATGTCACATCAACTAGCCCAGCAGAAGACAGTACCTTTAGAGAGGGCAAGGCCTGGCTTCTATCAACATGATGACGTCATGTCATATCAACTCAAGGTGACAGTGGGACTATAAACATACTCGAGAGATTAGTTCCACTTCCATTCACTTCACTTCTGCCTCTGCCTATCACAATTCCTCACAGTCCATGCGTCAACTTTCCTTGCCTGTTCGCTGACGGTATTTCATCGCTTTCAGTGAACAAGAACACGACGTTTCGGGAACTGGAATCTGATCCCGTCTTCAGGTGAAAGGTAACATGAAGATGGGATTAGATTCCAGATCCCGAAACGTCGTGTTTTTCTTGTTTACTGAAAAATTATAGAAAACATCCTCAAACATATTTTAACGGAAAAATTTTACAATTGTCAACAATCAACCTCAGACGGAGAGGGCTCAAGTTTCAGAGCCATTTGCAAATTCATTGGAAGAACACGTAAAGTCTCATCAAACATACAAAAAATAGCTTTCTACGCTTCTAAATCTCACGAGGGTTGACTTGGGATTTTCACGTAGAGAGTGTCTTCTCAAAACTTGCCTCAGGCATTTATGTTTTGTGCCAATCGTCCAAATATTGCCCCACTCAGGTACTGATGACGGCTTATTATGGCTTGCCCACACCTGGCCTACGGGCTAACGTTGTTGGGAGGCTGCTCAAGCACAAACCTTTCCAGAGTGTTCATTCTGCAAAAACAAGCAGTGCGAACAAACGCAAAACTGCAATGGACTGCACAAAACTGCAGGGGTAGTCTGGGAATATTCGAATGAATGAGAATAGTACGCATGTAAGTTATGTATGTTTGAAAGGTATCTAGATGTGGATGAATGCAAAATTTCAGATCAAATAATGGACGAAAGAGATGCATGCTTGTAAACATGTCTATTCAATGAAATATTTATTTATTTAAGCTCGAAATAGTCGGAAAATGTTTGAAACTTATTCACAATAACTGATTGTGTTCTGTAAATGTTTTAACCACGGTGACTTGAGCCGCAGACAATGCAGAAGCACAGAAAGCTCTGTGGTCACGGTTGAGCTTCTCTTCCTCAAGATTTATGACTCTCAGACACCACAACAGAACCACAGGTTGCCACAGAACACAAACAAAACAAATAACACAGGGTTTCTTTTGCCATGTATCGGTCGTGGACACAGTAGGCTACAATACTAGTTTGGTACTTGACCATTTTTAGATAGCCAAAACAACATCAAAATTCATTTGATCTTTTCTTGTTGACTACTCTATAAAAGATCTTTTCCTGAGTAAGACTGACGACGAATATTGACCTGAATCTTTCACTTGTTTTCATTAATGTCCTTTTATATACCCAAAGTACAAATGACTTCGGTTTGTTCTTTTGATTTATTCTCAAATCATCTGTTAAACTCAAAAATAAATCTAAACAAAATGCTATGGGATTTATAACTTTAAAACCTATAGTTTTTTGGTTTCTTTTAGCCATTAACTCATTCTATCAGGACTCTTTCAAACGTTGAAACCAAACTGACTTATCATGTCGTTGGTCTATTATAATAAAAGACCCAATCTGGGAAACAGTCGGCCTTAGTTTGTAACAAGACTACACCTCATCATCAATCAAAAACACTCAACACACTCACCCTTCATCCCATATTCACCTTAAATACCGTCTAGGAGTGGTCGGTGTCTCAAATCAAGTACGTCCAGTGAGTGTGCAGAGCTATATGAGTGATATAATGTACCTTATAAAATAATAAAAATGTACGTCAAACAGTGCAACAAAATGTTTACTTAACTTTTAGGCTTTTGCGGCCGGTGTCACAACAAATATAATCATGTTCTTCCGGTTCACACTGCGTCAAATCATTATAATAATTAGCTTGGGATATTCGGTTTTGCTGTGGAGTACCATCTTCAATCACTGTTGGCTGAAACTTAGATACTTGCTGTCTGCTATCCTATTGGCAACCCTGTGACCTTCAGCCCATCAGGAACTGAAGATGGTACTCCACAGCGAGACCGAAATATCTAGAGCTAATTTTTACGATGTTTTGACGCGGCGTGAGCCGGAAAACTAGAAAAGGTTTTTATTGGAATGTTAATATTTTTAAAAGTCCAATGCGAAGCCGTTTGCTGACTACGTACCTTGTAGCCGCTGCTGCTCTCGTCCTTGCTGCTGCTGACGCTGCTGGACTTCCTGCTCAGCACGGCGGGGGTGACTCTCTCGCGGTTGCGCACCTTGAACCTGTTGACGGACGCTGAGGTCTCCTGGTCCCCGCGCACCTTGTTCGTCACGCTGGAGCTCGCTGCTGACGTGGTCGGTCTGCGTAGTCTTCTCCTCACTGCTGAAACCGTCAAACAGTCACGTCAGCACACGCGGGAAAGTAAATGAAATGAGAAAAAACCATGACAGAAGAAGAAAGAAGATTCTACAATCTAGTTTTTTCTTCCGGTTCACTCCGCGTTAAAACATTAATATTATATTTGCTTAAAGTATTTCGGTCTCACTGTGGAGTACCATCTTCAGTCACTGATTGGCTGAAACCGTAGTATTACAGGCCTAGTTGTGCTACCGGCCGCGATGGCCTAAGAGTTAAAAAAGAATCTAGATTTGTTTTTAAACGGTATTCATAAGTGACAATAACTATATTATTTAAAAAAAGTTCTAAAAACAGTCTGGTCTTTGGAACAAAAGTTGTCATCTAAACAAGTATTGCAGATTTATATTTGAACTTTTTCAGCGGTGTATTTTGAGATTGTCTTTCCTTGTGGATTGAAATCGATGGGATATTTTAGGAATGTTTCATAAAGTTTCAGGAATTTTGCGCATGATACAACAGATATTTTTTAAATTGCACAGTTAGCTGCTTATAGAAAAGGGCTCGATTGTTTTTTTCGTGTGGTTTTCGAGATCGAACGAACTTACGCGTGCGTCAGTGCCCCTACTAAAGAATCCTTAAAGAACATCTGTGCCTAGGGATGCGCCGCAACTGTGTTGGTTTTCCTGCCTCAGTCAATCGGCACCTAGCCTATGCACAATCTACTTACCATAACATTATCTTTGGTAAAACTCTACAAACAAGCTTTCAGGTCGTTACTCTTTCATATACACAAGCAACGAGCCACTAAACAGAACCTTGACGGCAACGCCCAGGCGACTCACAGGGTCTAGTATAATTTGTCAATGCAGGGTTACGTTTTGATTGATCAGCTGTTAAGAGAGCAGAGAGAGAAAGTTGACATGACAATATTATCAGCTAATTACAGAGGAGGGCAGACCGCCTCGACATCAGCTGGCCTGGTGAGTTAAGCGATGCCACTTTCACGCTGCAAATCGCCGCGTGACGTCACCTGACGGTGTGTTGAGAATTCTACGTCATGGAGATGACATTGTCAAGTGTCATTGTAAGAGGTTTTGAACAGTAAACATGGACGTTGATGGTTGAGTTTATGAGTGGCTTGTAAAAGCAAACATTGACAAATTAATATCTAAGGCTTCCGGTTTACACCGCGTTACAGTTGAAATACAAATACTGCTAAACGTATCTACCTCGCTGTGGAGAGTCATCCTCAGTAGCTGGCCAATCCAGTCTCAGCCAGTCAACCAACTACTGAGGATGTCTCTCCACAGCGAGGTCGAAACGTTTAGCAGTATTTGTAGCCTATTTCAACTGTGACGCGGTGTAAACCTGAAGCCTTAGATATTAATGATGACACCGGCCGCGAAAGCTTAAGAATTAGGATGGACAAATTGTTTATTTAGCAATAAGGATGAAAAGTGTTCCACTAGGAACACGCTTCTAAATGTATAGTGACGATCCAGAAAGAATTAATCTAAAACGTAAAGGTGAAGTTTGTCTTGTTTAACGAGGCGACGTTAGAGCTACAAAGTCCTCTCTACCACTCAACCTCAAACCTTACCTCAAGCGTCACCGTATAGTCACAATACAAATCGTAAGTGGTGGCTGCGGGGATCGAACCCGCGCCATTAGAGTGATCAGCTCCGGAGACGCGCGTGATACCAACCCACCACGAAAACATAACACAAAACGTTAGGAAATGAGCAAACCTAAAAGTAACCAATGTATGCAGAACTGTCACCCCCCACCAAACAACGTTGGTTTAGTTTTGTGTGTTTTACCCCTAAGTATTTTAATTTTAAGGTAGTTGTTTAATTGATTTTTTTAACTTTCGTAAACTAAACAAGTTTAAAGAAAAACACACAACTTTTTGGTAGAGAGTGACTGGTACTAGTATACCTACGTTAGTTACTTTCAAGCCAGCTCATTTCTTAATGTTTAGTGTTATGTTTTAAATCACTTTTCACCTGAAGGCGGGATCAAATTCCAGGTACAAAAACAATATGTTCTTTAAACCCACAACAAAAATTATTGAACATCTTTAATAGTATTTTAACCCCAGAAATTCTGCCACCGTCAACAACAAACTTTAAACAAAAAACCAAACCACGAGGTTGTCATTCATATTTCTTACTCTTCATGTCCTAACTTTCAACGGTTACCGATTGTTTTAATTATCACAAAATTTATATCACTAAATCACTATTTGAGATGCCGACCACTCTCATGAGGGTATTTTAAGGCAAATACTCGTATGTGGTGAAGGATGAGTGTGATGAGTGGTAGTAATGAGTCATGAGGTGTGAGGTGTAGTCTTGTTACAAACTAAGGCCAACTCTTCCTTAGAATGAATCATTAATTAATAGCCCAATGACCAATGGAAATACAAGGACCAGCGGCTTAACGTGACTTCCGAACCACGCAGGTGATGGTCTGATATGTCTAAACGATGGTGGGAGTTGATGCGGGTATCATCAGATGATCACTGAGATTATCTGAGCCGCTTTGGACCTATATCATCCTCAAAACCTGACCTCCATGAAGCTGGATTACAGGACCACGCCACAAGTCCCAGTCCCTTTAATTTCTGGATGTATTCAAATTAAACTAAAATTTATAACAACAAGTTGAGTTGTTGCTTGGAGAAGCTACAGGTCACGTGACAAAGAGCGGCGCGGAACTGCGGAAATGTGCGGAGAAACCTACCAATCAGAGATAATTTAGTGACAGTGACAGCGCCGCCTGCTTGCGCAACAGAGAGAGGTTCAGCTGTCAGCCACTGTAGGTAGCGGCGTCAGCATTTAGCTTACCCTACAATACACAACATACACATACCCCGTGATCTTCCGGTCCGGGGTGGGTTTAGAAAATACAGACCCCTAGTGTCCACGTGTGCCCAAGGGCCTGCAGAGCACCGGGGGTTTGGGGGGGGGTATGGAATACCCTCCATACAAATCGGGATTTGGGGGCCCTCCCGCGGGAACAATTAAAATTTAATTGGTGCAAAATTTTAAACATTTTTAATATGGTTAGTTTATAACTCGACGGGTTATTTTAGTTAAATTATAAGCCACAGAAGCAAGAAAAGTACAAATAAAAACTAGATAATTATAAATAAAATAAATATCTGGCCATAAAGTTGACGTTCACTTGCTGATTGGTTTCCGTCTAAGTTTCTCCGTTATGAAGATGTTATGATGTTCTCGGTGATGTTTGTCTCTACTTAGAACGTCATGTTCTAATAAGCTAGGCCGAAAAGTTATCCTGTCTTCTGACATGAAAGTCCGGTGTCCTCTTGATAAGCTTTAGCTTATAGAGAATAATCTTTCTGCAGAGTAATTGTCACAAATATTTTTCTTTGTTTGCCAACAAAAGTTGATACAGTACATCCAACTCTCTATACTAATGTGCTTTTCATTTTTCATGCTCACTTGAACTTTATTTTCTTGCTGTGGTTCGGGCCCCTAGGCGCGCGCCTATATCGCCTATGCTTAAATCCGCCCCTGCCTTGGAAACAACACAGCTGTCGGCTTGCTGATGCAAGAGATATACGAATATGGCATCCGACCGTAGAGAAAGACAGAAAACGGATGTTGTCGTACCAACGCCTGAACAGATAAACTAAATGATATTGGATAGTCAAACCGAAAGAAGAGTAAAAATTTTAAGAAAATCAAGACGCGATATTGTAAGGAATAAACCCTCTTCAAGACAAAGTTTTCTTAAAGATTTTTCTAGAGAACTCTTCAAGATTCCAATAGCACCTTTGTCGATGCAGTTGATATTTTTGGCAATATGAATCTTGACTTTGACTTTGTGTATGTTGGAAAGTTCTCTCAAATCAAGACGATCCACCCACCTTGATCAGACCCTTGAACACATCACTTTAAAGTGATTCAGCGTGATTAATATCTCGGTAAAGGAGTGATTATCCAACTATAATCAGTTCCACTGACGGAATGTCCTGTTTGTAACGGAGTTGCTGACCTAGAGACTTATTTATGTACCTTCTGGGTGAATCATGAAAATATTTCCTGACTAACTGTAGATAAATAATCGTGCTTCAGAATTCTGTCTTTATAAACTTCTCAGATGAAATGGAAAGGTTCAATGTAGACATGGTATTTAATGGTTGAAGAGGTCTATTAACTAGAAGTGTAGAGATTAAAATGTCGATCTTGTTCTTACTTTGTGTGCTGTGTGTTGTGTGGACGAGTACTGCTAGGACCAGGGTGAGCAGCAGCAAATGTCGCAGCCTGGCGACAGCCATCTGAAACACATAAACATCACTCATTAGACTTAACTCTTAAAGGATTAATTTAACACAGAAAAATACATAAACGCAAAACCATATGTATAAACATTTTCAAACCGGGTTCTGGGGGTCAGGATCGGTGATCATTTCACGGTCCCGGATCTGGGTCTTACCATGATGACGGCATGAATATCTCATTTTCCAACGAAAATTCGCTAATAAATGAATACATGTGTTTGCAATAGTGTATCATGTTTTTGTTTGCTAGACTAAGTTCTCCGGCTTTGCTCTCGTTTCCCGGCCAAATGTCAGGGGAGACTGCCAAGATCAAGGTTTACTGCTGCAGACAGATCCAAGGTCAACATCAAACCTTGAACAAATTGTTTCCTCACAACTGATTCCGATTCAATTGTTGGGTTGAGGCCAAGTGCTGATTATCTGCTGATAGAAACTCTTGCTGTTCCCAGAAGCTGACTGTATCTATATTCCCTTTACCACTAATAAACACATTTGATCTGAAACAGTACTGTATTTGTTGTTACTGTTTTTGTAAAATGGATTCTGTAATTGTGCTAATTACACAATAAATTCGAATTGACCAATAACGATTTTCATTTAATCAACAAAGATTTATATACACCGTCAATATATAGAAGTCCAAAACACTAGCAAAACGAAAAAATCTAAAACAATAATAAAAAAGACAACAACAAAGTTGCATACAAAGATTTAAACCTATAAGTGATTTTCGATATAACAGCGGAATTAGTAGTCCACTTTTATTGACATTTCAAATGTTTTCCTAACATGATATGTAGTAAACCTTCCAATAAACACCCATAAATCTGAGACTGAAGGCCGAAACGAGGCTGTGAGCGCAGCGAATATTGTAAGACGTTAACGGTTATTTTGACTAATCATCCTGAAAAATCTTTAAGAAGTTTGAAGTAACTAGAGCAAATTGTAAAGGAAAGTCGATTCACTCATGCCAGTGGGACTTTAGCGCATAGCTGCGTGTCGGCATGGTTTATATCCAGCTATTACTGTAGTTTGGTCGCAATCATGTAAAGTATCTACTACAAGATAAGAAGTAACGTGGAGCGAAAGCAGAGCGCTCTCCTGTACGTCTGTGGGTCGGAGGCCTTGGGTGTTGTTTGCCGCCAAGTCTGTTATACAAAGCACATTGTGCCTAAACAAAGCCACAGCCGTTTTAATCACACGAGCTATTAACCTCCAGTGCCAATAAAAGTGTAACCGTGCACTTTCGAGGCCTTAAGCAGCAGCTGTATAACTTCGCGCCTTCCGCTCTAACCACGCTGTATTCCCTAGACGCACCCGACTGGGATATCGGAGTAGACGTGAAAACGTGAGGATCATATAGTATACAGGGTGATTAAAAATTAATAAACAGATAATTATTATAGACAAACTATATTTAATTATGTTGTTAATGCTATTATCGAATTTCTTTGGGAAAAATGAGATATTTATGCCGTCATCATGGTAATACCCCGAACCGGGACCATGAAATGAGCACTCAAAAAGGGGGCGTTTCAAAATTGAGGCGAAAAAAATTGATTTTTGCTATAACAACGGAATGAATAGTCCTATTTTAATGAAATTTGAGATGTGTTATCGCTACAAGATAAGTAATAAAACTTGCAGTAAAAGAATACAAAGTTTGAGGCCGAGGGCCGAAGTGAAGCTGTGAGTGGAGCGAATTAGAGTAACAAATTGCAAAGGCAATTCAATCCACTCATGCCAGCAGGGCTTTAGGGCTTAGCTGCGTGTTGGCCTGGTTTGTCAATAAATCTTTGCTCTATCCGAAAGGGATAAAAATAATTATTAGCTAATAAATCGTGTCCATGATATACCTAAATGAAGTATGCTCTTCTCTTAGACACAAACTGTATTTAATAATAAAATATGAAGCTCAATGCATTACAATCAACAACAGACGTAGGCTGAGCCCAGTTAGTATAAATGAGTCGTCAAACACCTGTCTCGAGCTACAATATAAATTACCAAGAGAAAGTTGTTGTGATATGTTCATTGATTATTGAATTGTGCGATGGCTGGAGGGTGAGAGATTCAATCACTGAGCGTCAATAAGTCAAGACAACAATGACAAGGTCAGAGATTATCTCATCAGCTGTCTGCTATCTATACAAGGCGTCAGTGATCAGCTGTTTTCCACACACTTCAACGCCGGTTTTTCACAATATTTTTTCTGGATTATCATGTGTATAATACCGGGTGTAGGCCTACGCAAAAGAACTTTGTTTCAAAATTATAGCGAGGTTTTACCAAGTTAGAAACGAGTAATGTACACCGTTGGAAAGATAAAAACCTCAAGTTTTTCCTATATACTACAAGTGCTCACTAAATCACTATTTGAGATGCCGACCACTCTCATGAGGGTATTTTAAGGCAAATATGTGGTGAAGGATGAGTGTGATGAGTGGTAGTAATGAGTTATGAGGTGAGTACAAACTAAGGCCGACTCTTCTATGGGTCATTAATTAATAGCCCAACGACCAATGGAAATACAAGGACCAACGGCTTGTTACTTCCGAAAGATATAAACGAGTGGGAAATCCTCAAGTATCTGAGCCGCTTTAGACCTATATCATCCTCCTGACCTCCATGAAGCTGGATTACAGGACCACGCCACGAGTCCCAGTGCTCAGTATGTGAACCATGACTTGCTTTGCAGACATCCATTCTAAAATCAAATTTTCACCAAATATTTTGAAGAGCGGCTTCATAACTTTCTGCAGCAGTAATGCGATGCCTGAGCTACAAGTGACTCAACGGAAGAATCTGAATCTTTCCTCATGATCTTCGAAACAGTGGAATGAGGCATTCCAAGCGCCATACCCAACTTCTATGTTGATATCCTCTAGGTGTTTACAAAGTTTGCACGGACTAACTCAATCTGAGCACCAGACGTCGCTGATGTTCTGGAGCTTTTCCTTTTCCAAGTAAATCCGTGACGTTGAACTTTTCATGCTAATCGTAGATTGATTTTTATTTGCAGGATCTTTATGATAACTTGTAAGAAAATCGTGTTGAACAGTGGTAGTAGATCGAGGTCTTCGAAACTCCAGTAAGAGTATTGACCATTTTCAACCTAATCACTAATCAATGACTTTTGCCAGGTTGTTGGCATCGTTGAAAAAGTACGTAAAACAACTTTAAGATTCTTCCCAATCCATTGATACTAACCGCAGCAATGTCGGACAAGTAGGCCTAGTATGTTCTAAAATTGATTGATGAACAAAGTTTTTTAATACTTTTGTGTACACCCGGTATTGCTAGAAAGTAAATAAAAGAATATCAGGCAATAACTTTTTCAAACGAGATCTGCTTGCTCCGTTTAAAGAACTAAGAGCATGGATACACCTTTAGAATTTAGACGTAGGTAGAGCAGGTCGGAGAGAGCGGACCACTCTGGCCATAGTGGGTCAAACATAGAGTGGATTTGTAACATAGAGTAAAATCTGCAAACGATGTTTTAAACTGGTTAACGAACTTAAATAACAAAATCTGTTTCAATGGAAGCTTAAAGAACAAATTATTAACTGCGTCGATGAAACCCTTTGAAGTTGGTTCTTTTTATTAATAACTTTTTATTAATTCTTCATTAATAACTAGTTGAACAATCCACTTCGTGTACATCAAGGCCGGAAGTCAAGACGAACCTCGTTGATTTCCACAAATCAAAACACAAACTCGATCCCCAATGCTAAATCTGCCGTCAAAACAGTTGGCACAGAGATTAAACGACAACTACGATACATGATATAACTTGAACTTCTAGAGGTCAAGAAAACAATACCTCCTTTCTCCTTGGCTCGGTTATCGACCTGTGATATTAATTTCCAGCCCAGCCGCAACCGTTGCGTCAACTGGGTCAGCAAGCGAGCGAGTCAGAGCGACCAGCCTGGCAGTTATGTAAAACTAATCTCATACCCAATCCTTGCAAATATTGCCTTTAGAGGTTCGTCTCAACTGGAGTTGTGCTGGATTTGAAATTTGTAGTTTTGAACTAGCTGACAGTACCCGTGCTACGCTACGGTATATAAACTGAATTTTTGTGATTATATTTACCTAAATGTTTCTAACGTCAATGTTGTTGTTCTTCGTTAAATTATATTGCTTGTCAGTTAAACTACCTTGTGAGAGTCATAGTTACTCACGGCATTTCGGCATTTTAGAGCCAACTTTGGTTCCTTGACATTTATTTTGAAGATGTTCTATGGACATCAGCTGAAGGAATATTGTGTAATGGGCTAAGCCCTTAAATAAGTTTCATCGTCATCATTTCAGCCGATCTTGAGTTATAAGCGTTCCAAAACGGCTTAAAAACGTTACAGACTGACAGGAATCTGTTCAACGTCAGTTTCGGTCTTTACAAAGTATAAAACACCCAAATAACCAAAAATCGATGGGTTTATTTCAATGTACAGACAAAGGTCGCAGAACAAGGTGAACGGTTTCGTTTTTGAGCTTCACAATACCTTCTTCGTTAAACAACTAGATATTTACGTACAATCTTGGTTTTTATTTTTCATTTTCGAGACCTAAGTTATTACGTTCAGTGGACGTATATTGTTCCTGTCTAGGTGTATGAACGCAGAAACCACATGCAAATTCACAAAAAAACCTTTTTTTACGTCAGCTGTTCAGTTAATCTTAATTTAGCTTCCACTGCTTGCCACTAAATCACTATTTGAGATGCCGACCACTCTCATGAGGGTATTTTAAGGCAAATATGTGGTGAGGGATGAGTGTGATGAGTGGTAGTAATGAGTTATGAGGTGTAGTCTTGTTACAAACTAAGGCCGACTCCATCTTAGAATGGGTCATTAATTAATAGCCCAATAACCAATGGAAATACAAGGACCAACGGCTTAGCGTGACTTCCGAACCACGCAGGTGATGGTCTGATATGTCTAAACGATGGTGGGAGTTGATGCGGGTAACATCAGATGACCACTGAGACTATCTGAGCCGCTTTAGACCTATATCATCCTCAAAACCTGAACCTCCATGAAGCTGGATTACAGGACCACGCCACGAGTTCCACCTGCCCCTCGTCCACCGGAGAGAAATAATCAATACTCCGATATCTCAGTGGTAAACATGGGTTCTTGCTTGGTTGACTAACTTAAATATCCACGGATAACGTTATGCAATTAATTTTACATTTTAAACATTTACAGTTCAAAATGCTGCGGCATTATCCGATTAATTCGACCCAGTTGTTAGTTTCTGAAACGATTTCAAGGCTCAACTCTCAAGTAGGTGTAGACTCCTCCATGAAGCTGGATTACAGGACCACGCCACGAGTCCCAGTCAAAGTTCGACATACTATACATAAAACTAATAAAGGTCACACCTTGCCGTGTCTTTAGGCTCCAGTAAATACTTTCAGCAGAGCAGACATAGCAGTGGCTAAAGTTTCTCTGACTGACACTGAACGCTCTACTTCCATCTCACCTTTCACTGCACCAATCATCACCCGCCCCTCTCTACCCTGCCTACCCACCTCACCACCTCACCTGAATACAAACCTATCAATATCAATCAACTTGTGGGATTATCTATCTATAACCGAACTTTCCTTTTGAACTGAG
This sequence comes from Matsumurasca onukii, assembly GCA_018831715.1. Lineage (NCBI taxonomy): Eukaryota > Metazoa > Arthropoda > Insecta > Hemiptera > Cicadellidae > Matsumurasca > Matsumurasca onukii. Next base: position 53,425,891 of record CM032060.1, read on the forward strand.
AGAGAGATTTATAGATGTTAGATGATGAATTGACTGGGAACACGGTGATATATACTGTACATTCAAACTGTTATTTATATTTAGACTATGAATATATTTGGTGGTAATATTTCCTGAACTGGTATTAGCTTTAGCGGCCGGCTTCAAAACTAGAGTGTAGTAGACCGGTTCACACCACGTCAAAACTTCATTAGCCTGAAATATTTCGGTCTCGCTGTGGAGTATCTTCAGTCACTGATTGGCTGAAACTGAGCTACTTGCTATCCTATTTGATTGGTTTGGACATTTCCTTTATTTTATTTCTCAATGCTTTGGAACTTTGTCGGTTAGTGAACATTTGGCAGTTGACGTTGTGCTGAAACGTTTATGTTTTCCTAAATAAACACAAGTGCATTAATAGAACCAACATTTGAATAAATTAAATTGAGAATTCATCTTCGATAGAATGAATCTAAGTGATCTTCTTATGAACACAAATAGTACTGTAAAATAGGCCGTTCTTGTATTTTTGTGAGGCTAAATTTTAGCTGTGCACGTCGAACGAGAGTATCTTGCGTAAATATATTTCAGCACATAAATTAAATCAAGAATTTTTATATTAAGATAAAAGCGGCGTGAAGAAGCATTTTTAGTACGAGTACCCTTGACCTTATCTGTAGTAATCATTAGGACATCAATGCTTTAATTTTGTTTCCTTCGAACGCACATTTAATTTGAAACATTCCCTCCCCATACCAAGACCATATTGAGAGGGTTACATCTAGAACAACCTGACTAAAGAAGTAGAATACAAAATGGTTCAAATTCAGGCTTTTTATTTCTATGTAGCACCAGAACTAAGAAGACCTCGCACATTGCATCTTGTCAGTCTCACTTTCTACTGAGAGCTCTCCGGTCGTCATCAGGCAGAAGGCTCAGCTCTCGTTGCTCCTGGAGATGATTAGCAGTTCTTGCATCTCGTAATTGCATTTGCTGATTTTTTTGCCAAACCAGCTTTCTCGTGCAACTCCGTGGGATTTCATCCTATTTGTCCACTTCTTGGGTTCTTCGAGTAAGTTTTTCTATGACGGTATAATTATGACGGAAATGTAAGATGACTTTGGAAAAGTATGATGTCTGTCCAATGGGTGAACATGTTCGATGGAAATAGTCTGCGGGGTTGGTTCGTGTGAAAAAGACGAAGTTAGGACTACAGTCCTCTCTACCACTCAACCTCGACCTTTACCTAGCGTTGCCGTATAGTCATTTTACAAATGTAAGTGGTGACTGCGGGGATCGAATCTGCGCCAGCGGAAAAATCAGCTCTGGAGTCGCGCACGATTCCAACCCGCCACGGGTCCGCGATGGGTGTGCGTGATCCCATCGGTACTGTTTGTGATAGCTCACTTTATAAGCTAAGTGGTTTCCTTAAGAGGATTAGTCAACCAAGCAAGAACCCATGTTTACCACTGAGATAGCAGATTATTGATTATTTATCTCCGGTGGACGAGGGGTAGGTGGAAATCCAAGTTTATCTTATGTTTCAAAAACTTCGGCTCTAGTAGGGTTGTCTTGTGTGGCTCAGTTCTTTGAAGAGTCGCGCGTGCCACCGACCTTGCCAGTCAAGAGAAATGGTAGTAGCGATATTCCAACTATGCTCCGCTCACTCAAAAGTGGCAAAACATTGTTTCGTAGTCCCTTGTTTCCGACGCAGTTTATGAACAGAAACGTACAAATTCGGGTTTATATGATAGGGTAGAGTGCTTCTATGTACATAAAAAATGTAAAAACTGTTTGTAAAAAAAGTTTTAAAATAGCCTATTTTTGACCAACCTTAACATTTCTTGGCTAAATATATTGACGAAAGACCTTTTAAAAACCTGGTCATACAAACCTAGAGACAACCTTTAAGAACATGGAAAACACCTTTTCCATATATTAAATTGAAAAAGAAACATACATTGAATGATTTTTTTGTTTAAAATACCCTTTTGATATAATTTTGAATAATATCTAAAGTGAAAGTCAGCAGGCAGAAAACGAAAATTTTGTTTGAACCAGCAGGAAAGTACGAGTAAATATAAAATGCGACAGCTACTAGGTTACAGTTACGGGACTTTTCTTCTTTAGTTTTAAGGGTGTTTCCTCAATTTGACGACAGCAAAGTTCCAAGTAAGCAGGGGTTTAAACTGTTTACTTCTTGAGCAGTGAGTCACACCGCTAGAAGCACAACACTCATCTGTTGTTGAGGTAAATAAACCTCATGGAAGCTTCTAGAATCTAGAGTAACCTTCCCCTTGGCTTGTAAATAGAAATGTATGCACATTAGAGGTGGTAAACAAAATTAATATCAAAGTTGATTAAAATATTGCCTTGGGTGAAACGAAGTGGATGGACATGAACAAGGCTAAAGTTGGCTTTAAGAAGTAGGAAGTCAGCAGGAATCATAAAAATTAGTTAAGAAAGTTTATAACAAGCTCAAATGATGCTCCTAGCTCGAACAAAGATGAACTAATAAAATGTGTTTTCCTTTTATTGTTCACTTGTTTGTAAAACATTTTACATCTTGCCCTATAAAATTTATATTATGTTGTCTTATGTAACTGATTTGTACGGTTTGGAAGTCACGTTAAGCTGTTGGCCTATTCCATTCCATTCTGGAGAACAGTCGGTCGTACTTTGTGGTGTAGTGCGTGCTTCCCACCAAATCAGCCCGGGTTCGATTCCCGGGCGCAGTGATAACTTTTCACGATGGCTACTTTCTGTGGTTCGTAAGTCATGTTGAGCCTGTGGTCCATTTCATTAGTCGTTGGACTATTAACTAATGATTTAAACTGGGGAACAGTCGGCCCTAGTTTGTAAGAGGACTACACCACACCATCATTCCATACTCACCTTAAAATACCTTTTAAGAGTGGTCAGTGTCTCAAAGCAAAGTATCAAATCTCAATAACAATATGAAGAGTAAAACTGGTTTAAAATGGTTAATTTCTGTTAAGAAATAATTTATTAAGACATCCATCCTACTAAGCTTAAGAGGGTCGGTTTAAATTACTTTTTCCTTATCTTGTCAAAGAGACTTAATTGGGCAATGATGTATGCATGAAGCAATCCGAACCCTAAAAAATCCGAGTATAAAAAAACCTCCAACTTCCTGTTGGCGGTTTGAAATTTCCTCTACATCCAATCCAGTGGTATACCCAAGTGGGCAGAAGTAGGTTAATGACAAGAACACCAAGGACACAGCTGATTACGGGGTTCACCTAACCTCATTGTTGCGTCTGTGTGGTCGACAATTAAACCCCATTGTTGTCAAGCATCTAAATGCGATGCGTTCCGTTGTATCATGTCCTAATCATATAATAGTCGTGGGAGATTCCACAAACGAGGCGAGATTAGAGAACCTTGACAACTCCTGTTATCTATCGTGGTGAGGTTTCTTCGTTTATGCAATCGACATGGGAATCATATCCGACAGACAGGACGCTCGTGTATTCTTGAGTAATTTGTTGAGAATGCATAATGAGTATACTAGTTAATTACGTTGTTATCAGAGAGTCAGCTGTTCCGTTCACCAGGCTCGGCAGTAATGCAGATGCAACTAACGGTGACGTTGAAAACTACTGCTCGGAAGTAATAATTAGTTGCTGAGGTTAAAATGTAATTACGGACGTTTTCCATCGTATTTGAGTGATCAAAAGGTACACGACGTTTCGGTATCGGAATCTGACCCCGTCTTAAGGTGAAAAGTAACCTAAAACTTAACTCAAAACATTAGGAAAATACCTAGCCTAAAGGTAATCAGCACGCTGACCAGTCACTCATAACCAAGTACGCCACAGTTGGGCTGGCCAGCCACTAAACGGTCCCTGCAGTAGCTGGCTATGAGAAGAGATAGATAAAAACAAACTCTCTTATGAGAGTTATAGTTACTCGCGCCGTTCCGGCGTTTTCAAATCCCATTTTGATCCCCTGTCCTTTATTTTTAGAATGTTATATGGACATCAAATATAGCTAAAGTAAAACTGCATAATGAGCTAAACATTCAAACGAAGTTTCGCCGTTATGGCTTTAGCCGTTTTTCAGTTATAAGTGGAAGCGCTTAAAAAAACGTTTTCAGAGCCCACTTTGGTATCATGCCATTCATTGTTGTAGATGTTGTATGGATATGAAATATAGCTAAAGACACACTGCGTAATAGGCTAAACTCTTACACAATGTCTCACCGCCATAGCTTGAGCTTATTTTGAGTTATAAGCGTTCCAAAACGCGTGTAAAACGTTACAGACAGGAATATTTTCAAACACACTGTCTGAGTTGTACACTGCACACTGCATGTTTCACGGACTGTAGCTATGAAACAGTATCACGTACCGGTAACCTGATCAGAGACACCTACCTGTTTGTGTCTCACCCTGTATACGGCCGTGGCATTTGCAAAGGTCGACCACCAACATTCAGGTTACAATTCACCACACGGACTCGAATAACATACGAGTACTTACCCTGACAGTTATAAATCATCGCATCGCTCATAAATTGACGACTGAAGCTCAGAAAGTGTTCAACGTGTCAAATAGGTCGGGTCGTGATAAGATAGTTTGTGATGTATGTGGATGAAAGTAAACTTTATTGGTATTTCCTACAACCGAATTGTTGTGGACCACAATTAAAAAGCCGGTTTTACAGGTGACTGGTGACTGAACGAGTAAATGTTTAGGCAAGCTCTTGGTGTGAAACCTTCGGGAAAAATCTGGGAACATTCTTTTTTTAATGGTGTCTGAAATACTGTCCTTGTATTTAGCCGATATTTTGCATTCATAGCGGCAAAACAGTTGCTCGTATCTTCAATCTGATGAAAAGTCGTTAGTGTGGAAATAAATTTCCTAAAGATGTTTAACACTTTTCCCACTTCTGATGGTTTCGTTGCTAGATCAGTTTGAAGTTAAATTGTCGAAAACTCAACTTTTCACTGTGTTTGGGGCTCTTAGTTATGGTACTTATCAACCACCCGGACATATAAAATGTATGTGTGTGTATAGAAAAAGTGTTGATTTGGGAAAACGTAATAAGCGTAGCGAATGCCCCCAAAATACGAGGCCGCAGGCCGAGTGGGGGTATGGGGGCCCCCAGCGAGCCCGAAGGGCGAGAGGTCTTCACTATACAGTTCATCCAATCTCCTTTTACTTTCCGAAAATAGATATTTAAGTGATCACACATTATTACATAATCATCTTTAGTCACCTAATCACCTAATCTAATATCAGTCATTACCTAATCATCTTATTATTACGTTAGTCACTAAGCCTGACTGGTTAGATGAATCAGTTGTACATATTTCATAGGAATTGATTAAAAATACTAAGACCACTCCAGTACAGATGAAACATATAATTATGTATATATATTTTATATCCAAAGCCTTATATATATTTTTGTTTTCAAAGCCTTTTTAAAGTTCAGCGGGGCTAGTACCAATTGGACAGCAGACAGCAGGTATCTCAGTTTCATCCAAGCAGTGACTGAAGATGGTACTCCACAGCGTCACCGACATATTTCGACCTAGTTATAACGATTTTTTGACGCGGTGTGGACCGGAAGAACTAGATTATAGATGTGACACCTGCCAAGAAAGCCTAAGAATTAAGTTTGTTACATAAATCGTCCTTTAAACACTTCAACAGGTCGTATAAAACACTACAAACAAGCCTTGGTTACAAGACAAGGCTTGTGTTGTCAGGCTCTTGTAAGAGAAGCTATTGCTGATAATCCTGGCAGGAATAATTAGATCTTTTCACGGCGTTATGAGCCAGGCCTGGCTCATAGTTATAGTAGGCAGACAGACTTTCTAGACGTTGTGCAAGGCAGACTGGTTGAACTCTTGAAAGGGCTTACCATCTACCAATTACAACCGGCGGTGCTTACCGCTTACCAGTCCGTTAGACATCAACGCAGCCGTTTACCGTGTTCTAGGCAACTTTCAGTTAGTATACTGCGCAATCGTTGTGTATAGTGATATAATGTGAGCTTTGAGGTCAAGAATGATTTTTAAAAGCTGCAATAACATACCTCCCAAAGATTAGGCTGTGGAATAATGTTTATTGCAGTCAAAATTGTACAATATATTGCAAAAGTCAAGATAAGAAAAGAAAACATTTACACACATTACAACATTTATACAGTTACAATATTATCCTGAAAACCATTCACACTTTTAAGAAACATATTTCATTTGTTCCTATTCTCCAAAAACACCAGAGCTCACAACTTTAAATTTCTTTCCCATCCTTGACTCATCCACAGAGTAACAGCCTAAATTAATTAGGTATCGCTTAAAACCACGCTTAAACAGCTCTGGGGAGGTAATAGTGGCAAGCTGGGGAGGCACGTAATTTAAAAGTTTGGCTCCTGCTTGGGAGGGACATTTTGTCGTACCATAGTGTTTAACCATGGTAAAGAGTGCATTAATGGTACATGGCTGAGGAAGGAAGATCAACGTAGTAGTGGCGGCAGCCCAAGCACAGATACAGCGCTGCCATCTATCACCGCCTTTCTCCCCCTCACGGCTCCACAAGCTCGAGTTTGTCAGTTGCCAATGACTTAAATGGGACTAAATCGCGCGATTTTCGAGAGCGAACGAACTTGCGCGTGCGTCAGTGGCTATACTTGAGAATCTCTCGCAGCGCATTCTGTGCGATGGCTGCTTCAACTATGTTAAATTTCTTGCATCAGCCATTCGGCATCTATGCACAATCTACTTACCATAACACTATCTTTGGTTAATTTCTACTAAAAGCATTCCTTTCTATCTTTGGTACAAAGACATTCCTTCAAGGGTTTCACACAATTTTTATTCATTTTTTGTTTGAAAAATTAACATAGGGGAAATTTGAAACTCACCCTGTATAAATTATTTTATTTACATGCCTATGCGTTAATCAGTGCAGTGGAAATCTATGTTCAAGAGAAATGGCCTCACTACGTTAGTGCTCAAAATGTGACCAGTTGCAGAGAATATTCTGCCCACACTGAACATGTGTTCACTGAAACCACTCTCACTAAGGAGAGTGATTCCACAACAGGTGCCGTCCAAGGGAAAGTACATACCTCACCAGTCCCCACTCGGCACATGAACCTTGTAGTGTATAGAGTCCACCACTTCGCGTCTTGTATTCGACCAACCAATCACATGTTGTGTACGCCACAAGCTAACGTGAATCCTAGCGAATTCCCAGCTTACACCGTAACTGCCCTCTTGGCGGAGCGTTCCCCTCTAAAAATGAGCCCAGGCTCTTTCTAATTCCCCAAGTTTTAAGGGTGCCTATTTCTTTTTGTTTGATGTTAAAGTTGTTTGTTTTAAACATGAGTATTTTAAGAAGCCACAAGCTATATTATGTGTTCGTAAGAAAAAGTCGGCTCCTTCACTTTGAGGCATTTGAAAACGCCTGGAGCCTTTTATTCGGTCAGGAAATGCTGTTGCTGTTTTCTTCTTCGCGATACTTAAGGGTTTCCTACGGTTTCCGGTCTAAAAGTCGTGTAAAGAGTTAATAATTTAGTTCGATAGTTCATATTATAGTATTTTATATAAATGAATGCATAACTTATTATGCACTCCTAAGGTTTAGTTATACTCCTGTTTGCATTTCCTTGTGCTCGCTTCTCCAGTTCTTGGTCATTCATGGCACGTACGGGCTGGCGAAAAGCCGGTTGTCTCTGATTATACAAAGATAGCGTCTGTGTTGGTGTCTAGCTCAGGAATATATGGGTGCCTTGGTCCGGGGAGCTCGGGAGATTGTTATGGAGGGGCAATAAATATTAATAATATAAACGCTTATTATTGTTACTATGTATTAGTCTTCTAGGGGGCATCACAAACCAATCATCAAACTAAATTGGCCATGCCTGGAAACTAGTTGGCCAATTCTGTTCAACGATACTAGGAATGACATTAGCTCAAAATCCCGCGAGTTGGTGTCAAAAGTGTACCAGTAATTACAGTAGAGCAGGGCTTGCATCACGTGAGCTTGGCTTGCCTCACTGCCCGCAGATTATCGGTCAGCTGACTTACCGACTCCACAGATAATCGAGGCAGCAGCTGTCAGCTGTTCTGTTGGCAAACTGTGAAATGTCATCGCCTCAATCTGTGTGCTCCGCAATGACGATATTGGTACGTGGGAATGACTTTAGAGTCAAACGACTTCCCATTTCTACAAAATGAAGAACCAGATAACCAGTTGATTTCGACGTAGCTTACGAAAAAGAGTTGCACTATGGTTTAGAAAGAGTAAATATAATTAATGTAATTTAGGTGTTATTGCACACCGACATAATTTGACTAACATAAAGCTAATTTCAAACCGTGTTAGTCATCTTTTAAGTCCGTAAAAAAGGTAAAGTTTTTCTTGTTTAACGAAGCGAAGTTAGAACTACAAAGTTCTCTCTACCACTCAACCTCGACCTTTACCTAGCGTCATCGTTCAGTCACTATACATATTGCGGGGATCGAACCCGCGCCAGTGGAGTGATGAGCTCCGGAGTCGCGCGCGATACCAATTCGCCATGGATCCGCTGGAACAGCATAAAGATATTCTAGTCGAAAAGAAATCATCGTGACAAAAACAGATTCCCAACACTTTCTTTTATTTGTTTCAAAGTTCATATTGTTGCTTTTGAATGAATCCAGTTGGTAGTGTCACTCTTGTCTAGGAACATGAATGGATCTGTTAACACTATCCAGTGCATTGTGCACGCACGTCGCGCACGTAGCCACGTACGTGCATACATACAGACAGACAGACATACGGACGTGATAGTATGCGACACTTTCTCAATTAATTCAATGAATTTGCCTAGGAAAAATCTCCCAAAGCCTCCCGATTTTCAACAATTTGAAAACTGTTTCTTATTACTGTATAAGTTTAAACTCCAGAAAGACGATTCACCTGCTCACACCAGCACTACAGCAGATTCTGCCCGATACGTCACGATTCAATCGTGAACAATATCGAAGAGAAAAGAATGATAAGACTTTCTCCTAGAGATCAATATGCCAACGGTAGTTCCTCCTCATGAATGATTCATTTCGAAGTTCTCTGTACTTGAGGCAGATCGTGGTCTGTACACACTTTTAAGCTGTACTTTCTACGGCTTCCGATAGGTTTTGGATGGATATTAGAAAAGTTGATATCGAACAAATCTTATTAACTGTTTAGTTAAAGTGTTCTATGAATTAAAATTCTCATCACGTGATTCATGTTGTTGAGTCAATCATAGTTAAAAAGTCACCATAAGTATTTAAACCATTGTTTGATTGTTGTTATAAGCAGATTACCATTCGTTATTTATAAACTAAAGTACTTAAAATCAAACATTCTGTGAGCCATAACTATAATCTAGTCCTCCCGGTTCACACCGCGTCATAACATCATTACAATCAGCTCACTGCTTAGAGTACCATCTTCAGTCACTGATTGGCAGACACTGAGCTACTTGCTGTCTGCTGTCCTATTGGCAACCCTGTGACCTTCAGCCCATCAGTGACTGAAGACGGTACTCCACAGCGAGACCTAAATATTTCAAGCTTATTTGTAATGGTGTTTTGACGCGGTGTGAACAGGAAGAACTAGAAATGAACCGGAATGATTATGAGCCCGTGGACATTAACGCCGTCAGTTGACTATATTGTCAGATTGGACTATATTTTAGTTACTTACGTAAGTTCGTGTATTGACTTATGTCCAAAACAACTAAGACCGTACCTGCAACATGAAAAAAAGGTTATGATTTAAAACAATATTTACATACACTTATTTCTTGAACCCCTCACCATTAAAATGTGAAACTGTACCACCAGGAACATCTTGGGCAGTAAAAATCACACGATGCAGATTAAATTAGTTGTAAATTTTAATTATACCAAACAAGTACTCAGTGTTGTGAGTTATACAGAGCTGTCTGTGCAAGTACAACGAAGGTTCTCCCAGGGCCGACTGCTAATTCGACATTCAGGCTTGGCTACCCACAGTAGTCGAGTCTGTCTCACTTGTACAATCTTGATAATTAGGCAATTATCACTAATTGGCTTGAAAATGTAGCTAATTCGTTAAAAATATGATTGATACATTGCTATGTAATTTTCCTTATTTTAAAATCAGAATTAAATGATTTTGCTCCTCTTTATTTTTTGTAAACACTGAATAATTTACAAAGGATAATACTAATTTTTCAGCCAATTCAGTTTAGGGCAGTTGGGAATTAGTCCATTTGGGGGTTTCATTATATTAGCTTTTAGGCTGAGGTATTTCTAATGTAGAATAATTTATAGTTCCCAACTGCCCGAAACGTAGGGAGTAGTTTTTCTCCTCAAGCGGCTAAGTATTATTTCCTTTGTATTTAGACTAGAACTGAATAGTTTCAATTCATATAACATAAGTAATCTTCTTGTAGTTTTAAATTAACATTGTCCTTGAGACATGTGAGCTTCGAAACAACCTACTTAATGTGTATAGACATGGCGCAAATAAAAGATTTGTGTTAAATTCGCCAAATTATTCCCCCAGAACAATTTTTGTGAATTTCCTCATGAGTTTGTTGTCAAACACCACAGTGACTCTGAGCCAAAAGACGCTCCGCTGAGGTCTACATCAGAGAGAATGTCTGAGCACTTAACACTTGCGCAAGCCACAGTTCCAAGGGCGCTCTGGTTACAGACCTGCAGCACAATCATAGCCCACTCAGCCCGGCAACCACTCCTCTGACAACCAGTTCATTTCAGCTAACATCAGGCAGGCATTGCAGGTTGGCAGCCCTGTCTATTGGCTTCTGCAGTCTCTCAGTTACTCGTCTGTACTGTAAAACACCTTTGTGATTTAGATTTGGTTTGGACGAGCTTTGAACGCCTTCAGTATTGGGCACTTTTGGTTGAATTTGGCAACACCAAAAGCCCTGAAGACAAAATTGGCAAATTTGCCTGAGAAGGCAAACGTTCATGAACTATCGTTCTGTGTCTCCCAGTTCGGCAGTTCTGTTTGCCTCTTTTTCTTAAGAGTGAATGTCACTTCCTCTTACGGGGTCACATATTGATTTGAAAAGAAGAGAAGTTTGAAGAATGTAGAGACAAGGTTAAGTCAACAGTTTCAAATTTTGAAAAGCTGGCTTGCACGACTCGCGATTGTGTCTCAATTACGCCATACTGTCTCAATTACAAAAAAAGACAGTATGGCGTTTTCCGTCCAAGAAACGTGTGAATGGGAAGCATTATCACGGTATACAAAGAAGAAACCCAGCATAAGCAGACATGGTCACGTGGTACACGTCACGCACGAGCAGGGACACTTTCCCCGCCTGCACATGGATGGAGTGGCTAACTGTAAGTGACGCCATGCGCATGCGCGGTCTGAGTCTGAACCACGCGCAGGGTGCCGGGACGCACCAAGACTCTTTTATGACCAATGTAATAAACCTGTCAGGGGTCTAACTGACCAGTTGCTAAAGGAGAAACAGGAGGTGAAGGAGGGGTTTAGAAGGACTGTCACAGCACTTATGGCCTGTCACCATTATGCCAGCTCATTCATGGACAGACACAATCATTGCCGACCCATCTTGCAGTCTCTGATGACTCATCCGTTTGGAGAAAACAGGACAACTTCCTCTAGCTAACTATGGCACCTTTTTAGACTTATTACTTTGAGAGATATCCTCTTTGTCCTTTCCATTGAAAAAATACCTAAGACGTTTTGCATTCTTTTCGGTATTATCTTCTCTCTTTAGCCTTCAGAGCCAGATGTTCTCGCAAACCTCTTCCACTTGAAAAGTCAACGATCTCTTTGTCACAGCTTTCCTACCTTCATTCGAAACCAGGTCACACGCAGCCAAGCTCTAAAGCACTGTTAGCGCAAATGAAACGAATTTCTGTTTAGAAATTTGTTACTCACCTCGAACAACACTACGATTCGCTGATTGTATCTCCAACTCTGTACTGACACAACTTAGTTTCCCACTGGCCCTTGTGGTTTGAGGTCAATTAATTATAACAGTGGAATTTCTGTTATGACAAGTGATTGGTTAGTGGTTTTGTTTGAAATGAAGGCGAAAAGTTCACAATTAGGCCTATACACGGAACAACAACTACAAACCTAGAAAACAAACACCTGTTTTATTTTTGTAAACTTGGAAAATAAATATATAATTTTATTCTGTTTGTGTATTGCTATGGCGAACTTTACGAAGCTGCTTAGGCCTTCAACCTTTTACAAGTTATTTTACTGCATCGCTTTAATAAACATTAGTTGAAATAACTCCATTCCATTAAAATCGAACAACTCATTTCGCTGTTATAGCGATAATTACTTTCGGTCATTATTTTGAAATTACTCTACGGATTTTTTATAGTATTTGTAATGTATGTTAAGTTAACACTAAAACACATCCAATATAAATTTTATTTATATCGATGACATTTACTATTTAAAAAAATTTAATACCAGTATTTAGTTAGAACCTTGAAAGGGGCTGTATTCTTGATTTTCAGCAAGCGATCTTAGGCCTACATTTGCCAAAAGGAAATATTTTGGGAGCCGCACTGAGAAACGTTTTATGACCGGCAATAAACCTCAATACTAGGGTCTAACTGACCAGTTGCCAAAGGCGCGAGAAACAGGAGGGGGTGTGGGGAGGGGTGTGAGAAGGACTGTCACAGACTTTGGCCTGTCACCTGCATAGCTCATTCATGTGGACAGACAATTGCCGACCCATCTTGCACTCTGATGACTCATCCGTTTGGAGAAAACAGGACAACCCCCTCCTAGCTAACTATGGCACCTTTTAAGCTTATTACTTTGGGAGATACCTCTTGTCCTTCCATTGAAAAAATACCTAAGACGCTTTGCATTCTTTTCGGTATTATTCTCAGTCAGAGCCAGATGTACACAAGCTCCACTGAAAAAGTCAACGATCTCTTTGTCACAGCTTTCCTACCTTCATTCGAAACCAGGCCGACACGCAGCAAACTTAAAGCACCGTAAGAGCGAATGAAACAATTTCCTTTGCATTTGTTACTCAGCACCTCGAACAACAGTACGATTCGCTGATTGTATCTCTAACTCTCTATTAACAACTTAGTCAGCCTTCGGCCTCAGCTTTTGAGGTCAGTTAATTATAACAGTGGAATTTCTGTTATGATTGGGTTTTGTTTGAAAAATGGAGGCGAAAAAGTTCACAATTATATACGGAACAACTACAACCTAGAAAACAATTCTGTTTTATTTTTGTAAACTTTGGAAAATAAATATATATACTTTCTTTGTGTAATATGGCGAACTTTACGAAGCTTTTCGATAAGGCTCAACCTTTACACGTTATTTTACTGCACGTTTTAATAAACATTAAGAAGAAAAATAACTCATTCCATTAAAATCGAACTCATTTCGCTGATATAGCGATAATTACTTTCTGGTCATTATTTTGAAAATTACTCTATGGATTTTATAGTATTTGTAATTCGAGGTTAACACTAAAAACATCCAATATAAATTTTATTTATATATATGACATTTACTATTTAAAAAAATTAAACCGGTATTTTAGTTAGGCTTGAAAGGGGCTTCGGTATTCTGATTTTCCAGCAAGCGATCTAAGGCCTAAATTTACAAAAGGAAATATTTTACCAAGTTTGTCAAACATCGGACAAAATGTGAAACCTGTGAAGATCTCACACCTACATATATTTATCATATATACAGGGTTATTACAAATGATGTTCACGATTTCTAGTGTATGAAAAATGTAGTTTTATATGTTATACAGAAACAAAATGGTTTGAAGAAAAAAATTCAATAAGTTTCATCACAACAGCTATTCTTAACTATAAATTTTGATATGGGTACCCCTTGTGCTACAACAGATTTCAATCCTATAATCAAGCTCTGGCTATAAGTTGATAAGAGTATCTTGATCCATTGTTTCGATGGCAATCCATTGCTGGATCTCAGGTTTAATTGTAATACTGGTGTGTACACCTATTTTGATGTATCCCCACAAGAAAAATAGTGTGGTGGCCAGTTCAGCAATATCATCATTCGAACCTCCGCACCCGATTCATGCCCCAAGCACAAATGATGAGCTTTAGTAACAGTTTTTTTACAAATGCGGCCATTAATTTTAAACTTTAATTACTACTGCGATTAGATTATTACTAGAGGATCTTCATTAAACCTGGTGGACATCTCGTTAATTATACACTTTGTTCCAAACTTTCATCCCATTATTTTGCTTAGTAGATTTGCCAAAATTATCAGAGTTTATTTCTATGAGATAAAATTGCCCTACTTATAGAATCCAGATTAAGATACGGTATTATATATATATATTTTTTTCTTCAAATTTATATTAATGTTGTTGTAAGTGTTCACCGTATGATGTTCAAGGGCCATTATAAGGGATATAATGTGTTAGGATTTGAACGTTGTTAATTAATAATTATCCCTCATATGATAATAACTGAAATTGAAATAATAAAAATAATTTCAAACGTAAACCAATATTTTAAAATTATTTACTAGGGCTCAAAGGCAATGCCTTTAGTCAGGTCCGTTTCATTATGACATAAACATTGCCTTTGGAAATCTCTCGTCCAAAATAAAAAGTTTTAAATATTGGTTTTACGTTTGAAATTATTTTTGCCACTCATTCAATATTGAGCAAGTTCTTCCCTTCGAAATTGAAATAAAATAGCTTAACTCAATAATGGTCAATAGCATAAATTAAATCTTTTGTACATATTATATTCATTAGACTGTATGTTATATTATGTTAACCTATGTATATGGTTTGAATACAGTACTTGTTCATTCACTTTTAACTATTAACCTAAATTTTGTAAATATGTATTTATTATTAATTGTTAACTTCATGGCTAAGTGGTATTTAGTGACGATTCAAAGCCCTAACTGTAATTTATATGATTTCCAATACAGTTTGTTTTGTTGTTATTTTTAGTCCATGCTATTTTATGATCACATAACAACATTAAAAGTTATTTTTGACTTTGAGGCATAATGATGTAACAACCAACGAAGGTCTTAAAAGTATTTTCATTAGTTAGTAATTCACCTTCACGTAGTATTGGATTTGTCATGACAACAATTACATTACCTTAACTAGGCTCAACACATTATTTATACTGTGTAATGTGTATAATTTTGTAACTTAGGTTTTAATCAACACCGAAGTCTGCATATGGTCGCTGTTATGTTAACTAACTCTGTTAACTAACCTGATAACAGTGTAAATGTACGAGGAACGCCAATATTCCGATTTCAAAATCAACTTATGACTCAAGCTTGCAGGTTCTCTTGGTGGTGTGGAACTGGAAAAGTAAACACAAAAGCAACCGTGATCAGGGTACCGGCCGAATACAACTCTGTTTGAATGGGGTATTCCGTCTCCAGGAAGCGCAGAAGTATCAATGTTCCTTTCACAACCTGTCACCCCATTTCAACCCTTCGCTACCCCCGCCTCTTCTAATTGTGTTGTTTCGCGCCTACTCACTCACCGTGAAATGCGCTTAGATATCTTGCATATATTAAATGTCTCCCCAAGTGCTAGGACTCAAATATTTTACCAAATTTGTCAAACATCGGACAAAAGGTGAAACCTGTGAAGAACTCACACCTACATATATTTAACATATGTACAGGGTTATTACAAATGATGTTCACGATTTCTAATGTATAAAATGTAGTTTTATATGTTATATAAAACAAAATGGTTACCTACATTTGAAGAAAAATTCAATAAGTTTCATCACAACAGCTATTCTTAACTATAAATTTTGATATGAGTACCCTTGTGCTACAAAGATTTCAATCCTATAATCAAGCTCTGGCTATGTTGATAAGAGTATCTTGATCCATTGTTTGATGGCAATCCATTGCTGGATCTCAGGTTTGCTAATGGTAATATTGGTGTGTACACCTTATTTTGATGTATCCCCACAAGAAAATAACGGAGAGTGTTATCCGAAGATAGTAATGGCCAGTTCAAGAGTACGTCATCATTCGAACCTCCGCACCCGATTCATGCCCAAGCACAAATGGTGAGCTTTAGTATCATTTTTTACAAATGCGGCCATTAAAACTTAATTACTACTGCGATTAGATTGGTTACTAGGACGATCTTCATTAAACCTGGTAAAATTGGTTGCACACTAATAAAAAGTTAGTTAATGTGATAATCCATCACTCAACAAGCATTAGTCTACTGTCTTCAAATTCAAGCATTACACAACATGTACAACAATTGACTTAAGAAACAGCAGACACGCACCCAAATCATTATAAATAAAGTTTGATGAGTTTTTCTTTCCAATGGTACTAATTAAAATTGTCTAAAAGCAAATTTACCCAGTAATATTTATGATCAAAATCAGGAACATCATTTGTAATCACCCTGTATATACGTAACATTATAAAAATTGTTCAAAATGTGTTCTTGGGTCAGGATTGGCGCTCATTTTATAGACCCGGGTCTCGATCTTACCAATCTGATGGTGTTAATAGTTCATTTTACTAACAGAAATTCGCTGATAATGTCAAGTTTTATATGTTGTGATAATACGATTTACTTATTGAATATTGTTTACTAGATACTTAATACACTCTTAAGACATCAATATTGTCTACAGTATGCACAAGCCCATATATTATATGTAAAAATATTCTTATTCAATTCCTAAAGACACCAAATGCGTTACACCCGTAGAACCTTATGGTACGAATTTAGAGGTTTGTACCTCTCATTGAGTATTTTAAGGTTTTGTTGATACTAAATGAAGCCAGAAAATCATATTTAAGACTATTTTATCCAAAGTTCCTTCGCTATTTGTATAGCTGACGTTTTGTTCTTCATGTTGTATTAGTAAATTTCTATGGAAGTAGAGCCAGTCATTTTAAATTACTAAAATAATTCTTAAACCCTTTCTTGTATAGTGGAGAGATTAAATCAAAATGACAGCAAAACCCCCCTTTTAACGATTTTTTTAAGGAAAAAGCTTTATTTATTTTTCTCACCAAACAGAACGAACCGTCATAGAACAACACAGGTTGCAGTTTCCCAACACCCAGAATGAAATAGCAAAACGTTATACTATTTTCATGTGTATATTTATTTGTATACAACACATATTTATATATAGCAGAGTGGAAAAACGTTTAATAGCAGGTTCAAAGAACACGTTCAAGCTTTCAATTAACTACAATGAAATCTACCTTCGCAGATCCTTCATTAAATAATTATATGTATAAGAACATTAAAGAAAATATGAAAGTAGTGTAATAGATTACGAGAGCGAGAATATGAATTGTAGACCTAATTGGTAATCTAAAGACAACGGAACATTCAGCTTGTTTTGTTCAGACTAAATTAAATAAATAGCAACATTCAGTTATATTGTTGAAAACAGACGTTTTGAATTTTCATTTGGTGTAACGTCAAAAGCCACAGGTTTTATTTGTAATTAGATACATTCGATTAAGGTGTGTATACATTTTTGAGACATTCTGTGTTTAATTTTAAATTTAAGCATCAAATATATTTGGTATTATAAAATTACATTTGCTAGTACATTTTAAAGTTGGTTTTTTATATTTAAGTTTCAAACCTTTAATTATAAATATATTTTTCTTCAAATTTATAATTAATGTTGTTGTAAGTGTTCACCGGATGATGTTCAAGGGACAATTATAATGGATATTCAATGTGTTAGGATTTGAACGTTGTTAATTAATAATTATCCCTCATAAGGATAATACCGAAATTGAAATAGCTTAACTCAATAAGGGTCATAAATCAAATCTGTTGTACATATTATATTCATTAGACTGCATGTTATATTATGTTAAACTATGTATATTCTGTTTGAATACAGTACTTTTTTGTTCATCTTTTCCTTTGTTAATTTTAACTATTAACTTCAATTTTTGTAAATACGTATTTATTATTAATTGTTAATCTCATGGTTAAGTGGTATTTAGTGAGGATTCTAAAGCCCTAACTGTGTATGTGATATGATTTCCAATACAGTTTGTTTTGTTGTTATTTTTAGTCCATGCTATTTTATTACCCTACATCACTCGAAACTGAAATACTGTATCATTGATGACAAAACAACATTAAAAGTGATTTTTGACTTTGAGGCATAATGATGTAACAACTTACGAAGCGTCTTAAAAGTATTTTCTAATAGTTAGTAATTCAATTTCACGTAGTATTGGATTTGTCATGAAAAAAATTAATTACCTTAACTAGGGTTCAACACATTATTTATACCGTGTAATGTGTATACTTTGTAATGTAGGTTTTAATCAACACCGAAGTCTGCATATGGTCGCTGTTAAGAGGCCCCTGTACGAAATCAAGTTTCTTATGGGAAAATCGATTTCGTAAATACATTCTAAAAAATCGAAATTTACAGCTACAAACTTTTAAAATGGTTTGTTTGCAGTGGAGGAGTTAGTTATTTAATCCGACAGTGGCACTTTTCTCAATTTGTGCCAAGGCTTTGAGAAACCACAGTGTTAAGAGTTTGTCCCATGTTAAAAGCGGCACTCGCGGCGCCCGGCCTCGGATCAAGTACAGGGGCCTCTTAAACTAACTCGATAACAGTGTAAATGTACGAGGAATGTCAATATTCCGATTTCTAAATCAACTTATGACTCAAGCTTGCAAGGTTCTCTTGGTGGTGTGGAACTGGAAAGTAAACACAAAAGCAACCGCGATCAGGTACCGGCCGACAATACAACTCTATTTGAATGGGGTATTCCGTCTTCCAGGAAGCGCAGTATCTAATGTTCCCTTCACAACCTGCCCCATTTCAACCTCGGCGCTACCCCCGCCTCCTTCTACCTGCGTTGTTTCGCGCCTACTCACTCACCGTAATGCGCTTAGGATATCTTGCATATATTAAATGTCTCCAAGTGCTAGACCCGGTGCCTAGAAACCCTCTTGTACTCGCATCATTGGACCTAATGCAATTCATGTTAGCATCCTCTAGAAAACTCTAAATGTATTCAGAAATGAAAGATTTGGTTTAATTTACTGTTACAGCATTTTTGTCTTCGCCGAATACAGGGTTTTCAGGAAGATAAGGCAGAAAATAAGTTTTGAATTGACGAGTCTACTCTTGCCTTGGTGAGACTCAAATCGAATACTGGTAATGGTTTTAGATTCCAAATACTGAACCTTTGTGTTAGATCGAAACTGCATGATAGTGATGGGGATCACAAGTTATATCTTGGATTCAATTGTAAAGCTTGGTTGTAGTGAAAGGCAACAGCTACGATCCTCGTGAGGTTTTTATCTTGTTTACTATCGGATGGGTTTGATTTATTTAACGTTTAAGAGTGTATGCTTGGTTTTCCATGTTATGAATATGACGTAGCTGTAGCATATAACATTTACCACGTTTATTAGACTAGTTTTAGGTCGTGTTTACTGTAATGTAGTGTATGCCCTAAGGTTGAAAAAGGTACATTTTATCTTCTTTTACGAGGTGAAGTTAGGACTACAAAGTCCTCTCTACCACTCAACCTCGACCTTTACTGTATAGTCACTTTACGAATGTAAGTAGTGACTGCAGGGATCGAACCCGCGCCAGCAGAGTGATGAGCTACGGAGTCGCGCACGATTCGACCCCGCCACGGGTCCGCTTCAGGTCCTTTAAACGTTAGTTCAGGCTTCCGAAAATTGTTGGAGTTTCCCAACCGTCTGGAACGTAAAAAGTAGTTTTTCTCCTAAAGTGGATGAAAAATTCAAGATGTAAAATGAACCTTTGTCTTGAAATAATTACGCAAACGTATTCTATAGTCAACTAAGAACTAGCGCGATGTTATGAAAGTATGGCGTGGAATATAATCATGCGTGAACATCTTAAATGACTTCAAGTCGTTGTGAACTAAACGTCATTATTTATCCCTAATATTACAACCCATTGAAGAGTTCATATAATCTCTTTCAATTTGAAACTTTCTCAGATGAGGTCTCGAATATTGCGATGACCCGAGCATCTTACACAGAGAAAGTGAGGGTCATCGTCGCACCTTCGACCTTGAGCAGAACTCATCAGGTGCCATTCGGTCTGAAGAACGAGAAAAACGGGTCCCCAAAGTTAAACACTTCCAGTCACGTTTCGCTTCGGTGTTGAGAAATCTTCAGATTTAAGGAGAACGTGTTCATTTATCCGTTGATTTAACGTCTTAGTTGATATATGTTGGGTTCAACACTAAATCACTTGAATTATACAGGGTGTTTTTGTCCAAAACGCAACCCAATTTTCAAACTATAGGACGTCATTCTTTACGAGCAATGTTCATTGGTTTATATCCATTAACTGGACTGTATTGTTGCAGTAATATTGTAGTTCTAATTGCCTAAATTGAATTGTTATTGTGAAACTAAAACAATTAAGGTTCTTAGCAAAGTTTAAAGAGTGTTTTTTTATTGAAAAATACTTTAGAACAAGATCATTTTCTTTGTATCAAAAGGCGTTTGAGGTTAAGTTTGCAGGTGCGAGTAAGCTATTTGCTTTTGTTGTTTCAAAATTCTTAAAGGTTTTTTATTGGAATTTCCATATTGGCTAACATTTTCCAACATTTCTTTATTCATATACAGTCCGCCTACTGTTATGTTTTCCTACCTTTTAACAAGTCTGTGAATGCCTCAAACGCCTCTAGACACAAAGAAAATTATATTTTCTGAAGTATTTTTTAACAACAAACACTCTTTGATTTTTCTTAAGATTCATGATTACGTATGTTTCTCAAAATAAATTAAATTAGGAAATCAAAATCACAATATTTCTACTTCAATACAGACTAGTTAATAGATATTGAAGTGAACAAACTGTTGATACAAACTTGTGAACACAATTGCTCGTCAAGAATGACTTTAAAATGAATGAAAATTGTGTTGCATTAAAAAGCACGCTGTATTTACAATCCTTTAACCATCTCTCAAAACAAAATATAGTAAAATCAAATCTACTACAACTCTTCAGGCCGGTGCTTAGGATTCAGTCTGAGTGACATCAACGCGCGAGTGAGACAGAAGTCTTATCAGTTGTCTATGGCCCCTCAGGTGGCTTGAATCGTTTCTCTGTAATCGAAAGCAATTTGTAGGAATTTCAGATGTCAGATTAGGGGAGGAATGTCTTAGATATGGAGTCCCTCAGGGCTCTATATTCAGTCCGTTGCTCTTTTTGATCTACGTCAACGATGCCAGTTCAGCGGTACAACAAGGGCGAATCGTCCAGTACCTTGATGACACGACTCTCTGTTTCAAAGCGAGTTCCATCAAAAAACTCGAAATCGTGACTTTTGTCGAGCTCAACAGAACCATTCAACATTTCAACGAGCTTAATCTCAAAACAAATTCATCAAAATCAAACTTCATTAAATTTTGTCTACAGGAAAACGATTCGACGTAAATTAAACGTAAAGATGTTATTTACACTAGGTGCATGATAAGTTTGTGAAAACGGTCTGAAGGCAGGGAAATCTTATGGAGCTTCACTGTACTGAACACAAAGCTTGAGTCACCTCTACCATCTATCCGGCAGGTGATTCACAGGTGATCCTGCGATGCCCTGCTAGAGCGGACGAGGTGTAGAGGAGCCCGAAGTGAAGGCTGCCTGAGGCCTGGGCGCGCCGGCCTTGAGTCTGCTCCACTTACAGTACGCGCACTCTAGGAAGTGACACGCGCATGCGCACACCACCTGACCACCACAAATGAAAACAACTTAGTCATACACCTGCTGATCGGTGAAATGACTCAAGGTACAGATTTTCGGGGAACACGTATGAATCCATACAGAACTCATTATTGCCTAATTGGAGCTTCTTCTGACAATGCAGGTCTGAAGAATAGGGCATAATGACCTCGAAACGGCCGTAATCTTTCTAGGAAAAACTTGGATTACTGACTGAAAGGTATTGTTCAATATGTAATCCGGAGGTTTTAGTATGAAAATAATTAATTTTCCATTAAACAGTCAGAGTGTCCATTCTTCAAAAACAAGCAGTGCGAACAATCGCAAAACTGCAATGGAGAGAATTATGAAGACCAGCATTGAAAAAATTGAAAGCGTTGACATTACCCTGTCTCTACACTGTAGAAACGTGTCTTTTTCAAATTTAAGTGACCTTGCAAGAGGTATGGATGTACACTCTTACGAAACCAGTGAGAGGGAGAACTATCGAACTGGGAGACACAGAGCGATGGTTCATGAAGGTTTGCCCTCGCAGGCAGGAGTTCAGTTCGTCAAAAGACTTCCAAATTCAAGTGCCCCAGAGCCGAAGATGTTCAAAGCTCGTCTAAAATCAGTTTTGGTCACAGAAAAACTTTACAGTTCAAACGAGTTTTTAGCACACAATTGGGAGACTCGGGAAACAGACTGATAAGGGTAGACCGGAAAAATTCGTGTGAATGGGAATAGTACGCATGTAAGTTATGAATGTTTGATAGGGATCTAGATGTGGATGCTGAATGCAAAATGTTAGATCAAATAATGGATGACTGAGATACATGCTTGTAAACATGAATATTCAATAAAATATTATTATTTTTTTATTTAATATGCTTGAATTGACTAACTTTGCCCTCCGGCAGTAGAGGGGTTTCTGGCCAGTTAACTTTTCCTTCTCTCCAGTGCTCTATCGGTTGTTACTGACGAATGGTGTAAGGTAGCGTGCTGCTGAGGACTGTGTCTTGTGTTCCCGGCATGCTCTGCATGTAGATTGCAGACCTGTGCACAAAGTGGCGGCGAGTGCCGAGGTAACGGTAGGCAAGGTCGACCACTCCCTTGAGAGACCTTGAGTGCAACAGCCCGCCTCCACCAACTTTGGTCAACGACCACACAGCCCATGTCAGATGTGCCATCGTCCTTTATGTTACCTCTTCTTGTATAATTTGGGGAACAGTCGGCCCTAGTTTGTAACAAGACTACGTCTCAAACATCAAAACACTCATCACAATCATTCCATATTCACCTTGAAATACGTAAGAGCGGTCGGTGTCTCAAAGAAATAAGGTGTGAAACTTGTACTTTGTGTCACTAAAGGTACAAGTTCATGGAGGTTAAAAGGATTCTAAATAATTCAAGATGAAAAAGGGGTTTAGGATATTTTCAACGTCTACGAGACAACGATTTGAACCTCTACATAACCCAGAATCATTTTGGAGTTTGAACAGTTATACAACGTATGTCTCGTAGTTTGACTTTGACGTTCAAAACTTGTAGTAAAAGTGCTGTACTTACAAACTAATTAACTTTTTATCTCAAATTTCCGAAAGGTTTTCCGAGAAGTGCTCTTCAGTTAAAAGTATGAAAAGTTAAGATGAGACTGCTCAATGACGTTTAAGACCTAACCCTTGCACGCACAGATGATCTTCGTTTAACAAGTCTTAGGTATCAAGTCATCTCTTCCCCAAACTACAAGGTCTTGTTTTGTATTACTGTGTATGATTTAATCAGACACGCTACATACTTTAAACTCGTATGAACAGGTCGCTTGACGATAGTGCAAGCCGTCGACCTCCGACTCAAGGCATCAACAACATCTGTTGACATTGAACACTGTTGGTGGTATTAGCTGTAGCTGACACTGCGAGTTAGAAACTCGAGAATACTTAATACTTACGCTTTTAATTATCTCAATATTATTAACTTCAACAAAGAAGACAGTATTAAACTTTCAAGAAGCTGGCAACCAGTTCTGAAGAAGTCTCTTCGATAGTGACACAGCCAATGAAAACATCGACAGTTCGCTGCTCTAATGGACGGTTGGCAGCCATGTGACCGATAGGATAGCAGACAGTTTCAGGCAAGATAGTATCTCAGTTTCAGGCAATCAGTGACTGAAGATGGTACTTCACAACGAGACCGAAATATTTCAAGCAAACTATAATGATGTTTTGGCGCGGTGTGGAGCGGAAGAACTAGATTATAGATGAGAATACTATTACCACTGCAGCAGGACCAAATATACATTGGTATATACATGTATATTTGGTCCTGCACTGCAGGGCGTAAGCGTAAACTTATTTCTTTGTGTAACTAAAACCTGCCTCTACATTTTAGGAACGTGTCTTTTTTCAAATGTAAATGCGCCCTTCTATGAGGTACACTCTTACGAAACCAGAGACAGGTAAAACTATCGAACTGGGAGACACAGAACGATGGTTCATGAACGTTTGTCCTCACATGCAGGCAGGAGTTCAGTTCGTCAACAGACTTCCAAATTCGAACAAAAGTGCCCCAGAGCTAAAAGCGTCTAAAATCAGTTTTGGTCGCAGAAGCATTTTATAGTTCAAACGAGTTCAAATACAATTGGGAGGTTCGGAAAACAAACAGACTGACAGGGGTAGACTGGGAAAATTCGAGTGTATGGGAATAATACGAATGTATGCTATGTATGTTTGAAAGGGATCTAGATGTTGATGAATGCAACATTTTAGATAAAAATGGACAATTGAGATACATACTTGTAAACATGTCTATTCAATAAAATATTAATTTATTTATGTAAATAGGGTCCCCAGACCCATTATAGTCCACAACGCCCACCATTATTATGACTTCAGATGATCAGCTGTTTCCTCTCCTTTCACTGACTTGCTATAAGACACCCCCGGTGTGTAGAGCCTTGTACACTGTTGTGAATGGTGTGAAAGTTGCGCACGCAGCATCCATGTTCACACGACCCTTGTGCACTTCCTTCGCCTCATCTTATATCACTGACTCGCGCACGCGCACGCGCAGTTACTTGCGCAACACGGCGCGCGACAGGTTTCCTGTTATGCAGCGGCGGCATGGATACAGAGGACGTACAACTGGAGCGTCCCGAGGAGCATCCGCCGATATACTCGTAGTCAGACTTTATCTACAACTAAATCAATATAAACTTTAATTTTATACAGTTTCTCCGGCAAACTGATGTTTCTAAAGCAATGAGCCGAAACGTCCGGTACCGGCTTGTAATTGGTTTACATTCTAAAGGAAACTATACGTAAAAAAGACGAAGATTAAAAGGTAATAGTTTTAAATACATGTTAAATTTTAAGATAACTACAGTGGTTGTTAGTGTGAGTTTTACTAGAAGCATGATTGTGATAATGATTACAATTAATACGCTAAGGAGAGGAAGGAAGAGAACTTGTTTCTGCCTTTCCATTCGGAACACAGACCACGCCGACACGCAGCTAAGCGCTAAAGCACCGCTTGCGTGAGTGAATCGAATTTCCTTATTGGTTAGTTACTTTAATTCGCTTCGTTTACAGCCTCGCCTTACGGACGCTACCTTCGGCCTCAGCTTGACCTTCTGTGTGACCAAGAACGATAAGAGGCTGTTCGCTCCGCTCACATCCTCAATTCGGCTTTTGGCCACAGACTTAAGTGATAATGGTATCATGGCCGCTACGAGGGGTTTTCGCTACGCTCACAACCTCGGTTCGACCTTCGGCCTCAGACTTACGAATTTCTTTACTGCAAGTTTTATTACATATCTTGAAGCGATAACAATTTTAAAATTTCATTTAAATGGGACTATTCATTCCCGAGTTTGGGTTTTACCATAAAAACGGCTTGAGTATATCATTTTTCCAAAGTAAAATGCGTTAAAAAACTACTGATAGAGCTTTGTACACTTGAAAATGGGCTATGCCCTGAAACTAGTAGTGTTAAAATTAAAATATTCAGGGTACTTCAAAGTTTTCTTTTTTTTCCTTTTTGTTTACTGATAGAGGTATCTGGAGGTAAATGGTACCTCTAAATAAACAAGGCAACGGTTCATGGAGTCTCCTTCAGAGCTGCTACTTTTAGCCAAGTCGGTTAACTTAGCTGAGTTTTAGAGAGGAAATCAGCCCTGCAATTCTAAAATATTCATACAACGTATTTTTTAGGTAAGGAAATATTAACTGCAGCCAGTAAAACATGTTGCGTAAGGTGTTTAACTCATTTCCTAGCACCTCACAATAGTGTAAAGTAGGCTCTGCGGCTACTGAATCAAATGTGGGGAACGTCAGGCAACAATGGATCAGATACTGTACAGTAGAACGTAGATATGATCAGCTGTTAGCCACAACAATGCAGTGTGAACTGGCACAAACTCCAACCTTGAACCTAACCTATGACCTCAACCCAACAAGCAAACTCTCGCTCTCACTGACCACTTGCACCTATGGTCCGCCTCAGTGGCCACCTCAGAGAGAGGCTGAATTCGTCCGTTTAAAAACACACGACACCGCCCACGTAACGACTAACTAAACAAGAGCATCTTTCAAATGATGTGGTCCGTTAAACCAACCACTTGCAAGGGTTTACGGCGGCCCGTTTTAATAATTTCGCATTAATAAACATAATATCTTTGGAAACTGGAGCGGTTTTCTGACACGCGTGTGGTGCCCGATTCACCAATAACTTCACTATGACTACTTTACTTTGATACTCGCTTTCAGGCACATACCACTCTCAGAGGGTTTTCAGTTGCATATGGAATGACCGTGAGTGTGATAAGTGTTTTGATGAACGATGAGGTGTAGTCTTGGTACAAACTGTTCCTCAGATTGGGTCATTAATTAATAGCCTAATCTACCGATGGAATGGACCAATTAATAGCTTAACGTAACTTCCGAACAACGGGGAGTGGCCATCGTGAAAAAGTTATCACTGGTTTACCAGTAATTTCACTATGACTACTTTACTTTGACACTTCTCTTTCAGACAAATACTACTTTTAAAGGGTATTTCAGATGATTATAGGATGACCGTGAGCGTGATAAGTGTCTTGTTACAAACTAGGGCCAACTGTTCCCCAGAATGGGTCATTAATTAATAACCTAACTACCAACTGAATGGACCAACAGCTCAACGTAACTTCTGAACCACGGGGACTGGCCATAGTGAAAAAGTTATCACTGCAGCCGGGAATCGAACCTGGGTCGATTTGTTGCGAAGCACGCACTCTTCCGTCCCCCACAAACCACTGATCCGTGAAACACCTTTGTCCTAGAGACAACAGCATGCACATCAGCATCAGTGGTGTCATCAAACTGACTAGTGTGAGCCGCTGTCAAGGACCTCGGCAATGGATGCTCAATTCACCATCAGCAGCCTTTGTCAAGGGTAACCTTGCAGCTGGCGCTTGCGGCGCTACAACAAAGCAGTTTAATTAGTTTGATCTAGAGTTCGCCAAGACGTGATGTAAGTTCACACACATCACGTAAGCAGCTTTCCCGTCGCACAATGAGGTAATGTATCGGTGGAGGTTTCACAAAGGGCTTTGCTGCTGTGCAAAATCGACTATTCAGATAAATTGTCGGACGTGTCACCAGCTGCGTCCACGGAACCCGTGAACCTCATAACACTGCGGGCCCGACGGGTTGGACTGGCCAAAGTTTCATTTTGCGAAAGCAAGTAATCCAACAATCGCAAAACTTCAATGGGGAGAGTCCAGCTTTCAAAGAACTAAAACTGTTGACACTACCTTGCCTCTATATCCTTCAAACATGTCTATTTTTTAGATCCAAGTGCGAGCCCGTAGGAGGTAAACATACGCTCTTACGTAACGAGAGGCAGTGATGATTACCGAACTGGGAGACACAGGACGGTAACTCATGAATGTTTGCCTTCACAGGCAGGAGTTCTTTTGGTCAACAGACTTCAAAATTCCCCAAGATTTTGTCCCTCTCCTGAAGTCGCAGCCTACCCAAATACAACTTCCTCTGGTGGGGAACGGAGCATGTTCAACATATAGTATCCATACAAAATATTTTTAGCATTACAATGGAAATCAAAAACGGGTTTCTAAATTAAATTTTAAAGTATCGTGGTACGTTTATTTGGAAGCTATTTGCTGCAAACCATTTGCCAAGTATATTTAAATCAATTATCAAATTAATTCCATTTTTTTTCTTGAATTTGGTTATGTGTTATCAAAGCTGTATCATCATCAAACAAATCCAATCAAAATGTTTCTCTACGTTGAGAATATCATAAATATAGATTAAAAATAGTAAGAGACCCAGTACTGACCCTTGAGGGACACCAGACTTAGCTGTTAAAACGTTTGAACATAAGCATGTTTTGAATTCTTCACGATCACAAAAAGAAATGTCTACACTTTGATTTGTTATGTATGAAGGAGAGAAGAATGAGATGGAGGCATCAATACCTCCTATGATTCCATTCCATTGAGAACATGGCAGGCGGCAGCGTACTTTAGTGGCGTGGTCAGTTGGCTGCTCGCTTGCGTCAGGCGAGCATGTTACTCAACCACCCACGTTACAACCATGTGTTTCTCAATACAATACAGAACATTGTACTTGACATTCACACTGTAGATGCAAGGAAATGTCTACGATACTATTGAACTACTATACAATCCAGTCTGAACTATTTACAAATACAGTAGTATCTTTTTTTCTTTATTCGGTCAGGTTTATAGACTGCTCATTCCGCTGTTGCAGTAGAAACATCACTTTTATGGCCGCCATTTTGGATTTTCATAATTTTTAGTATATTGATGTATAACGACAAAATACGTATCCATTTCCAAGTTTCATCAAAATCTGATGAAATTTACTGTTTTTAGACAATTAAAATCCCGTTTTGGTGAAAACTACCCCCGAAAAGGGAGGTTCCGGTAGTCCCATTTTCTTGGTTAACAAACACGACCGAGACGAGATATTTTCGAAAGAAAAATTTGTCCCAAATCGGACAAAAAATGGGCCTTGAGAGATGATACACATGTATAACACATGTAATGTGTAATGTAGTATTGAGTGTTGAAAACATGCTCGTGTTCTGGGGGTCAGGATCAGGGCTCATTTCATGGTCCCGGCCCATGCGGACGGCATGACTATCTCATTTTTCAAAAGAAATGCAATACGCTTCATAAATACCTCCTAATCCCCAATCACCAACAACACAACATGTTAAAAATAAAAAATATTATTGATCTCACCGTGTTTAATGCTGCAGCTGCCTACTATAAAAACCAAACTCACCCTTGATTATGTTCTCCCCGCGAGGAAAACATTCTCTATATTAAAAGGTCGTTAAGTAGATTGCAGGTTAGGGAGATGGGGGCCTTTCACTCCTCATAGAGCGAGCCTCATGTTGAAACCAGCTGTTTAGTGTTTCTCGTAAACTGTCACGTGATAATGAGGTGATAGAGTTGTGATAACATGACAGGTCACTCCGGGAACGCGGGTTCGATCCCCGCAGTCACCACTGACAATTCGTACGGTGACGCTAGGTAAAGGTCGAGTTTGAGTGGTAGAGAGGACTTTGGTAAGACGAACCTTACGATGACTTACGATGGTAATCACGCAAGCGATCGACCTTCGCACGCGATTGTTTACCAAAATTTAGCTCCTGCAACATTAATTTTTTCAATAATTAAATTTGTTTGAACGACTAAGCCTATTGTACTAGCTGTATTAGGACAACTTCATCCCCTAAGCTTTTAGGAAGGTTGCTCAAACGCAAGCTTTTTAAGAATTTTCATTCTTCAAAAACAAGCAGTTCGGACCATCGTAAAATTTGCTCAGCAGAGAGTCGAGCAGGCAAGCATTCAAAGACATCCTAGAGACATGTTTCTTTTTCAAAACAAAATGCAATACCGTAAGAAATTGCGACACACACTCTTATAAAACCAGAGGCAGGAACAGCTACCAAACTGGGAGACACAGGACAATAGTCCATGAGCGCTTACCCTCTCAGGCAGGTGTTCACCTGATCAACAGAATACCAAATTCGTTTAAAAACGCACAAGTGCCCAAGGTATTTAAAGCTCGTCTAAAAAATGTGTTGTCACTCAAGCTTTTTATGTACAACATAGACGAGTTTATGGCGTTTAATTGGGAGACCTTGTAATTGGCTGACCAACTATTAACTAGAATTTGATAATTCGAATGAATGAGGGAGAGAATGGAACATTTGTATGTATGAAAGAAACTTAGATGTTAGAGTGAATGGAAAATTTCACCAATCAACTTTTTTGACGATTGCCATGCATTGTAAAATGTTTTGCAATAAAAAAATGTATTTATTTATTCTCTGGTGCAGAAAAGGCAGAGCTATCTTTAGACTCCTCTGTTTGAAAACCAGCAGAGTTCACCTTCACAACTCCTGGACGATGACGCTACAGACGTCAATATATTAAAATGTTTGAACAATTTTGAAAGAAGGCTCGTTGTATCCTAAGTCAACACGTTCTACTAAAGACACTCACTGGTCTTTCAACTCGTTGCCGGAAATATACTATTTTACAAATCTCTACTAGCTTGGCTACTGAGTGATCTGATTAGTAGAGGCTTGGTAGTGGTTATGCTCATACGGTCTCCAGTTGCCCAACTCCTTGGTCTTACATCACATCACACGACTGCGCACGGGTCTCGTAACACACACCTCGCCCGACCCCTGCTCTACTGCAGCTCTGTGTACGTCTGGTTGAGCTCTGGGCCCAAGCAAATACCTCAAGCCATTCTATGTGTGTCCCAACAGGCGGATTCCCAACAAATCTGCACGTTTGACGATGATGTTTTTAGAGAAAAAAGTCCCGGGGATGTAACAACCCTAAACATAATTTTTCGGTTATTAACGGAGGTAACTACAAACCGATTTTATTAACTGACCAATAGCGTTCAAAGATTTCAAAAGCAGTCCAAGCAAACTACTATAGTTTTTCTTAACTCTTAAGCTTTCGCGGCCGGTGTCATCACTAAGATCTAAGGCTTCCGGTTTAAATCGCGTCACAGATGAAATATAGTTACTGCTGCTAAACGTTTCGACCACGCCGTGGAGAGTCATCCTCAGTAGCTGGTTGACTGGCTGAAACGTTTAGCAGCAGTAACTATATTTCAACTGTGACGCGGTGTAAAACGGAAGCCTGAGATCTTAGTCTTACTATAGGTTTTCATTCAAATTCAAAAAACAGAGTTGTTGTTTCTATACTAAAACAGAACAAGTAACTACCATGTAATAATGCCGAACGAATTAGTAGTATTTGCGGTTTCTCATTGTGGGAACACTAGTACTGATTCTAAAACGAGAAGGTGAGTGGGAAAAGGTTCATACATCAAGGTCCATCACTTGGCCTTGGTGTGATTAGCGGTAGTTAGCGGTAGCGGCAAAAGCGGTAGCGGTAGCTTGGTAGCGCAGGGAGTAAGTAGCGTAGTAGCGCAG
The DNA here is from genome assembly GCA_018831715.1 of Matsumurasca onukii. Lineage (NCBI taxonomy): Eukaryota > Metazoa > Arthropoda > Insecta > Hemiptera > Cicadellidae > Matsumurasca > Matsumurasca onukii. The sequence goes on from CM032060.1 coordinate 53,457,107, forward strand.
GCGGTAGCTTGGTAGCGCAGTTAGAGAAAGGGATGTTGCCATCCATCCTTGGTCGCTCACAGCTCAGTGTAAATTTGCATCATTCCTCAAGGTCGTAATTGAAGATACTATCTACTGACGTTAATATCAAAAGTAACCTTCTTTACTTTTCAGCACTTCCTTGAAAGATAACAGTATTGTGCACATTTAACTTCACTTGGCTTTATCGCGTGAAACCCTTTAATTTCTACATTGTATGTAGATTTGGATGCCTGGGCATTCTTTAACACAGTTGTATAATGTTTTATCATCGTAACCACTACTGTGAAGCCCAAACTTCATAACGTAAAAAAACAACTTAATTTGTAAAAAACTAGACAGTTCCAAAATGTCGTATCATAATTAGCAAAAGCTCAAGTTTACAACTTTGTACGTATATCGGCAATAGAAGCAGTCAAAGAGCCTACTGGTTGTGATTTTCTTCCTGACGTTCCGTGATGTCCCCCAGCCAAACCACACCTTCGTCCCACACTATCCATCAACCCTGTACAGACATCATGAAGTCTCGACAGAACGTAAAATACCACAGAACATAAAATGTAACAGCTGCATCAAGCTGTGTCACTAGGAGCAATCAAAGCACGTGTACGCTCGCTCATTGGCCTAGTGTTTCCGGCACTTTCTACTCCCAGGGTCTGCAGTTGTACTGTTACTGTTATACGGATGAGACAAGGTCGTAGAGTGAATCATCACACATGCAAACACAGTGAGTGATCTGCTGACTCATCAGTCAGCTGATGAGCTCAACTAATCAACCAGTTAGGAAGTGGTAGGCTTTTGTCAAGAACTTTTCAATTTCTAAATAAACACCACGTGTTAGCAGATAGACTACTCAATTTTCTTTTTCAAAAGAAATTATTTTGTTGAGAGCAATTTCTGTTTTTAATGGGAGAGAAAACAACAGATGCTTTGGTAGAGTTTACTGCCTTGGATGAAGTTCAAACTTGTAAGCGGGTGTGTTGGCTTGCAAAACGCGTTTGGTTGTCTTGGCCATCAAGTGCTTTTGACACACTTTATCGTTTAAGGATAAGAAGGTGGCGCCTGACTGGATCCATTATTTTTTATTAAATAGAACCACGTTGAAATTAAAAACGTGTAAAATCTGAAATACTAGATATAGTATTTGAAGTCCTACAAGGCTTAGTTTTGGAACCGTTTATTTGTGTATTGTACAGTATGCGATATAGCCTTTTCCAAAAACAGAACTTAAATGGCAACTGTAACACAATATGTTTGGTCTAATTAACTAAATAAAGAACTAGATTTTTAAATCTTGATAGTTTTGCATTATTTTTACGTACTGTTGTTTACAATAGTCGGTACTGTAGCATATAAACTTTCATCAAGTCTTGTTGAACTTCAAAGCTCTGCAATGTTCAGAAGGTCAAGGTCGAGATTACTCACGAGATGCAAAGTTCAACAATTAACTATCTTTATCGCCCATCAATTGTTGCCATCTTATGTCATCACTTCGTTGAAGAGTCTATCATTTATCATCTGTCTATCATCATGAGTTTATTAAATCAGATTTACAAAGCATCCTTACGCTTAAAGTACTGTTGTCCTAGATGAATTGTAATGCCAATGAGGTACCTGCCTAGGCTACAATTAGGTAGCTGTCTTGGCTACAACTACGTCCCTAACTAGGCTACTCCTAAGTAACTGCCTAGGCTACACTTTTAGGTACCTGTCTATGCCACACCTAGACACCTGCCTAGGCTACACCTACGCCCCTGTCTAGGCTATATCTAGGTACCAGCATAGGCTACACCTAGGTAACTACCTCGTATCTACATGAAAACCTGTTATTAAACTTCTAGAAACAAAGAATGAGTCAGTAACTGGGTTTGAGATCAATACTACAGTATCAGCTGGCCGGTAAATAGGGTAGTGAATGAGACAGCCTCTCTAACGATGAATGATGGGTGGATACTGGATAGTAGGCCTAGGCTACTCCCGGTTGACGAATGTGACAACAGCTGATGGATTGTTCCCATTGAGTCGGTCAGTGATTGTTGACACGGTGAGGACTCAAGGACACCCTTTCACAAACAAGATGCAGGATAAGACCAAACACGACTCGCTAATATCCGTGAAATCGGTAAACACACATTCACCGACCGTGTAAGTTACGTAACAACACTCGAAACTGTTGTACTACAGATGAACTTCGGATGTGAAGTCTTAGTTAGATGATAACAGAATAAACCGCATTTCATCGTAAGGCCTACTTTCCGTAGCGAACAAGAGAACATTAGATTGATTGTATATTAGAAATGGTAAATCACTGTCATACAAAGTCGTAACAAGGTCATTTGCTTAGGAAATTTCATTAGCTTTGGATGAAGAATTCCAAAGAAGTAAGACACTTAAAAGAATGATACAACTAATCATATAACGTATGGCTATTGTTCAAGCACACTAATGTAATGTATTGTGTGTGAAAACGAATAGAATAATGCAGTGAATGTGAAAGCTTCAATGATATCTGATGTAACATTCTAGGTGGTCAAGGATATTCAATCTAACACCCATTATTCATACGGTTAATTTTAAATGATGACTACGAGTAAATTGACTCCAACTTTTTTTATGGAGATCACATAGATTAATTCACCCAAACTTAGACCGAGGATATTAATTTGGTTTTATCTTTATTACATACACGTCTTAAAATAAACTGGTAATTCTCTTTCAATTTGACAAAACATCTCATCTGTATGGTACAGACGCCACGGACCTATGACCTATGACGACGCATCTGCAAACCTTTGAGCAACACCTGGCGTATATGATTAGAAAAACTAACAAAACCGTTTACTTTTGAATCATTTCTAGTGAATCCTTGACAGAAATCTGTTGTAAATCTCATATGATCGCCGAGAAACTCGGGACGAGAAAAACTGAGCACAGCGCAGTGACAAGTTTGAAGAAAGGTTGAACAATACTCGACGTGAAATGCTCGTCATCTGTGTGCATTAGAAAGTGTTTAGTAGCAGCGGAATCTGAATTTCACGGAGAATCGCAAATGGAGGCTGAGGCAGAGCACTTTCACTGCTACAGGAAGAGTAACAAACAAACAGCTGTTGCTATCAGTCAGCTGACTTGCTGTAGTCATTGCACTGCTTCCATACACAGAGTACTGACCACCACCACTGTCACAGTGCTGCGTGACGTGTAGTATATATCACCTAGCAAGAGGCACTTTGTACTGTATGTGGATTGAATTAATCCATCCCGAGTTTCTAAACTCAGTTCATGTTTTTACGACCACCATGACCATCATTATTACGCAATATTAATGGGCCTGTGGTCCTCCTTATTATTGTCATTTTCTTCTTCGTCTTCTTCTTTTTCTTCTTCGCCTTCTTCTTCTTCTCAGTCTTCTTCTCTTTTCTTTCTTCGCCTTCTTCGTTTCCTTCATTTTCTTTTTCTTCAACTTCTTCTTTTTTTCTTCTTCGTCGTTTTCTTTTTTTTTCTTCATCTATTTCTTTTCTTTGTTTTTTTCTTCTCCTTTTTAGTTTTCTTCTTATTCTTATCTTTCTTCATCTTCTTCGCCTTCATCTTTATTTTCATCTACCCTTCATATTGATTTTTGTATTAATTTTAATGATTTTCCTCGTGAAAAAATATGTTTTTCTTTTGAGTTTATGTGCTCTTATCAATAAACTCATACACTTCAATCATCAATCTGAAAGAAAGCTTTCTTTATACCTTGGACCAGTTAGTTCACAGTATAGTTTGTTTCTCAAAGTAACGGCAAAATAACATTTACGATCTGTTGGAAAATCTCCATTTAGCTATATAGAAAAGAACGTAAACGTATTGCATTAACAACATCCCAAATGTGTTTAAGAATAGAACAAATTGATAGCTCAAATGTTCAGGAACTCTTGCCTACACTTATTAACTTTACTGGCTTCAGTTTTAGTAATGGAGACATTTGACATATCGATAGCTTCAGTAATAGTTTAAATCTGTTTCCACGGCGAGAATGACAAAAGCTTCGTGTCGATGTCTCAGAACGCCTCATGTACATTTGATATAATTAAGTTTCATGACAAATGTTTATGAAGGGAGATCACTGTATACAGATGAGTGTGTAGAGACAAGGTTGCCCTTGTAGCGCCCCTCGAGCCACGCCCGCCCGTGGGCAGGCATCCACCCTCGCGTCTCTCACACCCACACACGCGCACACACACACTTGCAAACCTTAACCTGGGTTGTTGAACCTCTTCAGGAGTACTGTATGAGCTTGGCTTGGCAGAGCCCCCGCATTCCCACGCCAAGCAAAGAACGACACAAGTTATAAGCCAGTTGGGCTAGCCACTTACTCCTCCGTGGTAGGGAAAGAAGAAGGTACACCATGTACAGCTAAGATACATTTGGAGGAATGTCAGGTTATCTTTTTGGAAGCTAATAGTCGGACTGGAGTCTCCTAGGAATGAGTTAGGTCTACGACTGGAGTTACTTAGAGATGAGCTTGGTCTACGACTGGAGTCTCTTAGGGATGAGCAGGGTCTGTGACTAAAGTTGCATAAGGGTGAGTTTAGTGTGTCACTGAAGTCTCTTGGGGATGAGCAGGATCTACGACTGGAGTCTCTTGGGGATGGGCAGGGTCTGCGACTGGAGTCTCTTAGGGATGAGCAGAGTCTGCGACTGAAGTCGCATAGGGGTGAGTTTAGTCTGCGACTGGAGTCTCTTTGAGATGAGCTTGGTCTGCGACTGTAGTCTCTTAGGGAAGAGCAGGGTCTGTAGTGAGGCATATATACTTGCTGAGACATAACAAAGGTCGCGTCACAAGAACTACTAAAAATTCCACCTACTTTTCAACTCTCTCGATTCTTCTATTTTTATTGCGTTTACGAATATTTTATCATGCTTATTGTCTTTTTTCTATTGTTTATAGGCCTTATACAGGGTCATCGAAAAAGGTGTACGGGATTTGAAAGTGAAATAAAAATGTTAATATAATTGGTGGAATTATGATTTTTACATCAAAAGACACAGCAAATTTTAAATTTTTAAGTAATTGAAAAAGTTTTTATGTGAGCTTTGAACGCTTTGCAATGGGGGCCGTTGCACGACAGATATCTAGCCGATAGTCAACCTCCCGCCAGTTGTTTTGGAGCATTTCAGGAGTCACCGTTGAAATGGCTACGTTAATTCTTCTTCTTATCTCTTCCCTCAAGTTGAAGAAATTGAAAGGAAAAGGACATTAATGTCATTTTCCAGCAGGATGGAGCTCCATGTCACTACAGTCTAATCGTCCAAGAAGCTCTCAACAACAGATTTTCTGATCGTTGGATTGGGAGGAATGGTCCAGTTTTGTGGCCATCTAGGAGTCTTGATTTAACGCCTTTAGATTTCTTCTTTTACATTTAAAACTTAGTTTATGCTGAGAAAATACGTGATCTACAGCACCTAAGAAGAATCAACGTAGCCACTTCAACGGTGACTCCTGAAATGCTCCAAAACACCTGGCAAAAGGATGACTTTCGGCTAGATGTCTGTCGTGCAATGGGAGGGAGCTCACATTGAAACGTTTTTAAATACATTAAAAAATTTAAGATTTGCTGTGTCTTTTGATGTAAAAATCAAAATTGTACCAATTATATTAAAGGTTTTATTTCACTTTCAAATCCCGTACACCTTTTTCGATGACCCTGTACAGTATTCATATTGTGACAGAAATAAAGTATCTTCTTCATTTCCTACTTCTTCATCATCATATTCTTCTACTACTTGTTGTTGTTAATTCTTCTTCTCCTTCTTATTCTCTTTCTTTTTCTCCTTCTTCTCCATCTTCTCCTTCTTCTTCATCTTCTCCTTTTCTTTATCTTCCCCTTCTTCTTGTATAAGATGAACTCTTACCTGTCAAGCTTGACTTAGATCGAACACTAATATACTCTGGCGACTCGCTTGAGAGCACGGTGCGAGTGTGCGTGCAAGGAAGCTAGGGAGGGATGGGCAGAGCGAGTCAAGTGGCAAGTGGGTTGTGTCAGTAGGTCACCACTCTCGCGCACTCACACACGCACAGGTGCATGCCAACTTTACCATCGGCCTTCATCCTCAGTCCGGCCAACTCATGGGAAAGTAAGTTTGGCTCGAAACTAGCTAGGAGAGTAACTCGAACTATTGGAAATTTCAATTTTCTGAGATTGAAAAGTCAACTTTCTACTCTGAGTTTGTAGAACGTCACGTGACTCCTTGTGAAAAATACTCATTGGAGTTTATAATCAGCACATTTTCAAACATTGTCTTGTAATATTGTATTACTTCCTCGTGCTGATGATCTCCTATCCTACAAAGCGCTGCCTTCCATATAACATACCAACAGTTTACTCGTACTTAACTCTTAGGCTTTCGCGGCCGGTGTCACAACTATAATCTAGTTCTTCCGGTTCACACCGCGCCAAAACGTCATTGCAGTTAACTTGAAATATTTAGGACTCACTGTGAAGTACCATCTTCAGTCATTGATCGGCTGAACACTTTTGTTACAATTGTCATCCCCATCAGGGAGCACAACTGTCTGACCATAAGTTGCAAATAAGTAATCTTCATTTTTCAAAGTTTTTGAACTCTTAAAAGCCTTGGGATTGTCAGTCTTGTTTTGTTTAGAAGAACGATGTGTTAAAGAACAACACGATACTGTACAAGTGTACTAATATCAAAATTTAAAAACATGTTTTGCGAAAATGTATATAATCAATGTCACGTTTGGTTTGCGAATTTCATGGTAATGCCTCCAAATGTAGTTGTGAGGAAAGATCAAACCACAATGTAAAGATCAAAACTCCTCCAATTTCATGATGCAAGTTTCGTGAATCTTGGGCGGACTATATTTCAATCAAATTAGATCCACTATAATCCAGTTCTTACGGTTCACAACGCGTCAAAAATCATTATAATTAGCTTGAAATATTTGGGCCTCGCTGTGGAGTACCATACTCAGTCACTGATGGGCTAAAACTGAAATACTTGCTGTCCACTATCCTATTGGTCACATAGCTGCCAAACGTCCATTTGGAGCAGGGCTGCCATGTATGTTGACATTAGTTTGGAATATTTTCTCCACAATTTACAAAATTATTCTGCGTCTAAGGTCAAAAATTAAAATTTGCCAACAAATCTCCATATACTCCTAAATGCTATATTAGCGGTCTCTTAACTCTAACCGTCTCCCACGATGAGTTATTCCTCCTAAACTCTTCGATCATAGGTGTTTTACCTCTCTCAGTCATTCATGCCAACATAACAACGCTGCATATTGTTATATTTTCAAGATCAAGCCCGGGATTGTACTGTGCAGAAAAGGAACAGGTTTGCTGCAAGGTCATATCTCGGGCGTGGCTCCCGACCAGGACAGCAATATCATCACTTCCTTACCAACACCAGGACCTGGTACAATTGGATTCAGCTGCAATACATAAGTAAATAAACAGCACAATCAAAACTTTGTTTAAATTTTGTCCAAACTTAGCTATATTAAATTTATGGGTAATATTACTTTGTTGTTAAACAAGTAACGATTCGTTGGTGTAAAAGTGTACCACATTGCATTAAGAGGTATAGGGGATTTAACATGGGAATTTTTGTAAACGATGTTTTTAGTAGATTAACGTACAAAAATTGGAAAAGTGGTTCAATAGAAGCATAGGGCCATTACTGCTGCAGCATTTAAAAGCAACCGCGTAAAACTACCTGACCAAACAAACTATTTATTACGAAGATTCGGGTTCAATGTTCTTACGGGGAAATCAAGTGTTACTAAACCTAATTAATAATTTATTTGTCGACAAAAGTACAAGTTTTAGAGTTTATATGCAGCAACCTCAATAGTTTTGCGCTTTCTTTGCAACAATATTCTTAATTTAAGTACGTTAACTAGTTTAAAACATTGAAGTTTTTACTCCATGTTATAAGTAATGCCCAGAGTGGGTCCCGCGGCCGCTCTATCCTGCCGCCTTTTAAATACTTTCCAAAGTAATGTAGAATAAGTTACTTTAGAAATACATTACATTAAAATACATTATGTAGTAATGTAATGTTAAATACCTAAATACTAATGTAGAAGAAGCTGGAACGTTTTTAGTGAAAGCTTAGAACGTATACTCTAGAAACAAATACAATTTGTAAATATACAACCTTTCGTCATTCCGTACTGTCCTCGGGTAATATAGACATACCTGAAACAACATAAGTTCTTCATTATTATTAATCTCATAATTTTGCTAAAAATAAAACTATCCAAGTTACATTTTAAACGGATTTCAATGAGGTGCGTAAACTATTTGGAAAATACATTCGAGCGTACTATTTATTTGTTCATCACGGTGTAATACCTTTTTTATAGTAGCGTACATATAGGAAAAAAGTAATTTTTGCTGAAAAGAGTAGCCTACACGATATACAATGCACAAACTATTACATATCACAGTGCCATGTCTTCCAATCTACCCCTACTATCTCTCTTTTTTTATTATTTTTATACGTTTATGAGAAGGTTTATTTTTCAAGGTAGTTATGGGTAACATTAAGGGTACTTAATCATATAGAATATAGATAGACTAAATAAAGTAATAGATAATAATCAACACGTGCAATACATATACAATAATAATAGAGATCTACAATAAATCGATAATTATTGAATAAGGTTTTCGACAATATAAATATGAGGTGATCAGTTAAGATATTTTGCAACAGTTTGAATACATAAATTAATAGAATTTAAGAGCATAAAGATTATCAAGATGGCAAACCACCAGGATGTATTAAATCCTAACTAAAAACATTGATTGCGGCAACACGACTGGAATGCTCAGAACAACACAAGTTATCAACAAGGAAATCACCAGGTACATTTTCAGTCGAGTACAGTAGTAAAGACAATAGAATCAGAAGGCAAAGACTTTGGAAGAACAAATATTTAAACAATTTTTCGGACATATTCTTAGGAATCTGTTTCAGTGCGATCTGGAAAATACTTGAGGTGTAGGACCGTTATTCCTGCCGCGTAATAACGTTCACTGTTCCTCACAATTTTCCAGCCGTTTGTCAGTTGGTTCCGGTAGCGATGATTGGCCCGAAGTGGGTTGACCTTGGGTGCAACGCCTCAAGATGATATTTCACAATTCATTGCTATGTAGAGCTCAAACTACAATCTAGTTCTTCCGGTTCACACCGCGTCAAAACATCATAATAATTAGATATATCGGTCTCGCTGTGGAGTACCATCATCAGTCACTGAGCGGCAGAAACTGAGCTGCTTGCTGTCTGCTATCCTATAGGTGGAGGGCTGCCAACCGTCCATTGGAGCAGAGATGCCAATAGTCGATGTTCTTATTATTTGTGACAATATGGATAAGACTCCTTCATCTGGAACTGGTTGCCAGCTTCTTGAATGTTTAATGCTGTCTTCTTTGTTGAAGTTATTATTTTAATTATTTAAATGGTTTCCAGGATGACTCTCGGTTAATAATGTGACAATTTTATCAATACTTTGGTTTTCTCAAATTCTACTGAATGTTTTGTGATGTAGCTGTGTTCTGCTATGAACGACTTTTCAACATCTTCGTGTTTCGTGTGTGTCTGCAGATGTGTTCCTGATTTCTCGTTGAAATTAATCCTTTAGTCTCGCCAACTGTCGATGTTCTTATTGACTGCGATACTATCGAAACACTTCTTCTGGACTGGCTGCAAGCTTCTTGAACGTGTAATGCCATCTTCTTCGATCTAGATTTGATTAAAAACAGCGAGTGACATCCAGCTTTGATAGAAGGTTCGCAAGGAGTGCGTACACAGCTATTAGCGCAGCGAGCAGTGGTGTCATTGTATAACTGTAACCTTTCCCGTAGGTAGAGTGTAGACTGTTACACAACTGTGCACCGGTACCGGTCAGACGCACGCAGGTTATGTAAGTCACACGTGGTCGACATTCAACAGTCCACAGCGAAAACAAACAGAGACAAAAGTGTAGCCTACTTCGATCCTGTGAAAATACAAGGGGAAACAAGTGCCATAAGTGGAGTATCTGTTGTCTTCATCAGGATCGGTAGGGCTCAATTGTAATACATTTTGAAAAAGTCCCGTTAAAAACTAATGATTGAGATTATAATTCATCGTAGTTAGGGAAAACCGGACAATTGAATCTAGTGCGGCTACAAATGGATGGCTTCAAACGAACTGGCCCGATGGTCCAAACAATCCAACGGTTCTTGTTCATAGGGTCGCGGTCGAACGTAGAAGTCCGATGGTCTTGAAGTAGGTATCGGTGAAGATCAATGTAACTTGATTGTCCCTACGTCTTCAAGTAGGTTTGTCTTAGTCGGGCCTTGAAAGTAACTGTTGACATAACCCTGTTTCTACATTTTGGAAACTTGCCTTTTTTCAGACAAAAATGCGACCTCTTAAGAGGTAGCAATATCCACTCTTACGAAACCAGGGGCAGGGAGAACTACCGAACTAAGAGACACAGAACGGTAGCTCATGAACGTTTGCCTTCACAGACAGGAGTTCAACTCGTCAACAGGCTGCCAAAAGTGCACCTATGCCAAAGGTATTCAAAACACCTTTGAAAAAGATTTTGGTCGCAGAAGCGTCCTATCATATAAACGAGTATATGGCACACGACCGGGGCTCCGCATAAACAGACCACGGACCAAGAGGCTAGGAACAAAGTCGAGTGAATGCAAATACTGTATGTTTGAATTGGATTTCGATGTGTATGAATGCAAAATTCAGTCACTTAATACACATGACGGTTGCATAACACGTATATGCTTTGCGCAATAAAAGATTTATTTATCACGTAAAGCAGATTATCCCCTTGCAGTCATGGGACTCCATGGAAGCCACACGCCTGCTGGATCTCAGCGTACATCAGCAGCATGCTCGCCTGTGATAGGTCACCGCTGTCAACTCTGCAGCTGATTTCTCCAAACTTACTGCAGGTGCAGCTGTTTAACGTCATGCCGCTGAGTTCGATCAGTGAGGTAACAAATCGTCCTTTGACTTTCCCACGCGCAGGAGCGAAAGTAACCAGGAGCAACGTGACGACTCAACCGTCAGCTGGTGGCAATTCTCATCTCTCTACGCTGCGCCAGCTGGTGATTCTGTACACTAACTGTTAGAAACTTTACAAGCATTGACAGTTATAGCTATGTTTTATTACTTCCTGTATTTATTTAGTTTTCTCTCTCTGTTAAGTGAATGGCGTACTTGGCCAATCAACTTGTAATTATTGTAGTTCAGTATTTATAATTTAAAACGTCGTAAATGGTTTCTTACGTCGTATAGTTTTTACAGCTGTATTATAAGCGGCTTTGTATAATTTCTTAGGTTTCCCAGCGTATATGCACACCATTAAAAATATAGGCACGTACAAATTATTTTGACTGTGAATCGAATTGCTTTTTTCATGTTTCAAAATCAAATTGCCTAACAGCTGTCATCATTGTTCTGATTGACCAGAACTCTTGTTATACAAAATGGGCCAAAAAAGGTACTCGTCAATTTATGGTAAGTATTTATTTTATTAGCTATACAAAACTGACTATATCTTGAAAATAAATGTTCGACATTTTTCCGCCATTGAGTATGACATATTCTATACGTTTTAACATGTTTGCAACTATTCCTGAAAAGAAATCAGGCCATCACCTCAAGATATCAAATTCTGAAGTAAAACATAACATCAGTTCTAATAGATATCTTTCCTCGACAATGTTCAAGAATGGTTGCAAACCTGTTTAAACTTATGGAAACCCAATAACCGAAATCATGACAAGCACTTAAATTTAAAATAAAGTCAGTTTTGTATAGCTAATATAAAAAATACTTGCCATAGAATGACGAGTATCTTTCTTTTGGACCACCCTGTAGTTCGATCAATGGTATACTTACAATAATATTGAACCTTACCCTTAATTATTTAAGAAAGCATTACTGAAGAAATTAATTTTGCAGTTCCTTTTATGATAATTTTTGTGTTAAGAAATATCTAATAGTTTTATTATTAGAATAATATAAAATATAAAACAGCTGTTTATAAGCTCTGCCACACGAATGTCAGCTGGTAGTTAACCCAGACAGCTGATTGCGCAAGCCAGGAGGTCAATACCAGCTGGTCTACCACTTCACTGACCCCTTGCCAGTCAGTAGCCGCTAGCAGTTCTTTGTCAGACCAGACTAGCGAAAGTAATCCAAACTCAACCTCAGGCTATCAGACTGTCTCAATTTTGAGTTGTGAAAGATTAATAAACACTGGGTTTGAGAAGTTCAATTGGTGTTTTGACCTAACTAGCTTATCCGTTTAGTGACCTACTATGCATTGTGACAAAATTAGTTCAAAAGGTATATAGCTACGATAAGGAATTTGCTTTGCTTTGAGACATCTACCACTCTTAGAGGGTATTTTAAGGTAAATATAGGATGATGGTGAGTGTGATGATGGCTTTCTTATACTTTGCAAAAACCGAAACAAACGTGAAAAAACTTCCTGTCCGTCTTTATGGTTTTTAAGGCATTTTGAAACGCTTATAACTCGGCTGAAACTATGACGGTGAAACTTTGTTTAAGGGATTAGCATGTGTCGACATGTGTGTCGTTAGCTACATTTGATGTCCTTCCCTCAAGATAAATGGAAGGAAACCAAAGCTAGCTCTGAGCAAAACTCCGGAGCGGCGGGGGTAACTATGGCTCTCTTACAATCTAGCCAAACACCGATAAACACTTAATTGGCTTCCGTTAGTCTGTACATCGAGAACCACCTCGCGAGTTCACAATCGGAGTGAACTAGAGTTAAAATTAGTGAATCAGTGTAACACATTGGAAAGGACATTCGTTTGATTCATGTCAGCGGCGCTTTAGCGCTAAGCTCCTTGTCGGCCTGGTTATGTACCGTACTAAAACTATGAAATGCTGAAGCATGCAAGCTGATGATAGACGATGTCAGATCGGCTCATTGAATTTCTAAATTCTTACTGGGTAATTGTTATCAGTTATGGTTCAAGCTGCATAAAATGTTGATTCTAGTTATTCAAAGTGAGTACAAGTGATTTCATGCAATCTTGTTTTGTGTTTAAACCAGTAATTAGTGTTATTAGATAAGTGAGTCCTGAAGTTCATTTTGGTTATATCAAGGTTCACTGAAGTTGGTTGAGGAGTCACGTAGCCGGACTGTTCTCATATGCCTGTAACAACACGCAGCAACAGTGTATCAACAGCAGAGGACGAGGTGACAATAACATGGCTTTAACATAGACCAGAAACTTGATTTGATACTGAAAGATATTGCAGATATAAAGAAGGCTAGTAACAAGGTTTGGTAAATGACATTGCAGAATTGAAGAAAGACATGAAAGAGTTTAAGAGTCGGATGTAGAATGAGTCAGTTGACATGTGTTTTAAGAGGTTGAGGATGCTGAAGAAAAAGAGTAAGAAAAAGTTGAATTGCTTAGTTTGTCATGGACCCGTATTGAAACTTTGACCAGTCAGTTATCTTTGGTGAAAACGCAACTTGCAGAGTTACAACAGAGTGTCCTGTGGCCAGTCAGTATTCACGCAGTAACTGCTTGGAAATTCATGAACATTGCCTGAGGTTAAGAATGAGGACGTCATGGAAGTAGTTAGAGAGTTGCTAAGGCTTTAAACTTCGAGTTAAAGGACCGGATGGTTGACGCCAGTTCATCGCTTTGGCTCAAACCATTTACAACTCAGAGGCTCATCGAGGAATCATCCTGAAAGTTCTGTCGGCGGATCGACATGGAAGCAATGAGCAGGACCAGAGTCAAGAACGGTTCTCTGCTGCAGAGTTGGGAATCAACAGCAGTAAAGTCTATGTGAACTTGTCCCTAACAAGTATGTGAATCCCTGTGGAGTGATGGCGCCTTCAAAAGTGAACACAGTTTAAATTTGCCTGGATCACAAGTGCGGGAAAAGTGTTCTTACGCAAGAGTGAGGTTCTGCTTCTGCCTCATTACTGGAAAATCTGACTTGGAGAAACTCAAATAAACCCATAACCACCACTCATGGAACTCTTATGTAAGTTATACAATATTTAGTGTTTCTACATATTTATTTGCATGTCAATAATAGTAAGGTTTATATTTGTTCACTAGAACATATTTATTGAATGTTTATTTATTTCTATGGTGTTTATTGTTTCTATGGTGTTTTTTATTTCTGTGGTGTTTATTTATTTGTCTATTTATTTAAGGAACTATTACTACTAATATTAGTGTATATTATCAGAATGTTCGGGTTTTGGAACTAAAACTAACAATTTCGGTTGGGTTTATTGAACACCACTCATTATGATATAATTGCATTGAGTGAAACTTGGCTGAATTCATCAATCAAAATTCAAATTGTTTTCAAAAGATTACATAATATTTAGGAGGGATAGGGATGAAAATGTGGCTGGCACATGAAGAGGGGAGGTGGAGTGTTAATTGGAGTTAAAAGTTATTTCAAAACAAAAAGATTAATAGAATGAAACTGAGAGTGAACATATCTGGCTGAAAGTACAATTATCAAACACACGTTTTCAATTATTATAGGGTTAGTGTACTTTTCTCCAAACTCACATTTTGATATGTACAGCTTCTTTGACAGATTAGATATTTTTTAAAATAAAAGAACTAAAGTTATTCTTCTTGGGAGTTTTAATCTACCATAACAGAGTAAATTGTGACTTGGGTAAAAGAAACAAATTTGTAAGCAACTTTTATTTTATGCGCATGTATGCACTTAAATCAAAAAATGATATAGTGAATTTTCAAGGTCCTCTAGACTTGGTGCCACGAGGATATTAATGTCACTGAAGAATTATGTCCATTTATTAATATAGACAGATACCACCGGCTCTAGTATTGATTTGGGTACAGGGTAAAATTTTGATAGGGATGTAAGTAACAGTAATTATAATTTTAACAAAGCCGACTTTCTATCATTGTAGTATACATTACGAGATACAAACTGGCATGATTTATTAGACATTAACGATGTAGATGTAGCTGTAAAGCATTTTATAATAAGCTGTACAGTATATTAGACATGAATGTCCCTAAAGGGAAAAATATTTTCAAAGTATCCCAGTTGGTATTCCAATAATCTCAAATTTTGATTAAAAAGGAACAAGCTAGGAAGGTATAAAAGAGTATAATATGCCTACGTTATTGGAACTTTATAGAAATTTAAAGAGCAAGTTAAATTAAAGTTAAATTCAATTATAGAGAGTATTTAAGGAAAGTCGAATTTGAGTTGAATATAAACCCTAAAACATTTTGGTCAGTTATAAAAACCTAGAGGTACTGATGTAAAGCCAGCAACTATGGTAATCGATGGCAGAGAGGTAGAAGGGGATCAGCTATTACCAGCGCTTTTGCTGAATTATTTTAATTCTGTTTATCTTCCATGTTCTTTTGGCTCACATGATTATGTAGAAGAACTCGCCTGTAATGAACAATGTGGATGTGCTACATTTACAGACATCCAGAACTTGAAGTTCTTAACAGTTTAAAAAACAAACCAAAAAAAACAATAGGTCAGATGGCATTTCCACTTATATTTTTTCAGGCATATGCTGAAATTTTAGTTTTACTATGGGTTCTTGTTTAATTTATCACTAAAGCAAAGTCAGTTTTCCTGAATTATTGAAGTTAGCCAAAATAGTCCCGGTGCCAAAAAAGATGTAAGAGTAATGATATAAAACCACAGACCAATGCATTTTGTCTTCACCTGCAAAGGTTTTGAATCCATAATTTATGATAGACTGTTTTCCCATATTAAAAATACATTAGTAATTACGCATGGGTTCTTCCCAATAGATCTATTAATAAATTTACTTTGTTTTTCTAGAATTAAGCTTTCCAAAATTGATAACAATCAACAAGTAGATGTCATTTATACTGACTTTTGAAAGCGTTTGATAGAGTGAGGATATCTTTTGCATAAAGCTAAACTTCTATGGCTTGACAAGCCATTTACGATTTTGTGTTCTTATTATGATAAACAGCATATGTAAACTATGAGGGATATTGTTCAGAAAAGCTCGAAGTTGGTTCGGGCGTTCCTCAAGGTTCTAACCTAGGTCCTCTCTTATTCATAATTTTTATTAATAATATTAAAATTGTATAAAATATAGCAATATGCTTCTATATGCTGATGATTTAAAACTATTCAAAACTATACACAGTATTGACTGTTACAAATTACAAGAAGACATTGATTCTCTCATGTTATGGGCAAGATAACTTAAAATTTAATATTAGCAAGTGTTCAGCAATATCTTATACTAGGAAAACTCCTCAATTTCAGATAGTGTACAATTATAAATGAATGACATTATATTAAGCAGAAAAACATCAATTAAAGATTTAGGGATAACTTTTGACAGTAAGTTCACTTTTAATGATCATGTTATATCAGTATGTAAATCAACATATTCTTTTGTAGGTTTTATTAAAGATCAAGTGTATATTTAGAAAACATTGATACTATTAAGCTATTATTTTTTCACTAGTTCGATCAAGAATCGAATTTGGCTCCATAATATGGTACCCAAATGAATATCTTAGAAATGATTGAAAGTGTTCAAAAGTTTTTAAAATTTGTTATAAATCATTTGGGTTTTTACAAATTTAATTCCATATTCAGAACTCTTAACTATATTTAATGTCTCCAGCTTGTACCGAGATATAAAATTAATTTATTGTTGTTTCTCTTCAAATTAATACGCGGCACAATGATGCTGAACAGCTTTTGGCTCGATTGGTTTGCTGTTCCACGCCCTGGCTCCCGCGCGGGTATTTGGCTACTTTTTCCAGAACCAACTTAGGTATTTCTCTTTCATCAATAGCATGGAGAGGCTATTTACTTTCATTGTAATGAATTGGACTTGTTTAATTGTTCTAATGCTGTTTTAAAAACAAATTGTTAGTTGTTATCGATGATTTCTAGCTTAGTTGTTGATATTTGACTCGTTGTTTGTATTTAACTTTGTCTATTTTATTTGCATGGTACTTGTATATTTATTTTTGTATATTTATCTGCATGTATTAACGTGGATCATATCTTTTATATTTATTT
The DNA here is from genome assembly GCA_018831715.1 of Matsumurasca onukii. Lineage (NCBI taxonomy): Eukaryota > Metazoa > Arthropoda > Insecta > Hemiptera > Cicadellidae > Matsumurasca > Matsumurasca onukii. Next base: position 53,474,243 of record CM032060.1, read on the forward strand.
GCTATGCTTGTCTGCTATTACTTTAGTTATTGCCTGTAACATAATATTATTACTGATGTTGTGTGAATCAGTGTAACACATTGGAAAGGACATTCGTTTGATTCATGTCAGCGGCGCTTTAGCGCTAAGCTCCTTGTCGGCCTGGTTATGTACCGTACTAAAACTATGAAATGCTGAACTGACAGGGAAACAAAATAATTTACCGAACAACAAACATTGATTTTTTTAGAAACATTTAGATAAATAAATTACAAAAATTGAATATTTAAATTCCGTAGCGGAGCACGAGTACTGCAGCTAGTGTAAATAATAAGTCCTGTGTGGAACTGTATGTAGGTTTGCTCCTCACACGGTACTGCTAGTGTGAAGGTTGGTACGAACCTTGAGTAGACCTTGCTCTGATATTGTATCAACTTCGTGTGACCTTGACACTTGACCTCTACACTGGGCGGGGTCCCTTCTCCTTCTGCAGCTGCACGCCGCTTCACTTCTCTCTGTACTCCACACAACTCCATATTGTTGACAAAAAATGTTGATAAAGTTCTACAGTTAAAACCCAAAGTTAGATACTTTATGACAACTCTGAACAATTCCGTTGGCTATTAACTAACGACCCAATCTAAGGAACAGTCGGCCCTAGTTTGTAACAAGACTACACCTCATCATCCATCAAAACACTCGTCACACTCACCCTTCATCCCATGTTCACCTTAAAATTCCCTCTATGAGTGGTCGGTATCTCAAAGCAAAATATTAAAGTACAAGTTCACCTTCTGTTGATTTTGACCATTGTAGTGTAGCTTCGGTTAAGAATTAGATATATGAAATTGGATCAACAGCAGTTGCAAATTATTTAACTCGCGGACAACCATTTAATGACAACAAATTTCTACCTGACACGTTTCAGTCCTTCATTAAGTAAGTAATTTCATAATTTAGTTAATACCGGCCACAAACGTTTCGCCGGCCTTCCTACTCCAACCTTTATCTTCAACTTTGGCGTTCGTGACACATTTGTACAAAAACACTTAGCACGTAATTTTCACGTGTCGAATTGACGTGTATTTAGAGTCCTTGGCGGGAATCGGTTGCTCATTTTCCCAAGCTCGGACCTTGGTCGTGATGGAGGGCCGAGGATGATATCACGCTCATTGCTCATGACAGCTCTTGCTTGACCTCCGCTCTTCATCTGATATTGTCAAGTGAATTATTTCCATTTCGCTGACGAAATGTTTGAAATGTCACTTGGCCGTGATACTCGATGAAAGTGTTGCGAAATTAATTGTTTTAATTGTCTCAGTTGTTTGTAAATGTCAAGGCCTTTCGACGTCGGAAAAATTTTGACGAGCTACGGTCCTGCCCCTTAACGCAGTAATTTCTCTTTCGATCCTTGGGAAACAAGAAGAAAATAAAGCTCAATTTAACTCTTAGGCTTTCGTGACCGGTGTTACAACTATAATCTAATTCTTCCGGTTCACATCACGTCAAAACATCATAATACGTAGCTTGAGATATTATGTCTCGTTGTGGAGGACCATCTTCAGTCACTGATTGGCTGAAGTTGGCTACTTGCTGTCTGCTATATTGTTGGTCACAGGGCTGCCAACCGTCCATTGGAGCAGGGATGCCAACTATAAATGTTCTCTTTGGCTGTGACACTATCGAAAAGACTTCTTCAAGACTGGTTGCAAGATCTGGAAAATGTTATGCTGTCATCATTGTTGAAGTAATAATTATCACTTTTAATTATTTCAATGGTTTCTCAGATGACCTTCGGGTAATAATGTGAAGTTCTTGCCAATACTTTGGCTTTGTCAAAAACATATTAGGCAGAAAGTAGCTCAGTTTCAGCCAATCAGTGACTGAATATGTACTCCACCAAAATATTTCAAGCTAACTATAATGATGTTTTGACGCAATGTGAACCTGAAGAACTAGTGGTATGGAATGATAAATGGTGGTCCATCATTACAAAGTAACGCAAATATTCGACGGCAACTTAGCAAATATGCGTTTTTTCATGAAGTTTCACCGGAACTAACCAGTACAATTGATACTGCAGAAACAGATAAATAACCCATACGATGACTTCATCACTGGTATCATCGCGTAGATGGATCACGAGAGATGTGTATCGTGTGAACGGGTCGTGCTGACGCTACTGCTGAGGTCGTTCGTGAGTCTACGCCTCGTGTACACTGCAAGGTCTTGACGTAGCTACGTCATTATATCATACTAACAGCGCCGTACTGCAGTAAACACAAGTGCTCCCTTTGAAGAAAGAGAAAACTAGTTACACTTAAATGGCTGACTGCCACTATTGTTCTAAGTTGATGACTTTGTAGTGAAAGAGCTTTATGTACCTGGGTTTGAATAAAAGTTTGCAGGCAATGGAGCTGTTTACTATAAAAGAAAAATATTAGGGAACAATTATTCCTGCACAGTCTAACATGTTTCCAAAAGCTGGCAATCAGTCCTGAAGAAGTCTTCTCGATAGTGTCACAGCCAATGATAACAGTTGGCATCCTTGCTCCAGTGGACGGTTGGCATCCCTGCCACCAATCGGATAGCAGACAGCAAGGAGTCCATTTTCAGTGACAAATCAGCCAAAATGGATGATTTGCAGACTCTGATCACGCACGCAGTGTTGCCAATCCCGAGCGAAACAGGGAAAGTGTCAGATCGGCGGTAACGGAAGTTGAGATTCACCATGATATTTCAGGCGACAACAATGCAGCAGAGAAACCCGTCATCGGATGGCAACAATGACCCTAACCTCAATCCAATCAGACGCTTTCCCGCCAGCGCGGCAGTGTGACCAATCGCAAAGTGGTAACAGTACTCAGCACTTACAGCTGAGCCATCTCTGCGTGTCGCGCGCATGCGCGGTTACGTCAAACCTGCACGACTCTTGCCTAACCCGCCACCTGCTGTTTAGTGTTTAGTTCAAAACAAACAGAAGTAAACTCCCCTCTTCCTCGCGAAGTTTGATTTCAACACATGAAAGTCACAACCGACTTTGGTGTCAAGTCGGCCGAATAAAGGTCGTGAATGGTGTGAGTAAATAAGTTTGAAGTCGGCAGTGAGAGTTACTGTCTCACGTACTCATGAGCAGTCTCAGCACGTAGCTGCAAGGACACTCTGTGGTAGACTCGTCGCACCACACTCTGTCCGTGAGACGTCGTCTTACAAGGCACTGTGCACACTGCTTCTAGAATACAAGGTACCTTCTAGATGCTGGGAGCTTAGGCGCGGGCTCGATCTCCGCAGTCACCACTTACATTTCTTAAAGTATGCGGTGACGCTAGGTTAATGTCGAGGTTGAGTGTTGGAGAGGATTTCGTAGTCTTAACTTCGCCTCGTTAAAGAAGACAAACTTACTTGCTTACTTCGTACGACATTTTCTTTCTATGAATTAAGAGATGTACTCTAAAGAAGTGGAAGTATTCTAAAGAAGTATTCACTGGAGGTGCGCTAAAGAAGGTTCACTCTTGAGAGTCAATCGGCAGAAAGATATTCTGAAGAGAGAGTGAACATTATTGGTTGATTCCGGTTTGGATCTAGAAGACCTCTGTGAAGCAGTGGAGACGACTGATTTAGCTGGATAAGGATGAAACCCCAACGCTTTCATCCTGGTGGAAAGTCAAATCAGTCGCCCAAGCATGGTGCTAGCAGACCCGTTCCCTTCCTCAACTCGCTCCACATCCTTCCTACACTGTTAGCTAGCACAAACAAATAGCCTAAAGGCTGAGATTTCCAGCCAAGCACTTCCTTCGCTGGCGGCCCATGTGGCAAAGCCAATTGCGACGGCAATTTAACCCGTTAGTGCCTAGGGTTGCCATATGGACACAGTACACTGAGAATGTGAGTGCTCGTGAAGCATGTCAGCATGTAGAGTATCTGGGCTGATACGGGTTAAGCCGCTATCTCGTGCACCAAAAGTCGTAGCTCTGCCACTGCAACACAGCTACTGAGGATGACCACAGCGAGGTTGAAACGTTTAGCAGTATTTATATTTCAACTGTCACGCGGTGTAAACCTGAAGCCTTAGACCCTAGATCTTAGACCAATAAAGTTAGATAAAACTCAGTAAATTGTCTGGTTCTCCCTATGCAGGAAGGTGCCACCCACTTAGGTCATTGTCTCACGGTCGGGTGCCTAGCTACAATGACCGACATGTAGAGGCTAGTGTGTAGAGCTATGCTCGCTGTTCGCGTGCTGACCGACTTTCCCTGAACACAGCTGATTATTCACTCTCCACTGCTCATTGCAAAATCTTAATTGCAAACTTGTAATAAATTCCGCTTGATAAAATTACCATCGCAGGAATCCAGAAGCGTGACCTTGCACCAATTCTTAACTCGAGCTGAGTGATGGATTTTTTGAAAACTCGTTTAATTCGTTGCTTAAATTTGTTTGCCCTCGTAGACGCCTAAAAAGCGTACTTCTTGACATTTCGTGAAACCCATTTGTGAAAGAAACCACTCAGTAAAATTTCATATGAAAATTCGTTGAAAGCTTTCTATGGAGTGAATATTGTTAACCCCATGATTTCAGATTTACCTTTGGACAATTTTGTGAGACGTTTAGTGTTTAAGATTGTTTTAGAACAAACCATTTTGACAAGGTACTCGTACATTAAAACTAAATAGAGCTAAAACGACGGAGAGATCTGTTGTTTCAGTTTTGTCGAATTTCTAAGATAATATAAACTTTACATATTTACATAAATGGCAGCCTTTAAATTTAACTACCAAAACAACCATTGGAAGTGGTAGGATACTTCATGTAAATTGAAACATTGTAGCTTAACTTTCCAATACTTTTCTGATCATTGGTGCAAAGTAATTTAAGTAGAAACTCAGTCGGAAAAACCATGTAGTCCTGTTAAATTGTGACCACAATGGTACCATGGACTTTACACATTTCAAGTGCAAAGTGTATTAAATCACCTTGAAGCCTACAGCTAAGGTTTGGTACCTAACAAAAGTATTACCTGATTATTTAAGAAACGAGACCGATTTTAAGTTCCAATGTACCACTTTAATCTATTGTGCAACAAAAATACAATCAATGGTGGAATGAAATGTATCAGCACGATCTGGTTAGTAGATAGGCCACAGTTTGTAGCAGCGTGCTCGACTCTTGGTTGCAACAATCTAATCAACATGGCACACGCCTTATCAGTCAATATCTCAGCCGCAGACACACCTCTCGTCTTACCTCTGATGACGCCAACGTAACGTTAAACAAGAAGATATGTTGATGATATATTGTATGTGTGTACAGAGGTTTTCATTTTTCAAAAGAAGGCTGTTAGGTTGGTTTCATCAGCTGGCCACATTGACCACTGCCGACCATCATTCATCAAGCTGGGTGTATTGACTCTATTTAGACAGTACATCCTTTCCAGCCTATCAATTTTGAAGGTGAACCTTAGCAAGTTTTGTTTTGTTTTTAACTTGTAGCTAGACTCAAAATACGAGTATCTTATTATATTGTTTATCTTCTTGTTTTAACTAACCACATAACTGTGTAAGTGGTCAGTCTTTTTTCCAAGTGAAAACATGTTTGTACATATTTTATAAGTATTGGAAAATAAATCATTTATTCAGTTTGCAACAAGGAATGACCATCACTCCTACAATACCCGAAGAAATGATCATCTGGACCTCCCGTACTGCAGGCTTAGTAAAAAAAGGACTGCTCCCACATCTCGCTCTGCGAATGTATAACAATTTACCGGCAGATATCAAAAACTCGCTACCTGCGGAGTTCAGGAGCAGCCTGAAGACTTGGTTATTGGCTAGGCCATTTTACTCGCTGGGCGAATTACTTGTCTCAAAGTTCTAAGCTTGCCATCTTTGTAAATAGTGTATATAGTATTTTTAAATTACTTTGACGCTATCCATCCAGCATAGCTGGTCACCGATTCATCGGGAGGTAATATTGTATATAATAAGGTAATAAGGTATTGTATGTTAGTCCTACTGTAACCTTACTTCATCAAACGTACACTTTTATAAGGTAAAAATGGGTCTTCATGTATTCGCAGCGGCATACACGAGATGTTGTCTAAAACTAGACTGAACAAATTCAAATAACTCTTAGGCTTTCGCGGCCGGTGTCACTACTACAGGGTGTTTTTTTAACCCAACCCAACCCATTCTTTCTGAGCGCTGTAAGGAAATAAATTGTATCATTGGTTTGTTCACTTCAATACCTATCAGATTGTTGTATGTATTGTTGCAGTAATATAGTGGTTATGATTTGCTCGTAATTTGATGTTATTGTAAAATAAACGCAATCGTGATTTTTAACTAAGATCAATGAGTGCTTATTGTTGAAGAGTACTTAAGAGCTGGATAATATTTTTGGTCAAGATGAGTTTAACATCAAGTATCCAGGCGTTAGTAGGCTATCTGCTTTTGTTGTTTCTAAATGTTGAAAGATTTTTTAGGAGAATTTTCTAACCCAACCCTAACATTGTCTGTCACTTCTTCATTCAGTACAGTCCGCCTTCTGTTATGTTTTCCGTTCCCTACAGAACCTATTTTGTTAAGATTTTTTACTAATCTGTGAATTTTAGATTTGTTTGGTATATTAACACCTGTAAACTTTACCTCGAATTCCTCTTGACAAAAAGAAATTATCTTCTTCTTACTCTTATGTATTCAACAGTAATCACTCTTTGATCTTTGCTAAACACCATGATTGCGTTTATTTTACAATAACATCAAATTAGCAAATCATAACCACTATATTACTGTAACAATACATACAATCTGATAGATATTGAAGTGAACAAACCAATGATACAATTTACGACCTTATAGCGCTCTTAAATAATGACTTACTACAGTTTAAAAGTTGAATTGCGTTTTAAAAAACACCCTGTATAATTTAGTTCTTCTGGTTCACACTGCGACAAAACATCATGATAATTAGCTTGAGATATTTCAGTCTCGCTGTGAAGTACCCTCTTCAGTCACTGATTGGCTGAAACTGGTTTAAGCCAACTTACCACGCTGTGGTACCCCACAGCGAGACCTAAATATTTTAACCTAATTGTCATGGTCTTTTGACGTGCTGTGAACCGTATTATTATAAACTCAAACGATTTGTAATACAATTTGAGTGTTTTAGCTCTTTTAAGATTTTGAAACATTAGTGTTACTTCTGTATTTTTAACAGAATTGTTAGAAGTATATAGTAACCTCGATCATGTACATAATTCACCTGCGGTTTTGATAATTTTACTCTGTCCATAACGTATATCCAAATTACCAACGTAGTGGTCAACCCTGTCTACATTGGTGTTACAGCCATTTCAGAGCAAACTCCTTTTAAATCTGATAGGTTTACATCATTCCAGAAGTCTCTTGGAACATTAACTGGGTAAAGACAAGGAATGGACTCAATTCAAAGCTGGGACAATCTTTCAAACTTGGAACAAATTTTCGTCCATGAAGATTTCAGAACACATATTTTCATACTCATTAATGTACAGAGTGTTACATTCTGTTTCAGTGTCTGTGCATTATTTATAGAAACTATTGACCTGTTTTACTTTGTATAAATTAAGTGAATTTTCTCTTTCCTCGTCATGACTCACTGATTGTACAACGAAGGAAGGCCATTGCTCTCACATTGCGTGTGTGTGTGTGTGTGTGCAGCAGGCGTGGCCGAGCCCCCGGCCCCTGCACCATGAGTGTACGAAAGTAGATTACTCATGACGCAATACCAGAAACGCTTATTCTGCTGACTGGAGGTGCTCGCCACGACACCGATCTGTTTCCAACCATCTGGATTCCGGTTACATGGTAGTTATAATTTCGTTAAACGATCCTTTTTAATTATGCAAAATATCGTGAAAATTGCATTTTTTTGACAGGTTTGTTGTATGGGTTTGTTCATTTAATAACTCATCAGAGGCCCACGAGGTAAGGTAGTGAGAGACTAGAACAAAACACTCTTAAGCTCAAACCAAAATGATCACATTCTTTTAGAGCAATGCCCGAGCGCACTAAGGCGTTACGACGTTGTCTTATTTATTGTGCAAATGAAAGAAACTTTGATTTATCATTATTTATCAGCGGGTCCGTGGCGGACTGGTATCACACGCGATTCTGGAGCTCATCACTCCGGTGGCGCGGGTTCGATCCTTGCAGTCACCACTTACAATTTGTAATGTGAATAATACGGTGACGCTAGGTGAAGGTCGAGGTTGAGTGGTAGAAAAGATTGTAGTCCTAACTTTGCATCGTTAAACAAGACATACTTTACATTATTTTTTTAATTTTTATTACCAACTGACCAACCATGACCGACATTGTGATCAACTGTAACGGTCGGTCCAATTATGGTTGCGTGATAATAAGGACTTCACAGTACTAAATTTCTTCGTATGAGGTTCTTTCAATTCCACAACCAATAAAATATTCAGTACGACACAAACTCTCAATTGAAAACCTCGAAGTCCTCGTCTGCACGGTTTAAAATGGATAAATTAGCGGTGTCGCTTCCACTTTTCAACTCATTAATATAAAAGCCCCGCAGAAAGTTACACACAACAAATTTCGGAAATCTTATCACAACTATTTAGAGAATAGAAGATAGATAATAAAAATATAGCCAACATACACGTGAAACAAGAACAACAAAGGATTAAAAACAGGTCAAAAGTACTAAAAGTCAAAGTTAAATCACTGATTTGTCTGAAACCGTTGAGTAAACAAAGCAAAGAACAGTGATGGTAGTGTTGAGCAATTGTGTTTGAATTGTTAAAGAGCCGGTGGTCATGACTCATGGTATACTCGTGTGACGAGAATATACTCATCGTCCTTTCACCCACTTTCATCTACTAGAAGACATTAGAGAAGGCACGACTTCAGTGTGACCGCGCGTTGTATGTAGCACCGCACCAGAACATAGCAACTCCAACTAAATCTGTGGAGAAGAGAGTGTTAATCCCCACGACCACTGGTGGATAAATCAAAGCTTTCACATAAGCTTTGTACGATACAAACTGAATGAAAAAGATATGTCAAATTAATATCTGTGAACATTGAGTTCAGCTGAAATTATTTCGGAATGGTATATGATATAAGATATCTCTAAGGCACTCATTTTTAGTGTTTTTTACGAAAATGTTAAACCAAAGTGCTTAAGAATCTAATTTAGTTCATTATTAACACCATTGGCACATAAAGTACATAGTTTAACAAACAAATTAAAATGCATAACAAAGTACGAGATTTTTTGTAAGTCGGTGGTTTCTGCAGTCTCCCAGTCATATGCCATAAACTTGTCTGTACTGTAAAACGCATTTGTTACCAATATTTGTTTTAGACGAGCTTTGAACGCCGTCGGCATTTGGGCACTTTTGATCGAATTTGGCAACCGGTTGACTAGTTGAACTCGTGCATGATAATGCAAACGTTCATGAAGTATCGTTCTGTGTCTCCCAGCACGGTAGTGCTTCCTGTCTCTCGTTTTGTAAGAGTGAATGTCACTTCCCCTTATTTGGGTCACATTTTGTGTTTAAAATAGGACTAGTTTTACGAATGTAGAAGCAAGGTAAAGTCAACATTATCAAAATTTAAACGTTGGCTCTCTTCTTTGAAATTTCAAACAGTAGTTTTAGTAACAGAACTATAAACCATCCCGAGCTACTGCCAATGTTAAGCACGGAGCAGACTGCAGTGTGAAAATAGACTATATACAATGTATCCGAGCTACTAGTATGTATGTGCGCGCATGCGCGTGGCCCAGTTCACCGAGCTCACTTTCACTCGGCCTGCGGCCTCGGTCTCGTGTTTCAGCCGGGGAGAAAGTTTACACCTGACCACAGCTCTAAATCTGTCCAGATTTATATCACTGAGAACTGACCTGGATACCTCCGGTCCCAGTCTGATACTCACCTCGCTCACTGTATACTGTACAGGAGGAAGTGGGGCGGTTGTGTTTGTAAATAGCTTAGTAACCCGAGTTTTGGGTCGGTCGATATTCACAAAATATGTGTCTGGGTTTGTCAAAGATGCAAATAGAAATATTGCGAATGCTTAATTTAATTTTATGCGACGCGTTTTCCCGTTTCCATTCACGGTTCTTGATTTGTATAGTGTCATACTTTTGAATCTCCAAATTCTTGGTAATAATAGTAATCCAGTAATTAGTTAGCAAAACAAACCATTGGGGTATAAAAAGCTATGATAGGATGTAAACGTTTTAAATATATTCTAAATTCAAAAGAAACACCATATACTATTCCATTTAATGTCATCCTTACCTATTTTATCGTAGAAATTACCTTTAGGGAAACTACCACCGAAAAGACTAGCGAGTGATCGACTGGTAGGTAGAGAGCGCATAGATGTCGAATGCATAGTTGCGGCAACCCAAGCACAGGTTGCGCTGCGAGAGAATTCTTTTAAGAACCTCAAGTAGAGTCACTGACGCACCCGCAAGTTTCTTCTCGAAAATCGCACGATTTGGTTACATTTCAGTCATCGACATGTAAGCAAACTCTGGGGGAGGAGAAAGACGGCAGGAGATGCCAGCTCTATCTGTGCTTGGGCTGCCGCAACTATGACGATGTCCGGCCTCATCCAGGTATGCGCTTTCTACCTACTATAACAACATCTTTGTTTTATTTTTACTCATTGGCTGCGTGTTGCTTTGTGTCCTTGCTTCTTACCTTTGACATTCTCCCTCTCTTTATTTTCCTGACGCAGTTGAATTTACATCGGAATACGAGTATATCGCGAAAATGAATGTCGAATGAAACTCTACTGTATACATTTTGAAGAAATGGAAACGTCTCTAATACGCTTGCAGACGGTTTGGCGATTGAACTGATTGAGAGACTGACGTGACATGCAAACCACATTAGAGGATATCTGCTTCATTTCAATGATGTATAGTCATCCAGTTCTACCTGAGCGTAGACATAGAGTACCTTTCGTTCCTAGTTAGTTTTAGCTTAAATAATCAAACTAAAGCATTGTCGGTTTTGTAAAATAAATCAAATAGCAAAGTTTGTAATTTCATACAAGTTTGATAGAGATCTTAGCGTTGAACTTATCGTTGGAACTATAGTAAAAATTTGTTTTTTATGAGATTCGGAAAAAATATCGAACGGTCATAGGACATATATTGAAGACGTGAAATTGTTTGAAACCATGACCACCTTGTTTTTTGTTTAAATGATAACCACTACCGCCTGAAAGTTCTCCAGTACAATATTACCGTAGGGATTTAGATCTTAAGGTTAAGCAAATAACGCGTTAAAAGGTAACTAACGATTTTCTTATTTTGTTAGGACTTTAAAGCCCTCTCTACCACTTAGTCTCGACTATACCTACCGACAACCAACGTGACCTACCAAAGAAATTGGTAAAACCTACATTCTCCAAGTCGATTTCTCAGCAATATTGATGAACATTGCAAATAATTCACCCTATTTGGATTCCTCACTACGACCACTACGACCTGGACGGAAAGTACAAGGGTCAACTGCACTACAAGACAACAATGTTCCACGAGTTGTGGCTTCCTGTTCCTGAGACGTGCTCGGCATGATCGCTTCCTGAAGCACAGTCTCTCAGCTGATCACAACAACAAGATACCGCTTGTCCGGCAAACAGTCGCTCTCCACGATATCAGACAACAATAACATATCTCATCGTGTTCATCAATCTTCACGTAACAACAGCACGAAAATCAATGGGTTTGTTCCTTATCCAATGTGATTCTGAAGTTGGCTTCTGCCTAGTGTGTTTACAGTGTTGTTGGTAAATTTTTCACGAGTACAATATACAGTGTGGAAAACGCTTCGATATTTTCTGAACAGGAAGACGTAGACCAATAAAACCTTGCACCTCGTTCAAAATAAAATTTTCTTACTAATTTATGACATGTTTATAATTTTTCAGCGCTTAATGGACGTCCCATCCAGGGGTTAGATGTTAGATTGAGGGGATCAAGTGGTTAGGGACTGGTTACCCCTATGCACGTCTGCCTCGTCTGTTGGGCATATTGCGCTACCACCAGAATGAAAGGAAATCTGGATTCAGAAGAGGAATGGGACTGGGTTCGGCTGACCAAACAATCACGAGAGGGCGAGACAAGCAAGCCCGCTGACAACCAATTGGGGGACTCTAACCCCCAATACATGGAGAGCCTTGCCAACACTCGGGGGACCTTTCCCCCCAAGATTATGGCAAGTCTCTCCTGAAGTCGCGGTCTACCCTGCTGCCGCATCCCCCTAAAATGATATCAGATCCAACCTCCCCTGGTGGGGAACGGAGCGTGTTCAACATCTGGACAACTACAAAGCTGCCCAGTAGTTTTGTGAACAACTCTTTTTTTATGTACCCCAGTATAAAGTTATCTAAGCAGGTACTAACCAGACAGATACTGACTGGGGGAAGTCCAGGGGTTGGAATGAAATATTAAATGTAAGCCTGTTGGGTTTGGTATTAGAATAAAGCTCTAATTAAGTGGAATTGAATGCTGAACTTTATAAGGTTGACTTTAAAAGTTTTGGACGTTTGATCTTAAAGTAAAAACATTTTTTATTTTGTAATTACTTTGTAGTTTGTCCTGGATGAAAATATTTTCTGAGCTGAAGAGATGTTTTCATTGCATCCTTAGTCGAGGAAAAAGAATTAAGTAGAAATTTGACACTTTCAATCCTTAAATTTCCAAATTCTAACAATCTCCAAGAAAGTAGCCCACATAGATATTCAATCTGCCAAAACTCCCTCGTGCTTATTATTGTAGATAGGTGGAGAGATGGATGGAGCGGGGCCTGGGGGGACGGCAGAGAGCGTCTCAGCTGAGAACAGTGAAAGTCACTCTCAAGGCTTCGGCCTCTACTTCACAACTACTAGTAGAGTCATTTAGTAAGTGGATACTACTTAGTAGCCAGTACTTGGTAATCACGACAGAAACTATTGATAGTACTCAGTTTAGTAGGTACAACCAATCTGTTTTCCTTACTGATCTTAAAAGGGAGCCACAGGGTGCTCCAATTTGGCGACAATTGGAACCCTGCTCCAATGGACTGTTGGCAGCCCTGTGACCGATAGGATAGCAGACTGCAAGTAGCCCAGTTTCAGCTAATCAGTGACTGAATATAGTATTCCAAAGCGTGACCGATATATTTCAAGCTTATTGCAATGACGTTTTGACGCGTTGTGAACCGGAAGAATTGGGTTTTAGTTGATCCAACTTGATTAAAATTGAAGAATATGTTAGTTTTTCACTGCCATTAGATTACGGACAACTGATATTACGGCGCATTGATTATTATTATAAGACCCGCTAACAGTCTCTAGCAAAACATTCCCATATGATTCCATTGAAAACAAAGGTTCACAAATCGCCTTCTAGAAAAACTACGCCTTTAACTTTAGGTCGGACGCACGGTCGCACATTATACAGGGTGTACCAAAATCCACTACCCATCTGTTAACCTCTTTACGATGGGTAGTGACTTTTGGTACACCCTGTACATCAGCTGTAAGCTACTGTCGGTCTGAGACAACATTTAGTCAGCTGACAGTGTGAGTTTACCTACATTTAACCAGTCCCGTCTACTTCTGGGACACATTTCAGAACTGGTTTGGTTTTTGTGCTTCCCTTGTGTTGGTAACAGTCTCGTAAACTAACATGACTTGTCCATCACGACTCCTTGTTGCCTGTTCGCTTGGGAATCGTTCTGACTGTGCGTTTGTTTAACACGTGTGTAAAGTCTGCTAAGAATAAAGTGCGTGTAAAAATGTGTTCCCTATAATTTGAAATTATTCAAAGTTTCCAATAAATAGATTTCTTTTTGCCAAAAGTTTTTCAGGAACCAGGTTCATTTCTTCAGAGGCACTAGACTCGTTTGATTTTTGTGAACCAGTGTCTGACACAGTTTAATGTCCTTATTAAAAAAATTATTAATTAATCCTTTATTATAAACAAATCCACAACATTAAGACGTAAAAATCATTGTTTAGTTATTATATATGGGTTTTATAAATTTATTACTCTAACTTTCACCTGTTCATAGGTTGTTAAACTTACAGTTGACTATTTTTGTTGTTAAAATTATGTTAATATTTGTATATTTCAATAATAATTGTAAGGCTGCTAGGAAATGGACAAAATCCGAAACAGGTCGCACGATAAAATTAATATACAGGGTGTCGGTGAACTCTCTGGACATACTTTGTAAATATGCTCCTTGGGTCAACACAAGAATATTTTACCATATAAACAGGGGTCTCCGGAGCTTCGTTGTCCGTCTGTCTGTGTGGATGTGTTTTTTTACTAAAATAATTATAAAAATAAAGCTAATGCATTGATTTTCACCAAACTTTAGTCAAAATTTAAAATGCCATTGTCTAATTAGGAAAAAAATATTATTTCATTTAACTTTCAAAATTCAAAATGGCGGCCGTTTAAAAACTTCAAAAATGAATAACTTAAAAACGAGTACTTTTACAACAAATTTATAAGAACAATTACTTTTATAATATTTATTTCCCTGTCTGAAAATGTATAAACTTTGAAAGTCGAATAAGAAATAACAAAGTAATTGTAATTTATGTCTCGCCGGCCAATGTCCGCTATGCGTTCCTCCAGTCAGCTAACGCAACAACAATGGAACTGACTACATTATTTTGATTCAGGAGTTTGTTAAATTCGTTTGGACATCTCTACAATCAATAATTAGTCTTTCCGGTTATGCTACCGTGTCGAAAGTCGTCATTTTGAACAGCTCTTGCACGAACAAATAAATTACATTTTATGTCCTCTGTTTTGGTAGATTAAATAGAAGATTAAATAAAAGTTTAAAATGTAATGTTTTATTTTAAATTGATTTATTTATTGGGAATTTAAAAAAATTAAATTAAACTAACGAGAATTTATTAAAAAGTTAATTAGTTGACTTAGTTAGCTAAAAAATCTTAGTTAAAAGTAAATTAAGTTAGTTAATGTCGGAGTTCTCCTATGAATATCTCTACTCTCTAAAACCAAACCTAACCTAATACTTGAAAAAAAGTATTTTGAAGCAATAGTTTTCTGTAGACACAGTTATTACTAGTATTATGAAAGTTTAATAGTTTTAAATAAATAAAGCAATATTTTTATTTAAAATTGTACATTTTCTTCCAGAACAAAGGACATAAAATGTAATTTATTTGTTCGTTCAAGAGCTGTTCAAAATGACTTCCTTCGACACGGTAGCATAACCTGAAAGACTAATTATTGATTGTAGAGATGTCCAAACGAATTTAACAAACTCCTGAATCAAAATAATGTAGTCAGTTGCGTTAGCTGACTGGAGGAACGCATGGCGGACATGGACCGGCGAGACATAAATTACAATAACTTTGTTATTTCTCGTTCGATTTTCAAAGTGTATACATTTTAAGAAAGGAAATAAATATTCTAAAAGTAATTGTTCTTATAAATCTGTTGTAAACGTACTCGTTTTTGAGTTATTCATTTGTTAAATTTATAAACGGCCGCCATTTTGAACTTTGAAAGTTAAATGAAATAATATTTTTTCCTAATTAGACAATAGCATTTTAAATTTTTGGCTAAAGTTTGGGAAAACCAATTTATTAGCTTTATTTTTATAATTATTTTAGTAAAAAACACATCCACACAGACAGACGGACAACGAAGTGCCGGAGACCCCTGTTTATATGGTAAAATATTCTTGTTTTGACCCAAGGAACATGTCTACAAAGTATGTTCAGAGAGTTCACCGACACCTGTATAAAAGGGTACTATGTTTTTTCCAACACTGTTATACATAATCAAAGTATCCCTGTTTGTGATTCTCTTTTGAATACTGTATTAATCAATCCTTATTCATATCTAGCAATCACTCCTTTTTTTAAATAGATAACAGCTCATAATAGACAAGCTCGAATAACAGTATTAATTGGCTACATTTAAAGGTTGACGGATATATTTTGATGCAACTAAACAAACCTTTTTATGCGGACGAAAAACGTTAGTTAATTCTCTGAATTCTACTGTGTAGTATTTTAATGTATTTAAAACGGTCTCAGTTCTATTTCGAGAAAATGATTTGTTCTGGTTTAAATGTAAATATATGTTGGATTTAAAGTTAACTTATCAATTCGAAAATGGCATTCCTCTTTTCTATAACAATTTAATAATATTTTAGATAATTATCCGTCTTCTGATTTTGAAAGTCTTTTCAAATGATTTAATTATTTATAATGTTAAGTGTTTACTTAAATTTTTGGTGGCTACCAATGGTTCAGTACAAACTTAACTTAACTAGAAAGCTTCGCAAATTATAATTCTTCAAAGGTCGGCAGAATAAGTTATAATTTTTTCAATGCGCATTTTTTTACATAGGGTTCTTTAGCTAGTACAAATATTCCAATTCTTATAAGTTCTTAAACAAATTTCCTAAAAAATGTCTATGTCCTTCAAACTATTATACAAAAGCAAATAACATGAAATGTAATACACACCTTGTAATAAATTATTGGTAATCCAGTGGCACTAGGAAGAAGAGAGGGTGGGTTTTGTAGAGTATAGTGTTAGCGTAGGCGCGGTACGTAAGTGACGACGGCAAGAGTGAAACTGACGGCCCACTGGACACACAGACAGACAGACAGACACTCCAGCTGGAGGGAGAGCTGGAGCTCAGTACATTCTCCTGCAGGAGTGCAGGACAGGACACTGTCAACTGTTGAGGTGCCTCAGGGCTCTGTGCTTTGAAAACACTGTCGGAATGCATAACAGGCTACGTAGTTCTTTGAGATTTTTCTTGCGTTTTTTATGTATTTTTTAGTTGTCGATTATGAATTCCGATTTTCAATTTTCGATTTAAAAATTATATTTTCGCCACAGTTTGATTTGAGACACTATTGAGAAAACCATTGAGGAGATATTATATGTATAGTAACACTTACACTCAAATGTAGAAATGGGCTTTTAGCCTAATTTGAAAAAGTTTATGAAATTCTTATACAGGGTGACACTTGGGAAACAGACGTTTTTTAAATGAATAGTACAAAGCCATTTTAAAAGATAAACCAATTTTATTTGTACAGATATAAAGACTAGAACTTAGCATTTTATAAATCAATAATTTCTTAAAGATTACGTCACTCGTATGGTGCCCACGCACCCCGATACAGATTTCTAGTCTTTTGGTGAAATCATTCGCCACTCGGGTCAATATGTTTGGTTGAATCGACTGTACCTCTTCCCTGATTGCTTGTTTGAGGTCGCTAGATTTCAGGGTTTGTGGGAGTAGACACGTTCTTTCAAATGTATCCACAGAAAGAAATCACAGCAAGACAAATCTGGCGGCCAGGGTATTTCACCAAAACGTGAAACCAGCCGTTCGGGTTACATGTTCCTGGCAGTAACCACTAAGGCAGCGGCGGTGTGCGCTGTGCACCATCCTGTTGGAAGAACACAGCTCTCGTGTTCATACTTCGTCTTTGGAGTTCTGGTTTGAAAAATGTGTTTAACAAATGGACATAACGAGAAGAGTTCGCCATGACGGTATGACCATTTTCCTCGAAAAAGTACGGTCCAACCACACCGACAATTCTAGCAATCCTAGCAGATCTTACAGGGCCTGGAGGGTTTGTTTTCATTATGTTTTCAGTGATTTGGACAAATTTATCTATCTCAAATACGTGTTCCGGTTTGGTACAGGTTGATAGCGATGGATGTCAAAATGTTGCCGAACAAACGCTGTGTTTTAGTCACTGAGTTGTTTTTTTTAACATAAGCATGGTATGAGAAAACACGATATTCGACAGTCCATTGAACCACTGTCACTAAAATGCTATGAAATGCTCTCTCCAATGACACAACCTAGAAATCCCTACGATCACAATCAAAAATGTAACAGCTAATTAAAATTCGTCCGTTTCCGGTGTTTCACTCTGCACTTGCTTGCTTGTTGCTATTCCACTAGAAGCGAAGAACTCGCCAAGGTCGTCAAAATGTTTGTATCCCTACCCTTTATCGTCGTAAAATTCTTTTAAATCATAGAAGGAATTTCCATTAACATTTTTTCCAGCTTCTCCTTGAACTTACCGGTTTTCTTGATGTGTATAAACTTGGGGATTCTGTTGTACATTTTCACAGATTGCTTGATCCAGTGTCAATTAGGTTCAGCCACGTGAATTTAAATGTTCTTTTTAGCGTTTTTTTTTCAGTGTTTAAGAAAATTTCCTGGTTATTCTTTGTGTTTAAGCAGGCTTTCAAGATGTATGCTGAGGTTAATGTTAAAGTTTTCAGATTTTTGAATAGGAGTTAACAATAGCTTAGTATGTAAAGGTTACTGACGTTCTTACTATATTTTTTTAATAATCTCTGTGATATTGTAATCCAAAAACCTTTCTCCACATTTGAATCTTTTCGCAAAGCTCAAAAACCACGGGTGATGCACCGAAAGGAGTTTTTATACAATCTCTTGCATAATTGAAAACGCTACCGCGTAACCATCGTTGCAACTCGCCATATTTTGACTCAAGTTCAATGAACTACTTATGAAACTTTTGCTGTGTGTGAATTCACTTCCTACTCTGGGCCTACTAACCTTTCTTTTCTGAATGACTCAGATGACGTAATCATGGGAAAAAAGTTGACCCAAGCAGTGAATGAGAGAAAGAAAGTAGTGGAACAGACGGGGAATACCGTAGTAAGTCGAGTGATTAGCGCTGTCTGGTGTCCAATTAAGGAAGCTATACCGGAACCGGAAGGTGAGTTACGGGCGAGTGTCGCTCATTGCAGTCTGCAGTAATCGAGAGAAGGGTTGACCAGCCTGGAGTCCTGGACCGAACTGCTCGACCAGATCGCAATAGAACTGAACAAAACAGACAACAGACTTATTGATGCTCTTCCACGACAACATTCGATCGACAACAAATATATTATGCACAGGAGCTCGTATACGAAAGAGTATGAACAGTTACGGTTGGGATCATTGCTCTGTCAAACGACGTTAAAGTGGAATCCAAACAATCGTTTGAGTTTAACAGAATCGCTTGTTTTAATTCATCAGCAAAAGCACGAATAGGAAAGGATGTAAAGGAAAGATCAACTTCAAAATAGAGTATTTTATATGAGGCAAAATCTGTGTTGCTGGTGAAGTCCTTGTCATCAAGAAAGAAAACTTCTTTTATGGCGTTTTCTAAAACGCAAACGAAAGGGTTTATACATCAAGTTGCTTGTACACTATCAGCAAAGATAATGTTATGGATGGCGCATAAATGCCAAATGGCTGAGGCAGGAAAATCAACATCGTTAGGCAGCCCACGCACATAATGCGCTGCGAGCGTTGCCGTCTTTATCCCCCCTCGGCTCTACATGCTCGAATTTGTCCGATGTCATTGACTTATATGTGACTGAATTGTGCACGAACTTGCACGTGCGTCAGTGTCTTTACTTGAGACTCTTAAAAGAATTTCCTCGCAGCGAACTCTGAGCGTGGGCTGCCTCAACTATGTCGAAATTCCTGCCTCAGCCATTTGGCATTTAAGCACTATCCACCTACCTCAACATAATCTTTGCTATCACCTAACTTTCTTATTAATTTCAATATACAAAGACAGTAGAATGTTATGAGAGGCTCTAAACCCAAAGTATAATCAGGGAAAAGCATCGAATGTCACCAATATCATAACAAAGTTATAAATCTAGTTTTCTTCTAGCCCAAAGGCCGATTGAGGCTTTCGACTAGGACTTTCTCATCTGCAAAACATGTAACAAATCATGGTAATAGGTCGTGTAGCCATCCTGACGCGAGATTGCTCCTTTCATCTTCTTTCATCAGTCAAAAACAGATTCTTATACCGGTCAGCGGTCTCTCAACTCGACTTTCGTCAGAGATTTATGACAATCCATGCAAACAAGCGTGAAGACTGAAGCTGAAGCTGGAGATGAAAGTACAACCTTGGTTGCTTTCGCCGTGCGGCACGCTGTTGTGTGTCGTGCTCCTGTGCTCTTCTGCAATCCTGATCCCATCTGCGTCCTCCGCGACGTGCGCAGGTACTAATCTAAACAACCACTCGTTCACGCTGACAGTAATGCGCGTGCGCGTGCTGTGTAGGAGACAATGTGAGTCATTTTCTTTAAAATGCGCATGGTGAAACTATGTTTGTTAACCGAGATGTTTGCCAATAGTGTTTCAATTTGGAAGTAGCACATAAAGGGTGGCCCATAAGTCAGTTGACAGGCATGCATTTCATTGAATGCGTGTCGGTCAACTGACTTATGGGCCACCCTGTAGAATAAAACTAGTTAGTAATGGTTCTAAAACTTCAAAACTCTGTAGCCTACGAATCGATATTCGAGTTCATCGTAATTGTCGTTTCCAGAAAAACATACTGTTCGTCGGTCTGTGAATAAAGGGTCGTAAATTTATTTCGTTACGCGATTTTCGGCAGTTTTTGATAGATTAATAAATGGATTGATAGATCAGTTAAATCAAGGTGTTTGGTGTGTTATTTCGCTTTAGCCGTGTGCTGTAAAAGCTGGTCATTATCCATTCGGTCATTAAGTTGGTAAAAGCGTTTTAAGATTATATAAGTGTTTAACATTTCAAACAACTTGTAGACACCAATGCTGCCTTTTGCGCCTATCCAACAACAGATAACCAAATTCGTTTAAAAGCGCACAAGTGCCCAAGGCATTCAAAGCTCGTCTAAAAATGTGTTGTCCACTCAATCTTTTTATAACATAGACGAGTTTATGGCGTTTAACTGGGAGACCTGGTAATTGGCTGACCGACTAGGGACTAGAGTGAGATAATTCTAATGAATGAGAGAGATATTGGAAAAATTGTATGTATAAAAGGGACTTAGATGTGAGAGTGAATGGAAAATTTTAGTTCAACATTTTTTAACGATTGCCATACATAGTAAGATGTTTTGCAATAACAAATTTATTTATTTATTTATCCAACAAACCGTTTCTCCTTTAAATGCTTAAGTACTTGTGGTTAATTTAAACTGAGCTCCAGCAGTTACAGCCACTGCATTGGCCAACAAAAGGGGCGGCACCGTTCGTCATCTTCCTGGTGTTTCAAAAAGTGATGGGTTGAAAGTGGCCGCGCCGCACAATCAGGAACCGCGCGCGTGGGAATGACTCACCACGAGGACACGGGTTCGATCCCCGGCCAGGCCGAGTGCGCGTGTTATCCAACAGTTGAGTCCCGTCATTATATCGAGCACGAGCACGAGTTACCGCTTGCCCAATCATACAGTAATGTGACATAATACTCTCTGTGTTGCCGCAGCGTTTCATACTATAATCGGGAATTATAGACTCGGCCGGGATGTCTGTGACGCATGCGCAAGACACTGTCAATAATTCAAATTCTTTATTGCATCAAAGTTATCAATATTTACTGTTTATGTGCTACAAGATTGTTTATAATAAATGTTAAAAATTAATAGTAGACTAATATTAATAAATTACAATTGATTTTATTGTTACAGTGACCTAACAAGAACTCGTCAACTGAATAACGGGCCTTTTCTAAAAGATACTCTTTAACTAGGATTTTAAACTGGTTGGGGTTAGTTTCTAGTTTGATGTTTCTGGGCAGTTTACTGAATAGTTTTGGGCCAATATTTTGAGGAAACACAGTGGATAGCTACAACCTATGGGGGTTTGTCTATGCTGCTCACAGACTCTTGTATTATATGTATGAACATCTGAGCCTACTACAATAGACTCAAATTTAAAACTGTAGTATAAGAGCATTTCATAGGTATATAATGAGGGAAGAACTATGAATAATTGAAAACAAGTCTTACACAGCATTCGTTTATGCACTCCTGCAATAATTCGTACGGCTCTTTTTTGCAGCCGAAATATTCGCACGAATTCATACACGATCGTAAAAGCAATATTGATAGTATAACTAAGCGATTTTCTTGTGTATACGTGTATATTCTCTACAATTAACATTTTTTTGTCCGATTTTTATGAGATTTGGTACAAATATCTCGGTCAAGTTCGTTAGCCAGCAAAACCGGGCTACCGGAAGTACCCTTTTGGGGAAGGGGGAGTTTTGGTCAAAACGTGTTATAAATACAGTTACAAACAACAAACACAATACAGTTTGTACGGTTTAAATATATACAACATATTAATATAAATATGAAGGCCAAATGCATTCCATTAAATGCGGATACTTACTGCGCTTGCATAGCGACATTACAGATAACCCTTCCCCTGCAAGGTATAAATGTTTACTCCTGGTCGCTCTCAAAGTGTTTGGTCAGTAACGTGTCGTGGTGTTGGGGCCTCAGGAGCCTTGTTTGTTGTTTTCGCCTCATTCAACTCTACAAACAATCCACTAGTAGATGGCAAAACAAATGTTCAGTAATGGGGTTTGTGTGTTTAGGGCCACCCTCTGAGAAAAAATAAGTAAATATTTAAACTCGCTAGAGCTCTTGGAAAAAAATAACTTTAGCCACGTAGTTTATCTAAACGAAGTTCACCTTGCTTATGGTAAACTCGCAAAACTATAAACGTTCTCTTACAGTGACGCTTCGGCCTTCGGCCTCACAGTTTAAGGGTCCGCCTAAGTGATCACTTCAGGGCCTAAATTCGTCCTCCCAAGGAACACTAGTGAAGTTGCATAACCTCCTCATGATTTGACTCGGTTGAAAGGAAAACACACGTTTAACGAAATTAATGTACAAACACCTTTTCCTATTGTATGATTGCTATTCATCCTGCACTTTAGGATGGACGGGGAGGGAGGGTGCGGGTCTGCTCATGCGCACTTCACTCCACAGAACTTTACAACCAGCAATAGTGTGGACAGTGTTGTGTTGAATTTAGTACCGGCTTAGAACAAACTAGCATGTTTTTAGTTTTCTGTGATTAATAACCTCTAGGTTTCGACGGCAACGATATGTGTAACTTCACGTCCTTAATGCGTTATGTGTTACAGAATTGAAAATATTAAAGGTGCCGGATATTTTTAGTAAACATTCCCTGTTGTTTTCCAGTGGTTCTGTACTCGGTGATTTTGCTAGCTTGCTAATTCAAGCCAATTATCTAACAGTTATTATTAACTTCAACTTATTTTTAATGATACAACGAATACAGTCAGTTAAATGAATGCGACCCTGAGTTGAAAATCAATAACAGTGAGCGTGGGAGGGTGGCGGTGGTAGCGAGAGTGCGCACTGCGACAGCTGCGCCAATCAGCTGTTTGTACAGAGACATCAGCTGTTGTCAGCAATGGCCAATGATATTCCCCCGTCAGCTGATTGTCAAGAATGTAGACGTCACTTCTTCGCCATCGCAGCTGTTGTCGTCTGCTTGGCCTGTTGTCTGCTCGTACTGCGGGTAGACGACGATATTATCACTAGTGGCAAGTAAGTTTTGTTGGTTATAGGCTTTGCCTTTTTCTGCTAAATATTTCTAATTGACAGTAAGTACTTTATTTTTTCTTGTTAGATTTTTTTAAACGGTAATAATAGGTCATATACCCAAATAATAGGTAGACTGCCACATAGCTGAGGCAAGACGATCAATATAGATTGGCAGCCCATGCACAGATAGCGCTGAGAAAGAATTATTTTAAGAGTCTCAAATAGAGACACTGACGCACCCGCAAGTTTTTCGCTCTCGAAAATCGCAAGATTTGGTCACATTTAGGTCGTAAACATCGGACAAACTCGAGCTTGTGGAGCCGAAGGGGGAGAAAGACAGCAAGAGGCAGCGCTATCTGTGCTTGGGCTGCTGCAACTATGTTGATTTTCCTGCCTCAGCCATGTGGCATCTATGCCCAATCTACCTACCAAATATAATCTCTGACAATAGTGTGTAGTGATGTTCATTTGTATCTGGTTGGTACTTGGTAGGTGTTTTCCTTGTTTGTGTGATATTTTGACTAACAGGGGTTTTGCAATTTTGGGAGTGCCTTCAATATACTGAACACTAAGACCGCAACACAGCTGTGTAGCAACTTTGCCTCCTCGCGCCGTGCGTTCCCATAACCACTTTGTATCTGCAGGCGACCACTCATTACTGTCTTAGCTTAGCGTAGTAAGCTGTATTATGCGATAATTTAGATAATGGAATAGCTTAAAATGTTGCTACATGAGTACTTGTTGTCAAATTGTTCAATGGGGTAATCTAAAATCTACTTCACGCCAAATTTGTACGAGAGCTTCTTGGCTAGGATCTGTGATCCACTACTGAGAGTTTGAACCGTGGTGGTGTTAGACTTGTAATGAAATTTTACAAAAAAGTGGTGTTGATAATATTCTGACATCATTTAATTAATTATATTATCATTTTAGTGACATCGCTTACTACTTTATATTTAGCAGTTTGAGTTTAAACATTTCAAACAGCCAAAACTTGCAAACAAGGTTCCTGACAAAACAATTTTTTTTATCCATGACCTGTCGAGCATTTTGGTTTTTTTCTTATAAGAACAAGCATTTTCTTGAGACACCTCACGCCTACAATTTTTATCAGATCTTTTTGAAATAAGTTTTATTAGAAATACAATAATGTACTGCATTGACTTCGCTTACCACTTTTCAAAAACTCTACTAGTTTCATAGTAAAATCAAGAAGTTCATATACAAATGTCTTCTATTTTTGGATTTATGTCACACTTTTATGAGAGAGAAAATTGAGATTCGGCTCAGCGTTAAAAACATTTAACTCATTTTAAAACCAAATTTATTTGACAAAAACATAGGTATATTCACCTTTGTCAGTAATCCAAAAAATTATTTTTCATGAAAATTCGCTGAAAACTGTAGGCATGAGGTGTCTCAAGAAAATGCATGTTTTTACATTCTTATAAGACAAAACTCAAGGCCACAGCTACACGGTGTACAAGGTGCACTATTAAATCTAAAACCAGGCTGACACGCAGCTAAACGTTCAAGCGCTACCAATGTGAGTGAAGCAAATTTTCTTTGAGGCCTCAGCTTTGTATCCTTTATGGTGTGTAGGGAGGATGAGGTGGTGGCCAGCAAGACGGTGGGGCTGGTATTGGCTCGGGGAGGCAGCAAGGGACTCCCTCGCAAGAACCTGGCTCTGGTCAACAACCACACTCTCTTGGCCCGGGCTCTCTCTGCCATGCAGCTCTCACACTGTAAGTACCATGTTGTTTTCAAAACAACCAACAGTTGTAACACCCTGGTTTAAATTAATAATTTTAAGTTATTGTTCGAGGTGTACATAAAATTTGGAAGATATAGATTTTCTTAATAAGATGTTAAGATGCTTTTCTTTAAAATGAAACTCTTCATATTCTTGAACGTTTATTTTAGTATTTCTAATGGTCATATCTTGAGCCCTAAAAATAAAAACATTTTGCAATTAGAAACAGTAATACATCGCCTGAAGGGCCAAAGCTATAGAAAGAGAATGATACAGAAGCGTAAAAACTTAGATAAGAAATAGTTAAATAAAAAATTACCACTTACCCAAGCGGGATAACAGATCACCGAAGAACAAGAAATGGACGAGCGGTCCTAAAGTTGGTTTATTTAAGTGCGAAACAAGGCGTTCTGATTGGTCGAGAAGTAAGACTGCACATGTACTTGTTCGACCAATCAGAGAATTTTAAAATTTGCAAGCTCCAACATAGCCAAGCTGAGTGAACTACTTATTGAAATAACGGTTTCTACATGATTTGAAAATTTAAAACTTTGGAAATTAAATTATTGACTATTGTTCCATTCTCTCTCTCTACATATTTTTCATTACAAAATAATCCTTTACTCTTTCTTTAAATAACAAAAATAAGAAAAATAAATAAGATAAAACAAATACGCTTCACAGTTATCATAAAAACAAATTTCAAAGTATCAAAAACCAATATTGTAGCTTTTATTCAGGACAAAACCTTTCAAAGGCAATGCCTTCATCGTCAGATCTGTACAACAAAAGTTTTGTTCTATTTTTTAGTTACGGACGTGACGATGATGGCATTGCCTTTGAAAGGCCTCATCCTCAATAAAAGTTACATGCAACTTTGATCTACTGATCACACTGTCACTATACTTAATCTGTGCGGTGTCGTGTTGAAGGTTTCGACGAACTGTGGGTGTCTACAGAAGACAAGGAGATAGCAGAGGAGGCTCTGCGAGCCGCTGCCAATGTACATGAGCGGCCTGCTTCACTGGCCCAGGATAACACATCTTCTGTGGAAACAGTCAGAGAGTTCCTCGACAGACATCCAGGTACTTCATGGAGGCCCTGGGTTTTCGCTTGTTTTAGAAATACTGCAGGGGATCTTTGGCGGTTTGTATCGCGTGCGACTCCGGAGCTCATCACTCCGGTGGCGTGGGTTCGATCCCCGCAGTCATCACTAACAATTTGTAAAGTGACTAGGTGCTAGGTAAAGGTCGAGGTTGAGTGGTAGAGAGGACTTTGTAGTCCTAACTTCGCCTCATTAACCAAGACAAACTTTACCTTTTTATTTTTACTGTGTTAGCACACAATCATGTCAGTAACATGCTAGGAACCAAAAGGAATCTGGATGAGCATTCGCTCTCCCCTTGCTCTGTGTTATTGAAATATAAAAATAATTATTACCGTACCTCTAAATATGTATTATTTTTATTAATTCAATAATGTTTTCAATTATTGTTCTCAATATACAGGACAAAAATCAAGTGGCAAATGACACTGTTGACACTATCCTGCTAGATCTAGATTGTAGATACCTGTATTTTTTTCAAATCCAAAGGTCATTTCATAAGAGGTGGTAACTCCTATGAGGGAGGCTAGAGGCAGTCAGAACATTTGCCTTTACTCGTACAAGCAGGAGTTCACTTTGTCAACAAATTGCCAAATCCAATTAAAAGTGCCTCCACTCTGAAGTGCCTCCACTCTGAAGTGCCTCCACTCTGAAGTGCCTCCACTCTGAAGTGCCTCCACTCTGAAGTGCCTCCTGAAGTGCATCCACTCTGAAGTGCCTCCACTCTGAAGTGCCTCCACTCTGAAGTGCCTCCACTCTGAAGTGCCTCCACTCTGAAGTGCCTCCACTCTGAAGTGCCTCCACTCTGAAGTGCCTCCACTCTGAAGTGCCTCCACTCTGAAGTGCTGAAGTGCCTCCACTCTGAAGTGCCTCCACTCTGAAGTGCCTCCACTCTGAAGTGCCTCCACTCTGAAGTGCCTCCACTCTGAAGTGCCTCCACTCTGAAGTGCCTCCACTCTGAAGTGCCTCCACTCTGAAGTGCCTCCACTCTGAAGTGCTCCACTCTGAAGTGCTCCACTCTGAAGTGCCTCCACTCTGAAGTGCCTCCACTCTGAAGTGCATCCACTCTGAAGTGCCTCCACTCTGAAGTGCCTCCACTCTGAAGTGCCTCCACTCTGAAGTGCCTCCACTCTGAAGTGCCTCCACTCTGAAGTGCCTCCACTCTGAAGTGCCTCCACTCTGAAGTGCCTCCACTCTGAAGTGCCTCCACTCTGAAGTGCCTCCACTCTGAAGTGCATCCACTCTGAAGGTGTTCAAAAGCTCCTCTAAAAACACTATTGTTCTCACAAAACTTTTGAAGCAAAGATGAGTTTGTGGCACACCATTGGGAGAGCTTGAATTATTGGAGCTATATAGTATATGAGTGAACAATACATTTATAATAGATTTTTTTATGGAGAGATGAAGCTCTTCTTATTAGATATATAATTTAAAAATTACTTCACAAAATCTAATAAAGTTTTTTAATTAATCTGAGGCCTTTCAAATACTATGACATAGTATATGAATACAATGTATTCATCTTCAGAGAGGCACCCAAACTGAAGGAAAAATAATTTAAATATAAAAATATTGTATAAAACATATGACAAATAGATTTTAGAAAAATAAACTTAAAAATATAAAATAAAAAGATTGTATCGACATACTATAAAGAGTTAGTTAAAATAATGTAAGGAAAGGAGAATTTTGAAATAAGCCTGGTTCGTTGTTGACTAGAAAATTTTGATTTTTGTGTAACGAAAACTGAAAACGGATTACTAGATATAGATATTTTTAGGAAACCGACACAAAATGATCGTTTCATACCAAATGATTCTTTTCATCCGCTGAACCAAAAACGAGCTGCCTTCAATTCATTAATTCATCGACTTTTAAACACCCCTCTTTCCCCAGAAAACTATGTCAAAGAAGTCAAGAAAATCAAAGAAATTGCTCGATTCAACGGATACAAACCGCAAATAATCGACACAATGATACGTAAGAAGAAAAGAAAATTGGACAGGAAGTCAAGAACAACCCTCATTCCCATCAACACGACAGAAAATATCTAATGGAGAAGCATTAATTACGGCCCTTATTCAAAATTTATAAAACGAAGTTTTAAGAAACACACCAACATAAATATATCGTTTAAATCAAAAAATCAACTAAAATCACTTCTTGGAAATCCTAAAGACAAAATCATAAGTGAAGAAAAATCAGGAATTTATGAAATACCCTGTAAAAGCTGTGACAAAAAATACATTGGACAGACCAAGAGGAAACTCAAAACAAGATTAAAAGAACATGTCAACCATTTCAAAAATAACCAAGAAGAAAAATCGGCAATCGCGAAACATTGTTTAGAAACTGGACACCATTTTAATGAAGTTAAATTGTTACAAGAAATACAAAATTCGAGATATCTTGATGCAGCAGAATCCCTACACATACACAAAAATCAAAATTTTCTAGTCAACAACGAACCAGGCTTATTTCAAAATTCTCCTTTCCTTAAATTATTTTAACTAACTCTTTATAGTATGTCGATACAATCTTTTTATTTTATATTTTTAAGTTTATTTTTCTAAAATCTATTTGTCATATGTTTTATACAATATTTTTATATTTAAATTATTTTTCCTTCAGTTTGGGTGCCTCTCTGAAGATGAATACATAGTATTTGAAAGGTCTCAGATTAATTAAAAAACTTTATTAGATTTTGTGAAGTAATTTTTAAAAGATTTTTTTATGTTGAGTGGTTGTAAAAATGTATTTAGAGAACATTTTGCAATGTTGTTTTGTTTAGATGTGAAAGTGGTGGGTCTGGTGCAATGCACCTCGCCGTTCATCAAGGCAGAATGGCTGCGGCAGGCTTGCCACCTGCTCACCACTCAGAACTTTGACTCTGTGTTCTCCGTTACACGCCAGAGAGCGCTACGGTGGCAGCCTGCTGAGAGTAAGCTGAATAATTTCATTTTTCAAACTTTTTCACCAAGCTGCGCAAAGGTTTTGGTTCGATTCTCCCATTTGGAATTTTGTCAGTACGTTTGTTTCAAAGATTATGTTATAGTAGATAGATAGATGGCTGAGGCAGGAAAATCAACATATTTGCGACAGCCAAAGCACAGATAACACTGCGAGCGCTACCATCTCTCGCCGTCTTTCTCCCCCCTCGGCTCAACCTGCTATAGTTTGTTTGATGTCAATAACTTAAATGTGACTAAATCAAGCAATTTTTGAGGACGAATAAATTTGAACGTGCGTCAGTGGCTCTACTTGATACTCCTTTGGAGCACTATCTGTGCTTGGGCTGCCGCAACTATGTTATTTTCCTGCCTTATTCATTCGGCATATATGCACAATCTACCTACCATAATATGTTAGGTTTGTTTGTCTGTGCCTTTGGTTTGTTTGTAGCACAGTTTCAGCCACATTTATTTAACAATTTGCTTCAAATTTGGTACTAAGATATCTTGTACGGTACCAAATTGGAATGGAACGTGTGTGAGTAGTTTTTAAATTAGTGGTAGAGATTAAAGAGTTAGAGCTTTTAAATTAGATTAAAGATGGAGCCATTTAAAATGATCAAACAAAATAAAAAGCTGTAGTAATCCACTATTTTGAAAATATAATCAGAAATCTGTGTTGGATCAAATTTTTAACCTATATTTGAAGCAAAAAGTCAAATTTTTTACATCAATGTGACAAAGAATAAATTTTCTGAAATCGACAGTTAATTAGTAATAATTGCATTTTCTATAAGGGGACGTACCATGCAAATGCCCTTTGTGTTTCTTACCATGCTTACACACATTGTTAATCAGTTCTGTAAACACTGTGTTACTATTCCTGTGTTATTATCTACATATACTATATTTATTTATCAAACCAGTAAAAAAATAGGTAAAGTGTCAGCTCCATCAGTTTTGCATTTGAAGACGACTTGATTTAGCATGAAGCATCAAAAATTGTTCAGCAAGGTGCCCAGAATCAGACTAAAAAAGTAAAAGTGATAACTTTAGGAGAGTAAATCTTTAACAGCTTACGTAGATTATTGTTGTGCTATAATGTTATTCTAAATTTTAGTGTAACGGTTTTTGATTGATTTAAAATAAACCACCACTTCTCTACAGTCAAATTGTTAAACGTGGTTTATATTTTGTCAATAACTTTAAGAATGTGACGATGAGAACGAAATGTTTACAAAACTGTTTCGGATAAACATTCAGGTTTAAGTACTTATTTGAAGGCAGAAATAGTTGGGCCGGATGGTGTAGTGGTTTAGCATAACCGCCCGGCAAGCGGGAGACCCGGGTTCAAATCCCGGTTCGGTCCAAATATTTGTGTCTTCAAATTTATTTACTAACAAAACTACTAATAAATACACACAACATGAAAGTTCCAACTTTGTATTGTGTTCCACAGACGGTACATTGAAGGAGGAGAACTTCGACGTCTCAGGGAGGCCACGGAGACAGGACTGGTCGGGGGATCTGGTGGAGAACGGCATGTTCTACTTCGCCTCAGCTGATCTAGTCAAGCAGAATGTACTTCAAGGTGGAAGGTAAATAAATATTTCTGTTCATATTCAAGGTTTGAAACTGCCAGTCGTATTTGAGTTGTGAATTATAACTTAATAGCCACACAACTTGTTGCACACTTATAATTTATCAGCCATTGCATAATATGAACAAGAAGGAAGGATAGTACAACACCAAAAAAATGGAATACAAGTATATACACAAAGAATAAGAAATATTTATTTTACTTAAAATACAAGAAATCTACAAAGTGTTGCGTAAAATATTCAACCAAAAAATGCAAGTACTAGCAATGGAGATTCTCAATGGAGATTGGAAAACCACACAACAAACCTCTTCTGAAGACTACCTAGTAAATGGGAGTGAAGTTATATAATAAACTCCAGGAAGATTTAAATTTTATACAAAATGTCAACACTTTTAAGACTAGACTGAAACGCTATTTAATTCAACATGTTGTTTACATTGTAAGGGAATTTATGGACCGGTTTAACCTTCCTTTATTAAGGTTATTGATTCAGTAAGAATATTATTAGTTTATTGTCAGTCTCTAGTTTTTACCCTGTACTTTGATGGTGATTTTGTCATACTTATTTCTAATACTTTTTTTATATTTTTTTTGTAAATGACAATAAACATTATCATTAAACATGTTTTAACAGTTTTACCATCAGTTTATCATGTAACTGAGGAAAAGTACTTTTACAGCTACAAACCTCAAAAGATTTGTAACGTTATGTATGTGTGTGTGTGTGGGGTGCAGGATAGGGTACGTAGAGGTACCTCAGAACCACAGCCTGGAGGTGGACACTCCCCTGGACCTGGTCTTGGCTCAGGCACTCGCTCCTGTGCTGGACCAACCCACAGACAGTCCGGGCTAGTCCACGTGCCTCTCGCCTAGTCCTGCCGCACCGAACAAGTGTTAGTCTTCAAGAAATGTTGTTACCGTTTGATCATTAATCTTTGGTTTTGTTATATTTGAAGTAAATATATGTAAATTGTGAAATTAATAAATAATACATTTTGGGATGGTATTATTCTTTTTCTGCCTAATTGTCTACTGATCTGAGTTTCATTAGAGTATTTGTTGGTCTATCCTGAGGTCTGCGTAGGTCAACGCTCGGGTCTGTGTTGATAACACCCTATTAGGTCCCTTGGTATTAGGAGCCAACAAGGGGTGAGGCCTGTTTGAATAACATTGTTACAACAATTGATAGGAGTAATGCTCACTGTCAGGTAATAGAACCTCACATCTCTGACCATTCAGGAGTTTATGCACAGTTTTATGGTATAGATCAAGTAAAATGCAAAGCTAATAATATGTGTAAAAAAGTTATTAGAGGTTTTAGTCCTAGTGCTATTTTTAATTTCAAAAATGATTTTTACCCAAATTGACTGCTCAATTCTAAATAGTTTTACTGATGTAGAGAATGCATGTAATCATTTTAAGTATTTATTGACAAACTCTTTTGAGCAATGTTGTAAAGTTAGAGAGGTAAGAGTTTTAAATAAGACTTTGGCAAAAAAAATCCAAGCTTAAATGGTTTACACCAGAGTTAAAAAGAATACAGGAATATAAACTAGCATTATATGACAGATTTAGAAATAGTAAAGGTACTGACAGGGAACTAGATTATAAGAAAGATTACTTTAAGGCCAACAAATTATTCAAGAGTAAAGTAGATCTAGCAAAAAATTAGAAAACGTCATAAAGTGACATAGCAAATTCTGTAAATAAATGTAAAGCTGCTTGGGATAAACAAGTTTATTAAGACTGAGTTTTTGATGCTTTCATTTTAAATATAAATTTATTCTTTATTCCTCAGAAAAACGTCAGGAAGTTACAATTATACCCCTGAACTAAAGGCTCGTAAGGAGTTTATTCTGTTTGTGCACGATATTGTCAAATGTACTCAGTCAGTAGCAATTAAACATAAGTACTACTCAGCTTACCTAAAGTCAAAAGGAATATAGGGTACACGTTTCTCTAGCCAAAAAAGCAGCTAATGTTAAATTCATTGAGTCCTCGCAAAATGCATGTAAAGCTGCATGGGAGGTAGTTAACAAACACAGAAGTAAAACTCCTAAAGTTATGCCAAATGCCAGTCCTGATAAATTTAATAATTTTTGTATTCAGACTGTCGAAGACATCGTGAAGGATCTACCTGAAATCGACAAATTGGACTTGGCCCCGTCAACCACTAGGACACCCGTGAGTCAACCCATGCTAAAGTGGAAAAAGGTGAGCCCACAAGATGTTTTAAAAATTTTTGAAAAGTTTAAAAACTCTAGAAGTCAAGATATCTATGGTTTTTCATGTGTTACCTTAAATTAAAGCAGTAATTGGTGTTATTGCTGCCCCCCTTGCAAATGCAATTAACATAAATTTTTAACATGGACTATTTCCTGAAAGTCTAAAGCTGGCTAAAACTATTCCAATATTCAAGAAAGGAGACCCAAATCTAGAAATCAACTATCGACCGATCTCTCCCTGCCTTTTCAAAAATATTTGAGACAGTTATGAAGATGGCAATTGGTCGATCATTTTGATCAGAATCAGCTGTTTTCGGAGAGTCAACACGGGTTTAGGAGGGGTCTTTCAACTGCTACTGCTCTAATGTCCTTGACTAAAATTGTAAATGATGCTTTTGAGCGTAAGGGATCTCTGTCGCTTGTTTTTTGTGATATTAGCAATGCCCATTGATTTTAAATTTAAAGTCAATGGTAAAATGAACAAACTGACGCAATCAATCGGGGAAATCCCGTCATAGATGAAGACATCAAGCATAGAGTAACTAAAGACATCAAGTAAGTATCAAGTATCAATGGGATTTTATACGTATTAAAATAATAAAATGAGTTCATCAAAATTTTTTTATTTATTTACAAACTTGTTGAACAAAAACAAACTAACATAATTATGACTAAATAAATTTGTTAATAAATAACATAGATTGCTACGCCCACAGCCTAGCTTCGTTCTTACTTCTTGACTTTCAGCGAGTATAGCATATTAATGCCACTGTCGTCAGCCTGGATAAAATCAAGCTCTCTCGGAGTGGGTAAGGTGCTTCTTGAATAAGGTATTTCTTGAGTGAACTATTTATAGCTCTTCAAGTCTTGAAAGCAATAATTTTTTGGAATCAATTATTGTTACCGAATTGTTTTTGGGAAATTGGTACTCATGCTGTCATCATTGACGGGAATATATGAATTGAGCACCGATCCTGACCTCCGTTGTTTTGCTACTCAGCCTCTATGCAAATAATAATGATAACTTTATAGTCATTTACAAAATATCTTTGAATGACTAACACGAAATAATACAATTTACTAAAAATATTATAAACTGTAAATGTTGTCAATACATGTTATGTTGTATTCCAAATAGTATCGAGCATTGTAATAGAAAACATGAAACATTACTTAAACGAAAACACGTTGGTAGACCTTTTATCTCATGCTGAGAGCAGCCGACACTCCGCAGGACAGTTCAAACAAAACTCAAACATGGTGCGGTTGCTTGTTTTCGATTCTTTCGTATTTATTTCAGCATTTATATTTTTTGGCTATTTATTGGGTTTGCATAAATTTTTATCGAAAAATGGAAACAATGGATGTGAAATGACTTATATGTACGAGTATCCGCAATTCGTGGTAAGATGGTAATATTTACTTTCAAAGTGAGCCATTTTAGCCTTTTAGGTTACAGTATGTAAGTTAATCTTCCTCCGAAATCCCCAAAAAATACAAGAATATCTGTGAAAACGAAAAGTTGCTAGCTAGAAGCATTACAAACGTATATATAAGCATATTTTGAATTAGGTTAGTAAGCTTGAGTTCTTATTTTTTACTACAAATGTACGTGCACAGGCCCACCTACTGTGGTACCTGCAAGGGTATTTGGAATTTAGTGCTTCAACACAGAATGAGCTTTGGGCATTCCTCTCGACAAGATTTGGCCCATGGATCGGTCCAATAAAAGCTAACAATTGCTTCTAAGCGTCTGTCTCCTTTTATACATCCTGTTCTTACCTACTGCTATTACTTCCGTTTAAATTGTAAGCATTGTAGTTTATTTTGTACAGGAGGCTTGCCCAGCTCTAATTTTTAGTCTCTAAATGTTGTTGATATCATAGCTGTAAACTTATCACTGTTATAGACTAACTGTTGTGCAATTTACTAGAAATAAAAAGTAAAGTATATGGGCAATTACAAACCGGTATTGATATATTCCTAGCTTAGCTAAGACTCTATCATGAGAGACCGGTTTGTCAACTGCCAAGAGAAAAACATCCTCTTCCCAGAACTAATATGGACTGAAGGGCAGTGTTCCACTGTTACAGCCTCTAATCTTAACTTTCTTTAGAGATTGTAAATGGAAAACTGGTGATGATCACTAGAAGAGGTCTATTAGCTTGAAGGCAAGTTGAATAATCAGGTTCAAGAAGTCCAATAATTTCACCTCTATAAAATATAGATAGCAGACTCTCGTAAGTTCGGCCATCTCGGGACTGGACCCTAGACCGAACTAACTTAACCGATGCCTATGTATGTACATAACAGAAAAAAACGCAAGTGTAACCAAAATCACTCAATGTAGCCTTACTGTAAGGATGAACGCCACACAACCGCGTGGTATGAATACACGTGAACTGATGTACTAAACAGAGAAAACAATAAACAATTTGAGACTTGCTACCTGCTTGCATCCGGCTAGTGCGTGATGACTCATGCTCAGGGAGCTGGCTGGATTAAGCGGAGACCAAACTTACAGGAGTCTACTGTACATTGTAATTGATTTAACTAAAGATAGCCTACACCAAGCCACCAAAAGCTGTAGCAACAAATACATAAAGAACTTTAAAAATGTGAAAGTAACATTAATAATACTTCATCGTTTAACGGTGAGTCCGCAACATTTTGGTGTTTACTTAGGCCTAAAAAATTTTAGTCTCAGTCAACCAAGTTTTATTCTGATTTTATGCCTACTACTTGGCCATATTTGGCAGCTAAGATTTTCACATTTGTACTAAAAACCAGAGTTATTGTGTTACTGTTGATAAATATCTAGGAAGTGAATCACAAATGTGGGCTTTAATTTGGCTTGTTTGTTCCTCAGTGAGTAGGAGCGTCTCATCACTATCAGTATTGTGGTACTTGGGCCGCAAGCCTCATTTGGTTTTCAAAGATTCTGTTTTGTAATATATTTTTGTATTATGAAATAATAGTTTATCCCAATTCTCAATCAACATATATAAATACTCATAATCACTATCGACTTGCATAAATGCCCTCAAGGTTAATTTATTATTCTTATCATTCGTTTTGTGTCTCAAGATTTGTTAATTGAATGTGAAATTAGTAGAATTCTTTTTATAATAAATATTATTCCAAATGAATGAAACTTTTATAACGTTGATGAAAATCCCATTTTGCAATTATTGAATGGACATTTTTTATTACATGCGTAATTTATCCATAAAATGTCCTCGTCATGTAAAATGAGATATAAAAAACTATTCACTACCTTTCATTTCATAGAATTAGGAGTCCACAGAAAAATACGTTTGACAGTTCACAATCCAAGTATTGATTCTGTTCAACATAAAAAAACTGTTATCTGGTTGATTATTATTGTGACAAAATAAACTTGTCGATTGTTAGAGACAATATTGATTTCAACAAAGGTATGTTGAGATGAGAGAGCAACACTCTCTGTTTTCAAAGTTTATGGCCCTTGGCACTTGTTCAATTCTCTCTTGGCACGGATTCCCCTCCTAGAGTCAATCTCCAAAAATAAATGTCACAAATACCCGTGCAGCATATGTTTGGTATTTCCGGATCTAATTAGCTAATGCAATTAGTTGCTTTATGAGGAAGTTAATAAATCATACTTTACTGTGGAAACAAATAAAGTAGGCCAACTATGCAATAGTCAATTTTTATCGAACTTCCTTTAGAAAAATGATATATTCATGCCGTCAGCATGGTAAGACCCAGACCCGGGACCATGAAAGGAGCACCGATCCTGACCCCTCAGAACATGCTTTTAGCATTTTTACAAGACTTTATACACATATGTATTTATGTATGTACTCTCTACAGGTCGCATTTTTTGTCCGATTTCCATGAAATTTGGCACACATGTTCCTTTTGTAAATATCTCGGTCAAGTTCGTTAGCCAGCAAAATCGGCACACCAGAAGTATTCTTTTGGGAGGGAGTTTTGGTCAAAAAAATGGTTTTGATGATCTAAACACAGTAAATTTCATCTGATTTTGCTGAAATTTCTATCAATGTACCAAAAGTTATGAAAACTCATTGAGGCATTTCAAAATGGCACCCTAAAAAGTGATTTCATACTGTATCAGCGTTATGAGTAGTCTGATTTCATTGAAAATTAAAATACGCTTTACCTCCGTGATATGTAATAGCACTTTCAGTAAAAGAATATGCAAGTCTGAGACCGAAGGTTAAAGCTAGGCTGTGAGCGTAGCGCCAAAACAGTCTCGTAACGCCTGTGATAATAACTTCCTCGTAAGTCTGAGGACACATAGAGACAATAGGACACAGAGAGAGATACAGAGGGACACGGAGAGACACTTAGGGACACAAAAGGACACAGAGAGACCCAGAGAAGACACAGAGGGACACATAGGCTTTGTGAGCCCGTGGTCACAAAGGATGCTAAGCTGAGGCTAAAAGCCGAAGCTAGGCTGTGAGAGTAACAAATTGCAAAGGAATCTTGATTCACTCATGCAAGCGGTGCTTTAACGCTTAGCTGCCTGATTTATTTCACTTAACACTTAATCTTCCAGAAATTCTGGTATAAAAACATTTAATTCAGACATTTATTTTTGTTCATTCATTTGTTCTCACTCATTGGAATTGTTCCTCTCTTGCCTTTTGTCAGCCAATGGTTTTTAAAAATAAATAAAAATAATTTACTGCGGAAACATTAATTTGTCAATTTTTAAATCACGTAGCGTAGCATAGGTACTCTCAGCTAGTATCAACAGTACTATAAAGGTGTACTACTTTTTATAGTACTTTTTAAAAATGAAGAAGGTTCAGATTCACAAAATTCTATTTGTAATAAAACAAAGCCGTGGTAAATATGGTTTCCACGGGTGTTGTCGAACTGCGCCGCTGGACAGGCAGTAGGGACACAAAAGGGACTACAGTACATAGTTGCGCCGGTGCTCGGCCGAGTTCTCACGAGGATGATGCCTAACACGCTTCTTTGTTCAGGGCAGGTTTAGGACCACCGCTTTGTTCTCAGTAGGTCTAAGTAAAACTGGAAACAATACCCCTTCATTATGTCCTTTTGAACTTATTAAATTTGTCGATTTTATTATATGAAGATTTAAACTAGAAATTATCAATCTAATGAACGCCAAATATTTGATACGACTATCAGCTATAGCAGTACGCTCAAATACAAATGTAATTTCTGGCTGCACAAAAAAATGTGATTTTGACGCACGTTTTATAGTCAAAGGGCAGTTTTTTTTTCAATTCTAAGCATAGGTGGAGATTAACTAATCTCCGGTTAAGTTGTTTACAATCTGCATTGTTTACATTTGCACACAACTGTCATTTTCACACAAGACTGTAATTGAATAAGACTGTCCTTTTTCCGTTCTTTAATATT
Organism: Matsumurasca onukii; assembly: GCA_018831715.1. Classification (NCBI taxonomy): domain Eukaryota; kingdom Metazoa; phylum Arthropoda; class Insecta; order Hemiptera; family Cicadellidae; genus Matsumurasca; species Matsumurasca onukii. The sequence continues at coordinate 53,512,688 of CM032060.1, forward strand.
CAGAGTGTCTCGAAAATAGCCCTATGTTTATGTCCTTCGGCCTCAGACTTACAGCTTGTTTTACTGAAAGTTATATTACATATCAAACAACAGACAACACATGTTAAATTCCAATCAAATCAGACTACTCATTCGGCTGTTGTAGAGGAAAATTACCTAATTGGCCGTCATTTTGAAGTGAATTATTGATGGATTTTCATCATTTTTGGTATATTGATGTATATTACGAGTACTAAAATGCATATTTATTTCAATAACACGAAATTTACTGTATTTAGACCATTAAAACCCATTTCTGGTGAAAAGTCCCTCCCCAAAGGGAGATTCCGGGAGTCCGATTTTAACAAACTTGGCCGAGATTTTTACAAAATGAACCAAATTTGGCGAAAATTGGACAAAAATGAGACCTGTAGAGATGATACACATATGGACATATGTGTTCAAAGTATTGATAAAATGCTCAAAACGAGTTCTGGGGGTCAGGATCGGTGCAGGGGGTGCTCATTTCGTGGTCCCGGGCCTGGATCTTACCATGCTAACAACATTAATATCTCAATTAAAAAAAAAAATTGATAGTGATATTGGCAAAATCTATGGTTTATAATCGATATAGTGTATGGAATAATAGAACATAGCGCCCTGATATGTATCTTTTGTTTGTTGTCATCGCCAGGAAGATGGGCTTAACAGTTGAAACCGGTCACAAAAAAGCAAAAATCTTTAATCCAGGGTGCTATGTTCTATTATTATTTATTTTATGCACTATACAATTCTAGTAATCCTTAGTGAGCCAATGTGTTATAGTTATAGAAATCGAATATTAATATATCAACCTATTGAACCCTTAACATCCCAGATACGTACTATATATATATATTCACACAAGCTACAACAGTCATGAGTAACAACTGTCGGCCGAGTTAACCCTTGAAAGCGTCTATTTAGACAAATCAGTTTACCGAGAAAGCCCTTGGTGAAAGACCCGACTACCTGCGTGCGCGCAGTCAGCCATACATAATTGACCACTAGGGGTCTCGCGCTGGAACGCCGGGATTTTTCCCTTTAAAAAATCCCTCACCACCGGCGCAGTTGCACCCTATCCGTTTCTACGTAGTTGACGAGTTTGCTATTGCACATTGCAGAAAGTGTCGCTGCCTCCGAACGTGTCGCTGGAGTATCGCCGCTACGGACTGTACGCGTACAGCGAAGGCAAGCAGACGCAGCAGGTGCGCAACATGCAGTTCTCCGGGCTGCCTGTGCTGTTCATCCCTGGCCACGGAGGCTCACTCAAACAAGGTTAGCTTCAACGCATAATTGTAGCTCTAAATTTAATTTTCGAAGTCATTGTAATTTTAAATTAAATAAAGACACTCTGACTTATTGTGGTTTGTACAACAGTTCGTTCCTTGGCGAGTGTGGCTTTACGAAAGGCAATGGGTTCTGATTCTCCGTTCCACTTTGACTTCTTCACGCTGGACTTGAACGAAGAGTACTCGGCCATGTTCGGGGGTGTGTTGACGGATCAGACTCGATTCGCTGTTCACGCGACCAATCGAGTATTCTCTCTCTACCGCAAGGTGCGGCCAGAATCCATCATCATCATTGGCTACTCTATGGTGAGTCGGAATCTTGAATATCAACTAAGATATATGTTGGGTTTAGTTTTTAATAGCTGGTTAGGCTTTTCGACAACAAAGTTCTCATTGACAGTCCAACATCAACTGAAGGTTGAAAAAAACATAACCTAAAGATGATGTTAGTCTGTCCGTAAGAACAAAGTTATCATTGACAGACCAACATTAACTGTAGGTTATGTTTTTTCAACCTTCAAATGATGTTGGTACGGCGATGAGAACTTTGTTCTCGAAAGGCCTAGCTATCACCAAGATTTTTTTGATTGATTGTGTTTTCCATCAACAAAATTCTAAATCCCATAACACTCCTGGATATAATTATGTTGGGTGTTTACTTAAGAATTTACCTCCTAGACCTGTTAAAAATAGGCCTACCTTACTTTTAAAACCTTCAGATTTTTTTCCTTTTAACTAGATTGTAAGTGCAAAGAATAGAGGTAATCGTGTTAAATTTGGATGTGTAAAATGATATAAAAAAGTTTTTGAAAATGAATTTAACATTGGTGCTGGATGTGCCAGGGAGGAATGATTGCCAAGGGGATGTTCCTGGAGCCAGATTTCCCAGCTCACGCGGTGAAACTGCTGGTGACTCTAGCAACTCCTCACACTCCTGTGATCTTGACCGACCCGTTGCTACGTGACTACTACGCCCGGGTGAGTCCGGACTGGGCAGCTGGCAGCAACATGACTGTCATCTCCCTGGGCGGAGGTGTCAGAGACCTTGACGTGCGCTCAGGCCTCACTCTCACTGACCAGGCTGACATCAGCGCCCTGGTAAGTACCGGCGGAGAATCAATATGTTGTTTTCTTTCCTTGTTATTTTCTTTTATTTGTACTTTTTGCCTCTGCAATGCTTATACAATTAATTTTGTTTGCAATTAAACTTTATTTATTTGTAATTATTGACAAACGTAATGTACAAAACTCTTTAACAGGTTTGAGTCAATTCCCTGTTCTATGTCGGCAGACAACAGCTGTTTCGGACGTGTGGTTGCCGGTAGACCACCTGTGTATTCTGTGGTGTAAACAGCTGGTCCTGGTTCTCACCAGAGCTCTCTTCGACTGTGTAGACCCGACATCTCTCCAGGTATCACGAGATCCACAGCTGAGGCTGAACGTCTTCAAGTACCATTTGCTTGAGGTTAGTAAACTGATTGGCCTATGGGATATGAGTTCAAACTCGGTTGCTAAAATTAAATGAACAAAGAAAGAGTAATTTTGTAGTGATTTAAAGGCAATAATTCTTTAACCTTAAACAAAAACCTAATATGGGTTACTTTTAGTTCAATCTCGGCTATTTAGCTGGTGATAAAAATTAAATCCACAACAAAAGATTAGTGTTGTGTTTAGGTTAATCATCGATAATTCTTATCGCGTAACGAAATGGGTGGTATTGTTCCAATGAAATATAAAACAGCAGATTGAGTAAGTATTGAGTATCTGTCGTTTAGTTATCAGTTTATTAAAAGATTAAATACAGTAGACTCCCTCGCGTTTGTTCTCGCCTTTTTCTGCCGTCTAATGTTTCGGCCAGCCGCCTGAGGCCTAAACATAGGCTACATATACAATTTTTTGGTAAATTTATATTCATTTGAGAGATTTATTTTGAAATGACCCCCAATTCCTAAGTGTTTGCTGAATGGTACTTGCATTGTGACTATATCAATTCACTAAACATATGCCTAACTCTAAAATTAATGATGTCAGTTTCGGAGACTCTAAATGGCCCCAAACACACTTTCCTTGCATTTTCGGACAGTGTGGCCATTTTTTAGTAAGTGTGCAGTCCCGAGGTGGTTGAGCAAGAGGGAGTCTACTATAGAGCAGTGTTGTGTTGTTTGCGTAGAGGTCAGCAGGCAAGAGGTTTCATGAGGTGGAGCATCCTCTGCAGATGACGCTACAGACTGGACGTACGGAGTGGCTAGAGCTGTCACGGCCACAACACTCCATACTCCGCACCTCCCTACACTTCCCCCTCCATCTGCTCGTCCACCTGTCTGCGCCTGCAGACACTCTCGCTGTGTCCACCTTCGGACACAAGGCACACGACTGGCTCTTCGCCTGTCCGCAGATCAGCCCTGTCAACGGAGGCCGCAGAGTCTGGTCAGCTGCTTTTTCACTCTTGTAGAAAAAATACTGCTCACTGTAATGTTCTTTTTAAACTTGCAACCGGGTTTTGGAATCGGGAATCAATCACTTATTCAAGAATCGGGAATGATCATGGCATCGGCAATCAAATAATCGAAATTCTATTGAATCAAAACCACTCGTTTGCAGAGTTGCTACCTAGACTTTTAGTGGATGAGCCCACTCTCCTGTGTGACGGAAGGGGGTACGACAAGCTACAGGTGGTTGTTTAGATCTGATCGTGACGCGTGGGCATGTGCTTTGTATTGCCGAGAGTTATTGACTGGTAATATTTCTTCTAGTGGATTTTTGTTGTTGAGTAAACTACAACGTTATGAGTTTATTTGTGTTCTTAGTGTTATATCATATTAATAATTACTACAACCAATTTCCTGCAATTGAGAATCGGCTTGTAAAGTCGATTCCGATACCAATTGCTTCCGAAGGTTTTGGCATCGGGACCGAAGACTGGAATTAGGAATCGAACCCAGAATCGAGAATCAATATTCTGGTATCAAAATCAAGGATTGAAAATTAGGAATTGATCTAACACTATTTACGTATTGAACTGATATTTAATCCTTGGTGTTTATTGATATTGATTTTCAGCACACGGGTGGAGAACTTGTCGAGTTTAGGCAGAATCGCTCCTACGAAACACAAGAAGCACAAAGTAGCTCTCGTGAACCTGCACGACCTGCGAGCTCGAGGTCTTCACTACGTTGTCGTACGACTGCCTCCTTCCAACGAACATGTGAGTAATAGTATTTCTAAAAACATTATTACAGACGTTTTGGGTACACGATGTTTCGGTATCTAAAATCTGACCCCATTTTCTAGGCAAGCTGTCAAAATTAACAAGTATGATAGGAATAGGATGGGAAAAAGAGAAAAGGGGGAAAAATTAAGGTTACTTGTTGGTGGGTGACTGGTCAGCTTGCACTAATAACTTTAGGCTAGCTCTTCTACTAATGTTTTTTGTTATGTTTTTTCACCTGAAGACAGGTCAGATTCCAGATCCCAAAATATCCGGTACTTTTTGTTCACTCAAAAATTATGGGAACATCCGTAATAAGGTTTTAACCTTAGATATTATGACTTTATACTCTAAAAGTGTCTAAACACTCCACGATAACACTGATCACACGACAATGTCAGAATACAGCTAAAGCGACTGCACATTCCAGACGTGGGTGGGCTACGACATGTTCACGGCCAAGGAGCGGACGATAACGGTGAGCTTGCCGAGGTGGTCTCTGCCTCTGCAGTGGACGACTGTGCTGCCCTCTACCTCGCCCGAGGCTCTGTTCTACACCCTAGAGCTGCCCCAGCTCGAGCGACCCTGGCAGGCCTACCAACTGAGCTTGCAGGTGCTGTCTTGTACCAACACGACACACCAGGCTGTGGCCACTCTGCGCGTGCCCTGGAGTCATCAGCACTCCAGCGTTGTGCTCAGGTACATGGTTCTTTTCATTTTATATTAAAAGGACTAAAACTTTATTTTTTCAACCTTCCTCAGGTTGGATGGGGTTTTAAAACGTAAGAGGACGCACCCAGGTCCCAGAGGTTACTTCAAAGTGGGTTAAAACATTACTGAATGTGGCAAAACATCAATGTTATTACAGTAAGATATTTATATGAACATTTTATGGGAATAAAATGAAATAGGTCCAGGGAAACACAACGGAAAGCTACGGAACTACAAAAAACATCACAGAATACACCTGCTGCAAGCAAAGTCCCACACGTGGGTTAACTCTGGGTTGCCTCATAATGCGGGGAGGCGAAAGTTATCTCCAGGCTCTAATACAAACAATAAAAACCTAATCACACAAAGCTGTGTGTGGCTAAATTATGTTTTATCATGTACTAAGAAAGAAGGGCGGAAAGTACACGGATTCACTGGATTTTGACTTGTGTGTAGACGATTTTATCAATGAACAGAGATACCACCCGGAGGTAACCTCCGTGGTGCAACCTCTGGAAGATTAAGGCAGAAATCTAAATTTAATGACATTTTGTCATTGTTGGAACATTCAAGTAAAATTCAAATAATACACCTTGCTATCAGTCCTTGGTTTCAATAGTCATGTACCCCACAGTAGTGTGTAATCTTGGTACAAGGAAGTGATTGTTTTGTATTGCCTTGCAGGAACCAAGATGAGGTGGTCTTGCCAATCCTGCTGCACACAGCAAAGCCGACAGATTTTGCCGTGCCAGCACCTTACGTTTCCCTCCACTTAGACCCCAAGTGTCAGTACTCTGTCCAGTAAGTATGTTGATCAATATTTACTGTCATGAAAATTCACATTTATTGAGAACGTCTATAATATAATATTGTCTGTCAGGTCCGCTATACTAAATAAACAACATTAATAAAATTGCTCACCAGTCGTCTCAAAGAATGGGAAATAAACTTAATTTATTCTTATTTTCCTTTTAAAAATACCCAGCCTGAAGCTGCTTACAAAAGCATGTCAAAATCAATGGTTTATTGCATAAACATTTCTACAATGCATGGCAATCGTCATTTAAGATGTGTATCTAAAATTGTCCATTCACTCAAACATCGAGAACTCTTTCAAACATACATTAAGTGCACTCATTCATCTTCATTCATACGAATTGTTCCTCCCTAGCTCTTTGATCAGATTTCCCAATTGTGTGCAAAAACTCATGAACGCTGTAAAACACTTTTGTAATAAAATGTTGTCCTGTAGTGTTCAGAGCTCTCTGGTGGAGTCGCTAGCACAGATGGTGAGACTGTACTCGAGTCAGCTGGTCGGGTACGTGGCGGCCATCTTGCTGCTGACGCTCAGACAACAGCTGATCTCTCTCAGTACACAGCAGCACTGTCTGCTCTTCCACCACGCTCTGCTCGAGGGAGCTAAGCCCTACTACATCCTGCCTGCGGTCAAAATCATATCTACTATACTCAAGTAAGTTAAGAAGGGATTTAAACTAGCGAAATACTCGAAGGACCAGCGGTGAGCGGGAAGAGAGAATGTGAAATAGAAAGGTGTTGGGAGGATAGACTTAAGAATATACTATCAAAAAGGAATAGAAAGGAGAGCAGGCTTACCTGGATAAAGTAGAAACACAAAGGAAAACACAGACTGTCAAATTTTCAGCCCTACTAGGGCCTTTGTCAAAACAAAAGGAGAGCACTTGAAAAAATAGTAAAAGTAAAGTGGGCTTAAGTTTAAAAAAAAATTGAGTGGAATTTTACATACATGTTTACTAAAAGTTTGCATATTAAGTTAATTTAAATTTTCTTTATTTAAATCCATTTTATAAATACACAACAGTTAACTCAACTTATAAAAAGTTACGCTTGGTTCCTTTATGCATAAAGTCGTCCAATTAATTGTTTCAATAATATTATTAGAAAACCAGGCTGACAAGCAGCTAAGCGCTAAAGTGCCGCTGGCATGAGTGAATCAAATTTCCTTTGCTATTTGTAATATAGATATTTTAAAATTAGCATACTATGGCCTCATTCATCCATACTTATCTTATGGCATATGTTTACGGGGAAATTGCTCTGTCTGGTGGGAAGATCCAACGTGTTTTCATATTGCAGAAAACAGCAATTAGAAAAATGTACAACCTTAATTACAGGGATACTTGTCGAGATGCTTTCAAAGCTCTTCACATACTAGTTTTCTTCATTATACATTTTAGAAACTTTATTGTTCTTTAGATATAAATATTCCTTTGGTGACTGTAATGGTGAGACTATTTATAACTTAAGAAATCTAAATTAAATCAAGCCCTCCTCTCATAGGCTTCAAATGTACGACAAACTCCCATTTGAAGCTGGTAGGAAAGTGTTTAACAACATAACAACCTGATAATTTACCAATTAAAGATTTAAAATCCATCTAAAACATATCTACCGTATATCTAAGACGCATTTTATTTACCATATTTTGGGCTCTAAAATAAGGGTGCGTCTTATATGCGGGTGCGTCTTAGACTCGCAGAATACGATAAAAATATTGAGTTAATTTAAAGAGTTACTAAAACCCTCAAAACATAGACAAAAACATTCAGATAGGCCACGAGAGGTAGGAAACACAACAGGGTGAGTATTGCATTGCCTGTTTTGAAGAGTGGAATGAAAGAATTTTTTGTGACTAGAGGGGACTCAGAATTGCCTCTTATTGCAGTCGTCATGTTCTCCATCCTTCTTTCCCTCCCTCCTTGTCTGTAGGTTGGTGGGGGAAAAGAAGGAAGAGAAGGGAGGTAGTAGCATGCAAGAAGAAGGTACGCATCTATTCAAAGCAAACACTAGCGCTTAGAAATATGGGGCAATCACCAGTGGCAAAAACATGAACTAACTGACTACAAAATATAGTCCCTCGCCAGACTCCAGGTGGTCCTTTATCTCTCTACCTGCCTTTCTTATCTGCTCACTGCTGACCCTTGTTTACAACATTTTTTGTGCTGTGGGAGAGGCGTAGTGGTGGAGCAGGGCGGGGTTTGGGATGGGAAAGGGAAGGCAATCGTGATGCATTCTTTGTTCTGCTTTTACTCTTGACAGCTGCAGCTGGCAATTACGTCACTAGTTGCTAAGGAGGGGTCAGGGGCATGACAAATCATAGCCCTCTAGCTGTTGACATTATAAAAAACGGGGATGCATCTTATACTAGGGTGTAGAGTTTTTTACCGTATATTCAGGGGAAAATAATGGGTGCGTCTTAGATTCGCATGCGGCTTAGACTCGAGTATATACGGTATATCAAAATTCGTTTTATACTTTGGGAGAATTTTTGGATGCTTAAGAAATTTAGTGTTAATTTTTGTGGTATTGTATTTTTAAATTTATTTTTATGTCAATCGAAACAAACTTGTTTGTAATACTGTTGACCAAAAAAATCATATTGACCTTGACACTGTAATCTGTGTTGAAACAGCTGGCGCAGTGTGCCAGAGAGTGTGCGAGTGTTGCTGCCGACGCCAGACCTCGGCTCCATCGTCAGTGCCGGCCTCGACTTCATGTTGCTTCCTCTGTTCCTGTACGCAGTAGCATTCGCTCTCACCTTCCTACTAGGTCTGGTGGCTTACGGGGGAGTCGTCTTTAGCGGCTCAACAGTCAATAAGTTCGCTCTGAAGTGAGTACAAGTGATTTTTCAAATCATCGTTAACGTTTTAGTTCATTGATTTGTGGTAGTATGTTATGAAATGTGTGAGGTAAGTGGTAACATTAGTTCAATCGTAGAGCTTGTTATTGAATTTCCTTTGGAAAAATGAGATTCTCAAGCCGTCAGCATGGTAAGAACTAGCCCCGGGACCGTAGAATCCTGACCTCAATCCTGACCCCCAGAACATTTTTTGAGCATTTTTTTCACACTTTAAATACATATGTCTATGTGTATCAACTCTACAGGTCACATTTTTGGTCTAATTTTCATGAAATGATCCTTTAATAGCAATCCGGGCTACCGGAAGTACCCTTTGGGAGGGGGGCTTTTCAACCAAAAAAGGGTTGTAATTATCTAAAAACAGTAAATTTCGTTGTTAAATACATCAAGATACTAAAAATTATGAAAATCCGTCATTTCAAAATGGCTGCCAAAAAAGTGATTATTTGTCATAACAGTGGAATGAGTGGTCCAACTTTATTGAAATTTACAGTTACCATAATTGCCTTAAATACCCGCAAATTTCTTGACACCTTGGGACCCGTCTACCCTACTAGCTACATTACTTGTGACTCTTGTTACAGGTTCCTCGGGAAACTGGCAGGTGTGAGTCGTACTTGGACAGACTGGATGATGGCAGCCATTGACAAAGTCCCTTGCCTCGTCTCTGCCGCCATGGTCGCCATCCTCTTCAGCGCTTGCGGAGGACTGGCCATGCTCGTCGGAACTATATACTACTTCATGAGGGTAATCAATCATCCCATGTTACGTCCAAAATAGCTTTTAAATTGTAAGTTTTTCCACCCTATTTAGTCGAAAATACGATTTTTATTGAATTTCCTTTGGAAATATGAGAAATTCATGCCACCAGCGTGGTAAAACCCAAACTCAGGACCATGAAATGAGGGCCAGGACTAATCCTGACCCCCAGAACAAGTTTTAAGCATTGTTTTAAAACTTAATGTACATATGTATACATGTGTGTACTCTGTACAAGGCGGGTTATTTGCCTGATTTTTATGAAATGTGCTACAAATGTTTCTTTTGTAAATATCTCGGTCCTCCGAAAGTACACTTTAGGAGGAGTTTTTATCAAAAAGTGGTTTTAACGATCTGAAATCAATAAAGTCATCGGATTTTGATGAAATTTGAAATAAATATGTATTTTGATATTATTCATCAATATACCAAAAACTATCAAAATCCTTTGAGTCGTTTCAAAAAAAGTGATTTTTTGCTATGACAGCTTTATGAATTGTCCGATTTTAATGAAATTTGAAATACATTTTCCCTTTATGATATTTAGTTACACGTTGTGTAAAAGACCTTGTTGGTCTGATACCAAGGTGAGGCTGTAAGCTTATCAAACTCTTAACTCCAGTAATAATAAGGAAATTCACTTCACTCATGCCAGCGGCTGCTTGTTGGCAGGTTTGCGGCATGTATGAAGACTACATTGAACAGTTATTCTTCGCCCCAGTCAAGTACTTCAAGAACACTATCGTAGCAAAGTTGAGAGGACGGCCAGTCCCGGTGGTTAATGAAGTTCTTAAGGTAACTTATCTAATCTAGTAACAATAACAAATTTTAGACAGCAGAAAGGGCTCACCTAAAGTAAAGACGAGCCTACAAATAGGCACATATCAATTGAGCCTCACTTATTTATAGTAGATCAGCTCTCCAGCCTAGACTGGGACTCGTTGCGTGGTCCTGCAATCCAGCTTCATGGAGGTCAGGTTTTGAGGATGATATAGGTCTAAAGTGGCTCAGGTAGTCTCAATGATCATCTGATGATACCCGCATCAACTCCCACAATCATTTAGACATATCAGACCATCACCTGTGTGGTTCGGAAGTCACGTTAAGCTGTTGGTCCTTGTATTTCCATTGGTCATTGGGCTATTAATTAATGACCCATTCTAAGGAAGAGTCGGCCTTAATTTGTAACAAGACTACACCTCATAAACTTATTTACTACCACTCATCACACTCATCCTTCACCATATATTTGCCTTAAAATACCCCCATGAGAGTGGTCGGCAATAGTGATTTAGTGAATTCACGTGATTACTCTACTCTCATTTTTTATTACTGTGATTGCCACTAGTAAGTTTTTTTATGTACGAGGCGTGTTTTTTAAGTAAGTACCGTTTTTAAATAAAACATTAACGAGCAGAGATTTCATAATAAGTTTTATTTTACATGAAAGCCTGTACTTTAAACTATTTTTCTACATAATTGCCATTAATATTGGGGCACTTATCATATCGTACAGCTAGCTTTTGAATTCCGATGTCATAGAACATTGCCGCCTAACTTGACAAAAGATTCAGCACAGCCGCCGTTTTGACTGTGTCGTCGTCGTCGTGGCGCACGCCGCCCAGGTGCTTCTTCAAGTGAAAAACATGTGGAAGTCGCTCGGCGCAAGATCTAGACTGTAGGGAGGGTGTTCAAATTGTTCCCAACCAAATTTTCGCATAAAATCTTGGGTTCTCTTTGTGCCTTTTGGCGGGCATTGTCGTGAAGCAAAATGACACCTTTAGTCAGCATGCTTCGCCTTTTGTTCTGGATAGCACGGCGGAACTCTGCTCAAGTGTCACAGTATAGGTCTCTGAATTGATTGTGTCCCCACGAGGAAAAAACTCCACCAACAACACCCCCTTCCTGTCCCAAAACACTGTGGTACACGTTTTTTTGGGCAGACATCGTTTGTTTGAATTTGACTTTCCTGGGCGACTTTCCTTGTCATGAACATTGAGTGCCATCTTTAAACGCCCTAGCCCATTTTCTTACCACTCCTTCTCTCATAATGTTTTCTCAGTACACTGCCTTGATCTCACGATAAACATCGACTGCTTTCAGGCCTTTGGCACTGAGAAAATTAATCACAGATCGAACTTCACATACGGCGGGACTTTTGGTAGACGGGGGCATTTAAAACGGTCACAGGCAAGCGTGCATAAGCTAAAATGGCGAACTGGTTTCTGGGCGTGACCAAGAGATGCAGGTACACAACGAACATCGCAGACGCCGACGTAGCGTTGCAGCGGCGTAATTCCAAAACGGTACTTACTTTAAAAACATGCCTCGTATCTACACCAGAATTTAATTTGAGTCTTAATCTAGGTGTTGTGGGAGCGGCAATAAACTCTTTAAGGGACAGCGGACCAAACTCATGTACTGCACTGGGAATTAAACCCGAGACCGTAATGTACCTTATATCAACCATGTCGATCTCTAGTCGTACGTTCTTACTTTGAAGATGATTTGTTCAGGAGGCAGAAGACTTGCTGTCACTGAAAGGACTGACGGAGTTCAACTTCCACTTAACCTTGGTGATGCTGTGGGGAACTGCTACGTTTGTCCATCTCCCCAGCGTCCTTGTCTGGGCTCACAACTTCAAGTAAATACTCTATTCATACTTTACGCCACAGTTTTATTTTTCTTGTTACATTAAGGGTCGTTCTTCAATTTAGCCTAAACCGGCAGTTAAAATTTAATCAGCAGCCAGCCAATAAGAAACAGTCTAGTATAGGTTGCGCTTGAAACAGTCTCTGATGTGTAAGAACTACACTACACTAACGGCACCTAGCAGTGAACATTGAAACTACCACTCCCTTTCCCTCCATGCCAACTCACGTGTGAGTTTTGACAGCCCACGACAAACAGCGCGGTGGTTTAGTGGTTATAGTGACGGACAGTTGGCCCCCGTCTCTCATAGGGTGGGTTTGAATCCCACCCGGTTGCGCTCTGGTATGGTGCAATGCTAGTCATTGAATAATTCTGGGCGTGGGGATTTAACGCCTCCCTAAGCTCAAAAAGTGCCACTCGCCGTATCACTGGATTTGATGAGCCATTTTCTCTTCACTGATCCTCAGCGGGTCATTGTGTTACCCGTGCCCAAAATGATTCATGACTAGCATTGCACTGTACCAGAGCGCACCCGGGTGGGATTCGAACTCACGCTGTGACAGGAGTTGGCGTCGGGGGAGGGAGTGGTAGTTTTGGTGTTCTCTGCTAGGTGTCGTTAGCGTCATGTAGTCCTTACACATCAGATACTGCTTCAACCGCAACCTATACTGTATATCCAAGCGTTCAAAGGAAAATAGCGTTTGTCAACCTATAATCGACACGTGACTTCATAGGGTTAATGTCTTCGTGGTAACTTTTACTTAAAAGTTCTTAAAAATTCTTTACATTGTATGTGATTATGAATATTTTGTTTATTTTATTATTTATTTTGTGAACTTCAAAAAATGTTTAGTGTTAGCTACAAACTATCTTGACATTATCAGGGGGTTTTCTTTTCGCAGACTCTCAGAGAGTTAAATATTGTCTTTATTTTCTATTAACATAGTTTTTATTTATCAAATAGATGTATTCAAGTGTGTTATAGTAAACTAAAACGCACAGCATAAAAGTATTTTTATAACTTAACTGTAGAAATAGACAAAACTGGGCAAAAAACAAAAGTGGTAAACTAATCTTGTTTTAACTTTTAAATTCTTTTTGGATTCTCTCAGAACAAGGTAAATATAAAGAGTTGAACATATTTCCCATGAAAACTATTCCTCATAACAATAGTTGGTACTTGATAGTGAGTGAATAGTAGTTTAACATCATTTCATGATTGTAAGAGTAGTATCATTTAAAGTAGAAGTATGTTCATTCCCAACAAATAAGTAGTTACAGAAACAAGCGTAGCAATATTTCATTTCTTGGACACCAAATGTAATTTGATTTGATACTGTTGCATTTATTCCATATTTTTAAGCCAATCAACTCTTAAGATTAAAATATCTTTTTCAATTTTAAATAATAAACTATGAAAACAATAACAAAACCGCCCGTCCATCATTTAACGACAAACTATTTGTTCGGTTTTTGTACTGATAAAGAAATATTGGCAAATTAAAGTTGAGAGATTAATGTTAAATTAAATTAGGTTGTATTGTTAGTGAATTTACATAGCAAATAAAGCTATTCATTTGTTACGACTTCTAGAACAAAAATGGAAAGCAGTTTTAAGCCTCTCAACATCGCCAGAGTCATATGGCAAAACTTATTCCGTCACGCACTGACCCGATCATGACGAAATGAGTACTCAACTTTCAACTTTTAATTTGGGCTAGGAATAAACATATTTTATTGTCATATTACAAATTTTTTTGTGTTGACAAATAATAACAATTAACAAAAGAAAGTTAATAACACAAACAAAAAACAACTAATATACTTAGGTAAAGCCACTGTTGACACCTCAGACAAGATCTTTGGGTGCTAAGAGCCGACCCGTGGCGGGTTGGAATCGTGCACAACTCCGGAGCTCATCTCTCCGTTGGCGCAGGTTCAATCCTGGCAGTAACCACTTACATTTGTCAAGTAACTAAACGGTAATGCCAGGTAAAGGTCGAGGTTGAATGGCAGAGGACTTGAGTAACCTAACACCTCGTTAAACAAGACAACTTACCTTACCTTTTTACTTTTAAGAGCACGCAGCGTTCTCAGAACAAAGCGCACAAAGAACACAACCAGTTCTTGGATAGACAACTCCTCTGAACTGAAGGAATACTTTGTTTGAAGTGTGTTATTGACGATGGTGCAATTTCTGAGGTTAAAATATAATTCTGGACGTTTTCCTCCCGAGGTTACTGTTGGTCAGTCTGATTCACAGCTGTGATTGGTCGTCCACTGCTCCGAGCCAGCCAATGGGGCTGTCTGGTGACTGGCCAGGCAGTTGGTCAGTGTGCAGCTGTCACTGGCCGTGGATGTGCTTGATTTCTCTACTTGTTTTTTAATCTCGTAACGTTTTTGTACATGTTGTGTAGTTTTTAGGCTAGCTAATATAAAATTAACAAGTTTAATAGGGGGAAAAAATAATATTTAAGGTTTTTGGTGGTGGGTGACTGGTCAGCTTGCATTGATTACTTTTAGGCTAGCTCTTTTCACCTGAAGACAGGGTCAGATTCGAGATCCCGAAAGGTTGTGTATTTTTTGTTCACTCATAAGTCATAAATGATGGAAAATGTCCGTGATAGTATTTTACCATTGAAAGATCACTATACAAATGAGTGTTATCGTATCGGAACTGAGAAATGATAGACTCCACTGTCTTGTGTTCAGGTACAACCCGATGCTGGACCCGGACCCAGCCATGAGTTCCGGCCTTGTGTCCAGTGTGTGTGCAGCCGTCATCTGGTCTCTGAACACTCCACTTTGCAGCAACGATGGGTTCGTTCTCTTACGCTATTCTACTGTCAATACTAGTATCTTCTTCTTGATACGAGTGGTGTTATCGGTTACCATGAAATCTCTCAAAAGTCAAAACGTAACTTACAAAACTCGCTCTCAGTACCTGCTTAACTAAGCTCAACAACAGTTCAAACATAAGGTTGGTGAATACCAAGCTGGTCTCTTGTAAAAGGTTCTTGCAGAAATAACAATTGAATGGGTCCTACGTATAACGTTCTAACTGACACTTTTTTCAAAATTGATGTTTTAGTGGAATAACGTTCTAATTGGGATTCTAATTCGCGTGGTAAATTTTGTTTGTCAAAATTTTCATGTTGGTAGCCTTGAACAGCTGGTTGAAGTGGCGGGTAATACAGCTCCGCCGTGAAAATAACGTTCTAACCAGCAGATATGTCGTCTGACTAGAGCGATGTTCTGTCGTCGGGAGATAGAAAACGGTTAAACCAGGGCAAAAAACAGAAGTTAAGTGTAACAGAATGGCAAAAGAAGAAGAGGAAAGCTATGAGAAATTCTGGACAACCATACTTTTCCAAAAAAAGAAGCACGTACCCAGAAATCTTTCACTTGCAGATGTAAGTAGAATAACGTTTTTTCCACAGACGCTGGTGTGCTGCGCAGTCACTGCCTACAGTAGCGTACTCTGTTTCTCTACTCATTGAACACATAGGACTATAACGAGTGCATACATAACCAGCTAGTTATAAACAGATTATGTGCAGTTTCGTAAGTTTATGATCTATTAGGCCTACTTATATTGAGAACAACGTTCTAACCCAACGTCAGTGTAGAACATTATTAGAAAAACGTTGCAACCTACGTTAGTTAAAACGTTTTTCCCTTGTTTTTTGAGGAAAAAGTCTCTGTATCTCTGCTATAAGTAGCAATTAAGATACATAATTTTATAGCAATTGAGAAATGGGCTATAAGAACATAGTTTAACATTTAAAATTTATATATATTGAGTGCAATATTATTTACACAGTTTTTTGACTCCTGAAAAATTTAATTTTTGTCAGTTAGAACGTTATACGGAGGACCCATTCAATTTAAAAAACCAAAATAATTACAGAAAATGGTAATGGTTAATTTTGGACATTTGAACATTGTCCTATTCAGCAAACAAAGCATACAGCTGATAATAAATTATTAAATAACTTTAGAAAACATATGTTTTTTTGTAAACAGGACAAAGATTGTCGGGTCAGCTAGTTTACAATAAAAATTTAGTATGAATGTTTTTTGACTTTAAAAAGGCATACGACTCGATTGACCGTAAGTCACTTTTAAAAATTCCAAACCAACATGGTCTAGATCTTGAAACATAGTAGGTATTTTTATAGGTTTTACAAATCTATTTCCTTTTAAAATAATTACTAAAGAAATTTGAAGCCGTAGTGTTTGGAGTGAACCGGGACTCTAACCCGGGTCTCTCACTTCCCGGGTGATTATGCTGACCACTAAGCCACCCGGCCCACCTATTTATGCCTTCATATTTATAGAAGTACAGTACTTAAATCTTAATGTGTATTCCTTTTTAAAATTAAAAATAATTTAATTTCTCAAATATATTTCAGGAAAAAGTACCAGGCGATGTCGAGCGTAATGTTTGTGTTGGCGTGCCTGGTGTTGATCTACTGTCCTATCAGTCTGTACAACCTTCCCGTGCTCACATCAATTGCTCTGGTGTGTCTGTCCTTACATCAGCTGTTTGAGTGGATCAGTGAGCGCTGGCTGCAATCCGCTGACACATCATCGTTGTCAACCGACGCCGACCAAGCTATAGCTGAGGCAGCAGACGACACGGACCAGTCAGATGTTTCTGAGAGTGCGTCGAGGAAACAGTCTCGCACCTCGGAACTCTCCATGTCGTCGTACGAGGCTGTCTCACTCAATGATCTCGTAGCGAGCAAACAAACTGCGGAGGATGAGCAGGAGGACCGAGAGAGTTCCAAGTCGAAAGAAGAAGAGGATGAAAGCGAAGACGCTGAGGTGGAAGAAGAGGGGGAACTAGAAGAGGATGAAGTGGAAGAGGAGGGAGAGGATAACGAAAGTGAAAATGACGAAGAAGGTGATGGAGACAATGAAAGTGATGATGACACAAAACCAATGAAGCAAGAAAATAAATTCAACAAGAAACTAACAAAAAAAGAATTTACTCCTTCTACATCACAACAGAAGAAACGTAAACAGAACAATGATGAGGATGAATAAGAGGTATTTCAAGTAGTTTTTTTTATATTTTTTACTGTCTTTTATTATAATTTCTAGTCAATTTTCTTTTGCCTTTAGTCGGACAAACAATTTAAGCATTTATGACTTCACAAGGTTAGTGACTGCAATGAATAGTCATCAAGTAATTTAATCTAACTTTAATGCAAAGGTAAATGCAAATGAAGCAATTAGCAACAACCAGAACACATGAAGACTTTAAAAACTGTTTCAACAATAATGGTGACATTCGGTTCAATTCAGATTAGCTACAGGTAAGTTTATATTTAGCTGTGTTGTGTGAATGTATTTTTAAAGAAGAAATTATGATAACTTGTATTAATTGCAACCTTAAAAGAAACTATACCGTTAGGTAGACACATCAGGTTGTTAGTTGATACCAGTATAAACTCGCTAGTTGGACACTCCCTATATCAAACGTATTTTAGTTCTTAGGTTAACCCACCGACTACCAAAAAGCAACATCCTGCGTTGATTTTCAACCATCATAACGAAATAATGTGATTCAACGATCTATAACAATTAATTTCACTCTTTTAACATCTATTAAAATTTGGGGATGTAAATTGACAGAATTATAATTTGTATCGAATTTCCTTTGGAAAATGAGATATTTACGCCGTCAGCATGGTTAAACCATACCCAGGACCATGAAATGAGCACTGATCCTGACCCCCAGAACACATTTTGAGCATTTTTACAAAACTATATACATATGTATATAATAGAAAATAAATAAAAACCAAATACCCTTTTATCATTTTTATATTACCGACCGGTTTCAGAAATTATATGTGTATATACATAAATTTATGTGTATACTCTCAACTGGTCACATTTTTTGTCAGATTTTTATGAAATTTGGTATAAATATTCCTTTTGAAAATATCCCGGTCAAGTTAGCCAGCAAAATCAGGTCGGAATTTCATTCGATTTTGATAAAATTTGTAATAAATATGTATTTTGAAAGTATACAACACTGAACCAAAAATTATGAAAGTTCATTGAGTCGTGTCAAAATGGCAACAAGTGATTTTTTGCTATGACAATATTAGTTGTCCGATTTCAATAAAATTTAAAATATATCTTACCTTCACGATATGTAATACAACTTCCAGCAAAAGATCTCGTAAGCCTGAGGCCAAAGCCCCTCGTAAGCCCATGGGAATAGAACGGCTGAATGCCAAAGCGAGGCTGTGAACGGAGCGAATAAGAGTAACAAATTGCAAAGGAAATTCGATTCACTCATGCCAGCAGCGCTTTAGCGCTTAGTTGCGAATCACCCTGTTTTAATTTGCAGTTGTATAGACTGTGTTTGTTAGGTTTTATTTAGTTTTATGGACAAATCACGTTTTGGCACCGAAACGTATTGACCCTATAATATGTTTATTTATTTTAGTTTTAGTAGTATTATGTAACTTTTTATGTTCTGTTTTGCAAGCAAGGGTTTTTTTACCACAATTTGTGCATCTTGTATATAAAATGTTAAAATAAATAATTTTTTGTTTTCTATTAAGTAGATTAAGCAGAGCTATTAAGTAGAGCTTTACAAAATAGTGTAGCTCAAGTACCAAAATTAATATTTATTAAATCTATATAATTTACCTAAACTTTTATGTATATTATAATTTAGTTTTTACTTCTTTCTGTATGACTTTTGTAGTGTTTTATTACTTTGCATGTCTTTATAAAGCAGTTTATTCTGTTACCTACCCAGAATCAAACCTATTTTCTTTTCAAACAATTAAAAAATAACTTTAACTCTATAACTAATTAAAAAAGAACACATAATCTTAACAATTCTTTACATATTTATTGTTTTTAAAGAAAAGAAATGTCACAATTCTCTTCACTTGAAAATATTGTTGTAAAACCTGTGGGGAAAAGTCTGTAGTTTTATACTTTTTACATGTTTATAGCCAGAGACTAAGGTAGAAATAGACTGTTCATCAGCATATTCTAGCCCAAGCCAGTTAGTGCTGCGGAACCATATTTCTCACAAGCTACGGTAAAGACGTAGCATTGAAAGCTATGGTTTTGTTGCCATTACAAACAGGAGTATACGGTCAGGAAAATTGTGATTATGTCTCGAACGCTAACGGGATAGTAGAGATTGCTGCCGTCTCCGTAGAGATTGATAGGCATTTGGTTTTTGCACCTCATGTTTACCGTCACAGTCCAATTCAGCTGCATGGAGCAAGTGAGTAACTGAGCCTAGTAGCGCATTCTGGTAACGAACACTGAAATCAAAATAGTGTAGGGTTCACAGCGAACTAACCACTAGTCCCGGATTCAAACCTTTTTCAATCTTGTGGGCCTAGGGGGGATTATTAATTCATATATATTGTTAAATATAGCAAACATTGAAAGTAAAGGTAAAGTTTGTAGTGTTTAACGAGGCAAAGTTAGGACTACAAAGTCCTCTCTACCACTCAACCTCGACCTTTACCTAACGTTACCGTACAGTCACATTACAAATGTAAGTGGTGACTGCGGGGATCAAACCCGCGCCAGCGGAGTGGTCATCTCCAGAGTCGCGCACGATTCCAACCCGCCACAGATCCGCTAAGTACTGAGTATCTCGATACTATATTAAAAAAAACTATAAACAAGCTACGAGGGTCATCCAGAAAGTAAAGAACTTTTTCGCATGGTCAAATAAAAAATAAAGATATCAACAAAAAATTTTATTTTCAAATGCATAAAACCTTCCTCTACCTTTCTACGCAGTTGCCATGGATTTCAAGACACTGGTTTTAACGTGGAACCAGTTTTTCCATACCCATGTTCTACTCATTTGCCGCCAAAAACATGAGACAGGATTTCTTAGCTTCTTTGAGTTCCTTATCGTTAGCAAACTGTTTTTTACCCAAAAAATCCTTAAGCCTCGGGAATAAGTGATAATGACTCGGCACCAAGACAGGGCTGTAAATTCAACATGGATTAAGCCCTTTTGATCCCAAAAAACAGTTGCCATGACTTTTCGAGTGTTTAAATTTCACACTTTACATTTAGCGGGGTTTTCAATTGTCGATGCCATTATTAATCACTGTGGACACAGGCAGCGTAATCACACAGCAACGAACCTACACTCAAACTGAAGAGGAAGAATGTAGCTAGCAGCTGCACGCTGAGTGGTGAGGGGTGTGCCCGGCACGTGATGCTCAATCGTTCTTTACTTTCTGGATGACCCTCGTACTTGCCAAGCATGGTAAAGTAGTTTGCAAAAGGCGTAGTTTTGTCTTCACAAGATAAAATTGGCTGCTTAGTTGTATAGTCCAGTCTATTTGTATTCCTTGCTGTCTGGTTGGTGATGAGCATTTCCAATATGCGCCACCAAAGATTTTGCTATGGTGGGTAGATAGCACATACATGCCGATTGGCTGAGACAGGAAAATCAATAGAGTTGCGGCAGCCCAAGCACAGATAGCGCTGCGAGGGAATCCTATTAAGTGTCTCAAGTAGAGTCATTGATGCACATGCAAGTTCATTCTTGAAAATTGCACGATTTGGTCACATTTAAGTCATCAACATCAGACAAACTCGAGCTTGTGGAGCCGAAGGGGGAGAAAGACAGCAAGAGATGGCAGTGCTATGTTGGGTTACTGAACTATGATCATTATCCTGTGTCAGCCTTGTGCAATCTACTTACCACAACATTATTTTTAGAGCAATAAATTGTAGCAATGAAGTAAAACTGAATAGAACTATTAAAACCATGTTCGTAGGTCCTTGTCATACTTTTTTTTCAGTTTATTTATAAATAACTAACGATTGAAATAGATCTTAATTTGTATAAACGGTTCGGTCCAAACATTTTTGTCTTCAAATGTTTTTAGTCAAAATTGAAATATTTATAAATGATAAAGTATGTAAAGTGGTTTTGGTTCTGCTCAACTACCATTGTGGTCTACTGTATTTATACCTTATCCATGTTGAACAAATCAAGCTGTAACTTTTGTTTGCGCTGTCCAGTGATGTTTATGATATTATTATAACTGTTTTTGTTTTAAGATTGGATTACTTGAAAAAGTAGTGAATGGTGCAAAATAGTTTCTGTGATAATAAAATTAGTAGGGGTTTGAAATTGTTATGAATAGAATTGAATATGTATTTATAATAAATATTTTCTACTTAATTAAGAGTGGAGTTGTGTCAGAAAGTTAATTGAGACGGCATTTATATCAACTTTTTTGTTTACTTGACATTGAATCTGAAAATCAGTATTATTTGTTATTTTGTTATCTGTCTTATATAGTGTAATAAAACATTTGAATCTATTTGAGACATAATGTCTTAATTAATAAAATATTTATATTTTATATACAGCTTTTGTATTTTTAGAATTTAGAATAGTTTTAGAAAAATTACTGTTCACTTTTATTGTATAATTAGATAAATGCAACCTTCTATTGTCTTGTAATTCATAACTTTAGTTAAAGTTGACAACTGAAGCATGTACGTATAATTGCTTTTAATTAATACCGGTACACATTTAACTCAAATGTATAAGTGCCTATGTAAGTGATTTAGGCATCTAATATTTTGAACTTAGCAAACAAATTTACTTCTCATCATTCACACTTAGAGAAATAACATAATAAAAATGTACGCTCCTCTAGTATTTTAACAAAAACACAAACCATTGTTTTGGAGAAAATAAATATACATGATAACTTGCATTTGTTATTGAATTTCCTACTTCCTTGTAGTTTATTCTGAGGATTAGTCAACCAAGCAAGAACCATGTTTACCACTGAAAGAAGTTTTCTCTTGTTTTGGCTCTCCTGACAAACTAATTGCTGATAATCCAACACTGCCATTACTGAAAACTGTGTACTATATTCTATGTAAAAAATAATTTCTTAATAAAATTTCAACAACACCGGACAGAGGTTGCAAACCCGGCCCTCTGGTCAGCCTAATGAGGGAGTTTAGTAGCGAATGGAACTTTGAAATTGCAACTCGAAGTTCAAGTTGAGCACGTATTGAGTGATTTGGGTTTTATAACATTTAATTAATGAACTTCGATTGCTGGTGAAAAATTGGTTTGCAATTACTGTATTCAAAGATATTTTATTTGTACACATTTTTTTATATTGACACTATGAAACAGATTACATTTAAGGATTATATAGTTCACACAACAAATTCAGGTGGAGAGAATAAAAAGAAAATGGGTACAACAGGTAACAAACTATATTACATGTACACAATTTTTCAGGAGTAGAGGTGGCCAGAATGAATCTCACAACGTATTTATAACAAACTAAGTGTTTATAGTTGGTAATAATTTAATATTTTTAACCTTTCAGTTTTTTGTAAACATTTCTTTTTACAAATTATACATTTTTGTAACTGTCTCGTCGCGCTGCAGATGTAAACCTATTTTAGGAATTCAAAAACCTTAGAATTAAGTTAGTAAACAAAAATAAAGTAAATTTAATAAATTCAGATCAACCTATCAGTAGATTAAGTAGCTCTTTAGGTCATAAAAACATTAGTAAACAAATAGATAACAGAATAAATTTAATATTCACCACCAAAACTGCCAAAGCCTTTTTAATAAAATTCCTCTTTTACACAAGGTCTCTTGTGAATTAAAGTTAGATGTTTTATGTCTTACAGAAAATTGGATGGATGAGAATAAGATCAAGAATATTTAACAAACTTGTTTTCTATGTATGAATTAGATCAAACCATCTTTGGACCAACTTGTAATAAAAATTGTCTGGACAATGTGTTTACCTCTTTAAAAACAGATTTTATTTGTGATGTTATCAACAACCATATAATGTGATCATATTAGTCAGTTATTTTCATTTGATTTTATTACTAGTGAAAGTTTTATGTTAGTAGTCAGTAAAGACAAAAAATTATATATAAATGATAATACAATAAGAGAATTTAAGTATCATTTAAACAAAGAAAGTTGGAGTAAAGTTATCGTACTCGTACATAGTAATACTAATGAAAGTTGTAACAAAACGCCAAGTTGTAATAATTTTATTGATATAATACAATTTTATTATAATAAATTTATCTTTTAATAGATTAAATACCTGTTGGGTGCCTGTAGACCTTGTGAAGGGATTGTAAAGTCCCGATGTACATTTCACGACGTTTGTCGCATCTTCAGGGGAAGGGGGTTACTGTTTACATAAGCACACTATTTACACATTATATACACTTAAACTAGTCACTTTGTGGTCGCGGCGCGGCTGGCACCCCCGGTGGGTGAGACTAGGTGCGCACGGTGCGTAGTCACATGTTGCACTACCCCTGAGGCGCTGCCCGGGGTCTTTGTTGCCGGCGAGCTGGGATTCCCCGGTAGGTTTTGGACAAAGGAGCAGGTCTGTGCGGGGCCTCTGAGGTGGTGTTACGTTGACCTGGTTCTTCTCTTCGTAGAGGCGTGTTCAAGGTCTTTTGTTAACCCACCAAACTTTTAGTCAAGAATCAATCAAGGATACTTATTAAACATCTGACCAGTCTTAGTCACCAGAACATCAGATAGGTAATATC
Source organism: Matsumurasca onukii (assembly GCA_018831715.1). Lineage (NCBI taxonomy): Eukaryota > Metazoa > Arthropoda > Insecta > Hemiptera > Cicadellidae > Matsumurasca > Matsumurasca onukii. Next base: position 53,536,599 of record CM032060.1, read on the forward strand.
CTATATCACAGGTCATGGGCATTTCAGAAATCACTTAGCAAAAATGGGTCTCTACACAGGATAACTAGTTGTAGGTTATGTGAGCGTACCCCTGAGTCCACAAAACACATTCTTAGCGAATGCGAGTCCCTTCGTGAGTGGCAGGAGTTACACCCATCCCGAATTGGGTAGCGTGATCCTCGAGCTTTGTAAGCAAACGGGGGTGGGGCTGCCTAGTTAGGAGAACAGCACAATAAACCAAAGGGTTGACGTGCACGTGGTCTAGAGCCACAATTTTCCCCATTGATCTAATCTAAAGATCTTTTGCAGTTTTGAATAATATTGAATTAAAGTAATCTTCTTTTTTGTTGAGGAGATTGTCTGGACCGTGATTTTCTATGTATTTGTAAATGGCGTATCCTTCTTGTGCTTTCGCTAAGTATTTGTTGCTGCATTTACTGATTATCTGTAATGAGTCGGGGGAAAGTAATGTTGTGTGAGGGGTTCGATTTTAGGTGTTTTGCTACTTGGATGAGGGGTTAGTGTGGTTTCGGTAGGTGTGTTCGGTAAAACGCATTTAGAAGGTTCTATTAGTGTATCCTATGTATTCTTTATTACAAGGGGAGGATTCACTACTACATTTGATTTGATAAACTCCTTTTTGGGTTTCTATGGGCTGTGTCGTAATGAAATTTTGGTGGTTTTGGATGGGTCTTGCAGTTGTTTTAAAAGCTGGTTAGTATCCTGATTGTTTGAAGGCACTGCCAAATTTTTTCGTATATTTTCCCTACATAGTTTATTCTGACGTGTTTGGTTTGGTCATTAGAAACTGTATTTGGATTGCGGTGCTTCATCTGTCTGATAATGTTTCGTACTAACAGAACTCTACTCAATAGCCATTATTTAGAGCAATTTGTTCAATTATGTTTTGTTCTTTATGAAATTCTTCTGAATCTAATTTGTAATCTGATAATTTATCTTTTCATTAAAGTAGTTCAAACCATAATAAATTGAAAAATAATACTAAGAAACATGCACAAATAAAGTGGTACGATTCTGAACTTAGAGGTATGAGAGAAAGATTAGATTACTTGTATCACCTTTATAAATCAACTGGTAATCACTGTTATCAGGAAGATTATAAACGCAACAAAGTTTTTTATAGAATAAAAACTCATTAGCTGAAACAATATTGTCCGATAGTATTCGGATAGTTGAACATTTTACGGAAAAAATGTTAATACTGCGACTTGTCAGATTTTTGTATAAGTGGTCCTTTTTAATAATTAGGATAATTTCTAAGGTACTGTATATGTATTGTAAATCAAGTACTAAATACATAAGAAATCCTAATTTATTCGGTTTACAACCACCTCAAAGACACACAACACTGCATGACTGCCCTTTTCCTGTGCCGTGACTGGCGCAGCAGTAGGCGTTGTCATAAATCAGGCACAATAGCTACGGTGATTAGTGATTACCCAAATTTCCCATATTTTCTGGTCGTCCAGGCGTTGTTTTAGTTGACGTTTTGGATAACCGGCTTTCGGTTAATCAACGCTCTACTGTACTTGATATTTTTATACATAACGCGTGGATTAAACCAGGTGTCGAGTCTGACGCTTACCCGAAAATGTTCTCGTTTGTAAAAACAGACAAGCTGGCAGTATTATAAACATATTTAGTTATAAGAGTTTTAATAAAGGCATAATGGGATGGATAGTAAAATAGTTGCCCGGAAAGTGTGATGTCAATCCAAGTCCCTGTTTAACTGCCTTCAAATGTCCTTAGTAAATACGTGTACATAGAAATTTTGCATAAATAGATGGAGGCTAATAAATGGATTAATAAATAACTTAGAAGATAAAATCTGTGGATAGAACCAGAACTTGAACCTCATACTATTTAGGCAATTCACAAATGTATTAAAAATTTAATTAGTCTTGGGCCATACATTTTAAATTAATCTCTACGGATAAAATACTGTATTTAGACGTTATAGCCTAACAAAAAATTTGACTAAAAATGATATTTACGGTAATAATTTATCAGAGAACAAGAACGAAAGTTTTGCGCTACTGTTCTAGAGGAGCGGAAGATTAAATACATACATGTCACAAATTTACAGACCAGTGTATTTTTACAAATAAACAAAAAACAACTGGAATAGATTAGTTTTATAATATGTCTTCTTCAAAAACCAGGTAAAAGAGCTCTTCTTTCTTTGTAGCTTTTTTTGAAGGAGAAGCGGTCAAGTGGGTCTTACTTTTTCTTTTTCGGGAAACCTTTTTGAAACTTTGAAGTTGTAACTGTTGTGTTTTTAGCTTTTCATTAGCTGCAAACTTTAGTGTCGGTTGTATTGAGGGTATATCAACATCAACGTTAGGATTGTTGAAAGCCTGGCATTGTTCAATTAAACTATCAAGAGTTGCATTAACGATTTCCAGTGCTGGTTTGGTTAAGCTACCACTCTTGACAAGATCTAATAGGGTTTTGGCTTTTACGTCAAAATCTTTGGCATCATCGTCGGATAAAGTTTCTATTTTGTGGCTATCATCAAAAATATTTTTTTCTACTACAGGATTTTCTGTCATGTTTTGCCTAATGTTCAAAGCGTGAACTTTGTGTATGTGTTTACACACTGGGTGAGCATCTAGGCAAGAGCAGACATACATGTGCCCACACAAACCTTGACAACTGTATTTGTTACATGGATAAAAACACACATCTTCCGTACAAGTTTTCCTAATTTTACAAACGGTAAACTCAGAACGTTCTGAGGTTACATTCCATTCACAGTTTTCTGAAACTTGACGAACTTTTACATCAGGAATTCGTAGGCCTTGCCTATGTCTTACGTCAAGTTTTTCAGTTTTTTCATCATTCTCTATATCAAGCTTTTTTATTTCTGTGCTGTCTCTATGAGTGGTTTTTAGATCGTCCTCCAAAAATCTGACAATTTTTGAAGATGAAACTTCCAGTGCAATTTGATCGTCAATAAAATTGTATGTTTCTTCGGTTTGTGGTTGATATTTGATATCAAACATACTGGTGGAGTGACTGTGAGTGGGAAAATACTTCACTTCATATTTTTTGTCGGTGCCTAACTTCAAGTGAATAGCAGCTATGCACGTCGAATCATATTTAATACTGCCCCGTTTTAACCTTCTACTGGTCTTTCTGCCTTCTTCACCTTTTTTGCGGTGTGGTTTTGAACTACCATCATGTTGGCAGTAAAAGTACTTTTGACCTCGCAGTTCACCTGAGTGTTGACTAAAATACAAAGACGTTTTTTTTTCTTCTTCATCTTTCCAGGCATTAAATTCATCAATCGTGTTAAAAGACAGTAAAATTGGATCTTTAATATTAACCTCATGAATTTTTTTCAAGTGTTCAATCAACAACAATTTTGTAGAGAAAAGAGCCGTGCATTCTGGGTATAAACATGAAATTTTACCAATTTTCTTTTTGGAACAGATAGTCATGTGCTTTTGTAAAACGTCTTTTCTTGAACATTTAACATTGCATGCTTTACACTTGTATTCTTCGTAATGTTCACATTTTCTCCTATGGCGTCTTAAGTTTTTTGCAGATATATATTTTTTGCAAATATTACAAATGCTTTTATCTTTGCTTCTATTTCTCTGCGTACCAACAAAAATTGCTTCAGAGTCTGATGTGCTGATGCAACATACTCCTTTTGAAGTACTGGTACTTCCATCTGGGAAATCCATCTTATCTGTCTTTGCAAGATCTGTAACAAAAGATACATTAATCATTTTGTACTCTGAAAAAGGTCATAAATTCGGAAAGAAAGGTCGGATTATCACCAAAACTGAATTAAAGTTTAGTTTGACCTAAGAAGAAATTTTTCAAAATTTGAATTGAATCGGTTCATTATTTTTTGAAAGCCCTAACTTATTGGCATGGAATAGAAACTAAATTTTAGACAAAAAAGCCAATATAAAATTGTTTGTAATTCAAAAAATTGGTTTTTTGTTTCAAAATAAGTAAACTAAAAAACTGACTTCAGTTTTTGAAACTAGGCAAGATTATCTCAGTTGGCTGATGAAAATTGTAAACTATTGAGTTCCTTGAGCAGCTCACTCGCAGGAAGTCAGTTTAAACCCGTTGTTAAGTATTCTAGCTAGTTGCTCACTTAAACTGTTAACATTGGGAGGTCTACTTGTACATTGGCAACCGGCACTGACTTGCTGCATGTGAACCAGCTATAAGTATGATGTGAACCAGCTATAAGTATGATGTGAACCAGCTATAAGTATGATGTGAACCAGCTATAAGTATGATGTGAACTCGGCTTTTGGCTATTACACTCAATGACTATGATGGTTAGACTTCTACAAAAAAATTAAGTAGGCCCTTTAACCCTCTATTGCACACGTTACCTGGAGTCAAAGCTTTTGATAGTTTGATAGTTAGCAACAGTCGGTTTAGCGGCAACCGCTATTTATTTTCCTAAGTTAGTGTGGTGAATGAGTTAAGATGTGAAGTGTCAATTATTTGCGCTCGTCGGGTCGTATTGTGAGTTGCATTGTATATTGGATCGTGGAAGTTAGGTTCTTTGTACGTACATACATTTGTACATACCATCTTTTGATAATACTCAAGAACACCGCCTACTACTGATTATGATCATGTCAATGAATCATAATTCAGTTGTGGACGTTGTCCCAAAGTATTACCCATCTTTTTCCTATGTAATACCTACCTTTGATAAAACCAAATACAAACCAGACTTCTACTGGAATTTTAGTACCGGTATTTATGAGTTTCCTTTTAAAACCTACTTCAATTTTGATTTCCCGCAAGTATGGAGGCATTCATGTGAAAAATTGCTGCTTAGGGGACCGAGGGTTAAGCTTCCCCTAGCTTACCTTATTTGTCATACATTCAATATTATCATCTATCCAGCCTAGGGCTAGATATCAATGTGTTTTTTCCCCACTGTAATCATGGTGTAAGAATACTGACTGTAATTATATTTTTAGTACCTTATAAAAATGGACCTAGGTAATTCAATATCGTAAATTAATTGAAGCAGCTTACCTAATAATCGTTAAACTTCTTCTTAACATACAACTCTAGCTTGAGGCAAAGAGCAAAATATGATAGGTTATGATTATTGTTTATCTAAAAAAAAGTAGTGACGACATCATTACACATCACATGAAAAAAAGCTCTTCCACCAGCTCTCCCGGAATGAAACCGATCACCCATCTCCACAGAGTAAATGCCCATCTCTAATGCAACTACATATGTACATTGATTTTAAATGTATATTTAAAGTCAATGATATGTACTCGTACAAGGCATTTTTTTGCGCATCGTCAGACAGACCAATAGCAAATTAAATAAATGTTTTATTGCGTAGACATTCTACTATATATTTATATTGACTTTAAAATTAATATACATTTAAAATCAATGATATTTATGACAAACTGGTAAGGACTTCGATTTCTGGTGAAAAATTAGTTTGTCAAGATAATTACTATAAATTATTCAAAGATATGTTATTCGTCCAACATTTTATATATACACACTATATTAATAAAACTAATTAAATTTTATGATTTATATTGTTTAAACACGAATTCTGAAGTTAAATACCACATATAACTATGTTTTATTACCCTGTATTACACAACAAATTACAGTACATAAATCACTTGATTGTATATTAATTTTGTTCTTTAAAAAGGAAACGTAATTAGGCTTAAGTAAAAAAAAATACGTTTGTCTGCATAGTGCTGAGACCTGGCGAGGAAATTCTGAACTATTTCAACTGGATAGATGCGTACGCAGCGGTGAAGCTGCTTTCCCCAAGTTCTTGTTTCACCTTAGTCGTTTTTCCCACCAAAACTATCTAACAGTTAAGTCAGTAACATCTGTTTCGATTCAATTAAAAACCTTGAAAGCTAAGGCCTTACTATCAGAAATTGGAATCCGTGCTAAGCCCAAAGTTATTATCTGTTCTACTATATCCCGTCGAAAGCTGAATGCAACCATATTTTACCAGTATTTATTTTTTACCTTTTTTTAAAACAAATTAATATGCTATCCAATTTGTAAAGTAACCTCAAACTTAGTCAAGTACGAACTAGGCTAGGACCTGTCAATGTCAGCATTGTTTTGATTAGAGTAGAAACTGTGGTGTAGTACAAATGGCTTTTGAGAGTGAGGTTAATCTTTTGAACAAATTGCTCGAGAAATTAGTTTTAGAACCTTCTGAAAATTTAAAAAAGTAAGTAGGCTAACTTACTTATTTTTTACTATGACTAATGTCGCTAGTCGTAACCCTGACCACGAGCGAAATGTAGTATATCAGGTTACGATATGCCTATTGACCTTTAACCAATATACAAGTTTAATTAATCAGAGACTGGCACAATTTAATGTAATGTTTGTAAATGTTGGAAGAATCACTTGCATTGGAAGTGTAAACTAAATAAATTAACATGAATTTCAACGGTCATTTTTTACGACATCTAAGTCTCATTCAAAGATACCTAAACAATACATTTGTATACCAGTCTCATTATCCCACATTTTCCCAATTCAACTCCATGGTTCATGCAGTCTCCGAATCATTTGCCATAAATCCTTTGAAGTAGGCCTATAGAATGCTTCTGCAATCTACGTGTTTAACGAGGCGTAGTTAGGATTTAAAAGTCCTCTCTACTACACAACCTCTTTTTTACCTTTTTACAAATGTAAGTGGTAACTGGGGGTTCGAACCCGCGCCAGCAGAGTGATGAATTTCAGAGTCACGCATGATTCCAACCCACAACAGGTCCGTTGAGGGTCCTAAACCCATTCTTGGTTCCGTCACAGCTGGCGCTTCCTAATAATTTGCGTTGTATCATTATGTTGTGTTATGTAAAGTTAAGTGTTTAAATTTATAAATGAGCTGAGCCAAGCCTCTTCAAGGCAAAGTTACTTATCTAAGTGCCAAAAAACTTACTCTAATAATTAGTCCGACAACAACTTGACTAAAAAAATTTGGTTCTATAAATAGTTCTTTCCATCACTATTAACAAAATTCTTGTGTTTTTTAGGAAAAGCTTTGAATATTTAAGACTGCTGAAAATTAAGAAAGGGACTGGATTGGTAAATTTGAGTGACACTTGTGCAGTTGTAATTTGTGTCAACTTAGCTTCTGAGATTTTGTGTTCAAGCTTTGACAAGGTTAGTATACAAATAGGATTCCATTTTTTTCATTTCAATATAATAAAAACAAGGAAAAAACTAACAACAATCAATTCGGCAGGTTAAAAAGTTTGTTGACAGTTGGTCTGTTTAAAAACATAATGGCAGGCCCACGCCTGATGTATAATGTGAAAGGGCTGAAAGAAACAATGTAGGGCCAGCCAAACGGCAGAGGTGGAAGTATTGCAAGAGATTATTGAAGTCTGGGAAATTTAAGTAATACAACTGCCGTTGGGCAATGAGCTGTTCATGGAAAGAAATGTCAAGACACTTGTTTACATCACTGTAAGAGAAGCAGCTTGTCGGACTGTTGTGTATCTACCCCTAGAATATGATGTCCTTGTTTGTTTAAAATTGATGTAACCAAAATTTCAATGTCAACATTTTACAGGCTCAAGCTATAAAAATAGCAGGTGTTTCCAAGAAGCACTATGCCAATTTTTATCACACAGTTGAAAAAGTTTTGGGCTTGGACAGACTGATGACTGTAGCGGAACTGTGTGTCAAGCTTTCATGCTCCGACTTATCCGATCTAGCCCAACAACTCATTGATCGGTAAGTAGCCGCAGCAAAAGTAATTAAGAAACTTAACTTCTTCCATCCCTCCCACACTTTTTATTATTACACATTTTTAGCACTTGGTTGTCACTTGTTGGATGTTGTCAAAATTTCATTGAACTAAATTTCAAAGTTTAGTTTTCTGTGGTTGCACTTTTACAGATATCTCCAAGATAAGAAGCACGCAAGGGGGTCCACCGTTGACTTGAGCCACCCAATGTACACCTGTGCTGCTGTCTTGGCCGCTTGCAGGTAAGTTGAACTCACAAGGTCAAGTTTTAACAACGATTATGTGATGGTAGGTAGATTACGCATAGATGCCACATGGCTGAGGTAGGAAAGTAAACATGGTTTGGCACCCAAGCACAGATAGCGCTGCAAGGGAATTCTTTTACGAGCCTCAAGAAGAGCCACTGACGCACGAGGAAGTTTGTCCGTAAATAATTGACATCGGACAAACTCGAGCATGTGATGTTGTGATGAGGATGTGAGGAGGAGAAAGACGGAAATGTTGGAAATAATGAACAACCTTTGTTACAGTACACATTTTAAACAGTTAAATTATCTAATGATTTGTTCTTAATAATATATGGTTTGTTTTATATTTTCTTAATAATGGACAATATGTTTGTTTATGTTGTTGATGTTTAGTAAAAGAAAGTTTTTTACGAATTTTGTCCAGTTTAAGAACTTTTCTTGTTAATTGTAAATTACTTTTTTGTGGCAGCGTCGACCTTATAAGTATGTAGTGAAATTTCACGAATAAAGCCAAGCTGAAGTGTGTTAACTTACGGAAAAAAATATAACTGGTGAAAAATAATGTACCCATTAGTCGTAGGGGTAATTTTACTATGAAGTGAAACTAATAACTTCAGGAATGGCATTTCTATGAGCGGTCATTGCCTATCTAATGTTAAGGATTGAAATGTTGTCTGAAATGTTAAACAATGATGTCATCTTGCGTATTGGAAGGGAGTGTACTCCGACCCCCGAGTACAGCAAGCTCCGTAATTTCTAGTGTTTGCAGAGTTGTTTCACTCTTTTCTTTGGATGCCCTCTCTATTTATTATGCAGTCTACTGTTCAATTTTCCATATCTCCAAAAACTTCTGGAATTTTTGCCAACAGATTGCAGACTAAACTCAGCAAATAAAAGTTTCATTTGAGTTGAACTTCTATCTTTAAATTCAATGGCTCTAAGTTTTTAACAACAGTTCTGTTAATAACAGTTCTGGTTGGTATTTTTAAAATATCAGAAATGCTAATATCTTTAAAATAATCAATAAATGAATGAATTTTGTTTGTCGGTTTCAGGCACAGACGGGTGCGAGTGAAAAAGGATTTACTGATTGAAGCGTGCAGAATAAAAACCAAAGATTTGGAGAAACTTGCGGCTGACTTTGCAGCTTTGGCGAATCAGTCAGATAAGAAAGAATCTCGCAAACGCGCAGCCATCATTTGATTGACCTAGTGGAGCAAATGGTGAAAGGTAACCTGTGTTCATCATGGATAAATTTAAATTTTACAATTAGATCAATGTATTATTTGTTAGTAATGTGTAATTAAAGCTATTTTCTAAACTATTGAACCGTAAAAATTGAACCCATAATTAATTATTAATAAATAAATTTAATATTTATTTATTATGAGGTGTTGACGAGGGTGTTGATTTTTTGAATGTTTATCTATACTGTTAAAAATTTGTTTAGATTCTGAGAAAAAAACTGTCGAGGATGGGAAACATGACAAAGACGAGAGTAAGCCGAAGGAAAGTTACGCAGAATGGAAGAGAAGAATGCTAGATGAAACGTAAAGCACCGAGAACACGGTAGAATTGACATCCAAATGTAAAAAGTTATAAATTCGGACTGATTCCAATATTCCAAGCAATCAATTTTTTGTCAGTAGTGCTCAGAAGAAAATGGACTAAAATCAAAATGACAGGATCATAGAGGAAGTTGGTTGAAAATGCATTGTTTATTGTTGTATTATAATTGATATTATTTTTAATATGACTAGCACTGCCCTATTGTGTCTTATGTCTGTTAATAGCTTTAAATAATGTATATTTGGAATAGCATGCTGGTGGCATTGGCTACTTTTAAAGTAAACAGTTTTGAGCTAAAACAATGTTTGTATGATTAACCTTGATTGTAATTTGTAAACTGTAAAGATAATAAAAATAATTTATTATAACAGTGTATTATTTTTTATCACAAGTAATATTGTAGAAAAACGTGTCTCTTAGTAAATACTTGCTCCGATTAGGATTGAGAAGAATTCTAAGTACTTTTAAACAATGCTCTTTTACATGAGAATAATATAAAATATTTACTGAGTTCTTTTGTAAATGCTTAAAAGGAATTTTCTTTCTAAATAGCCATCATACTATCAAAATATAATAATCCTGAGGAACAGCATTAGTTTAAAATATGATGAAACGCAAAAGGTTTCCCAATGATTATTATGGCATTTTTCAAACATGTTTGGTAGGGTGACAAATAAGAATCTGCTCTTCTGGTGATTACATTTTTTGTTCTCAGCTATTTGTTTATGAAGAAAATAATTTCTAAAAAAACCCGCATGATTTGGTCACATTTAAGTCGCTGACATCTGATAAACTCGAGCATGTCGGTCGATGGGGAGAAAAGGCGAAGCGATGGCAGCGCTTTCTGTGCTTGAGTTGCTGCAACTATGTTGATTTACCTTCCTTACCCATGTGGCATCTGCCCAATCTACCTACCTTAACATTACCTTTGATATAATTTTGAAGTTGGCTAAATCTTTAACACTATAATGAAATAGGAATTTCACAGCCTACGTTTGTATTTGAAAGTGTCTCAAAAATAACCACCACTTCTAAAAGTTACTTCCCTTAGCGTTGTTTTGGAAGTTAAAAATATTTCCTGAATTTTTCAAACCAAAAATAGAAAACAGCGGTGGAAATACACAAGACAGCTCAATTATTTATTTTGTTGCTAAAGGTTATAGAAGGCTCTGTTACATTCTGTGTGAAAGCAAATAACTTTTATAGAAATTATTTTCTTCATAAACAAATAGCTGAGAACAAAAAATGTAATCACCAGAAGAGCAGATTCTTATTTGTCACCCTACCAAACATGTTTGAAAATGCCATAATAATCATTGGGAAACCTTTTGCGTTTCATCATATTTTAAACTAATGCTGTTCCTCAGGATTATTATATTTTGATAGTATGATGGCTATTTAGAAAGAAAGTTTCTTTTAAGCAGTTACAAAAGAACTCAGTAAATATTTTATATTATTCTCATGTAAAAGAGCATTCTTTAAAAGTACTTAGAATTCTTATAATGTAAGGTATGTGTAAGGTAAGGTTGGGGGTTATCATTGTGAGAGGTACACAGTGGTTGAATAAAACGAATTGGTTATCCGTAGTAACAAAATGATATATATTATGAAAGTATTGACAAAATTAAACAGTGTTAATTTTTTTGAGAATTCTTTCATCACATCAAAATTCACGAGCTTCAGTTATATCAAAATTGAAACAACAGACTACCTTTGAGAAACTTCTCGCATTAACTTCCTACTCCAAAAAATCCTTTTCTTAGAACTTCTTATTCCTTCACCCACCTTTCCTAATCCCACTGTAGACCAACACTACAGACTCAATAAACCCCATCCTTCTTCGACAATACTCTATACGAACCCTTCAAGATCTTCTAGAACTGCACCGACCGACTTCATCACAGAGGACCTACGACCTTCATGAATGCCCTCCACCACTCTACTGACTACCAGACTGCGTCCTTCCTTCTCGTCAAACGTGAGTTCGACTCTCAAGCTGGGGAAAGTAACACCTTCCTAATATTGGAACCAGCTCTACCACGAATCCTTCATATGGGCCAGCCGATCACATCCGTCAGCTGGCACATCACGCCACCTTCTTGGCCGCTCAGCGGATTTTGTCGGCGGAGTCCACCGACCGGTGGACAACCAATGAGGTGGCAGTTTTGGGATTGCGGTAGCTGAGGCGACAGTGCGTGTAGTGATTAGTTGCCGTGGAGTCAGTTTAGGATTAACACAAAATAGGTATTACCACATTATTATTATTTGAGCGCTCTAGATTAAGTATACATCATACCAAAATAATCAAATTTCCAATTTAATCAATTATAGTAACTATTCTAAATTATTTATTTTACCAATAACTTATTTACTGTTGAATCACTATTTACTCAAATTTATCAAGTTACCTTTCAATTTAACCATTTATGCTGGGCTGATCGGTTAACACTGTTTAATTTTGTCAATACTTTCATAATATATATCATTTTGTTACTACGGATAATGATAACCCCCAACCTTACCTTACATACCTTACATTAGAAGAATTCTAAGTACTTTTAAAGAATGCTCTTTTACATGAGAATAATATAAAATATTTACTGAGTTCTTTTGTAAATGCTTAAAAGGAACTTTCTTTCTAAATAGCCATCATACTATCAAAATATAATAATCCTGAGGAACAGCATTAGTTTAAAATATGATGAAACGCAAAAGGTTTCCCAATGATTATTATGGCATTTTCAAACATGTTTGGTAGGGTGACAAATAAGAATCTGCTCTTCTGGTGATTACATTTTTTGTTCTCAGCTATTTGTTTATGAAGTGGATAATTTCTATAAAAGTTATTCGCTTTCACACAGAATGTAACAGAGCCTTCTATAACATTAAGCAACAAAATAAATAATTGAGCTGTCTTGTGTATTTCCACCGCTGTTTTCTATTTTTGGTTTGAAAAATTCAGGAAATATTTTTAACTTCCAAAACAACGCTAAGGGAAGTAACTTTTAGAAGTGGTGGTTATTTTTGAGACACTTTCAAATACAAACGTAGGCTGTGAAATTCCTATTTCATCATAGTGTTAAAGATTTAGCCAACTTCAAAATTATATCAAAGGTAATGTTAAGGTAGGTAGATTGGGCAGATGCCACATGGGTAAGGAAGGTAAATCAACATAGTTGCAGCAACTCAAGCACAGAAAGAGCTGCCATCGCTTGCCGTCTTTCTCCCCCATCGACTCGACATGCTCGAGTTTATCAGATGTCAGCGACTTAAATGTGACCAAATCATGCGGTTTTCGAGAACGAACAAACCTGGGCGTGTGTCAATGGCTCTACTTAAGACTCTTAAAATAATTCCCTCTCAGTCCCATCTGTGCTTGGTCTGCAGAACTTTGTTGATTTTCCTACCTCAGCCATGGGGTATTTATGTGAAATCTACTTATCATTACATAAACCTTGTATAACATAATCTTGTATTTATCTTGAATTTTAAAATTTAATTAGTAGTCATGATAAAAAATGAGAAAACTTTTGAAAACCCTATTCGTTTTCTATTAGCTTACAACAGTGTTAAGCAAAAGTTGTATTTTTTAATAATGTTTCCTCTTACATGGTTTATTCTAAAGTGTTCTCATTTTTCAATATCTGCTTCCTTTATTTTTACCTTTGTTAGTTATCTTTGTAGTTATATGCCGGGCTTGGTGAAACTTTCTTTAATTGGCTGGGGCGGCCAATTTCATTCTCAATCCTTACAGAAATTTTAGCAAACCGAATTTTATTTGGTTTTAACAAAAAAATTAGTTAAACACAAAAGTGTACCGCACTAACTCATGCATGTACTCATGTAACTCGTGTATGTTGGGACCGTCACATGAACAGGCTTTGTAGGAGCAGCAGAACACGTGCTGTACAGTCTGCCACACAAGAGCGGAGGGCTTGATTTTTACTACAGAGGCTATCAGGTGTGACATGTGTCAGTAGTATGCGTAAATGTCGCGACCACTTTTACTACCTTGATTATTTCTACAGGATTAACAATTTAAGCCAGCTGGTCTTAAAAGAAACAAGTTTATTTTAATAACAAGGCAAACTGTATGAACAACAGATCTGAAACTTGAAGACGTATTACCAAGCTAGATTTGATTATACAAAGTTTTTAGATCTTATTCTTTTAATAGAAGTCCAGATAAAAGATTATAAATTTGTTTATGTAGTTACTGTGCAGTCCCTTTTTAAAGCAGACTATTGTTTCGCTAGATCTTAATAATTAGATAGGTTACAATGTCCAGATGGATGTACATTTATTGTACGGTATTCTAACGGTTACATTATTAAAAAACAGTATACATTATTATTATTATCTTTGCATAAAGACCCTTTCTAGTTGCTTACAGGAACTGCTACTATCCTCTGCACTCAAGTCTGTATTGGTTTCATCTTCGCCTTTTTCTGGATCTTCATCGCTTTCTGAAGATTCTGAATTTGAATGATTGCTTGAAGAGTATTCTGAATCTGAACTATCTCCCTGCTCTTCAGTACTATCTTCTTCCTCTGACTCATCCAATTCAATTTCCTCCACTTGGCCAAAAATGACTTCTTGCCTCCTACCTCCTCCTGGTAGATTAATGTTTATTTCTAGATGCATTCTTATATCTAAAATCATGAACCCCACTGCTATTAATACTGGCAATCTTATTCTTGACTTCCAGGCTAGATGGAATAAAAATAATAATAATGATTTCGGTCTATTCTGAATCAACTCAAGCATTTGGGATGCCTCTGGTTATAACTAACCTGTCACAAATATTGTATGTTAATTTATATTTAGCTAGGCTAACTCATAACGAAGTTAGAGACAAGGAACTGTTGTAAACGAAACGTTAAGCCTTCTCAAAGTGTACAACTGGACAACACTTTTTCATTAACATGAAAATAATCAATTGTTTACAATACCAATTCAACGAACTTTACTTCAAGTACTCACTACACTAGTACACTACTCAGAAAAGCTGCTAGAACCACACAAATCATAATAAACAAAAGTTGGCATTTGTCAGTGCAGTGTTGACAGGACTCGCAAGAGATATTCGGATCTGTTTGGCAGGCGGTAGCAGCGTGAAGTTTGCCTCAGTTTCGCCCAAAGATCAAAACGTATATATTAATTTATTATTAATTATTATTTTACATAATTATACGGTTTACTCGATTTTTAAATCATGACAGTCTGTCCGGGGGCTCTTATATGTTGACTCGTTTAAATTGCTGTTGCCTGCGTCCGTGGCTCAGAGGGTAGAGTCACGGTTTGCAAAGCGCGATTTCAAGGTCCAGCTTTCAAATGGATTCAAGATTATTTCTCAAACCGGACCCAAATGACAGAAATTAGGATAATTTGGAATAATGAACTACAAATTATTAAATCAACACCAAAAAACATCAAAAGAGGCGTTCCGCAAGGACCTATACTAGGCCCTCTATTCTGTCTCATCTAAATTAATGCACTACCGGTAGGCGTGGATTGTTTAATGTACGCAGATGATACGACACTTCTTATCCCAGCGGAGAAGTCGGAGGATCTCACTCAGAGAATTTCAGGAACCGTCTCAAGAACCGAAAATACACTTAACAATATCAAGTTAAAAATGAACCATCAAAAGACATCTACTATAATTTTTAATAGAAATAACCACACTAAACTGAATAAACCTGAATTCGATACTTCTGAACATACAAAATTTCTTGGTATTTACATTGACTCAAGATTGAGCTGAACACGTCCTCACATCTCATACTTACAGAAAAAACTATCCTCGGCAATCTACATTATTTATCGCATGAGGAAAATAGGAGGCGAAAGGACAGCAGTCTTAGCACTCGTTTTTCGATAGTTTTTCGTGAATAACTCGAGAACGGATGGAGATATCTGAACGCCGATTGCACCATTGTGTTCGTCTCGTCAAGGCGGTTCCGAAAATGTATAAAACGGTATATTTAAAGTCAATGATTGTAATCATATAGGCCTATGCTGTACCAATATGTCCTTATTACTCCATGTCTGTTTAACGATCTCTTTTTAGACGAGTGGTTTAGTGCCGGCAAATTCTGCCATTTTTATTCAAACTCTTTTCTTTTGGTCTTTCTTTTGGGCAACCCCAATCAGCTTTCTACTTTTCTTGCTCAACGGTTAGTTTTTCGTAAATTAGTAAAATAAAATAAGTCAGTAAAGTAAATAACACTAACTAAATTCGTGCTCTAATTGATCCCAAGTGCTGCAATACTGAAAGGTTAGTTAAAAAAATATATAAATAACACTTAAGTTGGAAAATTGCATGCTGTTCTATTGGGTTAGGTCATGTTCTCTCAGGAGTTTGGACCTAGGCTACCATTGAAGTGTCTGAGATTTGAGAAGCTGTAACAAACACATTAACTTACTATTCGTGTTTAAAAAATTGCCAACAATCAGTGGAGATTGTCACTCCATGATTGAACTAAATCTGTTAATGCTTTCTTACAAAACTACTAGCCTAGTCTCGAAAGGTTAGCTAAGCTGCAGAATTATGAGTGTCATTTATTGCTTGATCTATGGACAGTTTTACGTTGATAACTAAAGTTAGGTCTACAATTGATTTTTGGAAAGAGATAGGTAAAATTATAATAGTGCCGCTACAGTTGTATTTGTGTGGAAACTGTGCGCATTGTAGGGGGAGTGCATTTCATATGCTCTCTTCCCGACTTCTCTACCTCACATGCGCTATGTGTAAGTGTGCTGACGCACCCCTTCTCTTCATTCCCTGCCCACTTCGGGCCTCAATCCGGTAGATTAGTGGGTGGAATTGTGGAAGGAGAGCACTAGTTGTGGTGGGTATTCTACATGCCTTGCCTGTTTATTGAGAATTTCCAATAAATAGGACACCACTCAAGCGACTGCACTATAACTCTGAGTGAGATGATCTTGCGGATCACAATTATTAGGAACCAGGGGTATATTATTTGTGTCTTCATCTGCTTAGGTGTACGGTTTTTAATGGCGGTGTGGTAAAAGTGTTTTACCACAAAAGTGTTCATTAACTACCTCAACTCCTTACCTGATACTTATCATGGTATTTCTATCATAAAACTATGTAGGCCTATAAAATAAGATAGTTATTGGTCGGAAATAATTATTACCTTTAATTGGAGTCAGAATTGTTTTACGAAATAATAAGCTATTCAGAAAATTGATTTTCTTAAATGTTGGTTTTGATTTTCTTGTTGTTGGTTTTCCTAGAGCTCATTGATAATATGTAGTTTTATTGCTGACAGCAAAAAAGTGCAATCTGCCTGCTTCTGTAGTAAATGCACTTAATTTATAAATGAAGATCTGTGATATGACCTTTGAAGTGGTGATTTAGGGTTTCGTTAATCTTCTATTACTATCATGGTATACACTTGCATTAATAATATCCAACGTCTCTCAGTTGTTACTTAGTATTATGGCCCTTCGCTTTTTTTTTATAAATCTGCCTATCAACACTAATTTTAATATATCTATGAATACCTGTAAAATTATGTGTGACAGTAATTATCAAACAATACAAGAATGATAATAATCCATATCAAGTGACTTTGTCATCTATAATATAAAAATGAATCCCAAAATGTGTTGGTAAGCGCATAACTCAACAACGCCTGGACCAATTTGGCCAATTTTTTTAAAAATGTTAGTTGGAGTTCAAGGATGGTTTTTACGGCGAGAAAAATTTGAATAATTGCCGGAAAAACCCTTAAAACAGCCATTTTCTTTTTCCCATACAAATGTTTTCTAACTAAAACATAGTCAATTTGAGCTTTATTGTTATTCGTTGCCAGCTGATATCCCTATTTTACAGACATAAAACATATGTACAGCTTGAAGGACTTCAAGTCAAATCAAATAAAGAAAACAAAAACAACAACAAACTGTCAATGTCGATTTGCCGTTGTACATTGTGTTATTTTTTGATTTTCTATAACCTTATCTACTGAGTTTGCTTTTGTTAACTAATACATGAAACAAATTCATATATCGTGTATTGTGCAGAGTGATTAATACGTAGGAACAAAAACTACCACATTACAAATCTTTTTGACAGGACGAAGTCTGTCGGGTCCACTATAAATAATAAAGTAAACAAGATAAATTACATTTTACAGTTTTAGATGCACACGAAGAACACTGAAACGTTGCATGTACTGGTTTGTTTCCTTCACTAAAGTTTTATTTTTGCTAAGTATAAAGTTTTTTTTTAAATATAAAGTTGTAACTATCACTTGATTAACTTAATTTGATTTGGTGTACTCATAATATTTTTTACTTTTAGTAGGTTTTAGCAGATTTGTTAAGAAAATTATTATCTAGGTAGACAGTGTTGTATGTATACATTTGTTCTTTAATATGTTATTTTCAGTTACAACATGAATCTTTTTCCAGGATGCCAGAGGTAAATGGAGTTGTTCCTGAACCCAACCAAAAGGAACAGAAAATAAATGCTGAAGATAAAAAAGAGTCACAAGCTAACGGGGATGCTGGAAAGCCTTCCACAACCAGTCCACTGAAAGAATCTCCTTCAAAGAATGAAGGAGAAACCCTGCTCGCCCAAGGAAAGCGTCATCTTTTGATCAAAGATTATCCCAACGCCGTTGCCGTGCTAGCAGATGCCTGTGAAAAGCTTTCAGAGATGTTTGGCGATGGAGCTGACGAATGCGCAGACGCTTACTTCAGCTACGGGAGAGCTCTTCTAGAACTGGCAAGAGAAGAAACTGGTGTTATAAGGACTGAGCCTGAAAAAGAAGACAGCGAAGAGGGCGATGATGATGGGGAAGAAGATGATGAAGAAAGTAAACCTGAAGACAGTGCTGATTCAAAAGAAACAACAGAAAAAGAGGGAGAGAAAACTGAAGTTGATGACAATGCTCAAAATGAAATTAAGGAAAAAGATTCCCCAGCAGATGAGACAATTGATACAACAAAAGAAATTAATGAAGAAGAAGCAGAAGGTGATGGAAAGGAAGAAGATTTAGATAATTTACAACTTGCTTGGGAGGTCTTTGAGGTAGCGAAAAATATTTATGCGAGGCAGAATGCTGATGCTAAACTTGCTGAAACCTACTTTTACCTAGGAGAGGTTCAACTAGAGTCAGAAAACTACGGTGGTGCCTTGGACGATCTGAAAAAATGCGTTGAAGTTCAAAAACAAATTTTACCTCCTGATCATCGTGACATAGCGGAAACATATTTTCAACTTAGCGTCGCTTGCTCACTGTGTAATGATTTCGATTTGGCCATTGAAAACTTTAAAACTTCAAGTGATATTTTAGAAAACAGAATAAAAAATCTCCAAGAAAACGGTGCCCCTGCTTCAGAAACTGAAAAAAATCCGTTTTATTCAGTAGAAAAAGAAGTTTCAGAGATTAAAGCTTTACTTCCGGAAATCTCGGCTAAAATAGCGGATATGGAAGATTTTAAACAAGAAACTATCAGGGGGTTGAGAGCAACTTTGGGAGAGCTGCCGGGGTCTAGCGATGGTGCTGGCCCATCATCGTCTGCTCCTCCTCTAGCCAACGGGAGTGCACCCAAGCCTGTCTCTAACATCTCACATCTGGTCCGCAAGAAGAGGAAACCTGACGATGAAGCAGAGAGTGTTCCTACTGTGAAGAAAACATGTACTGAAGAGGCGAACAAGTAAATGAACTGGTTTTCGAAATGACCCAGGACAAGCCAAACTAAAACATTACATGCTAATTTTATTTCAAATTTCAAAAGTTCTTAATTTTCAAAGTTTACAACTGCATGGAGAATTGGGTTGAATATTTGTAAATTAAGTGTAATGTAATTTAGATGTCCGTCGTAATGTTCCAATTAATCTTACTTTTCAGATTGTATTGATAGGCTAATTTATATTTTTATACATGCTCATACGAGGTCTGTCCAATAAGTTCGCGAACTGGTTCAATATGGCGGCCTTGAGGCGACGTAAAGCTCTGCCCACTATATCACGTGAATACTAGACATCTAAGGAAGCGTTCAGTACTCGTTTAAAAGTCGAGCAGTGCCTATCAAGCTGCCAGTGACAGTTTATATTTGATTTGTTTTTGCTGTTCGTCGAAAAATGGAGATCGATGAAATCACAAAGCAAAAAATCAACATCAAGATTTTAGTGAAACTCGGGAAAAGTTCTCAAGAAATTACAGATAAGTTGAGGGCTGTTTACGGAGATAATGCCTTGAAGAAAATATCCATTTTCAAGTGGATCAAACGTTTCAAAGATGGCCGCGAAGACGCTAAAGGTGATGCAATGCAGGGACGACCTTCAACATCATGTGTGGATGAAAAAATTGTTCGTGTGCGAGCTCTGGTGTCTGATGACCGTCGGAAAACTGTTAGAATGATTGCAGACGATCTTAATTTATGCACGTCATCAGTTCATACCGTTTTAGTGGCAAATTTGGGCTTAACAAAACTCTATGCAAAAAATGTGCCGAAACCGCTGACGCCAGAACAAAATTTGAAAAAGATTGAATGTGTGAATGATTGGAAGAATTGGAATGATTAGAAGACTGACGGAAATGAAGGTGAGTTCTTACAGAGAGTCATCACTGGAGATTAATCATGGTTTTTTGAGCAAAATGGAGACGAGAGGGCATCACTGGATCACTTGATGTTGATTCGTTGTTCAATGGTTTCATCAATCACCATTTTTCGACGAACAGCAAAAACAAATAAAATATAAACTGTCACTGGCAGCTTGATAGGCACTGCTCGACTTTTAAACTAGTACTGAACGCTTCCTTAGATGTCTAGTATTCACGTGATATAGTGGGCAGAGCTTTACGTCGCCTCAAGGCCGCCATATTGAACCAGTTCGCGAACTTATTGGACAGACCTCATATTTCATCTATTTTCATTGGGCAAAACTTCCAAAAATTGTGTCAATTGTGTTTTTAAATCTCATTACTATTGTTGAGTACGTGATAAGCTTTATATCAATGAGTAATTTTCTACTATCGTAATTTTCATTGTATCGTAGCTGTTGAAGTGATTGTATTTATTAAAATTAAGTTTTTTACTTGTGCGTTTGTTCTTTTAGTACCTTTGGTTCAAGATGAGGAATTACACTTTTAACAACTAAAAGGTATAATCCATTAACAATTTATTTTTTGGCCTTTTACTTGTTGTTTTTCTTTTTGACATTACAAGATGTATAGGATGAACAGAAATAAATAAATGATTGTAAAAAATTAAATCAAACAAATATCAAAATAAATAAATCAAATAATACTAATAAATAAGCAAACAAAGGTTAAATAAATAAATAAAATAACAAATATAAAAATGATGTAGAAATCAACATAGTTGTCTTCTTCCAAGATGTCATGAGTGCTGTAAAAGGCCTTGCTCAAGAGAACTTTTAATTTTTATGCAGAAAATTTGTGGTCCTTCCTGATTTATGTGTCTGGAAGTTTGTTATACAATTTTGAAGATACATAGTTTTTTTGTATACAAATTTGAGTTGTAAATCAGAGTTTTAAAGTTTTTTTAGATTTTAAAATTTATTGTCACATAACATATTTGAAAGCTGATTTTTAAAGGAAATTTTTGTTGGTAGAAGACCAACAGTGTAATGGAAGTGTGCGAACTGTCAAGCATGTAGTGCTTGCAGTAGAAGGTTAAAAAACAACTTCCCTTAAAATTATAAAATTTAATTTCTAATTTTTTAGTAAAAAACTTGTGTGTTCTCCAAATAAGTATATGGAGTAACAACGTAAAGTTTTAAACATTTGAATTTTCTTACAATAATATAAGATTACGAGTATTACAATTTACAATGAGTCAAAGGAGAGGTTGCCAGAAAACCAGACCTGTGTATCACCATTTTTCTTGGACACGATAATCATAGTTTAAAGATACATTTAAGAGACGGCCGGATAGAGTGGCTGCAGGTCCTGCTTTGAGCACCACCACCACTTATAACATGGAGTAGTAACAGCAAATAGTGTTTTAAACTGGATTTCTGTTTCAATGGAAGCATAGAGCTGTTGGGGCTGCGGCATATAAACCCTAAAACATGTCTTTTGTCAAACGATAAATTATTAATTAGGTTGATAAATACTTGATTTTCCCATAAGAACGTAGGACTCAAATCCTTGTAATAAACATTTTGTTTGGTAAGGAAGTTTCATATGCTGCAGTATTAATGGCTCTATGCTTCTATTGAAAGACTTTTCGCATTTTAGCACGGTAATATAATTAAATCATTGTTTGCAAATTTTCATGTATCCCGAATAGAAACCGCTCGAGCTCTATCCGGCGGCCTCTGCTCGCTCAGGGGCTAGGTCCCGGAGGACGAGGAGGAGGTAGAGGTGCGTGAAGGTCTGCGGTGAACGCCGAACAGAGTGGCCAGCTGCGTTATGTGTTTGTCAAAGTTGTAACTGATGACGGAGTGTTGTGGTGACAGTTGTGTGTCCGACATTACTCCCAGCCTCACAGAGTCACCATAGCTCATCAGAGTCAGTGATAAACCTGTAACATGAGGGATCTTTCAAAGTGGATGGTAGGTTCAAGTTTTCTGAACCTAGCTTTATGGTATCAAGTTTTATGGTTAACTAGCAGTTGTGTCCAAGGGCGCCCATAGGGTATCTTTGAGGGGGAAGCTAAGCTAACACACCGCCGCATCGGGGGGTCTAGGGGGTAGAAGAAAGAGGGTCCAGGGGCCCTTAGACAAAATTTAAAACATAACCTATGAAATACATTTTTGTGCATTCTTGAAGAGAAATTTACCATACTTAAACACTACGGTTTCCTATCGTAATTTTGTAGAACTACCTCACAAATAAGGTTACTAATTCAATATCACAATTTTCCTTGCGGTGATTCTCTCTCGTCTTGAACTTAACTCTATAACATTAACCACAAGATTTATAAATACAAAAGGTTTAAGTACAAAATTTCAAAGCCTTTTGAACCACTATAAAACACACTACTACCACTACCACTTGTACTCAACCACCTACCATCCCAATGAGAATGCAAAAAAATGCATTTACTAGAAATTCAGATAACAATATATTTAAATATATTTATAAAAGGCTTTGTTTTGCCTGACTGACTCATCATTGCTGAGCCAAAACTAGAATCTTGAATTTGTGTATGAACACTCCTTTTATAGTATAGGCACCCAATTAAATAATCACATACGAGGGGGTACCCAAAAGTATCGGTCGATGGCGAGGTGGGGAGCGCATAGTTCACATTTTGGCCGATAGGGGATGAAAGCCCAACTCTTCCTGAGTTCAGTGCACTCGGTGTGGTCAGTCCAAGAGACTGTGAAGAGGAGCTGTGTGCGTTTTTCTAAAAGTAGTTTTTGTTCTGCCTCGTTTTGTTTTTATGGTTTAATTAAATGGACAAAGTTCAGCAGTGAGGGTTTTGCTTTTTTCTCGGTAAGAACGCGTCAGAAACGGTTGCAATTATTAAACAAGCTTACAAAGACGATGTTTTGAGCAAAACGATAATGAAACGAGTATTTTTCGAAGATTCAAGATGGCGCCATGTCGATTGAAGACAAGCCTCGTCCCGGACGACCTTCAAATTCTCGTACTAGTGAAATTGTTCATAAAAAACCGTCAATATTGCAAGAAGACCGTCGGAGGACCATTGGGAATGCTTCTTTGCAGTCTGGATTGTGTTTAAATTCAGTTTAGCGAATTTCAACACACTCCAGGCCTAAATT
The DNA here is from genome assembly GCA_018831715.1 of Matsumurasca onukii. NCBI lineage: Eukaryota > Metazoa > Arthropoda > Insecta > Hemiptera > Cicadellidae > Matsumurasca > Matsumurasca onukii. The sequence continues at coordinate 53,559,934 of CM032060.1, forward strand.
TTGGCAATATGAAGTCTGGTTCTTTCATCATGACAATGTGCCTGCCCACGTAGCCATCTCAGTGCGCTAGTTTTTGGCCAATGCCAGCATGACCACCCTTCCCCACGACCCATACTTGCCAAATCTTGTCCCACACGACTTTTTTATGTTTCCCTTAATGAAAAATTACATAAAAGATCACCGTTATGACAAAAATGAAGGAGTGAAAAGGCAAACGAGGATGTAGCGTGCAGCCATTCAGATTAAGGGGTATGAGGGGTGCTTAAAACCATGGGAGCATCGAATGAACAAATGCATCACACTAAATGGGGAGTATACTGAAGGTATACATGTAAATTAGTAAAATAATAATAAAATATGGTTTTTATAATGAAATTCCCGTTATTTTTGGGTACCCCCTCGTATAGCTAAATTCCACCTGCTTATGTTACCATACTTTCCACTTACTTATGTTAGCTTGAGGAGGGCGCCAGTACATAATACTCTCCACCTCTTGACCCCAGAGCAAGCGTCTGCGTTTCTTGTCGTTACTCGAAGCGTCCACTTGTGTGATGGTGACAGCGTATCGCCGAGAGAGCAAGTTGAGCATGATCCTGGCCACTACTGACGGGAACATGCGTGGTATGAACGAGTGGTCCAGGCCGAAGAGTGAAGCCAGGTACAGAGGCGCTTGGTTACTCCGGGCTCGGTGTAGAGCAGACTGAACAATGCTCAGGTTCTCAACCGGCTCGTCAGGAACCCACAGGGGCAGGTTCAGACAGAGCAGGCGGCCCTCTCGGGAGACCTCTCCTCCCGTTTGCGCCAGTAACTTCTCTTGAGGCACGAATCGAGCTGTAGTCATCACTGAGAGTGGAACCTGAACATTTTATTTTTATTCTGCAGTGTTCTTTTTTATTGATTAAAAAGGAACAGTGCAATCAATTTGTAAATTCGAGAGAGAAAATGGAGGTGGTTAGGGATAAATTGAGGAAGCCTGAAAAGGCAGTTGAGAGGAAGGCCCTAGATTGGAATCTGCAAAGAGCAAGAAGGACAAGAAAACCCCAAGAAACCTGGAAGAGGACAATAACAAAAGAAGTGAAGGGAGTAAATAAGACCTTGGGAGAACTGAAAGCACTTGCTGGAGACAGTGATGGATGGAGAGCTCTTCTGGCTCCCAAAGGAGTTAAAGTACAAAGTAGTTAAAAGAAATAAGTCATATTGGTTTTAATTAGTGAAATACTTTAGTACTTTTTGTACTTTAGAATTAGTGGCATATTCAAACTTCAAAAGTAAAGAAAATATAATGACCCGTGGTGGGATAGCATTCCTCGGGACTCCAACTACTTTTAAAAACTGTGTTTCATGATTTGTGCTACTTACATGATAAATAGAACCTAGAGTTTCAAAGCCTGCCTCCAACACTTAATTAAGTAATTAATTAATTACTTAAATTAGTTTGAAAAATAAGGAAACTAAACTGACATCCACTTGCAAATTTTTTCAGAGATTACACTAAAGGTGCTTTTTTAGCAGTGATAATTGCTGAGTGTTTTGAGGTTAAACATTGATTTCTTTATCCTATGAGCTAATCTCTCAGAATCATTGACTGGTTGGAGCTCCCGTGACTGGCCCAGATTGCTGCTAACAAAAAACAGCTTAATAATAAGTCTGGTTTGATCACTGAACTTTGGTAAACAAATTAAATTTACTAGTGACCACTTTACTTTTGCTTAGTAAATAGGACTTATTACTATTGCCAACCTTAAAGCCGAGATAGCGGAAGTAGTCCCTGAGGCTGGCGGAGACTGCAGAGAGCAGGATCTCGCAAGACGATGCCCCGGAGGCGAGGTGGACTCGATGCAAGAACTCCAGAGGCACCGGGTCTGACCAGCTGACAGCTTTGCGCCCACAGAGCGACACAGTCTGCAAGTGATGCTTGTCCCCCACCCTCTTTGGGAACAGTAACTCTTGGACAATCACCTGCAAAACAGGACTCTCAAAACACTTGAGCATGGGCGCCCATAACAGATTTGTTGAGGCAATTTAATTATTTTGTATGGGGAATTTCAAGTAAATGCACTTTTTTCACTCTCGTTGGAATTGGCTTGAGAGGGGGTTGATTGTAATTCATAATTTTGGAGTTGTGTATCCAACCTGTATTAGGAGAAAGCTTATGAATACAAATAACACAATTTGAACTAAATACATCGGTATGATTGATTTTTCAGTATTATTCTTGACGAGAGAAAGTTTCCCACGGTCATGACACAAGAAATTAGTGATTACAGTTTGCTGAGAGGGCTGAGCCCAGGAGACCTTATAGACGAGCTGTTACTGAAAGGAAATTGTCATACACAAAAAAAAAGTCTTTTGTGAGTTTCTTTCATTTTTCCTAAGGGAGCCCCCCCTCCTCTCCCTTCCTGGGGGCACCCCTTAGATCCCCAGCTAATTTAGCCCCCCCCCTCCCCGCCATCGCCTGGAAGATACTCCATTTGTACACGTTATGCGTTGCATTTGTAACGTTGCATTTGAACGTTATGTTATATTTGTGTTATTGAACATTTCAAAAGAAAATGAAAATTTGTCCTCACATGGAAAGTTTAAAACTAGATTAATGAATATTTAGAAGATGACTTGAAGAGGAAAATTGCACTAACAAACTCTAAAATTGTTTTTTCTTCTTTACTTTACTTATATTTTAATATTTCTGTTCTTTTGTTTCGGAAATATTTTAATTTTTCTGTTCCTTACTGTACCAATATTTTTATATTTCTGCTTTTGTTTTATTCGATTCAAAGGCTAACCTTTGTTAGAGGAGAATGAAATATTTCTCTAATTTTTTTCAACTATACTTTGACATATTAACGATAAAAGCCGTAGCAATTATCAAAGCAAGGCACATGCTTTTCTACGCTAATGCATGATTTTTTCCTGCCAGTGTCCATAGCAAAAAGCTTAGTTATCTATTCCTGATGAAAGATATTTATTCCTGTAATTTTATAGTTTTTTACTACTAAAATAAATAGAACTCTGAAATCTCATATTTCAGTAAGTTTTGATGTAAGTTTTTAAGAAGCATATAACCCTGGGTCCAGTAAACAGAATCTTGGACAGGTAGAAAAGTTCACGGAGAACATGGTAGCTGAGGATCATCCAGTAGAAGTAGAGTGGAATGTTGAGTAGCATGCGCACAAGGTGCAGCGAGGAGTTGACGATCAGCCACCAAGACCAGCGGAGTCCTGCTCGAGCCATCACCACCGGGTGAAAAGTCGTGCACACCGAACGCCAAAACAGGCGCATTGTCAGCCTGCCGACACATTTTAAAGATTTTTAAGACAGATTTTTATTTTCCTTCAACGGTTTATAAATATTACAATGAACATCGTCAGAATTGTTTGTGTATGAAAAAGGGATCTTCATTTTATTACTTATAGACCAGTAAACCTAGATTAATAATTTTAACTACATTTTTGGCTTCCAGTACCATACTGAGTTGGTAAACTATCTTGTAAATTGTCAAACGTTTAGCCCAAGTTAAAATGAAGCATCCTCAGTAACTACATAGCTGATACTTCACTTTGTACAGCTGATAATTAACTAGGTAGAGGAATACACTGACATAAATTCAGATATTAATAAACAAAGATTGAAATTCTACGACCGTATAAAACGAATACAATCTTCTAGACTGAATGAAGCAATTTTGGAATCTTATGAAATGCAAAGTAAGGCGAAAGTTGAGACAATTAAATGAATTGTGGCAGTTAAAAGCAGCGGGTATCATACAAAAAAGCATTTATAGAAAACAACAGAAGAAATTTTTTTTGAAATTTAGATTATTTTGTACAGAACATGTTTGTCCTAAACCTCATCATACTAGTAGTTTTCGGGGTAATAGCGAACACTCACGTGACACCCCCTTAAAACCATGTCCCCCCAAAATTCGACACCCCAAGGTAACCCACTGGTAACTTTTTGCTATGTGCTACTGGTACGTAGAATAGTTTGGCCCTGAAATGAAGTTTTTTTTAAACTCAATTTTACTTTAGAACTTTAAAACTAAAAGAATATTCATACAAATATACATTTTTCAATCCCCAGTGACCAGTGTTTAATAATAGTATTTATAATGTAAACGTAATATGTTTTTGGAGCGCCATAGTTCCTAAAGTTGGGTGGGTTCTATAAAGTGTGTTATTTTAAATCCAGAAAATTATGTATCATACTCGTATTATTCTGATATAACTAATAATCTAAAGTCAAAGGGTTTTCTTGGTTGGTTGGTTGCTTGGTTTAGAATGAGAGTGTTGTAAATATGCTAGCTTGGTTGCAACAACATTTTTACTGATAAGACAATTTTCAAAATTACATTATTTCGATCTCCTTCAAGGTATTTTTGAACAGTGTTTAATGTGGAAAAATCCGCTAGGAATCTATTTAAGGTTGAGAATTAAATAAAGAGACAAGAATCAAAAGGTAGTTAGAATATACAACAGTGAAATCAATTGAAACCTGAAACTATTTTGTACAGTGATTATGAAATGTTATTAATTTTAGATCAAAGATGCTGGTATTACTTGTTTTTTCCAACGTCTTTGAAGACTACCTGATTATTAATCTAGTTAAAATAATAAGGAAAACTAAAAAACAGTTTGTTACAGGCAGTTTTTTCCCCCACTCAAATAATTATCAGTAGGAGCTCTCAGCAAATAAGCTGAAAACCACTTTTTCTTTTGACAACAAGACTCTTACCTCCGACGATGCAACTCCTGTTGAATAATCAAACTAAGGTTTCCGTTCTTGTCTCGCAGGTAGGTTTTAGTGATTGAGACTAAAACGATGGCAACGAGAACCCCGTAGCTTTTGAGTGTGGGAGGATAACACGTTATCTTGGGGTTCTCCAGAGGGTCGTACACAGAGACAAGCTCGTTCCACGAGTTGGACAGAGACTCGCAGATGTGTTGGTACACCTGGGGCATTGCGACGGGAGCCTTGAACGTGCCTGCCAGCAGGTGCTCGTGGTCCATGTACTCCTCCGCATCTTCGGACCTTTTCAAAGCACTTTATTCAGGTTACAACTAAGTACAAGGTGGTTTTAAATTATTCATATTGTTTATAACCATGCTTTAGTTATCTGTGCCTAAAAATGCTGAAACAAATAAAACTATAAATTAAATATGTTTAATTTTTGTTTTTATTCTTTTAAGTTTTTAGAAAGAGAAAAATAACTCTTGGTTTCCCAGAAGAATTCTGGTCCCATTTGTTCCGTTTGAATGGGCTTCTGCTGTAAATATTAAAATTAATGACATGACAGCAACGTTTTGAAGGCCCAAAAAAACCTAAAGGCACATAACGGGCGCAAATAAAGATAACATGAGGTAATTAAAATTTCTGGTGGCTCAGAAATACAATAGAACCTCTTGTATCTGACCTTAATGGGATCGGACCGAGGTTGGAAAGGATATTAAGTCCGATATCAGCAGAAGTACAAAAAAATCTTTCACAGGTAGAAAAGTGAGTTTACAGTATTTGTATAAAAATGATTACATACATTGTTACAAACACAGTATGGGGGTATTTTACGCCACTCTACCCCAACAGTCAGAACAAAACTGAAGCAAGCGACAGGAAAACAAAGCGAAGAGGAGAAGAGTGTCACTATCATGTCTCGACAAGCTTGCGGTGTTGAGTGACCAACAAGTCGAAGGACAGTGTGCTGATGCTTAGACATATCCCGAGGAGTTGGTTACTCCGTGGTTTGGATTTGAAGGGTTCTACTGTATGTAACTTTTTTATGCTTGTAGATTTTTTTCATCCTTAAAACAAATTGTCTTTTTAATCACCTCTCCTAAGTCCTACCCCCCTAAGAGTTTTGCCTACCAGATGGTGACGTCAGGCTGCAACAGGAGCAAGTGTCCGAGACCCAGTTTCTCTTCGCTGAGATAGAGATGGTGCAGACGGATGAGTACGTAGAACTTGTCAGTGGAGGGGATCACGAGCATGTGCCAAGGCGGCTGGTCAGGACTCATGTACTTGGACACCATCTCACTAATGTATTTCTGAAAACAATCATTCAGTTTGTTAAATTAGTTAAACTTTTAATTACTACTCAATGATTTTGTTGAAAATCTCATTGATTCTAAGCATATAGACATTCTTAACAAAAGTATTACTTAGATTTTGATATGAATTCAAGTACTGAGGTATGGGTTCAGACGTTCTTTATAAAACGTGGGATGAAGGGAATTCTAAATAAACTCTACCAGCCACACTCCTATATTGTACAGATTAAAAATAAAGGGATAAAGAGAAGAAATCAAATGTATATAAGAAAAAGAAGGAATAAAAAAGTTTGAAAGAAAGAAAGGTTGCGAAGAAAGTTCTTTATCTTTATAGTAAAAGTCAAAGAAAGAGATGAGTATAATATAAATCATAATGTTGTTTAAATAATAAAATTATTATTTTAAAAACAACATATAATATGTACGTAATTCATCTCCCTTTTCTTCTTTTACTTTTTTGTTCCTTCTAGTTTATTTAGAATTGTTCCTTCATTCCATGCTTTAAGTAAAACGTCTTAAAAGAAACAGGAAATTAAAAAAAAGGAGTTATGGGTTCAAGACCTTCTGTGACGTAAAACAACATGGGATGAAGGAACAATTCTACATAAACTCAACCAGCCTCCCTCCTATACCCTACAGATAAAAGATAAAGGGATAAAGAGAAGATATCAAATATATACAAGAAAAAGAAGGAACAAAAAAGTAAAGAAGAAGAGGGAGATGATTAATATAAATCATATGTTATTTTAATAATAAGATACTATTTTAAAAACAATAATAACAAATGTTGTGTTTAAAGTTTTAGAAGATATTATATCAGTTCTTTGTACTTTTAATATTTTCTTTTACTTTATTAACATAATTAATTAACAACTACGGAATGTAGAACACTGACCTGGCAGTTGATGTCATCCCTGAAGCCGCTGTTGTACACCGGAGTCGACATTGTCACGTGGTTGTTGATGTTGAAGTTGACTTCCGAACCTCGATGCCACGCGTACCAACCCCACAAGCTCGTCAACTTGGTCTGCAGGTGAGGAAACGAAAGCTGTCCTTTTTTCTTATGGTTCAAAATATCTGTCTATACAAAATGTGTGTCAATAATCATTTTAAATAATTTGTACCAATTTATACAAAAACCTTTTAATATAACCAACAGGGAACAGAGCCATTTATTGCCGGTAGTGTAAACCTATGAATATTATTCTTGAATTGCAAAGTGTATAAGGTGCACTTGTCCCGATTCATACATTGTTCAGTCGCATGGCCCTATCAGACCCAACCGCGGGTTATAATAATTATTATTTGTTACAGACTAAAAATAATCTTGGGAGTCTAAATGAACATCTCGGGGGACCTTTACCCCAAGATTATGGCAATCTTTTCCTGAAGTCGCGGTCTACCCTGCTGCAGCGTCCCTTCACATTGATATCTGATCCAACCACCCGTGGTGGGGAACGGAGCGTGTTCAACATCCAGACAACTAAAAAGCTGCCTAGTAATTGTGTGAACTACTTTTCTTTTATGAACCCCAGTATGAAGTTATCTGAGTACTTAAAACAACAAATTACAAGTTCAATAGATGAAGTAAGTGTACATTACCTCAAGTTTATTGCGGAAGAGCTGGATGTCGCAAGTGCCTCTGACTTGCAGTACGACGGTGATGATGCCTTGGTTCCGGAGAGTGTCCACGGTTGTGCGCACCGAGGTGGACCTCACAAACTCCAGCTCCGGATACAACCTCTCCAGCATGCGCAGCCAGAACGTTCGGCTCAAAGTGATACCTGTCGGCAGCCCGACAATCATTCACAAATTCATTTAAATTGTAACCTTTTGTGAGAGAGTTGTTTTCCCCTTATTTTTAAATTAGGGGTGTAATAAGAAACAAATGAATGTTTATATTTTAGAAATCAACAGACATAAATCTCAACAATATTCAAATGCTGTGTAATGAATTTTTAGAGAGCAATTTTAAACAAATTACCAATCAATTAAAATATAAAAAAAACAGTAAGGAGTTTATTCTGGAGTATTTACTCTTGTAGTTAACGGACAACAAAATATAATTACATAATTTGTGTTTTCATTTTGTGTTTTTATTTTTTTAAGTAAAAAACATTTTCCAAACAAAGAATTTAAAACTGTTTTAGCACAAAAGTTTGAAGTTTATTGTTAAGGATAGGATAATCTGTGGTTGGATGGCTTCCATTTGATTTGGTTGGATGTTTGCTCAAAATTCCCCTCTATAAATGTATCCAACCAAATTTAGGTGTTTAAACAGTTTTCGATCCATGGTATTAGAAATATCAAATAAAAATATGAACAATCAAAGTAATTTTTATCATACTCAAAGAAGGACAGGAGTAGTAGATAAGAAGAGTGTTAAACACACGGAGGAATAATTTATCAAAACAATATAGCTCATAGACTAGATTCAGACGTAGTTTTATTTTATTATTATTGTCAAGCTGCTTTTACACTCCTCGGTATTTACTTATAGTGGCTGTTGGCATTCATTAGTCTTTAAGACCTCAAAATACTTCATTCCAATCCAGTTAGTTGATAGAGTCTGACCCTTTTGGCAGATACCCGCCACACCAGTGGTTAGAAAAATGTGGCAGAACTACTGATTCTTAAGTTCTTGGAGAATAATTAATTCCCATTTCAGAAGAGTTTAAAGCACACTTACCAATGTAAAGTAGCAGCAGGAAGGGCAAGCAAGCCAAGCACAGAGCGAAACAAGCACAGTTGTAGACACTGTTGAAGATGTTGAATCGTTGCTGAAGCTCTATCAAGGTTTTGCGAGCTTGAGAAGACATTTTGGGCCAGTCTCGCTGCATCGTGCTTTGTTTTGTCCTGCGTAAAGCAATATAGGAGTTACCATTTATTACGCATTTTTAGACGTTATCATAACTCTTGATTTATCTAGTTTAATATAAGCTTAAAACAAGAGCACACTTTATGGATAAAGAATCTGTGAAGTGGACTAGACCAATTTTACTATGTTGAATCTGAAGAAAATACTCATTTAAAACTAATAATCTACCTTGCTCTGAGCTAGAAATAAATTTCAGCTTATTTTTATGAATCTTGTAAAACCAAACTTATTGTGAAAACCAAAAAAATGCAGAGGAAAAACCTTGTAAAGTCATCATGAAAACATTAGTGTCACTCAATCACCCTTCTTCCCATCATGTACAATGAATGAGACATGAGTGGTCGGTGTCTCAAAACAAAGTATGTTGTAATACTCATAAACAATAGAACTGTCAATATCGCTCGGCTCGTGACACGAGAGGTCGAGGTCTTTTTTGATAACAAATTATCTTTGTACTACTACAGTGCGTCATTGCTCCTACTTTTGAAACTATTCCTTGAATTTGTGCTTTGTGGTATAATTTTGAAGTAATTTGATGGCAAGTAAAAAAATATTTTGATTTTATGTAACTGTTCAACCATTAATATAGTATTTAAATACAGTTGCTTTTTCTTTCCAACAGTGTCTGAATTATTTTTAGGATTAAAACAAGTATGTTATAACTAACCTGTTCTTTGCTAATGCTAAGCCGGTTAATACTTTAATTTACAACCTATCAAATGATATAATTATTGGATTGGAACAAGGGGACCCATAGGGTATCTTCCGGGGCTGACATACTGGAGATCAAGAGGGTATGAATACCCCCCAGGTCCCAGGAAGAGGGTATTATAACACAGTGGTACAACCACTTGTACTCAACCACCGTCCACCTACCATCCCAATGGGAGTTCAATAAAAAAATTTACTTGAAATGCAGATGATAATAAATTGATAGTAAAATACTAATATTTTGTTCTAAAATATATATACGATTTTAATTTTACTTTATTGTGAAACATAAATATAGTTTTTCCTAAAAGCCAGGGGGGCCGTGGCCCCTTCCCCTGCTCCCTAGTATGGGCGCCAACCAACAGTTTTACTATTCTATGTAAACTTGGTTGTGTGTGGATTCAGGCAAACCTTGATATTCAATATGTCAATGTACTTTTCAAATTTAAATTTGCTTCCCCTTATCAAAAGGTCTCCATATTCCATAGCTTCTAAAACCCTATGTAGTTTTTATATTTATACATATATATAGTTCATTCTTATGATTTTTTCTAATTTTTATAGGCTTTTTTCTAATTCTACTTCATCAATTAGAAATGTAAGCTCCCCCTTTAAAAAGTGCAACCACCCTTGATTGTGGAAGTGACGAATGAACTGCAGCACTTTCCCTATTCCACTGGAGTCTGGATCTCTGTAGTGGCTTGTTGGTTGTGGTGTCGGCAGAGTCAGTGAGGGGTGACAGTGATGGTCCGCTGCGCTGTCACCACGCCCTTGTCCTTATCAATCATGACTCATCGCTGCGGCTGTTGTCTTATCACTTTCCATGCACACAATGCCTTTGTCCAGAGTCATCCTTTTGTGCTTGCTTCAATGAATGGTTACATTTCTCAACTCGTTGACCTTTAGGTACCAAACTAAACCTAGTCCTTTCCTTTAATTGTAACATCTTCATCTTGTCTTCGACTTCCACCTGGAGTTTGGAAGAAAAATCGTTTACTCACTGACTTTGATTTTAAAATGGCAGAGTTTTAAACACCGAATATTTAAACCGCCACCATTTTGGTTGTCCACTGCTACCAAGCCTGAGAATGTGTGACACCCTTCCAGTTCCAGCGTGATTAGGGGTACAAGGTCTTCAAAGCTAGTGAAAAGTGGCAGTGTCTGATTATTTTGAGACGGATAAGAGCAATTTCTGAGCTAAATTATGAACAAGCCGTCACAAAACCTTGTAAATAGATTTAGAAAATAGGGAACACTAGGCCAGGATACGCTATCAGCCTATCAAAATAAAATAGAAAGGAGAGTAGGCTCACCTGGATAAAGTAGGAACACAAAGGAGAACACAGCTAGACTGTCAATTTTCAGCCCTACTAGCGCCTTTGTTAAGACAAAAGGGAGAACTTGAAAGATCCAAGACCCTTGTTTTGACGAGTTGGGCTGAAAATTTGACAGTCTTAGTTCTCCTATGTGTTTCTACTTTATCCAGGTGAGCCTGCTCTCCTTTCTATTTTATTTTGACAGCAGAACCTTGTTAACAGTAATTGTACAAAGTGTAAATATATCTTGAATTCACACGATTCAACTAATGAAAGCTAGCCTACATACAATTTAATAGATTTTAAATTGTTGCCTGCACAATCGGCAATATTATTAGTTTTAAATGTACCATAAATTAATAAATATTTCTCCAATAACTCACGTAGACATAGAAGAAGAAACTTGTATCTATAATGGAAGCACAACAAATTAGCACCATTAAACTAAGTCCGACACCTTACAACCACTGAGTACGTCAGCACGGTCAGCAGATGCTGAGTGCTAAGTCTGCTCACTGCTGCCCCCGCTCACTGCCACACAGATACTGAAGCTGTTGTTTTCCCCCCTCCACGCATCACACTCGGCCGATCAGCTGTGAAACCTTGTTCAACACGTGTTTTTTATCAATATCAGCTCATTCAGCTGATAACTTCCTTTGTTTTGTTTGATACCATGTGTTGTCACAAGTAGTCTGTTTGGTTGTTTGTCGTGTTGTATGGTTTTAAAACTTAGCGTCTTCAGAGTTCAAGCAATTCATTGATTGAGAGTATTTTTTGATGATTTGATAACAACTAGCTAGCCTAGACTAAAATACAACATGCACGAACACTTTTAAAAATTAAAAAGACAAATAGAGACACCAAGTACGTTCACGGCCAGTGACAGCTGCCCACTGACTGACTGCCTGGCCAGCCACCAGACAGCCGCATTGGCTGGCTTGGAGCAGCGGACGACCAATCATAGCCGTGAACCACCGTGTAGGGAACTTTATAAAGGCTTGTTAGTCATTTTAACTCCTCTGTTAGGAGAACCTGACTCGTCCGTCAAAATATAACACATTTCGCATACATTGGCTGTTTGTCATATTTGGGTGTTTTTGTGTTCTCCGTTACAGTTGGTCAGTCTGATTGACGGCTGTGAATCCTGTGATTGGTCATCCGCTGCTCCAAGACAGCCAGTGCGGCTGTCTAGCGGTTGGTCAGGCAGTCAGTCAGTGGGCAGCTGTCACTGGACGTAGACTTATTGATTCAGCTTGATTTATTTATTTTTTATTTTTATTTTACAGTATTTTTATTTTTATTTGTTACTACGATGTGTTTGTTTAAAACAAATCCTGTTATGTTAAAACGCAATATAACAATTTCCATGTTTAAAACGCGTTATAAAACGAAGTACGCCATCGTTTCGGTTTGTAAAATGTTAGCAGGTCCCACCGAGATTTGAACTCGGATCGCTGGATTCAGAGTCCAGAGTGCTAACCATTACACCATGGGACCACTGTGTCGGCTGGGCGCTCCCGCATCTACATGAAATGTTTCAAGGTCATTCGATGTTGTCTTATTGTGTATTTTAAACTTGGCGTATTATTAATACTGTAGTTCCAAAAGTCTACTTGATATTTTCACGTTTCAACTGTTTATTTATGAATGTATGAAGTGTTGAACGAAAATATTCTTTGGATTGTTATCGAAAATCTATCTACGTACAGTATTACAGAGCTACTAATTTTTATTCTATACAATTGACAATTTTTAATATAAAGAGGGGCTTGACAGTAATATATACTCGTATTCTGTTACGGTGGTCGTAGCTCACAACTAACATCATTAATACAAATATACAATGGAACATTGTAGGAGCCCCAAATGGCTCTTTAATGATGCAGTAGAATTATTTCATATGGGGTTTTTCAACTGCACAGCAAATAATGCTGCTGGCAAAGCACAAGAAGTATACTATTAACACTAATTTGTACTTATTATGTAATAAGTAAAATAAATAATAAATATAACAATGTCGACGCCATTCTTGGGACTTCGGTAGTAACTATCGATCTAGTTTGCTAATATGATAAACATTACTTCAATAGTCGATTATGGATAGCAGTTTGGGGAGGAACAACCGCTGAAAACTTACAAAGGGTACTCATACAGTCATACTCGTACACCAAAAAGGTACTATTAGAATCCTTGGGAATATTCAATTAATAATAATAATTGTTTATTGTCTTTTACAATACAAATTGTGTGACAAAAAAAGAAGATTAATGATCAAACGTAAGTAAGGCAAAATCACCACCAAAGTACATGACAAAGGCTGACATTTATACCACTAAACTATTAATACTCTTATTAAACCAATAATCAAGAGGATTAGAGCCCAGAGGAATCTCTTTACCAGAGAAACATTCAGGAACTTGAAGATTTTAACAGTTGTGACAAAAACACACATCCTGGAAGTGGTGACCTACAGGGTCCGGAAGTCAAACCTGACGGTTTTTAAAATGGGATAAATAAAAAGTTGTTGAGATATTTAAAAAAATTTTATTGTAAAGAGGAGAAATGGAAATTTAATATTCATAATAAAAAAGTACAAAAATAACTTATATAGCAAAAGTTATGTCACTTAAATAATTACCACTATTTTCACTGTACGAGTCTCTTGGAGAAGTTAGCCATGACTCTCTCCAATGTTTGACACGGGATCTCACGAAGTTCTCGCCGAATGACGGTTTTTGAGTGGGGATAGGTAGTGGTGGGGACGTCTGGTCAGTTGGGGATGGTCGCCATTATGTCCACCTTGAGCGAAAGTTCCGAGATGGAGCGTTGGACCGCGAACACCGTCCGTATGTAGTCGAGACTTTTTTTTAGAAATAATGGTTCTGTGATTCTAACACAAAAGAGTTTTCGTATGCGGTTTAATGTTCCTCGAGGTGCGATCCCGTCTCTAAACACAATTCTTCTATGAAACTTTCAGAACACTGATTTTGGGACAAAAAGAAGAGGAGGATCACCTCGAACGGTTAGAACACCTGCTAATATTGAAGCTGTTCGACATGCTTTTGAACGGAGCCCTCGTCGCTCTGCCGTTCTTCACCCCCTCAAGGTGAACAGAATGGCGACCATCCCCAACTGACCAGACGTCTCCACCACTACCAATCCCCACTCAAAAACCGTCATTCGGCGAGAACTTCAGGAGATCCCGTGCCAAACATTGGAGAGAGTCATGACTAACTTCTCCAAGAGACTCGTACAGTGAAAATAGTGGTCAATTTTTAAGTGACATAACTTTTGCTATATACAGTAAGTTATTTTGTGCTTTTTTATTATGAATATTAAATTTCCATTTCTCCTATTTACAATAAAAAAATAATTTTTAAAATATCTCAACAACTTTTTGATTTATCTAATTTTAAAAACCGTCAGGTTTGACTGCCGGACCCTGTATATTTGCATCAAAGCATCAGATACTGCAAGAAGTAGAGCAAAAATTCATCACTATGACCTTTCATCTTCCAAGAAATCATCCTTGGAAAATGGAAAGTCAATGCCACGATACTATGCATGCAAACAACTTTTGAACCCCTGGCCCTCTGTTAGTTCAAGCTTTAGAAAGGACCTTATATGATCCTGAAAACCCCCCTTTATTCAAAATCCTGGCTAGGCTACTGTTTACAATAACTTTTGTTGTTCAAAAATAATACTCAGCAGAATAATAATGTAAGTGCACAATAAATCAGATGTGATGGTTATTTCTGTACTGCGTTGTTGGAGTACGTGTGTTCTGGCTGTGTCTCAACATCATCAAGCCTTGGCATTGGCACAGTGGCTTGCGCTCGAGAACCTAGAGTCAGACCTGCATTTGCTAGAGTTCTGTGTCGTGCATCAAACCAGAGAGCATTTGTTCATTCTTCAACAGCTGAAACAAATTTTTGAACCGAATATTATGTTGTGATAGGTAGTTTGGGCGTAGATATGACTGAGGCAGGAAAATCAACTTAGTTGCGACAGCCCGCACACAGTTGAGCTGTGTGCGCTGCCATCTCTTTCCGTCTTTCTCCCCCCTCGGCTAGACATCCTAGAGTTTGTAGATGTCTAGGCGGGTTACACACTGGTATCTTAAGACATGCGTCTTAAGACACGTGTCTTGTCTGACGAAATTTGATGAAACATGCATGTCTTTTGTATGTCTTGTGTCTTATGATTTACGTCTCATACCTCATACCTGACAGCAGAAACTGTTTAGTAGACTGCTATATGTCATAAGATGCAGTTATGTTGTTACTAGCAGTTATCAGACGAAGACGTCGTAGAAGTAGGATATAGGCTACATTAATCGTACATATTGGACCCATAAGATGGAACAAGCTACGTTCAACAAACTTTGTGACTTATTGAATAGACAGTGTTCTGTAGGTGGAGTAACTTTCACCAATCTATAGCCATTGTTGAAAGGCTGAGGATATTTTTGAGGTATAATTCCAAGCACTTCACATAATTTATAAAAAAATGAAAACGTGTGCATAGCAATTCATTTTTAAGTATTTATGAAAAATTTAGTGTTTCCAACTTTATTTTTTAGCACAAACTGGCTTGATCTGACACTGGAGCTATTCTACAAATGAGTTGTGCGCATGCGCGGAGTCGGTGTCTTATGCGACATAAGACAAAAGACCGGCAAACCGGTCTCGTGCGACACTTCAGCAGAGTGCATGTTTCAGACTCATGTCGCACGCAGTGTGTAAGCTCTGATTTGATATCATTGGTTGGTTTAAGTGCGACATCAGCAGGCAAGACACATGTCTTAAGACACGATGGCTTAAGACACCAGTGTGTAACCCGCCTACGACTTTAAATGTGACCAAATCATGCGATTTTCGAGAACGAACAAACTCGCGCGTGCTTCGGTGGGTTTATACTTGAGACTCTTAAAAATCCCTCACAGGCCATCTGTGCTTGGGCTGCCGAACTATGTTGATTTTCCTGCCTCAGCCAATTGGTATTATTTTATGCGTAACCTACCTTCCATAACGTAATCTTTGGTTTGAACTCTGTGGAATGCTGAATGCGCGGTAAGCAATGTGACGCATGCGCTCCGCTTGATCAGCTGATTCTCGTGTTTACAACTCAGAACAGCTGACTGTGCGATGCGTCGTCTGCTTCAGTCTCAGTCGGCACGCGCTAGGCAGAGCATCGCGCGCAGTGAGGCTCTATAACCTCTGTGTTCACAAACGTTAACCTTTTCTTTCTCAACTAGTGTGTTCATAACATTAACCGTTTTTCTATCAGGTTCAAAAGGTGTTCGGAACATGGGGACAGCATAGTTTTTCAGTGACCTAGTTGTACGAGCTTCAAGAATGCGTGGCGGTGGCCTTGGTCTTCTTTTGTTGCACGTGATGTGATGTTGTTTTCTATTTAGGTGGTTTTTATACGTATTCATGAACACCTTGAAAAGATCGGTCCAAGACATTTTCTCACTGCCAAGTATTGAAACACCAATTCAGTATTGATTGTAGTATTAGAGACACCGTCGGCGAAAGAACTACATTATTATCTACTTTTAGAGGTAAGCACATATTAGTTACATCTATTCTTAAAACTTGACCCACTCATGTCAATACTAAATACATTTTTTAATACATCGTTTTTTGAAAGGTCACGGAAAACCCTTGAACTTTGACCTTGGTTTGTACAGATGCGGCAAAACCTGTTGACAAGATTTATTCATTTGTTTGTGGCAATCACGTGAAAGTACTGAAGTGTGTCGTTTTGTGATGGAACTATGGAAGGCGCGATATTTCAAGAGCGTACATTCTATTTGGTGTTTTCTAGCTTGTGTAATGACCAGTTTGAAAACCAGACCGACACGCAGCTAGGCACTGAAGTGCCGCTGGCACGAGTGAATCGAATTTGTCGGACAACAAATGCGGCCTGTAGAGATGATACACTTACATTATATACATATACAGGGTGAGTTTTAAATGTACCCCAACCTTAACGGTTGAAAAAGAAAATATTTTGAAAAAGAAACTCTTTGGGAAATGTTTTTTTACGTACTTTGCATCACCCTCCCCCTACCCGAAATCCGGGGGGAGGGCCCCCAATTTACTAAGAAATACAATCCCCCTCTTTTGGCACCTCAAACAATAGGTAATTCCAACACAAATTCAACGACGCAAAGAAGAGTTTTTATGTTGACTCGCTTTTTGGTTGACCGATTTAAAGATCACACGAAATCAGGTTTAAAATGCCACATTTCAGATACAATTTAATTTGAATGGCAACAATTTTTCAAAAACAAAATTTCAAAATACTCTATGGGATCATGTTATAGGGCTGTGATGTTTCACTCAGAGTATTTTGAAGAATATTTTGTCACTCAAAATAAATTGTATCAGAAATTTACTTTTTGTTTAGGGTGCCAAAAGGGGGTTTGTATTTTTTTTATCGGGGGCCCTCCCCCCGGATTTTGGGGTGGGGTGGGGTGACGTAAAGTACGGCAAACAAACTTCAGAACCCTATAAAAACATTTCCCAAAGGATTTCAAAAAATATTTCTTTTTTCAAATGTTAAGATGCGGGAGACATTTAAAACTAACCCTGTATATTATGTAGTGTTGAAAAAATGCTGAACACGTGTTCTGGGGGTCAGGATCGGTGCTCATTTCATGGTTCCGGGTCTGGGTCATACCATGCTGACGGCATGAATGTCCAAATTCCCAAACGAAATTCGTTAAACAAAAGTCACACGAAGATTATTCCTGTTTTCTTAGTTAGGTTAGCTCATAGCCTGTATTCGGTCGTTGCAGAAAATCCCTGATTTGATCTATACGAAACATGAATCATCCTTTAAGTCCAAGATGATTGACAAATCACTGTAAACACTTCCTACATGATGAGATGTTCTACAAGCCGCCTACTTTCCCTGAGCCGGACAAGGATTGTTTGTTTATCTGTGTGTTGTTAGGTCACTGAACTCATCGTGCAACGAAGAAACAATACCGCGTGTTGATCACAATTCTCAAAGCAAATCAATGCCGCAAATTGCTGTGTAAATTGGCGAGTTTTAAGACTTTCCAGGCAGTGCTGGATTTAGAATTACCGCGGCCCTAGGCCAAAATTTTGAAACGGCCCCTTTTTGTACGTTTTCTGTTACCCTCTCATAAAAGACAATACATGTGTATAACGATAGTTAGATTTTTCATGATTTTAATATGGTATGTATAATGTAAGTTAGAAAAGAATCTCTTTTACCTTCAGTTTTGAATACTAACACATTATTTTTAATAACATTGTGTCGCAATGTTGTGCTGACAACCTCCAGAACTGCTTCCTTGTTATCAAAGCAATGTTGGCCAGATTGTTTTGATAGTCAAGGTTATGCTGAGCAAGTAATAAAAGGTGATGGGCTTAGCTCCTCTGGGTTCAGTTGCCTAGGAGAATCCCTGCGTGTGGGGGTCTCCCTTCACGATGCTACCCCTGGGGAGGTAGGTCCTAACCTAGGTCCCAATCCAAGTCTTAGTTCCAAAGTCAGTTTTTATGATCTTTTACTTTTAATTTATTTCATAACGTTATTTTGATTTGCCTATTTCATTTCTTAGCTAGTTTGTTATTTCTTCAAATAAACTCAAGTTTTAATTTGGTTTGCGAGTGCTTTTACTCTACCATCTGGCTACACCAGCCCCCGACCCTATAGCTTTCAAAGGGGGCGTAACATGTGTATGTATTGTCTTTGCTCTCATGACCCCCCTTCCAACATACGATGTTTATAGTAAGCATTAGGCCGGCAACACACTGGATTAGACACAGACAGTCTTAGTCAAAGACGCTTTTAGACGTCTTTAGTAGTTTCTGTCTGTTTGACTTTTCTGACTGATCCTATGTGTGGGCGTTTTAGTCGCTAAGCGTCATGGCTCTCCGTAGAGAACATTGTCTTCTAAAAGGTCTAGAGCCAGCCATGTCGATATGATATTTCTAAACATCTTGTTACCTAGGCTATCAGCTGCGGCCCTTTTTTGCCTGCGGACCCTTAAAACCGGATGTTTTCTATAACGTACAATATTTGTTTTAAGTTTCTAATCCTTCCAGCTTGTAAGAAACTGTGATTAGTGAGTAGGTCAGTTAATGTTTTCGTTTCTACATGGATTATTATTTTGAACAACATTTCCCTTTAATTCCCAGCCTACCTGAAGTATGAAAGCACGTAAGGTGGTGCTTGCCTGCAGACTGCTGAGCAAGTAGATTGATGGACTTGCACACAACTGTCAGGGGATCAATTTATGAGAAAGAGTAACCCTGGACGTAAATTGTATCGTGCACAACGCTAAAGGTGAAAGTTCACGGCCGCACCCCGCCCTTTGAGTTTGATCTTCCACCCCGCAATGCTTTAGTCAAGTTGTGATTCGTAGATCCACCACTAAACTCTGCAGGTGAACAATTGAGATTTCACAGCATTATTTCATAGACACTTCAGTTTTTCCACTTGTAACTAAACCAAAGTCATTCTTCTGTGGCTTGACCAACCGAAGCGGTTGAGTCTAGTTCTAGAACTACACTTTAATACCCTTGGCGAAAGGCAGTAGATTGCAGTTCCCTCAAATATTATGATTACAGACCTCGGGCATGGAGAATATTTTGACATTTTCGTCTGTGATGTTAGACTACCATATGTGAATTCAGCTACCATTTTCACGCCAGATCTAACTCCCACCACCCAAATGTTGACAAATAACCGAAAATACACGATGAGTGCTGTCAAATTTGATTTTTTACCCAAAAATTAACAATAGGACCCACCTTCCACACAAACTTGAGTCGAGCCTCTGCAAATATTTTGTCTTTTTTGACTGGGACTCGTGGCGTGGTCCTGTAATCCAGCTTCATGGAGGTCAGGGTTTGAGGATGATATAGGTATAAAGCGGCTCAGATATTCTCAGTTATCAACTGATGATACCCGCATCAACTCCCACCATCATTTAACCATATCAGACCATCACCTGCGTGGTTCGGAAGTCACGATAAGCCGTTGGTCCTTGTATTTCCATTGGTCATTGGGTTAATTAATGACCCATTCTAAGGAAGAGTCGGGCTTAGTTTGTAACCAGACTACACCTCATAACTCATTACTACCACTCATCACACTCATCCTTCACCACATATTTGCCTTAAAATACCCTCATTAGAGTGGTCGGCATCTCAAATAGTGATTTAGTGATATCAGTGCAGTCTTGCCGGTAGCAATAGCACGCGTTGAAGATGGACCTAGCAACACAGTTTTGTCTAGCTCACTGGACCGTGGATCAGACGTTTCCTACATTCTAATCAGTGATCACCTGTAAGGTGGCTCATGTGAGTGCAGGCACTGATAACACACGTGGCCTTCACGTGCTCATTGTGATACAGATGGTGGGTGAGGCGGAACCGTGCACTGTACACTGTGCAGGTGATTACTCGCCCTGGGCCGGCCTCTGTGACCTTGATAACACAGTGCAGGCACTGATAACACTGGCCACTGGCCTGGTCACGTGCTCACTGCCTGTAGTGTTGTGTTGTGATACTGATGGTGGGTGAGTTGGAACTGTACACTGTACACGTGCAGGTGATTACTCGCCCTGGGCCGGCCTCTGTGACCTTGATAACACAGTGCAGCACTGATAACACTGGCCACTGGCCTGGTCACGTGCTCACTGCTCTGTAGTGTTGTGTTGTGATACAGATGGTGGGTGAGTCGGAACCGTGCACTGTACACTGTGCAGGTGATTACTCGCCCTGGGCCGGCCTCTGTGACCTTGATAACACAGTGCAGGCACTGATAACACTGGCCACTGGCCTGGTCACGTGCTCACTGCTCTGTAGTGTTGTGTTGTGATACTGATGGTGGGTGAGTTGGAACTGTACACTGTACACTGTGCAGGTGATTACTCGCCCTGGGCCGGCCTCTGTGACCTTGATAACACAGTGCAGGCACTGATAACACTGGCCACTGGCCTGGTCACGTGCTCACTGCTCTGTAGTGTTGTGTTGTGATAAAGATGGTGGGTGAGTTGGAACTGTACACTGTACACTGTGCAGGTGATTACTCGCCCTGGGCCGGCCTCTGTGACCTTGATAACACAGTGCAGGCACTGATAACACTGGCCACTGGCCTGGTCACGTGCTCACTGCTCTGTAGTATAGTGTTGTGATAAAGATGGTGGGTGAGTTGGAACTGTACACTGTGCAGGTGATTACTCGCCCTGGGCCGGCCTCTGTGACCTTGATAACACAGTGCAGGCACTGATAACACTGGCCACTGGCCTCGTTACATGCACACTGCTCTGCCCACACCGCTCACGTTATCGCGCTTTTAAACAAACCTCAAACTCAGTCACTAACCAGTAGATGGTTTAGCAAAGCCTTACTGTTCATACAGCCGATAAGGTCAAGGATGAAGCGAGTTTGAATTTCAAATTAACACGCCACTCCATTTGCAGCGGTGATACTCAAATATTCTTTGAGCCATCTTTGCCAAACGTTGTTGTTCATAGATCATAATACGTTTGTTGTTGCTCTTTGATGAAGAAAATGTCTTGTAGACGACCTAAATATGTGGAATCTGTTGACACCTTGTCTCTACACCCTACAAAGGCGTCTGTTCTTCAAATAAAAATGCGAGATATAAAGGAGTGATATTCCATCGTACGAAACTAGAAGCAGGGAGAACTACCGGATTGGCCAACACAGAACGGTATTCATGATCGTTTGCCGTCACAGGCTGGTGTTCATCAAATTATCAAATGCCCAAGACATTTAAAACTCACCTCAAAAACATGTTGGTCGAGGAGGCGTTCAACAGCAAAGGGCGAGTTTACTTGGGAGACCATAGATTGGAAAACTGACGGGTTTAGAGTGGGATAATTCGAATGAATGGGAAGGAGGAAATGGAAAAACTGTAGCCTTTGCCTGAAAGGTATCTCGAATAAAAACCACTAAAGCCCAAAAAGAAATCAGTAAGGGGCCAAAAAACTACAAATAAAAGGTCCGGGGCTGTCCCTACACCCCCTTCCCCTCTGGTGGAAATGTTCTTGACCTAGCAGAACAAGCTGCTGACCTTTCATATTGATTTCGTGTAAGGTTGATGAAGAGATACACTAATATATTCTAGTTTCTCGTGCTCAAACACCAATGGTCAGTTCAGCATTCTCCTATTTCGTATTTCTGTAACCGAAGATTTTGATATGGTAGTTAGATTGCGCATGGATTCCACATTGCTGAGGCAGGAAAATCAACATCGTTGCGGCAGCCCAATCACAGATAACGCTACAAGGGAAGAGTCTCAAGTATAGCTAATGACGTTCATTCGTTCTCGAAAATCGCACGATTTGGTCATCGACATCGGGCAAAACCGAGCGTGTCGAGCTGAAGGGACAGAAAGACGGCAAAAGATGGCATCGCATTCTGGGCGTGGGCTGCCTAACTATTCACTACAGTATTCGTGCCTCCGGCATCTATGCACTATTTACCTACTGTAACATTACCATATTTGCTTTAAAGTTATATAGCCTTTCATTATTCACTCCAAAACAACCATGTGTTTCCAGGCGTCTACTTTGCCATTACCCAAGATATTCATAGCTTTACGACCACTTAAACTATGCTTAACGATTTCATCACAATTGCTATCAACGATGATTAACGATTTCGTAAAACTTTTACTTTCAGAAGTAATGTTTCGCTGCATGCGCTACAAACCACTAAACCAGATATAACTGGATTTTTTTGGCACAGTGGCGTCGCGCGCGTCATGTGGCCCTACTCTGCGCTAAAAATACTGCTCAGCTGTCTAGGAAGTTTACATACAAGATTCCATCTGTGTCTCAGCTTGGCTGAGACAACTCACTGGCAAGGTCACAGGGACAACAAATAAATAACCCTAACATTCCGTTTCAGACAACCCTGACAATAAATTGCTGTTTAGGAAGGTGTTTGGAATAGTAACAGGTTTGTTGTGATTTGATTTTTATATACCCACTTGTAGGAGTTATTTTCAAATTTAAATGCCTTGTAAGATGTTAGTTAGATGTTAGATTGAGGGATCAAGTGGTTAGGGCTGGTTACCCTTACGCCACGTCTGTTGGTCATATTGCACTGCCACCGGAATGAAAGGAAGTCTGGCTTCAGGAGAGGAAAGGGACAGGGTTTGACTGACCAGACAATCATGAGAGGGCGCGACAAGCAAGCCCGCTGACAACCACTAGGAGACTCTAACCCCCAAGGCATGGAGATCCTAGTCAACACTCGGTGGACCTTTTTTATTGTCTACGCCAATGGCGTTTTTGTGGGCATCACAAAACGCTTTTAGAAAATGTATCATGTAAACATTATTTTCAATGGTGAAAAAGGGGCCGCCGTAATATTTTTCATTGAAGCGTCGTCGCGCCCTCATTCCTCAAGGCAGTATTGCACAATACGGATGTCTTTATGCCACGCGGTGTAAAATACGGTGATAGTGCTATCACTACAAGTTACTAGTGTTAAGTGATAACAGACAGAAGACCCAGGAACAAGCATCCATTATACCTTTCACCAGCAACACAACCTTCACTACTACAGTGTGAAGGTGTCTTGTATACTCTGACACCGAACATTTTTAGAGGGTATGGTGGGTAAATATGGGATGAATGGCGAGTGTTTTGATGGATGGTGAGGTGTAGTCTTGTTACAAACTAGGTCCTCCTGTCCTCCAGAGTCCAGATTAGGTCATTAATTAAAGTCTAACGACTACTAGAAATAGACAAACATGACTAGAAATGACTTAACGTGACTTCCAAACTGCGAGGAGCAGCTCGGGTAAAAAGTTGTGTAGCTTTCTTATTTTACTGCACAGATGGCCCCGTAATTGTGAGCATGCAGTATGTTCCAATTTATAATTCTGTTACTCCACGAGAATGATTTACAAACTCATGTCGTGATGTAGTGGTTACAGTGTCAGTGTGAAGGGCGATGCACGTGGACGTGGATATGACTTCAGGTTTGTGACATGTCAAGACAAACGTTTTATAGGATTGTTAGGAAGTAACAGCGATGGGTGCCCGGGGGTCTCCGTTACACTTTTTATAATGCTAAATGTGTAAGGCTTTCTTATCTGTGAAAATAAGGGGTGAAAACTACTCACGAGCCTTTAAATTTGAATATAGGGTAAGTGAAAAGTATGGATAGACCCAGTTTCAAATGGATACAGATGAAAATATGAAACTCAGGACACCTTTATAGTTAGTAAAAGTTAATTTTTTAGTCACTATTACAACTTTGTTCATTTCCCTAAAATGGGATTTGTGGGGGGCAGCTCTAAATGTTTAAGTGACACCTCATTTTAAAGGTGTTGGTTAAAAAAGTCAAAGAGTGGAAATTAGAGCTTTCTATCTTAATCCAAAACAAAATGTCAGCTGATTGAACTAAGTAAAACTTGAAATGGAAGCTGTCATTTTGTATTGTGTTGAGATGAAAAAATCTAATTTCAACTGTTTTTTTTAGCTTAGACCTTTAAAAATAGTTGTAATAATGACTAACAATTTTACTTTTTTTTACTCTAAAGGTGTTCTGAGATTCATATTTATATCTTTATCCATTTAAAATTCAACAGGGTGTATCCATACTTTTAACTCACTCTGTACACTAATTCATGTACAGTTTGAGCGGACTCGTGGCGGGTTGGAATCGTGCGCCACTCCGGAGCTGAACACTTCGCTGGCGCGGGTTCGATCCCCGCAGTCACAACGTACATTTATAATGTTACTATACGGTAACGCTAGGTAATGGTCGAGATTAAGTGGTACAGAGGACTTTGTAGTCGTAACTTCGCCTCGTTAAACAAGACAAACTTTACCTTTTTACCTTTACAGTCTGACTCTATTTCAGAGGTATATAAATAAATATTTCTTTATTCCCGGCTCGGGGTTATTGTCTACCTACCGCAGTCTGACCAGGTCGCACGTCGCGTCGTCGCGTATTGATTGAGCCTCTGACGTCACGACGCACCCTCCCCCCTCCCCTCATCCACACTCTGCACACCCATCCCCCTCCCCAATGTAACTCAGCTGGTATTTCATTAGACGCACCGGCTATAAAGTGCCGGACATATCAGGCATTCTTATCCAGTCATTTGTGGCAGAAATTAATAATGAAAACAAGTATGTCAGGGGCGTAGCCATGGTGGGGGATGGTAAAGGCCTCAAAAAACCCTTTTGAAATGAAATATAATGTATGAATGGTTAAGTTAATTTTATATAAAATGTTGTTCAACATGATCTGTACAGCAAACATTACTATTTCCAAACACACAAAAACTACTAGAATACTCTTTTTTAATAAAAATCTGAACGGCGGGAGTAACTATGACTCTTGCAAGATTTAGAATCTGAACATATTTATCTAATGCTAATGTAAAGTACTGTGGGTGTTGTCAAAGTGCTGATAAAATGTCAGTTCACTTAACTAACTATACGTATACTATCTTTTGGTTTTAGGAAAAAAAAGACCCCCAAAACTCACTATTTTGCTTCAATATTTAGCTAATTTCCCGGGGGAGAACCCTTTTGGCTGTGGGGTATTCCATACTCCTCAGACCCCCTTCCCCCGGCAATTCACTTTTTCAAATGACCTCTTGATCCTGGAAAACCCTCATTCCAAAATCCTGGCTACGCCACTGTAGTACCGTATGTAACATGTGAACTCGCGAATAAGTTGATAGCAATTTAGTTTTCATCTTGGTCGATGATAGTGGGGTAGGCCTACTTGTTTGTTTCCTATTTTAGGGATGGCGACCACACAAGCTATTTTTCAGGAGGAAAGCAATCCTTGTGTCCTGCCTGGGCCAGGATTCGAATCCCTGATCTCTCCTACAAACGCACGGGACCTTACCAGTGACCACCACTTGACTAGCCACCATCTTGAAATGAGCTCAAGGACAAGTTACAGAATTCGTTACATTGGGATCGGCATTTATCGGCTCTATCGATATCGGACAACTTGCTTAGAATAGTTGATTCTTATGTCACAGTGTTTCTAGTTACACGTAAAATATAGTGAATGAAATGAAAACTACTTTTTGATTTTGGTTTGGTTAAGCCGTTGTTTCATCTCGTTGGGCTATTAATCAATGATCCAGTTTGGGGAACACTCGGCCCAGTTTGTAACAAGACTACACCTCATCATCCATCAAAACACTCATCACTTTCACCATCACCCGATATTCACCTAATACCCTCTAAGAGTGGTCGGTTTCTCAAAACAAAGTATCAAAAAAAAAGTAAAGTTCCACTTTTATTCCCAGAGAAGTAAGGGCTTGTTTTAACGATCTTTCTGTTGCAAGGACATCAGCTGATCTAATGAAATTTGACTTTTTAACACTTACTAATAGAAAATCAATAATGAGCTCGTATCGTGAGACGTTTCGCTTTGATAAAATATACTAATGTTCATTTGTTCAAGTGAAGTCGAAGTAGCAAGTCAGTCCTACACTTGAATTTGTTCTGAATAAAATCTAAACAGGTGTTTTGGAATTTTCTCCACCGATAACTACAGTGGTTGTACAAGATGAGTTGAGTTCTTCATAAGTTTGGCTTAAAATGAAAGTGATTCATCAGCTGGTAACACTTCAGTGTGGGCGCCAATCGGTTTAGGGTCAAGAGTCTAGGAATTTCGTGGGCTGATGTAGATGTCCTTAACTATTTGGGCTCCGTCCAGTTTTATCCAGAATTAACCAGTTACCAGTTGCACAATCCTGCGTGCCTCACTAATTCGCTCTGAATCACTTTTTCGCCAATACTTGTTGGGCTTCCCTGCCTGAAAGGCTTCACGTTCTAACCTTATTCCCTAATTTTCACGGAAAGCTTTAAACTCCGGGTTTCCCTTTCACTTAGTTCTTAGTTGATAAAACTATTAATTAATAAGTCCCCCATCCTCAGCTGCGCGGCGATGCTTTAATGCAAGGGTTTACGGCGGCCCGTTTTCACCTTTCAAAATAATTTTGACATTAATACAAATAATGAATATGGGAACTAGAGGAGTTTTCCAACACACGTGAAAAGCACGAATTGGGTTAAAACAATTACTGTCTCGAAGATTTTGCTAAAAACCGGCAGCAATGAAACAGGGCGATACTTTTCAGTGAAACATGGGTAGCTCTTTTTGAAAATTTGGTTTACTTTCGCAATTTTCAGAGAGGAAGAACAGATTCCCGATTGAAATAGAAATGTACCAAGTGATAAGGACGATTTGGGCATTATAGCTTCAGAAGTTACGTTGATACATAGCTTGACTCGCTTGACTTTTTGCCTGCAATCTCTCTTATCAATCGTTCTACTTCCTCCTCTTATACCGGTACCAAGGCCATTGTGGCTGCGGGACTCGGGATAAATGACCGATGTGGCTGGTTTTATTAGTTTTGTAGTCCTTAATCAGCTCCTAAAAAAGGGGGAAAACTGAATTCCCCAGCCACCATCGATATGACTGTTTATTGTTAGTTTGTAGCTCTATTTGTCTGTCAGTCGATGTGTGCTAATATTTTCATGAGTTTGAAACGTTGTTAGCTCTTGGTCGCGATATTGATCATGCCAATTAACATAATTCCATTAAACATGAAAACGATTGAACGTAACCACAGCTCTTTCAGACATAGTATTGCTGGTGCACTTCTCTCTCTATATTCGACTGCAATCTCTTTCGCTACATTTTCACACAATATATCGCGGATTTTGGCAGTTCTCACCTATTTTATTTTGTTTGTTTCAGATACTCCAAGTGGCCTGCGACTCCAGTCTTCCCCAGAGCAAAACGACGACAGTACAAACACCAGAAAGATAAGACTTTTGATACTAGTCACTAGCAATAAGAATGCTTGGTAGCTTCTAGTCAGTGTCTCACGCACGCTCACACGCGCTCTGGTGGCACCAAGGTTCTCTCCGCCAAGACATCCTCACCCGGTTCTTGATGAGAAATCTGCAACAGAACCCTTACAGGCCACAAAGTCGTGTTCTGCGCCATAACCTCGTCTGTGGGTTACCCAACTGTTGTGTTCAAGCGCGTAAACTCAGGCACCTGAACAGGTACCACTTCCAGTTCCCCTTGGACCTCCAAGGGTGGCCGCGTAGATGGACACAGACTGTTTTACCATAGAGTTATTTAATTTTAACACGAGTTAAACTAATTTTTAATTATTTTTGCTGTGATTCGAGTTAACCCTGTGGATAAGTTCGAGTGGATATAGTTACTGCGGCTGTTTTGTGCTGTGATAATAAGTTAGTAATTGCCTGTGAGACATGGAACCTCTGTTAGACAAGGATAGGCGACTGAACGGAGCGGCGCCGATCGTGCGATGGAGCACTCCCACCCCCACCACGGGCTCGCCGTCCACCAAGTCTCCGTCTCGCAGGTCGCGGTCCCCGTCTCCCGCCAAGTCGGCCGGCAGCAGCGGCATTGTCACCGACTCCCCTTCTCCCCTCTCCCCTGACATCTCCAGTGGCGCTGAGGAGCCCAACCTTTTCGCATCGACCCCTTCGGCAATGTCCTACAACAACAACGAAGAGTTCACCAAGTCCAAAAATACTGTCACGATCATAACCGAGAACCCGGTGTACGAGGTAAAGTTTCAGATGAAACCCGAGATCGCAGACAGCATTGTGAGCAGTACTTCGTACCAGGACGAAGACGAGTCTGCAGAGGAAGACAAGCCGAAGATCCCGGACGGCGGGTGGGGATGGATGGTGGTTCTGGCCTCTCTGGTGATCAGCATGATCGCAGACGGCATCAGCTTCTCCTTCGGTCTTCTTTTCCTCGAGTTCTTAAAGGAGTTCGGAGCCAGCAGAAGCGCAACCTCCTGGATCGGTTCTCTGTTCATGGCAGTCCCTCTGATGTCCGGACCTATCTGCTCGGCTCTGGTAGATCGGTACGGTTGTCGATGGATGACCATCCTCGGAGGAGTCATCTCCGGAGTAGGCTTTATCCTAAGTACTTTCTGTGACTCAATTTACCTAATGTACGTCACATTCGGTGTAATCGCCGGTATCGGATTAGGCCTTTGTTATGTCACAGCTGTTGTCAGTATTGCTTATTGGTTTGACAAAAAGAGAACCTTAGCGACAAGTTTAGGTGCTTGCGGAACTGGGATCGGCACTTTCGTCTACGCGCCAATGACCCAGTTCTTCATCAACGAGTACGGTTGGCGAGGCACGGTGTTGCTGCTAGCCGGAACTTTCTTCAACATGTGCGTCTGCGGAGCCATCATGAGAGACCCGGAGTGGTGGACAGAGGAGCAGAACAAAGGAACCAACCTGACCAAGCAATCCAAGAACGCATCTTCCTGCGGGTCCATCTCCGGCCGGTCCACCACTGCCAGTGAGTTCCCAGGTGTGGAGGAGATCCGCAAACTGATGAAGTCCGGAGAGAGTCCAGAGTACCTGCTGACAGCTCTGGTGACCTCCATGAAGAAGTCCAACCCTGGTCCAACCGAGGAACCTGGCGAAGGCAATGCTTTGCACAACTTCCACTCAGTTGTTAATCTGCCCACATTTATCCGTCAAAATGAAAAGGTAACTGCTTTACGTACGTTTGTGTTTGCATGGTAGTTTTGCGTTGCTGCTTGCTTGTGTTATGGTTGGTGTGTTATGTTGGTGGTATATATTGTGTTCCATGTAGGTTGTGGTCTTTGTAATGATCGGTTATCAAGTTGTAGTTTGTAGTCAAGTCATTAGCAATGCTTATTTAATTTGTTGTTAAAACTAAAAGTTGCTTCAGATAAACTGTAAAGTACATGTTTAAAAGCCATTACAATCAAAATAATATTTTTATTAGTGTAGCCTGACAACACACTTAAAACACTAGCACATAATATTAGTCTGTTAAAACAATTTTGAACATAAATTTTAAAATAAGTATCATAAATGATCACATAATCAAATATTAAGTCACAAATATGCTAACTATTTTGTCTATAGTCTGTAACTTTAAACTAAGATCAATATACACTGAGAAATGTTCATGTTAAAAGATTATTTATTATTTAATAATATACAACTCCTGTAAACAATCCAAAAATAACTGCAATTTTTATCAACCAAAAGTATACTGCAGTAAATATAACAATAGCAATGAGTTTTAGTTTAACTAAACAAAAGCCAACTAATAATCGATGTAAGACTAAATTGTACTTAAAACCCAATAAACGTAGAGTGTTTTCTATAAATTTTGCCTAAATCATTATTGTAAGTTTCCTCCAAGGTTACAAATAATTACAATAACAACTATTACTTTTAATATTTGTACCTTATTAAGATAA
Organism: Matsumurasca onukii; assembly: GCA_018831715.1. NCBI lineage: Eukaryota > Metazoa > Arthropoda > Insecta > Hemiptera > Cicadellidae > Matsumurasca > Matsumurasca onukii. Next base: position 53,590,191 of record CM032060.1, read on the forward strand.
TAAAAATGGAATTTAACATTGTACTATTGAAGCAATTCACAAAACGAATGAAAACATAACTTAGAATAAAGGTAAACACAATTCAATAAATACAGTACACGAAATACTAATTACTGAAACTGTACAATAAGTCGCAGCCAAAAGAAGAGCAGAAACTTTAAAATACAACTAAATTTAGTGTTTGTACAGTTCTATGTGCTGTTCATTGCAAAGAGCAACATGCCTGGCTTCAAATGAGTTTGTTATTGTATACAAAACACACATTTTAACACCATAATTTACAGGCTTACAGATGAAAAGACAATACCAATATACAAGGTGAGTTTTCCATGTCCCTCCCTTAGAAAAACATTAGATAAAGGAAACATTTTGAAAACCACTTTGGGGAACGTTTTAAAGCGTTCTGAAGGTTGTTTTGGCGTACTTTGCGTCACCACCCCCCACCCAAAAACCGGAGGGAGTGCCCCTAAATTTTTGAAATACAAAACTGCCCTCCTCAAAATAAATTGTATGTGAATTGTGGTATTTTAAACCTGACAACTTGTGATACAATGCTTTTCTTTGTGCCATTGAAGAAATACATGTTTCTTTTGAGGTGCCACAAGGGGGTTGTATTTCAAAATTAATGTAGGAGGTCCTTCCCCCCCCCGTTTTAGGTGAGAGGTGGGTGACACAAAGTATATCAAAACAAACTTCAGGGCTCTATAAAAACATTTCCCAAAGGCTTTTCAAAACTTTTGCCTTTAAAAATTTAAAAACTCACCTTGTATATAATTGTGTATTTGATTTAGCCATCTTCTTTATGACATCTTTAACGTCAACAGCGACTTTTTGATAAACCGTTTTCAGTTTTTATGTAATGAGTTTGGAGTTTTAGTTTCACTGGCATTTTCGTACAACAAATTTATTATTTTATCACCCAAAATCTCCACTCTCAAGATTAATTTTCTTCTTCCCGCTGAAATCCATTTCGTATCAGTAAAAATAGAACACACTAAACAATTTTTTATTTTTAACGAACCCTTATTCATGTCCAATTATGTACCAAATTTAAAGTTCTGGGGTGAATTCTCCTATCGTAATTTGGACATACAGTAATTAAATTTAACAGGAATCTAAAAAAACATTCAAATTGTTTCATTAAATAATTGTTGGAGCAGCAAATACCAGACTTGTAAGTGCCAATGCAGAGCGCCAAAGTGTAAATTTGTTTCTTATTTTGTTGTTGTTGAACAATATCTTGTGTTTTTATCTGTCAAAGATACGCTTACAATGTGCCCTAGTTGCAAATATGACAAGCACTATTGCAAAGGCATGCATGCAATGTCAGTGTTAGTAGCATTTTTCGATGTTTAATAATAATTAGAAAGTATTCATGCTTTAATTTAATTTACATTATGAAATTTTATTTTACACCCGTTACAGTATTTCATTCTTTTAAGTTTTGCTGACAATAGCTAGTGGCATAATTTACCTTAATTCGATACATGTGATTCCAATAGCACCTTGTAAAATTGTAATCCCGTAATATTTATAGTAGTGTAGCATTCAATTCACATTCATAAAGAACACTATGATTTTGTTTGAAATATTAATATTGTTTGGTGTTTGTTTTTTATTAAAACTTAGATGTTACTCTGATAAGTTAACAGGACTTCTTTATTTAGTATTTGTTGTATTAATAAGTTTTGTTTGTTTAAATTTATTTTTAGTGCCTTATGTTTATTGTAAAATAATTATTTTATCATTTTAAGATTATTTTATGTGTGTTAACTAATTTCAACTTTACTCTAGAAACCAAAATTCCTTTAGTTATTTGTGTGAATGATGCTTTTGCTTTAAAATCCAGTCTGAAACATTTTTTTGTGTGAACCAAAATTGTTTTCATTTTATTATATTTTTGTGTGTACTAAATATATCCCTGCCTCCCCATTAGATGTCACATCCATTTTAAAAAACAACTTTCTGATATTTCACATGACAGAAAAAAGCTAATTATTATAAATTACGAACAAGAAACATTATTAAAATGCAAATTCACAACAATAACTTTTATGACAAAATATATGCCTCATAATGACACAAGACGAATTTTTATATACAAGTTAAAAAGTATCTTGATTGTGACCTTAGACTCCTTAGTTCATGGCTGAAGAAATGGATTTTATTTCACTTTTTTAATAAGTTTTGTTTTATTTTCATTATGTTTTTCAGTGCATCTTGTATAAGCAACGGAGTAAAGATTTCTTTCTTTCTTTCTACACACCTGTTTTATTTGTATCTTAATTTAAAATTGTGCATTAGTATTCAAACCCAACTGAACACCGTTGAAAAATTCTACTTTTGTTTTAAGATTATTTATTTACAAAAAATAACCAGATTTAATTTACCTTTTAAGCTAAATTGTATCTGTATCACTTTTGTTTGGTTAAAAACTCACATATTGTAAGAGTTTTATTCTTTGTGGAATAAAGTTAAATAAAATACTGTATATGAAATTTTAAAATGCACAAGAGTGTAAAAACAAAGACGAAAATGTTTGACAAAACTAATTTAATAGCTTTTGTTCAAAACTTTGAAGACTATTATTATGATTATGATTATTATGTTAATGTTATATGCTCTGTATTTGTAGCTAAGTTAACTTATATTATTATTTATCATAAATTTCATATATCCTGTTACAACTTATTCGATTAGAAGTAAAGTTTCCTGTAATAAGCTTGTTAACACCATTTAAATACTAAACTCTTGGAATGTAAAACCGGTTTCTCACTGTAGAAATAAATTTGAAGCACCTGTAGGGAGGAGGCTGCTTATTTTAACAATTTATTATTATTATTTGTTAACTGTAGTGGCTGAATTAATAATGCAGTAAAAGTTAGTGCTTATATTTGTAAATTAATGAGCGGACTCGTGGCGGGTTGGAATCGTACGGAGCTCATCACTCCGCTGGCACGGGTTCGATTCCTGCAGTCACCACTTACATTTGCAAAGTACCTTTACAGTACCGCTAGGTAAAGGTCGAGGTTGAGTGGTAGAGAGGACTTTGTAGTCCTAACTTCGCCTCGTTAAACAAGACAAACTTTACCTAGGACATAGGACAGAGGACATAATTTTTCTCTTCTATATGGGTGGGGGCATGAATTATGGAAGTATTTAGAGGAATATCCTTTAAGCTCATAGTACCTGTCGGCCATTTTGTTTTTTTTTTGGCCCATAATACAAATGTAAAAACTAGCATTTTCTAGAGACACCTCACGCTCACAATTTTCATCTGATCTATTTGAAATAAGTTTTATTTAGACTTTGACATTGTACTGCAGTGACTTCGCTGACTACTCAAAAAAAATTAATTAGTTAAATAGTAAAAACAAGAAATTTAAACACAAAGTATTGAAAATTTTTGGATTAATGTCACGATTTGATGAATGAGAAAATGGGAATTTCTTGATTTGGATTCTAGTGGGTGGCCATTAATTTCTACTACAAAAAAATTCTTGCATTTTTTCACACCTGATTAAGCAAAAGGTCAAATTTTACCAAAATAAAAGTTTAGCTAGAGAATTTTTACTAAAAAAATCTGTAATAAAATAATAACAGCACTTTTAATGTTATATACTGCATGGAGAATGTAGAAAATAGTTTTATAAGTGAATTATGTACTTTATAGTGTTTTTAATTCATCAGTCTGGAAGGACATTGAATGAATCTCAACCTCCATACACCTTAACAGAGAATAAATACAGTATTATTATTTAACCATTGAAAGTAAAATTTCAACTATAAAGTAAGTATTTCAATATTGTCTCAGAATTGTGTGAACATTTCATAAGATACATGATTAAGACACACTGGATTATTTAAAGGGCTTTTCAGCAAACATTTGGTTAATTAAAAACTAAGTCTAACCGTGTGCGAGAGAGTTCATGTTGCTTTATAATGTGTCACAACAAGTCGATATTTATTTAATGTTCAAAGAAAACAGGAAAGTTTAGATTTTCAATGTTTATTCTTGATTTACACCTGAAATGTCTGGGAAATATTAATTGATTTTGACAATTTTTTAAGGGCTCAGATCATCCAATCCAATAACAGTTTAGTTAAAATGGTGTTCTGTTGTGACCAGGTTTTGTTTAATGACCAGTTGATAAAGATTTTTAACAGGTGCCGTTGGAAGTTCTGGAGACCCTGAAGAGCAATCATCGCCTCTACAATCTGATTGTGGAGAACTACCCGAGCTTGCTGCTGAGCCGAAGCATCAGTGATCACCAGCTGAATAAGTTGGTAGGTCAAGAGACAACTTTGTCGAACACTTCCTACAAGGAAGCCTATGGGGTATCTTCCAGGAGGGGGCTAGCATACTGCTAAGCCTGAGGGTTGAGGAATATCCCTCCCTCTCCTCCCCGGAAAAGGGAGGGTCCGGGCTCACCCCCCCCCAGGGGAGAAATAAAACCCATGAAGCACGTTTTTGTGCATTCTGGAAGATAAATTTACCATACTTAAAAGCTTTAATTCTCTGTTGTAATTCTGTAGAACCAAAATAGTATTTTTATACATGTTTGATTTATTGTGAAATATTTTAAGTAATTTTTCTTATAGTCCAGGGGGGCATGCCCCCTTTGCTTCCGAGTAAGGGTGCCTCCGTAAAGAATTAAAGAGCAATAATCATATTTTCACCTTAGACTCAGGCAGGGTTGGATAAGTGTTTTGGAATTGAGTGTAGCTTAGAAAATGCATGCGGGTAGTGAACATTTAAATCCACAAACAGAGTAAAGTTTAACTATTGGTGGGTGGTGTAACTAGTATTTTATTAAAAGTTGGACTTGCATGATGGTGTACTTTGTTAAAGGCAGCTAGTGAGTTTATAACTAAAGTAAAGGGCCAAGACATTTTACATATTATTGTTGCATCCTCTGAACTTTACTTTTGGATGTATAGGGTATTTTACAACCAAATTCTATACTTAATTCCGTACCTCTTCATTCCAAGCTTGCTGACTTGAAGCTTGGTATTAGCAATTTCTGATTTTTCTCAGTTAACATCTTTTAATCCAACTCCCTCGTAAGAGTGTCAGCTTGTCCGTTTCTACCCTCCTTACTGATAAGCTCCACATCATCATTTCCAAAAGTCTTGAGAACAAAAACCAAACGAGAACAGGGCACTCTTGTTTAGTTTTTGAATCTCAAGAACTTTATGTGTCCTTGAGTTATTAAAATAGTTTGGTCAAATTGTTTTTCTTTTAATAATTGTGACCAATTAAACCAATGTAAAAACTACCTAAATATAAAATTATTAATTTTAATATATACTGTAATATCAAAGTAAACTAACAAAGTCTGTTACTTTTAATAATGAAATAATATAACTCCTTTTATTGAACTGTTTTTCAGTGATAAAACTGATATACAGCTCATCACCCCGGTGGCTCGGATTTTATCCCTACAGTTACCACTTACATTTGTAAAGTGACTCTGCGGTAACACTAGGTAAAGGTCGAGGTTGAGTGGTAGAGAGAATTTTGTAGTCCTAACTTTGCCTCGTTAAACAAGACAAACTTTATCTTTTTTACCTTTAACTTAACACAACTTTCAGCCGGACGTCGTGGGGGCTAGAGTGCCGGTGCCGGTGACTATGTCGGTGAAGGTGAAGCCGCAGAAGAAGAAGGCAGAGTCGCCCCCTGCAGTGATGGACGCTGCAGCACAACCTCTGATGACGGAACACAAGGAGTTGCGAGAGAGCAGGCAGTCGCCAACCAAGCAGCGCCCAGCGGGACACCCACCCACCCGTGTTGACAGCGTGCCCTGGCTCCGCAGACAGTTCAGCATGAAGGAGAACACCACTCATTACCTCAAGAACATCAAGCTGCACAGGTGAACTAGGAGGATTTCTGATTTGTATAACTACATGAGGTAGAATTTAAAATATAAAGTTAAAAAAGCTTTTTTTCATAATAATAATCAAGGCTGAGTCAAATGATTGACTTTTGAAATTAGATGACCCTTGGAAGCCTCTTTTGGCTGCAGTTAGCCCAGACCCCCGAAACTTCTTTTTGCTAATTTTCCAAACACATATTCTTCAGGAGAAAAAACCTCAACATTCCTGGTATTTCTGAATTCAAAAATCCTGGCAATGATGTCACACAACAGTTGATGGATATAATGGGAGATAAAGTCCCACCTATTCTGTTGAGTGATAAAAATTTTATAACATTGATTCGAAACCCAATCATTCATTAATAATAATAATTTATTAAAGTCAGTGTACAAAAGATGTTTTGTTTTGACTTTTTTTTATGAAAATGGAGACGATACAGAATTGGTGAAATGGAAAGTGAATTACAATGTCGTACAATGGACTTAAACATTCAAAGGACTATTCATTGGTAAAGACTATTCAAAGGACTAAAGAATATTGTCTACTGTCTAGGTATTTCCTAAAATAACCTTATCTTTCTTTCTTTCATTTGGGAGATTTGGATCTCTCAAATAAATATACTGAACTGTAGGGTACCCTTTGGATGGGGCAAACATAAGTTCATGTTTAAATTCAGCTTTTACCAGCCAATGCCAACCCATACTATAGGTGTTGATTTTCACTAACATTAAACTAAAGGGGAAAATTATGATTCAACACATTATAGTCAAATTTAAAGAAAGCACTATTTCATATCACGCCTGTCTGTACAAACAAGGTTTGACCTACAAACCTCAATCTTTTCCTGACATATTTGACCACACCCTAAAGCTACACAAATGTGCTTATTATAAAATTAAGCTTGCCACATTTATTATCCTCATAAAGGATATATTTTGACACTTACTTTGCTGTGAGACACCAACCATTCTTAGTGGGTATTTTAAGGTGAATATGAAATGATGGTGAGTGTTTTGATGGATGGTGAGATGTAGTTACAAACTGGGGCAAACTGTTCCCAGATTGGGTCATTAATTAATAGCCCAACGACCAATGGAATGGACAATCGGCTTAACCATGGGATTACAGCTCATAATTAAGGTTTTATTTATTGTACAAATAAAAAGCATAACTGGAAAGTTATTGAACAACTTGCATAATTGATGAAATGAACTAAGATTACAACTTGACAAAATAAAAATTTTAAAAATATTTACAGTGGGAAGGGAACCAACTAATTTCTGTTTGGTTCACCCAGACAATAGAATCATTTGGATAAGTGACCAAATGGCCCAAGTCCCAAGTGCATTTTTATCATGGGGTTTGTAGCCAAGTAGATACAACTGTTGGCTAATTAAACTTTGTTGCACATTGAGAAAGTGTCAGTAACATTTCTTGTGATTCAAAAGTCTTATTTGACAAACTCCCATTGTAAAATGCTGAGGCCAAAAAGTAATACTTAAAAGAAAAAGCGCTTCTCCTTCCTAAACTACAAAACAGTTATGATATAAGGGACATGCTGGTACCGAACACTGAATTTTGTCATACCGTTTGAGATGTACCTTTGGTGTTGTAATTTAATGTTAAGTTCTGCACAGGGACTCGGTGATGTATCGTGGGGCGATGTTGAACATCCACAAGTATCGTCTGCGAGCAACATCCTGTCCAGACATATATCGCAACTCCATGATAACAATTGCCAGGGAAACCGACCAGGTTTGTAACATGATTTTCTTCATGCCACTATCGTCACTTTGGTTCTAATTCTGATATTCAACAACAATACACTACTCTTCCGGTTGATACACAAAATGTCTACTTTTTTATGTCCACAGACAAAGTGTCCACAAATTGACGTCCACAATTTTTTTGTCCACTTACAAGAATGTCCAACACCTGTAATGTCCATAACCTATTATGAAGAGTATTAAACAAGTCAAATGCAATACACGAGTATTATACTAGGATTTGGTTTAATAAATTTGATAGAAAATAACATTGAACTTTATCATGCAACTTGTTTCTGAGGTATTTTTTCTGGGTAGAGTTTGAGTCGGTATGCAATCGCCCTTAGATATCTGTCAATGTCCCCTCCTTCTCTATGTGTATTGTAGTTTTGAACGATGTGTTCTATATGTCTTAAATTTAAGATGTACGAACGTTTGATGGGGTGACGAATGCCAACATGTGTTTCTACTCTTTGAGTGATAATGGTAAGAATGGTTTTCGTGTACTAATATTTGTTTATGTTTGTGGGAAGTAATCGTGTATGTTTCAGCCATGTTCTTTACAAACTGCAATTTGAAATACAGTAATGAATTATACTATACTCAATAATTTTTCACCAACACGTTCAAAGAACTTCACTACACTGACATTTCCCTGACAACTGGAACAGAATATTTCCTATCCTACCATATTTTCCAAATTTTAAAAAGTGACCATTTTTGTTTGGGTATGTTCATGTGTAGACTATTTGGCTTGTGGACATTTTATCCTGTGGACACTTTATGTGTGGACATAAAGGTTAATGGACTTGATATCTAATGGACATTTTGTCGTGTGGACATTTTGGTAGTGGACCTAACCGCCTGGAACCTTCCGGTTCACACCACATCAAAACATTGTTATAGCATCACTGCTCCAATGGACGGTTAGCAACCCCTGTGACCAATAGGACAGCAGACAGCATGTATCTCCGTTTCAGCCAATCAGTGACTGAAGATGATACTAAACAGCAAAACCAAAATATTTCAACCAAACTATAATGATGTTTTGGCGTGGGGTGAACCGGAAGAACTAGATACTAGTTAACAATACACTACTGTAAAGAGTGGACTGGACGCAATGTAGCAAACCACTTAACGCCACTTTAGTCCTAAACTGTCTGTTATTCAAGTTTGAGTGCCAAGAGTCAGATTTAATGCTGTCTATTTCTCTCAACAAGGTCAATTGACCCGCCTTTTAACAATGTTACATCTCTCCGAGTATAGTCAACAGTTTAATTTCAAGTGGTGAGGAAATGTCGCAGCGTTTATTTTTAGCTTTACACTGATGTTGTGCTGCCAAAACAAACGTTATTAAACTTCACATCATAATTTGAAGACGAATAAAATTTCAGAGTTGATCATGTGCGAGAACTTTCCTCTAAATTGAAGTGTATCACCATGTGTCTTTAAGTAAGTTTACTTTACCTTTTAAATTATAAATGTAATTTATACATAAACTAATATGCTTTCGTATATAGAACGGCGTATATACTTTCGTATATATACACTAAGTCGTCGCAAAGGAACTAAGCGTTTAGAAAATTACAATTAACTTGATTAAATCAACTCAAATCGGTAAATATTTTATAATTTGTTTCACACCATGTCAACATCACAATAATTAGCTTGAGATATTTCGCTCTTGCTGTAGAGTACCGTCTTCAGTCACTGGATTGGCTGAAACTTGGCCAAATGGTACTGAAAATTGGCTGGCACGGCCAAACAGTGACTGAAGATGGTACTCGACAGTGAGACCGAAATATCTCAAGCTAATTGTAATGTTTTGACGTGGTGTGAACCGGAAGAAGTAGATTATAGTTGAGACCAGTGGCGGCTCGTGAGCCTAGAGGAAGGTGAAGGGCAAATCAGCTGTACTCCACTATTTAATAGAAAAAATAGGTTTAAATATTTATTCTTAAAAAGTGGACGGAAAATTCAACGTACATTGTTTATCGATAATATGAGTATTTCTCTAGGAAACTACGTAAATAATTGAAAACGTAGTCATTAGAGCTTGCAAGTTATAGTAGGGAATTAAAAATTAATGTTTGTAATATTGCAAAAAATAATATGTTGAATTGAAACATTAAACTACTACTGTACTAAGTGGAGCACTAATAACGTATAGAAATTGTTGCATAACATTGTTTTGTAGTATTGGATCAGTAAAAAAATAATATGCAACTGTTTAAATTAATTGATAGTTCTTTAAAAATGTACATAATCAGGTCGTGTGATTGCAAAAGTAGGCCTAAAACAGAATAGTTGCGCCGCGCGGGTCTAATGATAGCCGGAACTGGTCTGCTGTCTGGCGGGCTACGCAAGTGACAGGCTTTGAATATACACTTCTAGCGTCACTCGTTGCTATAGCAAATGAGCCCCTTTCCTCACCCCTCAGCGTCTATCCCTTTTTTTTTCCATAAGGGGAAATGCTTTAGCACCATAAGGGCTCCGGTTTTCATTGAGCTCCCCGTGGCTTCTTTCTATCCAATCTTTGATTGTTGGGATAAGGTTATACGTCCATCTTCCAGTTATCTCTCTGTCCCATCTATCCTGCCAGGAGTTTAACAAGCTTGCCCTTGCTTCTTTCTGAATTCTTTGTTTTGCTTGTTCATCCTGCCTGTGATTTTCTGATCTTGTGTAGATTTCTTCACGTTCGACTACTAGCAGGTCTATAGGCGGGGTACTTGCCAGCACGAAAACCGCACTTGTTGAAACAGTCTTGTATGACGAGACTATTCTTAGCGAGACCTGTCTTTGAACTGATGTAAGTCTTTTTTTGTGAGAGTCTATGCTCAGAGCATACCCCTGCCGGTGCTGCATAGAGCATTCTGGAGATTACAACGCTAGCCAACAATCTTCTTTTCTTTTCTCTAGGACCGTCTAGATTTGGCATTAGCCTGCTCACCGTGGCCCCTGCTTCCGCAGCTTTTTTTGAAACCTTTTCTATGTGGGGTCCAAAACTCAGCCTTGAATCTATCTCGACCCCCAGGTATGTCAGGTGCTTCTTCCATTTGACATCTCTTCCGTCTATCAGTATCCTAGGGAGCCTAAATCCTCTTCGGTTTGTGACCAAAACTGCCTCTGTCTTTTCCACTGCCATCTCCAACTGTCTGCTGTCTAGCCAACTCTTAACAAGGTTAAGACTTCCCACAATCTTCCTCTCCAGGTGGTCTATGTCCAAGGCTTGAATGGTGATTAGAGCATCGTCTGCAAACCCAATTATCTTGACTCCAGGGAGCATTTCCATCCTCAAGAAGTCGTCATACACCAAATTCCACAGCAGTGGGCCAAGGCGGGATCCCTGCGGTGCTCCACAGGACATGTTTTCTTTTATTTCCCAGTTGTCTCCTTTATAAACCACTACTCTTTCGCTAAGATAACTATGCACCATGCTTCTTATGTATTCAAGTACTTGTCTCTTCTCCAGGCTCACATGAACATGTTTCCACCCGAGTGAGTTGAAGGCGTTTCGGATATCAATCGCGATCAATGCGCAGAAACCTCCCTTCCTTCCTTGACCTTGTCTACCTTGTTTTGCCAGCTTTATAACTTGGATTATAGCGTCTGTTGTTGTTGAGCGTCTATCCCTACCACGTAGGTAAGCGTCAAGTGCAGGCCCGAGCAAAGCTCTTCACCTACAACAAAGGATTCCGGTCTCACACGAAGCAGCCAGTGGCAACCATAGAGGCATACAGTTAACTCTCTGTGGCGACTATCAAGACAACCATCGATTATTGTTGTCGAGCTTGTTTCACACTCAATGTCGTCGTTGATATGTGATCCAACAACCCACGGACTTTGGAAACGCATGAATTAAATGTTAATGTTTAAGTTTTCCCCTCTAAAACATAGGTGAAGTGATCCTTCACTCCCTTCACCTGACGAGCCGCCACTGGTTGAGACATTGGCTGCGAAAGCCTGAGAGTTAATGAACATTTTGCCTTCAGGGGTGGCAGGAGGACCTCAAGGAGTTGCTGAGTGACATGATGGACTTCTCCATGTTCCTAGAACTGCACTTCCTGCTCATGTCTCTGGCTACGATCTTGCTGTTCACGTGGTTCATCGTTCCCTACTTCTACATTACGGACTTCATGAAGGTGTACGGCATGACTGAGGACCAGGGGTCAAAGATCATCAGCTTGATCGGCATCACAAATACAATTGGAATGGTATGCTGAAGAACAGTGACACCTCCAGAGGAGGGAGCTTTTAAAAAGTCGAATTAATACAAGTTTACGTAAAAGTGTGTGTCAAACAATATCAATAGTGTACACTTTTTACTAACGTTATTAAAAGCGCAAATCAAATGATATTGTTGCATTAACAATTTGGCCATTAGGAATTTATGATCATTAGGATTTTAGATCAAATAAAACAACTGCATACCTAGCTAATAAAATCCCAAAAGAAGACTCTGATAAAAACTTGCACATAAAAACCTTAGAAAGTAGCATGTTAATTACACAGATTATATACTTTACTTTGAGACACTGACCACTCCTAGAGAGTATTTTAATGTGAATTTGGGATGAAGGGTGAGTGTGTTGAGTGTTTTTGATGGATGATGAGGTGTAGTCTTGTTACAAACTAGGACTGACTGTTCCCCAGATTGGGTCATTAATTAATAGCCCAACGACCAATGGAATGGACCAACGGCTTAACGTGACTTCCAAGGCACGGGGAGTGGCCATCGTGAAAAGTTATCACTCCGCCCGGGAATCGAACCTGGGCTGAGTTGGTGGGAAGCACGCACTATACCACTAAAACACGGAAATGTTTAGTGGAGTACTATTTTTGCAATAAAAATATAGTAACAACTTGAGTAGGTAGACAGCTGACTATTATAGCTAATGGCAAAGTTATCCCAACTCACTCGGTTATAATTGGAGGCCGCACTTTTTTGGCATCACTTCCCAATACTTTTGTCAAAAGGGTCATTACTTTATTAATATCATTAAACTAAACATGTATGGTGGTGAAATTTTTCTATATGCCAATGATACTGCAGTCTTATTTAAGGGAGATAGTTGGGAACATGTTTATGACTTAGCAGAGCGTGGCTTAAAGAACTTAAAGCTGTGGTTTGATCAAAATATTCTAACAATGAATATAGATAAAACTAAATGCATGAGTATTTCATTAAACCCTCATTATGACCCCATAAATGTAAAACTAACACTTCATTCATATGCTAATCAAAATGTTTGTCATGACTGTAAACCCATTGCAAATGTAAATAAATTTAAATATCTTGGAGTGATGTTTGATAATTGTTTAAAGTGGGATGCTCATATAGCATACCTAAACAGCAAACTACGGAAGTTCATATATATGTTTAGTGTTCTCAACAAAATTTTAACCTTTGATTTGTTAAAAACTGTGTATTATGCCTATGTACAATCTCTGTTACAATATGGAATCATTGCTTGGGGAGGTGCCCTCAAAACGATAAAACAACCTTTAGAGATAACTCAAAAATGTATAATAAAGACAGCACTACAGAAACCTATTAGATATCCAACAGATCTTATTTTTAATGAATTTTTAGTATTTAATATTACACAGCTTTATGTACGAGTCTTAACAATATTTATTCATAAACATAAAGACAACATCTTTCCAAAAATAAATCATAAGTACAACACAAGAAATTCAAGGCTTATAGGGGTCAATATGCCGCAGGCATACAAATCTATAAATTATACTAATTCATTCTACATCGCTCATCATTTATACAACAAACTTCCAGCAGACCTAAAAGACGCCCACAATATAAGGCCTCAGCTTTACAAAATGAAAATCAATCAATGGTTATTACAAGTTAGCATACACACAGCCAATGATTATATTAATTCAAATTACTTATACCCTTGATTCAAAATTTAATACCCAAAATATAATCTATAGCTTCGCATATATCACTTTATTGTTAAATCCAAAATGTACATAAATTATACCATTATTATTTAGTTAGAAACCTTTTCAAATAATTACATAATCCAAATTACATAATTATATTTTAATACAGATTGACAAACCCTCCCTCACACAGGTAATTTTATCCATGAGGGAGGCTATTTCCATAATTATAAATCTGTATCAATGTTATTAGGCTATTTTAATTGATAAGACTATTTAAAAAAATTTGTCATGTAAAAATCAATTGGAAATAAATGATTATCATTATTATTATGTTCAATTTGGCCACCTCAGTTGTATGAACTAGGTGACACTGTCAAGTTGTCTATGTGTGTGTGCAGATCGGCTTGGGTTGGGCCGGAGATCAGCCGTGGATGAATGTCACCAAGACGTACGCCGTGTGTTTGGTACTCTGCGGCCTCTGCATCATCGGCATGCCCATCTTCATGTTCAACTATCACCTACTGATGCTCACTTCAGCACTCTTTGGCATATTCTTCGCCTCCAACTTCTCCTTCACGCCTACCATCCTCGTCCAGCTCATTCCTCTCGAGAGATTCACCACGGCTTACGGCTTGGTGTTGTTGTGCCAGGGTATCGGCAATCTGCTCGGGCCTCCGCTAGCTGGTAATTATGTCTTTATTAATTACGCTAAATCCAGTATTAATTCAGGTGTTAGCCGATTTGTGTTGATGTTTGGTTATTGTATGTTTGTGTTGAAGGGTGGATGTTTGACTTCACGCAAGACTGGGACCTCAGTTTCCACATGGCGGGAGTGTGGATCATCATCAGCGGCATCCTGGTCGCTTTCATCCCTTACACCAAGAACAGGCTCATCTGGGGCGAAGGCACTCTCGAGAAAGACAAAGACAGCATAGCTTAACATGTGAGTTTCTGTTGTTAATTTTGGCTTTTATAAGAACAAAGTGTTTATTGGACAAGTCAACTATTTCATTTTAAAAACTAAAAGGCAAGATATCAAATTTTAAGTCATTTGAATCATGAAATGAGAAAGATATAACTTGGAAACATTTGCAAACGATGTTTTAAGTAGACTAAAGTAACAAAATGGGAAAATTGTTTCAATAGAAGCATAGAGCCATTATTGCTTCAGCATTTAATAAGAAAAACGTAAAACTTATGAGCCAATAAAAATATTTATTATGATGATTCAAGTTCTACGTTCTTATCAGAAAATCAAGTTTTAATCAACGTAGTTAAAAATTTATTGGTTGACAAAAATTACAAGTTTTAGAGTTTAAATGTAGCAGCCTCAATAGCTTTATGCATCTATTCAAACAGATTTTTTATTTAAGTACTCCAAGGTCCCGCGGCCGCTATATTCGGCGGGCTCTTTACGACTACATTTTTCCGAAAGTTTGATTTTAGGAACAAATTTTTGTCACCCTACCTGGCATATCACCTGATACAAGCATCCAACCTCCTAGCAAAACCACTGACATTCTGAACCTCTCCAACAATCCCTTTTGAAAGTTTACTAATGATCAAATTTTATCTGGTCTATATGCTTACAGATGATTTGATCATCGCATCTTGCAGTCACAGGTTTGGAAAATGCCTCGCATTGAAGTTCACAAGATTACAATTGTATTAAAGTCACAAAGTAATTAATAGATACAATTAATCAACATAACGAGCCATATACTTTTAGCTTAGGATTGAAACGAATCTACAATAGTATAGTAGGTACACAATTTTGTTGTTTGCCTTATAACAATGAAGTTTGTAAAATGTCATTGGATTTATAAAATATTAATATTATTCTTACCCATGAAAATAAGATAAAAACCATGCCAATTTCTAGGACTTCAGGTCCAAAAATATTATACCTTTATGGATCTTTCTCTTCACTCAAGTGAAGTTAAATTTAAAATCTATCCAGTATTATTGTATGAAATTGTTCACTTTATTAGCGAATTTCCTTTGAAAAATATCTTTGTTATCCAGCAAACCGGAAGTCTCCTTTTTTTGGGAGTGGGGAGTTAAGGAGAATGAGTAGTCTGAATGAAGTTTAAAAAGAGTTTGCTCTTTTAATATGTTTTGAAACTTGCGGAAAAAGACCACATAGTTTGAGGTCGAAGGCTGAAATAAGACTCCGAGCATATAGTAAACAGCCTTGTAAGCGTGACTATACAGGATAAAAAGTTGATGCTGAAGGCCAAAGCAAGGCTGTGAGAGTAGCGAACACCCTTGTAATGTCCGTAAGAATAATAGATGCAAAGCTGAGGTTTTGTTTTTTAGAGATACAATTTGCAAAGGAAATTCGCTTTACTCAGCCAGACGGTGCTTTTGCACTTAGCTGCGTGTTGGCCTGGTTATTTACTATTACTGCAGAAGTTGTTAGTTTTATGTATGAAACTGATTTTGGAAATACACGATTCCAATAGTCATAAACATTTTTATCTTATAGGTGAAGTACTTAGCTACAACATGTACGTTGTATTTTATGCTGTATTTCTTGGCAAGTCTTAACTAGATTAAATCATTAAAGCCAAATATAATTAGTCGAACATTTTGAAATAGTAGCGATGTCAAACTTGTAAAAGAAACACTATTCATCGGTTTCTTAAATTTTCTAGAGTAATCATTTTTGGTATATTTTTTGTGTTTACAAATTATTGTTTCGCTAGATAGAAAAAAGAGTAAGCATTGTTTATTTTACACACTTTTATGATAAAACTTTGCAAAGTGCACTCACACCTGATATTGTATACTATTGTACCTTAAAAGAAAATGACAGATAGTTCTAGACAGTTAATAAAAACTCACCTTTCATACTACACTCCAAGTGTTAAAAAGTGAAATTAGTAATACCAATAGTGAATTAGTATCCAGGATATTTTAGGTCTCTTTACTAAGTAGAGTAGGTTTTCTAAATGAAATATAAAGAACTTGAACATAGCTGTTTTAGTTTGACTTTAGACTGCTAGCTAGTTTAAATTGGTTTTACTTGAATAGTTATATTATCATAGATAAGCCTTAACATTCTCTTGGAGAATAGCATTTTGTGTATTGTATACACAAAGTTTGATATATTTATGTACTTTTCGCTGTTATTTTGTCCAATATAAGAGAAAGGTAGTTAGTTGAGTAAAAAGATTATTTCAAAATGTACCTGTTTTGTACTTAGCTGGTGCTAAGGTAATTGAGGGAAGGCTTTCATCAAAAGACTGCTAGTCAAGTCTGCTTGAGGTATACTAAAGTAGGTTTAAATTTGTTGTTTGTGCTGTACATTATTTTAGTTTATCAATTTGTTACACAATCTTTATATAAATAAATATTCCAGATAATTTATTTTCTAATTGCTTACTTAAAGATACCATAATAACTTTCTAGATAATTGATTATGATAATCGTGTTTATTTAAATGAAATACATCTTTAAAACATTTTCAATTTTGACTCAATTTGTGTTGATGAATTTAATATAATTAATTATCATAATTAATATAATTTTCAATACTGTGCAAAGTTTGAAGTTTTTACTGCTAATTAAAACGTTTTTACAACATTGAAGAACAATCAACTATTTCAACTAATGAAGGCATCTAGTTTTAAACTTTAATTTGTTCTTTATTTTTAACTTTGTAATGATTATAACCTCCAACAATGTCCAATGCTTCATTGTCTTTTCATAAGTTTTTTGCCTGAATGTACAAATCGAACTCTACAAAAATATGTGTCTGTAACAATCAGCAATAAAATTGATTGTATAAGTGCTATGTGAAATATTTGTAATTCATCGTTACTTACCGGTATGTACCAAATCATTATTTTCAAAACTATGAAGAAACGTTAAAATATTACAACATATTTTGATAAACTAAGATTTTTTAAATGAAATGTATTAACCATCACTCTCATATTAGCAACCCTCCTACCTTGTCTCAATCTTACTAAGTTTTCAAAATGGCAATCTTTCACAATACTACAAGGGTGGTTATAAATTATTGGATACATTTTGGGACTGAGTAAGTTAACGGTCAATCGACTCAGAACCACTAGAGTTGATTTGTTGGGTAGCAAATTCAAAACCGTTTTATCACTGACAAAGGTCAAAAAGTACTGGTACTCATTCTTTTACAAAGTGTTACAAGAAAACTAAACCATTTCAACCTTCTCTCCGTGGTTCTCCCGCAAAGATTGTAGTCTAAATTCAACCTCACACCATGTTTGTCTGAGGTTGTGCTTTCAATAACCTCTCAAACTCTTCTCTTAAGTTCCTCTGTCTTGAACCTTCTTTGTGAACCCTCTGTACTTGACATAACTCCATAAAAAAAGTCTGGTGTAATGTCTTGTAATGTTGAGGCCAAGGATCGGACCATCTCGTCCAATAATTTATAACCACTCTGTATATTGCAATACTTTTGCTTTATCTCAATTATTTCACTTATCATATTTCAGGAATCAAATCAGTCAAATGTTTGTAAACATAGCTTTGGAATGTCTGTGTCTTATTAAGCTCAGGCTTAGTCATGATTCTAGCTTACGTAATCTACTTTATTTCCAAACATATATTAAATAAATATGTTTTGTTGAATTAAAATAACGTGTTGCTGTTAAATTATTCTTATACCTACATTACATTTATTTAAGAGGCGGCCGTGAAACCAACTCTGGAGTAAAAACAATTAAGCTAGTCAATGTAATTGAATGTGAAATTGTTTCTCTGGAAGCATGGATCTATTGATGATGCTGCATACGACAAAAGTGTGTTCCTAAAATCAAACTTTCGGAAAAATGTAGTCGTAAAGAGGCTGCCAGAGATAGCGGCCGCGGGACTCACTCTGAGAACCGCTGTATAAACTGTGAACAATGTTTTAAACTGGTTAGCGTAGGTACCAATAAAAATCTGTTTGAATAGATGCATTAAGCTATTGAGGCTGCTGCATTTAAACTCTAAAACTTGTAATTTTTGTCAAACAATAAATTATTAGCTACGTTGGTTAAAACTTGATTTTCTCGTATAAACCCCAAAATGGGTACTAACATCAAAAGAGGACTTTTTATTTCAAAGATTAAAATATGTTTTTCCTAAGAGAATGTAGGCCACAAAATGTCTGAATAAAACTTGTTTTTACAACTTAAAATTGTGTGTGACCAATGACCAATGGTTTACCAGCAGCCATTTTGCAGTTTTGGTTATTTGCAAAGAAAGAAATACACCACAAATGTATAAAAACTTTACATATATTTACAAAAATATACAAATACCTTTAAATAGTTAAATAGGGGGTTTTATATAAATAATCTGCTCTTCATACTCATACCATGTTCTCCTAAAGTATTTTTATGTTATTGAACACTTATTAAAAACTAAAGAAACCATGACATTGTGAAATCCACAGGGATCAAGAAGAATTTGGAGACTGAAAATTACATGGTAAAAATGGTAATTACATTTTGTTTGTTCAGTTTTATGTTTTAAGTTACTTTCACCTGAAGACGGGATCAAATTGCAGATCCCGAAATGTCGTGATCTTTTTGCTCACTAACAATGGAAAATGTCCGCAATAATAGTTCAACTTCTGAAATCCTCCCATTGTCAACAATAAACCTCTAGCAAAGAAGTACCAAGGTAGTTGGAAAACCATGGTATGGCATGGAGAAGAGCGAATGGACATCGACACAATCAGGGGCCGATGGAGAGAATTCGTCATGGCCACAGGCCCTATGCTCCTCTTAGGAGCTCAGGACATAAGTCAATCAAGGATCAAGTCAATGGTTAGGAGGACAGTTGGACTCCACTAACTTCCGTGGAATCTTGGCGCCAGGTTCACACACAGTGCCTTCTATCGCCTCTTGGACCGGAACCATCAACACTCTGAAGTTCGTCTCCTCCGGGGGTAGAGAGGAGTACAGGTATTTGTGCAGTTTGTTGCTTAGCACCCAGACACTCTGTTCAGGCTCTTGGTCCACCTTAAGGTCGTTAGGGAAGTTGAGGATCTCCTTGCTCCGCTCTATGACACCTTGGGAACGAGCGGAGAAGAAGGTTTGAGAGTTCCAGCAACCGACTGAGTCCGCTGTCACCAGATTGTAGAAGAGAATTCCATTCCTGCATGAAAACACATAGGTCAAAAACAAAACAAAAAATCTTCCGAGTTTATATATAGCAATAGCAATTTGGTTTTCTTTAACCAACAACTTTGAAGTTTACTAACACACCTGTCCATGGCAGAAGCGCTGGCATGACTATTCATCTCCCCGCGAGGTTCTCCTAGAAGGAAGAACTCATCTTTCTCCTCATTCGTCAGGTTTCCTCCTTCCTTACGAAGTATGGAGGTGGATACCTCAAACTCATTGAAACTTGACATGGGATGAAAGTACATCGTGCGGTCTTGTGTCACAGGATCAAGGGGAGAGAGCCATTCCAAAGATTCCGTCGGTCCAACGGAAAGTTATTCCGTCCAAGTTGTACCGAGAGACCAGAGGATCTGGGAAGAAGTGAGGGTGTAGGAACCGCCAGGATTTGTCAGTCTTCCAGCTATAAGTGATGAGACCATACCTGAAAAGAAATTAGCAACATCTAGTTAACTGCAAACAAAACCTAAAACATACTGATTTTCTTAACTCTCAGGCTTTCGGGGCCGGTGTCATCACTAAGATCTAAGACCGCGGTGTAAACCGAAGCCTTAGATCATACTGATTTTCACCCAATGCTACTAGCTTTTACTTCTTATTCACCCGCATATTCAATTAAAAATAAACTTATAGCCACACTTATTTGCCAATTAAATGTTTTATTACAAGAGGATTTAAAAAAAAATTAAATGTAGATAGTAGAGTTTAAATATTAATTGATAGAGATTTCCCAAAACACTTCAATTTTAACAAGTCATTTAATTGTGATAATTTCCAATATATAATCTAATTCTTCTGGTTCACACCTCATCAAAACATAATTATAATTTTCTTGAAATATTTCGGTCTCGCTATGGAGCACCATCTTCAGTCACTGATTGGCTGAAACTGAGATACTTGCTGTCTGCTATCCTATTCATATTGGTCCTATCTGCTATCCTATAGCAGACAGCAAATATCTCAGTTTCTGCCAATCAGTGACTGAATATGGTGTTCCACAGCGTTACCGAAATATTTCAAGCAAATTATAATGATATTTTGACTCGGTATGAACCGGAAGATAGTTGTGACACCGGCTGCGAAAGCCTTAGAGTTAAAATTCCAAATTTTGATATGTTCTCGCTGAAGAAGTGCACCATTCTAAAACCTTTCTCTCACATACTTTGATTCACAGTTCCCAAGGCATCATTTCCAATAAGATTAGTTTCAAAATAAGAAACTAGCTTTGCCAAAGAGAATCACAAAACTAGCTATTTATAAGAAACTAGCTATTTGTTTCCGCAGATAATCCAATACTGGAGCTTGACAAGAGAATGTGGAAAGGATGTAAACCTTCTGTGTTTCATGTCATAAGAAGCTTAATATAGTGACCAGCCAATTAAAACTGGTGAGTGATTTGCAATGGTCAAAGTCCCACACAACAGCTGAATGTGTGTTTCTTGTTGTTGAGTTATGAATAGACATAAGCTCGTACACTTGTTCACTGTCTGCAAGTTGTGTTAGCTCTCTTGACTTGCACCAAAGATAATGTTATGGTAAGTAGATTGCGGATAGATGCCACACGGTCGAGGTGGCAGCCCAAGCACAGATAGCGCTGCGAGCACTGGCGTCTCTCGTCGACTTTCTCACGCCTCAGCTTCGCATGTGACCAAATCGTGGGGTTTTCGAGAACGAACAAACTTGCGCGAGCGTCAGTGGCTTTATTCGAGACTCTTAAAAGAATTCTCTCGCAACGCTATCTGTGCTTAGGATGCCGAACTATGTTGATTTTCCTGCCTCAGCTATTCAGCATCTATGCGCGATTACTTACTATCTTTGCCTGCACTTTTATCATGGTGTGCAAATCATTGACTAACCTGAACACATCGGCGATGTAGGCGTGTGCATCTTCACAGTCGTTGTTGCGGATGTCGACAGTGATGAAGGTGAAGAGTGCATTCTCCGGGTTCTGACTCTTGGGGATCTCGTACTTCCAGAGCAGGCGATCAGTCTCCAGGTCAAACACGAAGAGTTGTGGAGGACACACCACCTTCACTGTCTGCAGAGCGTCCAGGATACCCGAGTCAATCACCCATAGTCTCCCACACTCGTCTGCCTGTGTAGTGTGTAGAGAAACATGGGAGACTAATCATTTATGTTACACTAACGATAGAAAAGTTAACATAGAAATAGATGTAGTTTAAAACTACACAGCGTTTTGAGAGGTATGAAATCTCCACCTGTTAGGCTGGTATCAAGTGAAACTTAGCCCAAATCACATTCTAAGTGCCAATTATAATTGGTAACGAGAGGAATTTTCATACTTTTCGAAACGTTGTGTAGTTTTAAACACACAACTAGAAAAAAGTCCATATATTTCTATGTTAATGTAATAACACCGACATAATGAATTTTCAACAATCGATAGAAAAGTATTGGAAGTGTTTTTGGGCATCAGATAATAGTTTCATAATGGTAGTGCCACTTTGGGCATACTCAGTTACAAGGTCAGTTCCGGTTTTCTGCCATACATTTTCAAGTCTAGCACATTTCTTTAGGTTACTCCCATTTACCAATTTGTGTGTTCAATTACGAGTATTTATTCAAAACTTCATGGCTATACCGTTAAGTTTGAGCAAAATATATAGATACACATTAAATGCTTCTTATAATATCTAGATTAGAAACGATTATGGATGACTCTTCTGCCCCCTCATCATCTTAGCCTTTTGAAAATGAAACCATCTTACCAAGGAGCTATTTTCTTCAATCACCTTCCTAAACATCTGAAAGCCCGCAACACCTCAAGAGAAAACTGGCCTTGTAACTTTTAAGAGACCCTTCTCCTCCGAGAAAGAATTCCTGACCAACAGAACTACATAGAGTCATAGACCAACCCAAACCGCAATCCAAATGATGAATACACATTGCATTGTAGTTATAACTTCTTTTTTCTTAAACAATTATCTTGACGCATGTACTCCATGAATATGTAAATAAAGAATATTGTCTATTGTGTACTCTACCTTCATGCGGAAGACTGAAGTGAGGCCGTTGCAGTTGCCACCCCGATGCCACTTCCAGCTGGGGTAGGGCTTGAGCACGGGTGAGGGGGAGGGGTCGTTCTTGGAGACCACGGTCAGAGTGGCGGGCACTCCCACCTTCCACCTGGGCAGCGAGATGAACACCCTGTCCTTCCACACCTGCATAACAACACCGACATAGTACACTCACTAGTTTTAAACCCTTAATCGCCCTTCGGGCTGTTATTTATTTTGTAATACAAGAGTTAGTCGGTTTTGTCTGTGCTTGCTTCTCTGGTCCTTGATTGTCCATGTCATGGGCTGGCGAAAAGCCAGCTGTCTTTTTCCTTTTGAAGGCAGCGTCTGTCTTGGTATTCAGCCTAGGAACGCTTGAATGCCGGAGAGGTGAGCTCAGATGTCATACATTCTATTTACGTATAACTTGGTTAAATCTGTGTGTAAAATTTAGAATAACTATAACAGTTTTTGTATTTATTATTAATATCTTTTTATGTAAATATTATATAATTATTTTCAATATTTATATTATATATTGTTATTTAATGTTGTTAGTACGATGAAACTGCGTTAAATCTGTTGTACGTGGACTCAGAGACGGTAACCCTCCCCCAAGCACAAGATTTCTTTTTCGAGGGAGTGATTCCATAATACGAGTATATTGTAAATTATTTGTGGCACAAAATTATTTATGGAATAAATAATTTTCATTCATTTACATACTCCATGTTACACGGGTGCGGTCGCTGTATCCGCTGCCTTATGCTTACATGGGTGAGTTATGCGGCTACCTACCTCCAGACCGAGGGGTAAGCTGTTCTCAGGTATATAGGAGCCGTCCTGTATGGCAGCTTGGCGCGCCTGCGCACTGGGGAACGCAAAGTCCACCTGGCTCCAGCTGAACACTTCGCGGAACTTGCCGGAGGAGTTGCGTGCTCGGGGGCTCTGCCGCACTGCCTGCGCACCCAGCACCCACATCGAGAACATCCATGGTACCAGCATCCCTGCACATGGCCACAGTTCAAGGTTTAGGGTCTGGCTGAGCTCTGGACTGTTTGGGTCGCTCTATTCACAAGTGTGGTTTACAGTCGTGTTTATACCTTTATCGCTTCTAATACAGAGCGAAGAAGTACAACCATCAGCAGTAGAGTATCATATAACCTCTTAGAACTAATATACAGAGTGTTAAGAACAACATGGTCAGGACTTTGGGATATGATTATTTAAGTAAACACTAATAATTATTACTAAGAATAAAGTTACAGTGGAAACTGGCAAAAAGCAAGATAATAGGTTGCCTGTTTTTTTAGCCAGCGTTTCCCCTAGCCTCTGTTATTTCTGACTAGATTTTAGGACCTTGGTATCCTTGGACCTAAGTAATAAAGTTTACTGTGAAACGTTATTCTGTTAATTTTTTCGTTTTGATTTTTGGTACACATGTTGGGTTAGATTGGCATGAAATATAGGTTTTTTAACGCAATCCAATTTTCAAACTTGAGTAAGTCATTCTTTACGAGCGCTATATGGTCATAAATTGTATCATTGTTTTGTTCACTTCAAAATCTATAAGATGGTTTGTATTTTTGCATCTGTGTAGTGGTTTTGATGTCCTAATTTTATGTCATTTAAAATAAACGCAATCATGGCTTTTAGCAAAGATCCAAGCGTTTTTATTGTTGAAGAATACTTATGACCAAGATCAATTTCTTTGTGTCGATATCAGGTTTGCAGGTGTTAGTGGGCTGTTTGCTTTTGTTGTTTCCAAATTATTGGAGGTTTTATAGGGGAATTTTCCTAACTAACCATCCTCCATCACTTCTTCATTCAGTACAGTCTGCCTTCTGTTATGTTTTCTGTTCCCTACAGAACCTGTTTCGTTAAATTTTTTAACTAATCTGGAAATGTGAGGTTTGGAACACTAACACTTATGAACTTGACCCCAAACGCCTCTTGACACAAAAACAACGATCTTTTTCTTAAGTATTCTTCATCAATAAACCCCCCTTTTCTTTCCTAAAACCATGATTTAGGCTATTTAACAAACATTTAATTAGGAGGCCACACTATTACTGCAACAATACGATCCAGCTTATAAATATTGAAGTGAACAAACCAATGATACCATTTATGACGATATAGCGCTAATAAAGAATGACTTACTAAAGTTTCAAAAAATTGAGTTGCGTTAGAAAAGCCCTGTTTAGTACAAGTTCATAAACGAAAAAAAGATTGCCTATACAAGCACAGGAGAAAGAAATGTACAGACCTTACAGCACACAGTGATCACTCATACGCACAACACAAGCCGAACCCAGTGACAATGATCGCGAAACTGAAAGCCAAGTCATCCAAGGAGATATTTAACCAGTTGGGTTTGTGACCCTGAGACAGCTTCCTGAGATAGACACTTCCGGACACGCACCGCTCCTGGAAACTGGGCTAATCAGTAATCGGTTATCAGTAATCACGCCTCTACAGCGGACCCGTGGCGGGTTGGAATCGTGCGCGACTCCGGAGTTCATCACTCCACTAGCGCTGTTCGATCCCCGTAGTCTCCACTTATATTTGTACATTTGAACCCCCACATAACTTATAGAATAAGTGTTTATTTGATTCGTCATTAGTTTTTCTCAGTTTTCCTGTACAAGTATGACATGCATCAATCAATCAGGTGACTGAAATTTGCAACCGTCAGCGTCAGCCATGTCAAGATCTCCTCGGTGCGCGATTAGAAAGCATAACACAGCTGTTTGACTGCCGAAATCCCTCCTTGATTGACAGCTGTGAATTTAACCAACTCCACGGAAACACAGATTATCAAATCATGTGTTTCTTCGGTAGTTGTTAGGTTCCTTCCGTACACAACATTTGAGTTATACTTTAATACTTTGCTTTGAGACACCAACCTCCTAAAGGGTATTGCGAATATGGGGTGAAGGGTGAGTGTGATGAGTGTTTTTTACGGACGATGAAATTTAATCTTGTTACATCCTAAGATCAACTGTTCCCCAGATTGGGTCCTTAGTTCATAGCCCAACGACTAATGGAACGGACCAACGGCTTAACGTTACTTCCGAAACATGGGGAGTGGCCATCAGTGTAGAGCAATGCCAAAGATGAGTTTGTACCAATTTGTTGTAACGTTTCTTAGTGTAACTTTTTCTTGCTCTAGGTGCCATTGGGTTTGTAACTAAATTTAATAAAGACAGATATTTAAACAACATTTCGTGAATCTCGATGTTTTCTTTGCAATTTTTATAAGAGCGAATATATCAACCAGACCGACCATGTCCTTCGCAATTTTTTACTCAATTCGCTTTACCAACAGCTTCGCTTCGGCTTTCGGGCTCAGATTTTTCTATTCTATTATCATCAGGATATTCTAGGATATTCACTACGGTCACAGCCTCGCTTCGCTTTCGGCCTCAGTGGCCTCATGTATATGACCACGGGTGTTACGAGGCTGAGCACAGTGAACTTTTTGAATGAAGAGAACCTTAAAGAGGGTGTTTAGTTCAATGCTGTTGCTGAACAAGGAGTTCTAAAACACACTTAAGATTGGGTAACTACCGCACTTTGAATAAAGGACATGGTCTAGTTGCTGAGTTCGTCAGACCGTCTCACTAGACTATAGACTGCTGATTGAAACGGTATTTAACTTGAAATAATTATTTGCATACAAAGCAACCTACCGGAACATTTTTAACGAGCAAAACAGGTTGGGAATGTTGTTTGCTACTTATTAAAGCAAGGCAAATTGAAAGAAAAACACCTTCGGTGTTTTGTGCATATTCGTACTATAAATGACATTTTCACAGATCACACAATATTTTGGTTTATTTTGATTAGGTAGCTCTAAACTGTCAAATGCTTCAGCCCCAAGATTTATTTATGCTGTATGCAATTGTGTCAACAATATTATAGTGAAATCACTAAATCACTATTTGAGATGCCGACCACTCTCATGAGGGTATTTTAAAACAAATATGTGGTGAAGGATGAGTATGATGAGTGCTAGTAATGAGTTATGAGGTGTAGTCTTGTTACAAACTAAGGCCGACTCTTCCTTAGAATGGGTCATTAATTAATAGCCCAATGACCAATGGAAATACAAGGACCAACGGCTTAACGTGACTTCCGAACCACGCAGGTGATGGTCTGATATGTCTAAACGATGGTGGGAGTTGATGCGGGTATCATCAGGTGATCACCGCTATCTGAACCGCTTTAGACCTATATCATCCTCAAAACCTGACCTCCATGAAGCTGGATTACAGGACCACGCCACGAGTCCCAGTCAATAGTGAAAAGTGAATACTGAATGCGACATATCACTCAGTATGTAATATATTGTACAATACGCGTTTCACAAGAATCACAGACGGGCAACATCAGAAGCGACATGCCGTGGACAAGTGAATGCAGCAATATATGGAGCAACTCTTGTTGGAAGAGGCTTTAAGTGATTCAGAGTCTTCAAAAACAAGCCGTGCGAACAATCGAAAAACTGCAATGGAGATATTCGTGCAGGAATGTAAATGCTACCTCGTGAGAGATAATTATATATTATGTACTACACTCTTTTAAAACCAGAGACAGGGAGAGCTACCGAACTGGGAGACTCAGAACGGCAAACTGACACTTAGCCTGTCGTTGTCGGCGTCACAACTAAAATCTAGTTCTTCCGGTTTCCCCTTGCGTCAAAAAATCATAACAATTAGCTTAAAATACTTCGGTCTCCTTGTAGAGTACATTCCTTAGTCACTGATTGCCTGAAAATGAGCTACTGGCTGTCTGCTGTCCTATAGGTCATAGGGCTGTCAACCGTCCATTGGAGCAGGGATGCCAACTGTCGATGTTCTCATTGGCTGTGTCCCCATCAAAAAGACGTAGGTAGTTTTTATTCAGCTCGTACAAAATAACGATAAACGAATTCGATTATCAGTAGATACAACAACAACAACATTACGTTTAATGTCAAAACTTGTATAATACAATTTCCTTTTTGACAATTATAAAATATATACTAGAAATACCTACTAGAATTTTTTTGTAAAGAAGTATAACATTTAAGTTTAAATGAGACAATAATTAGATGCTTAACCCTCGTAAGTCTTGAGATAGTCTTGGAGGTCATGACACTGATGTCTTTAGGATTTAAAGTGAATTTGTTTGTAGTAACTATATTTTAACCTGAAATGTTCGAGACCTACGTTGATGGCTTGACGGAACCAGAAGTTTTGTGAGGCGTGACGTCACCGCAAGTCAGGATAAGATCGTTACGCAGTTACAACATTCTTGTGCTGACCGCCACAGAACAGATCCTAGGTATTTCACTTGCCAAACATTCAGACAAAATACCAATGTTTTCTTACTCAAGATAATTTATCAGTATCTGCTAACGATCTTTCTAATTCTGGGGAAAATTAACTGAGAATGGCGGGGATGTCAAATTACTGAAGGCAAATAC
This sequence comes from Matsumurasca onukii, assembly GCA_018831715.1. Classification (NCBI taxonomy): domain Eukaryota; kingdom Metazoa; phylum Arthropoda; class Insecta; order Hemiptera; family Cicadellidae; genus Matsumurasca; species Matsumurasca onukii. Next base: position 53,618,389 of record CM032060.1, read on the forward strand.
CGTTTGCAGAGCAGGGCAATTGATTGGTCGTTGGCCGTTTAAGGAATGACTTAATCTCTTAATCTGGGAAACAGTTAGCCCTAGTTTGTCACAAGACTACACCTTATCCATCAAAACACTTACCATTAATTTTAAAATATCTTCTAGGAGTGGTCGGTGTCCCATATCAAAGACAACTATACTGTTGGCTAAAAGATTTACAGGGGTGGATTTAAATAATTCGGGAATCTGTAGCCGTAGCTCTGTGGTATATTGTGTGCTTCGTACCAAATCAGCCCGGGTTCAACTCAATTGCGTAGATTACTACAGATCACCTTCTCCCGCCAGTGGGCGGAGGTGACAGGTTTGCCAAAACCAGAGGTGAGATGTTGTTACGGCAGTTACTACTGCAGTTAGTGTGTCCGGACATGGTCCACTGCTCTTCTGTCTCTGTCTGTGTCGGCAACGGTCGCCACTCCAGCCAGCATTGGTTCTGGTCCAGTTTCTTGCGACAACGCATCCACGCAACACTCGCGGGATGGACCAAGTTCACAGCCTTCATCTTCAACAGTATCAGTGCTCCCTCGTCCTTTGCACTATCTGAAAGTTTCACGCCTTTGGCTCTGTGGATTTCTCAAAGGGATGGCCGTAGATTAGATTGTTCGGGATTATGGTTCAAGACCAAGCGTACGTCAACTCTTTGGTTTACTGTAGGTGACCTCTGCAGTTTGCGTACAAAATCGAGGATCACACACACTGCCCAGTTCAGAGGGATGTAATTTCTGCCACTCACGAGCCTCCAGAAGTCCATTCTCCTAGCCCCGAAGAATTCGCCTTCCCTTAGGAGGGACAAGGGATGATCTTTGTCTTGATTGACTTTGATCAACTAGAAGACTTCAAAGTACGAGAAGAAATGAAATGAAATGAAAAACATCTTTATTTGTGGTGAAGTTAGGACTTAAGTGGAAGTCCTCTCTTCCACTTTTAACCACAGTACAAAATAATATATGCAACTATTGAAATATATACATACAAATAAATATTTACACTAAAATATATACACTGAAAACTCAAATTAAAAACTACAATACATTACGTACAATAGAAAAGTTAACAAATTGGACAGTGTTACAACAAATGTAGCTTAGCATGAGAAAAAAATTACTAAAAAACGTTAAAGTTAAGAAACTAAATTTGAATATTATATCTTTTAAACTCGCATTCACTCGCTCATTCAGACTGTGGGAGAATAGTCACCCATGACCACCAAATCAAACTCTAGTAAAGAAGTATTTGTCGACGTTTCAGGAGAGGATTGGCTGAGTCCCCAAGGCTCTGTACTGAGTCCTGATCTACATCAATGCTCTACGTCGGTTCAACGGCACGGAACAAACAAACTTTTCAACACGTCACGATTATTTGCCTGAAATTTGTCAACACAAAAATAATATTGACGGTTTCGGCTAGAATAACGCGAGTTTTCCTCGCCACAGTACTTCGACATTTAATAAGCTAAAGTAACATTTTCTTACTAAACTCTTCTTTGGAATGGACTGTTGTACAATGAAAACCTTATGAAATTTTCCCAAAACACAAAAGCCGGAGTAACAGGATCGAAAGGTTTCCACAGAGGTGCTAGGTTGACATTGAAATAAGTCATGGGACGGTGGAACGCATTGGCAAGATGTAAACACTGTTATAAATTAGCGTTAGCACGCGTGCAGGGACAGGTCAGTCGATCACTGGACACTGGGTGAGGCAACTGAACACTTATCTCTAGCCTTCAGCTGGTTCACTACTTGTCCCTGAACTCCCGTCGCTATCACTATCACTAGAGCAAAAGTACCCCCAAAGTGGTGTTCAATAACCGAAGAGAAATGTGCTTGTTCTGGCGTGTGTGTGAATTTTGAAATCACTATACTCAAGTTGATTGTTAGACTAGAAAAGTGGTTTGGGTGATTTGTTTGATACGGATGTGTTGTCTGCTGACAATAACAGAGTAGTTGAAGGAATCAAAGACTATCAGGATAGGTATAGAATATGGGCGCCCATACTTGGAGGCAGGGGGACCTTGGCCCCCGGCTTTTGGAAACATTATTTCTAATGTTTCACAATAAAAGAAAATAAAAAATAGTTGTAGTTTTATTAATTGTTATATTAACTTCAATTAAGTGCATTTTTGCACTCTCATTCAGAAGGAAGGTGGTTGAACGCAAGTGATAGTGCTACTGTGTTCAACAGTAAATCAAAAGTCTTTGGAGTTTTGTATTTAAACCTTTTATATTTAAATCTTGTGGTCAATGTTATATATAATTTTAAGATCAAGACAATAGAGCATCAAAAAGTATCATATTGAATTATTAACCTTATTTTCAAGCTAGTTTTACAATACTTCAATAGAAAATATTTAAAAAATATAGCCTATGAAACACGTGTTTGTGCGTTCTGGAAGAGACATTTACCACTCTTAAAGATCCCCTTGTAATCTTTAAGTATGGTAAATTTCTCTTCCAGAACGCACAAAAACGTGTTTCATAGGTTATATGTTTTATTTTTTTTCCGGAGGAGAGCCCACGGGCTCCATCTTCCTGGTGGGTATTCCATACCCGGACCCCCAGATCCCCGGTAAGTTAGCCCCCCTGACAGAGGCCCTATAGGCGCCGTTGTTAGGGCTAGAGTCACAATATGGTCCACACACGCCAGCGCGTACGTAGTAACACGTGGTAGAACGTAGTCACGTACCGTGTCTCATTATGTTACCCGGCCTCGGCAGCGCGTACACATTCTGTGTAGTCCTTCCTCACTTCCTCATTCATACTCATTCTCTCATATTCCACGTGCTTCCGTGCTCGACCTCCAGTCCTCCACACGGCCGTGTAAAACGCACAATCTTAGCCCTATGTGATGAGTGATATCAAGCAGATGACAGGGCACAGATTTTAGATTAGAAACCAATTGGAGTTTCAGCCAATCAGTGACTGAAGATGGTACTTCACAGCAAGGCCGGAATATCTCAACCTAATTATAAAGTTTGGACGTGGTGTGAACCGGAAGAACTACATTATAGTTGTGACACCGTCTGCGAAAGCCTAAGAGTTAAGTTTATTTTACAGTAGCTTAGTTAGGATTGTGTCTAAGAAGCCAAGAAGGCAAGACGTCCTACAAATTCTGACTCTGAACTACCTCTGACCACATCTACCGTTAAAACAATCACCCAAATGTATGCCGCGGTGTTGCGTTCCAGTTTACCCAGAATGTTAGTAAATAAATAATGAACGTGCGTGGAAATCGGGCGGAAACCCATCGGCCTGTAAACCAGGTCGTAGTTTACGCTACGTCTTGCGTTAGACGATAATCTAAATACGATATGGATTGGTGCGGACACCACAAATCCAAATCCAAACAGTTCCTTTCATGTCTACGTGTCTCCCGGTCCGTACGTGAGAGGGCGGCCCTGCATGTGTCATTACGGAACGCCTCAGGAGGCTAATGCAACTTTTGGCGAATCATTAGCCTTTCCTTTAGCCATTACGTGTGATGTAACATGTCTTAGATCCATTATCTAGTCAGTAAGTGACGTCTATTATGTGGCCGGGGAAACCGGAGCAGTTGAAAGGCTGTCTTGGACTACTTGTGGTTAGCTTATGGGATACTGGACTGTTCAGAGGTTATTCTGTAGGATTATTAACTAGGAACTGATTTTACGAGGAAAAGTTTTATTGCTTAGAATCTATTTTAAATGCAAGAAGGAGGTTCAGATATTACTACGGACGTTTTCCTATCGTTTTAGAGTGAACAAAAAAGTAAAGAAGATTCATTGATTAAAAAGCTATAAAGAAAACCCTTCCATCAGCTGTTCATAAATAGGTATTTCTGTTAGGTTAGGTTCTCAGTTACAGTTGGTCAGTCTGGTTCACGGCTGTGATTGGTCGTTCGCTACTCCAAGCCAACCTTGGGAGATGAACATCTGTGGGACATATCTATTTTTCAACACAAAATGCAATACCATAAGAGCTTGCGACACACACTCTTATGTAACCAGAGGCAGGGATCACCGAACTGGGAGACATAGGACGGTAGTCTATGAACGCTTACCTTCTCAGGCAGGTGTTCATCTCATGAACAGATTACCAAATTCGTTTGAAAACGCACTAGTGCCCAAGGCATTTAAAGCTCGTCTAAAAAATGCGTTGTCCACTCAAAGCTTTAGACGAGTTTATGACGTTCAATTGTGAGACCTTGTAATTGGCTGACCGATTAGGGACTAGAGTGGGATAATTCTAATGAATGAGAGAGAGAGAGAATGGACAAATTGTATGTATGAAAAGGACTTAGATGTGAGAGTGAATGGAACATTTCACAAATCAACTTTTCTGACAATCGCCATGCGTTGTAAAATGTTAGTTTCAAAGTTCATAATAGTGGCGGAGAGCAATTTAGTAAAAAGAAAGGAACGGACTTTTCCTGCCACTTCCGGAGAAAACTACTCCTAACGTTTCGGGTAGTTAAAACTCCAACCGTCTTCAGAGGACAACACTAATCTAGGAACTACACTTAATTATATATCTTAACTTAATATATAACCTAAGACTATGCCAAACAATGCCAAATATTGACTAGGTCCGAACGAAATCTAATATAGATTTGAGGGACAGATCTTTGTGCAACAGCCTGAAGACGATAGCCTGCTGTCAAAAGCACGTGTGCAAATAAAATTTATTTTATTGGCCTACTGTTTTTTAATTATTATCTACAGTTTTACCAATAACTAATGTAGCCTACGTAGTGATAATTGTCTCAGTAAAGGCTTTTAACTTACTAACTTATTCCTAAATTCCCGAGGAATTTGAATCAAGTCCTGTGATATATAGTAAATACCAACATTGGATCAGGTGATCAACTTTTAGAACAGTTTTATGAACGAATGTATATTAGGTTTATATACAAGACACAATTTAATTAATATCTACTGGTATTCAGTGGTAAATAGAGCATAGTGACGTACGTTATGAAAGGCCGAGGAGAGAGGCAAGTGCGGCCAGACAGAAGTTGCTACGTCATCTAGCTATTGAAGCTGTCTCGTAAAATAGAAGTCAAATGTAAATCTAGGTGAAAGGCTGGAGCATTCCGTCAGCTACGGCTTTGACTGTTAAAGTGTTAAACTCAAAGATTATGTTATGGTGGGCCATCTCTTGCTGTATTTCCCCTCGGCTCCACATGCTCGAGTTTTTCCGATGTCGATGACTTAAAAGTTAAATGTGACCAAATCTTGCGATTTTCGAGAACAAACAAACTTGAACGTGCGTCAGTGGCTCTATTTGAGACTCCCCTCCCATCGCTATCTGTGCTTGGACTGCCAAACTGTTGATTTCCCTGCCTCAGCCATCTGGCATCCTTGCGCAATCTACCTACCATACTTCAAAACTTTGATTTGAGACACCGACCACTCCTAGAGTGTAACATAATCTTTGTTGTTTATATTATCACATGTTTTCTATTGTTACCAGAGTTGTTGTTTTTGAATGTAAACAAACCAGTGTTGAATTAATAATGATAAAACATTTCTTTAATTTTCATGCAACTTTTTTATTATATCACAAGTTTACATGGTGTCAAAAGTTATTAAAGAAGTTTATTTTTGATTTGATTAGATTGCAAACATCAAGAATTGTATCCAAATAATGGCATCAATTAAACCACCACAACCAATAGCATTTTCACAAGATGGGGCCTCAAGCTGGAAGGTATGGAGGCAAAGCTTTGGGTTCTATATGACAGCTTCGGGCTTAAAAGAAAAAGATGGAAAAACTTTCTTACATAGAGGGTATTTTAAGGTGAATATGTGATGAAGGGTGTTGAGTGTTTGATGGATGATGAGATGTAGTCTTGTTACAAACTAGGACCGACTTCCACAGATTGGGTCATTAATACATAATCTTTGGTTAAAACTCAACCATCTGAATGGGTATTGAAAGTAGAAACCGTACTTGGAAAATTGAAACTGTCGGTTTAGACCAATTTGTACCCTAATAGGATTAGCCGAGATAACACCAAGGTACTACTACTTCATTTATTATCATTAGGAGAGCTCTTGGGATTTGAAACTACTATTTAGATAGTAATTGATGAAGCCGGTTTACAGCTGGATACCACACATCACTTGCAAGAAGATAAAAGTCTCCGAAGAGAAATTATACCAGCAGCGCCGCTTTTACCTCGCGGTAAAATCTACATACAAAACCTAACTGGAATATTTCTTGTCGAGGTTTAGATGCTGGTTTACATTTTAACCTTGAGAGGTACGTGAAAGTCTCGTGGTAGAACTTATTGAGAAGTATTGTGATAATTGTGAAACAAAGCTGTAAATATTTAAATAAAATGTGTATTAGACTGAGGCTGTGTATCTTCAGAGGCGCATAAACACGTTATCTCAGGCCAACAAAAAATTTAATGTTGGAATATTTGCAACTTTGTTTTGAAATTATATAGTATAATTCCCAAGAATGTGAGCTTCTTAAACCATGAGGTGGTAATAAATTGTTGAATACATTTTGGGATTGAGTGAGTGAATAGCCAAGCGACGGAAACACGTGGGAGTTGTTTTATTAGGTAGAAAATTTAAAACAGTTTTGTTACTAACAAATAACAAACAATTACTGGTTACTGATGCTCTTACAAGTAATGTTACAAGAAAACTAAACCATTTCTATGTTCTTTCCATGGTATTTACGCAAAGTTTGCAGGATTGGTGGACATGTCTTGTCACTGGTCTGGATTTTGTTATGAGGGCAACATGATTTTTTTAAATTCAATAAAAAGTGGATAGCGAAGTCACTGCATACGATTGGCATCTTCCTAACAAAACTGATTTTAAACCCAATTGATGAAAATTGTAGAAGTGTCTCAAGAAAATGTTTTTTACATTGTTCTTAAGGGACGAAAAACAAAATGGCCGACTGGTACTGTGCACTCTTAATGTAAATACCAAATAATTGTACACAACCTTTCCGGTTTAAATGAGATGAAATCAAGTCGGACGGATCAGCTGATCACTGGACCAGTACTCTGTGTTCCTACCGTCAGCTGTTATGTCACGTGACCGTAGTTATTGCCTCTAGGAATTATATCAGGATCATTTACCGGTAGAGCACTGTGCACTGTGCAATGCGTGGAGCATGAGCACTTAATGCCGCTCTGGTTGCCACAAACATAACTACTGAACTATTGTGTGTGATATAAGTGAGAATTCCACATAACAGTCACACGAGCAAGGACTCTAGCGAACCCGTGGCGGGTTGGAATCGTGCGCGACTCCGAAACTGATTACTCCGCTGGCGCGGGTTCGATCCTTGCAGTCACCACTTACATTTATAATGTGACTATACTAGGTCACTCCGAGGTCCTCGACGGTAACCCTAGGTAAAGGTCGAGGTTGAGTGGTAGAGAGGACTTTGTAGTCCTAACTTCGCCTCGTTAAACAAGACAAACTTTAAATTGACATAAGAAAGGACAATATAAGTAGGCTTGGACTTGAAGTAAAGCTTGGACTGCAGCTGTGTTTTATTCTAAATTGCGTGTTTCAATTGTACAGAGTCATCAGAAAATGTTGATGCTTTTGAAAAAGTTATAGCTTTGTTAATTTTTGTACATACTTAACTAGTGTTGGTCTTAAACTAAAGACAAAAAGCGGGATTTTTATTTCATGCCCATGTTTTTAAAATGGCATCATAGTGTATATATTTCGCCAAGCATCGTCGGGACTCTTCTGCCTTTAAATCTACAGTCGTATAGGCTATACGCTCAAAAGCTTTTCTAGAATGTAGGATCTTCAGGCGTAAGTATAAAGTATTTAAATACAGGGTTTTTACAAATGATGTTCCTCATTTTCGATTATAAATTTTACTTGGTAAAATTGCTCTTAGACCATGTAAATTTGTACCATTGGAAAGAAAAACTCATAAAGTTTTATTTACACTGGTTTGGGTACGTATTTGCTGTTTGTTAAGTCAACGGTTGTAGGAATGTAGGTGTTGTGTAATGCTTGAATTTGAAGACAATAAAGCTTGTTAAGTGCTAGATTATCACATTAACCAATATTTTATTAGTGTCCAACCACTTTTTAGTGCCAGGTTTAATGAAAATCCTCTTAGTAACCACTCTATTCACTAGTAGTAATTGAATTTTAAAACAAATGGCCGCATTAGTAACATATTTTTATATAAAAAAGTGGTTAATGTGATAATCCAGCACTTAACAAGCTTTATTGCCTTCAAATTCAAGCATTACACTACACCTACAACAGTTGACTTAACAATCAGCAAATACGTACCCAAAACAGTGTAAATAAAAGCTTTATGAGTTTTATTTCCAATGGTACCAATTAAAACTGTCTAAAAGCAATTTTACCCAGTAAAATTTATAATCAAAATGAGGAACATCATTTGTAATGACCCTGTATTTTGAAAATAGGCCCTACAACTGGGTATTTACACAAACTTATCGTACACAGTTTTGTGTAGTGATATTTTATCTTTGGTTAAAAAGTATCTTGTTTATAAATTTACTCGTGAAGGTTAAGGACTCGATGCTGTCTAGACTCACCATGCTGCAGAGGAGGGCGTGTGGGCAGGGGTGAGTACTGCTGTGGTGCGGGTGTGTCGTACAAGGCACTGTGCACAGGGGTGTCGTGATGACTCGGGTACACAGACGCAGGTACCGGGGGTGCAGAGTGCCACTGGTAGTTGGCCGGCCACACGTACGACGTCATGGCTCTGTCTGCACTCTGGGGTGTGTATGGCACTGTCACTCACTCCCTACTGGTCACTCACTCGCCGCGCACATGGTCTGGGAGTGACGGCGTTCACTTTCCTCTCCATACTCGCACACATCTCCGTCACACGAGTCTCCAGAGCGCCAAAGTCTCAAGACACGCCGGGGGAGGACATTTCGCGGGAAAAATGGCGAGGAGTAGCGCGCGTAGTTCTCAACGAGTAGGGATGATCGTTATTTGTTTTATGTGACGTTATTTTTATGACGTTATCTTTTATGACGCACAATTCAGAAACCAATACAACTAATTCCTGTTGCTAATTAGTCGCGTAAATAATCATTATATTTCAATTTATAGGATACTCTATCGCAAATGACATTACATGAGCTCAATCATCTACCAGCAGTGAGGTAATTATTGTCAACAAAGGACGCGATGAATAGACTAACACGCGCGCTAGGTATACTGTACTGTACTACTACACTTTCTCTAATTGTGTACGGGGCGAGGTCTGGACACTACTGTCAGCAACAGCTGCTCGCTTAATCACGTCATGGTACAGAGCAACGTCACAGTTGCTGAGTTCTATGCTGGAGGGGTGGACTCAGACTGGAACTCTTGTTTGTTTAATTATATTGTCTAGACTAAAGCAATGACTAAGCTCAGGTTTCTTGTGGAAGCAAGACAAGGTGCTCTTTTTACGTACAGGGTGTCCAGTAATTAGGGGATCATACTTTACCAGGTTTTTCGAGTTAAAATAAACAAACATGTCCATGACACGTAGTCATATCTAGCTTAGTTTTCCGTCTGTCTGTATGTGTTTTCACTAAATAATGTTTGTCTCTTAAAATGTTTGTAAACAGATGTGCCACGTTTTGTTATACCTGTATTTTTACTGTAAAGTTAAAGCGCTTTGAGTTATTAAGCTTGGAAAACTCAGTATGGCCGCCATTTTGAAACCGGAAGTGATAATAATTCAAATTTACTTTTAACTATTGGTTTTGATTATACTAACAAGTGCGCAAAGTTTTAATTTATGCCTTATTCTACCTCGTAGATAAAGGTTATTTAGAGAAAACACAAACAGACGGAAAATTCAGCAAGATGGGACCAAGTATTATTAGAAATAATTTGTCTTCACCTGGTGAAGTTTGATCTCGTAATTACTGCACACCCTTATACAGTAATAGGAATTTTCTGCTCACGGACAAGTTGTTATACTCGTCAATCTTTATGGATTTCGAAACCCACTTTGTCCTGAGGAATCTGACTGGTATTTTTACCTGTGCAGATAACCTGATATTCGGACACAGCTAATTTATTTTTCACAAGAGATCATGTCTAAAGCAGGATAGGTTTTTAGCTACTCAGTACAACATTCTCTTTCTATGTATCAAGAGAGGGACTAACTGGTGATTCGCTAAAGAAGATTCACTCTTGAGAGTTAATATTATTTACTTGAGTGTTTTGTACTCATTTAAGTACCAATGCCTAAACATCCCTTTTATTTTAAATTATTTAAAATTGCATAGTATATAATTAAATGTTACCAAACCAAAACATTCTACAATATTAATAAATTGTCTTTAGTCTTTACAAAGAAGCATTAAATCTAAGCGTTAGAGCTTCCCAGCTATGCTGTTGCTGTACTACCGATAGCAATACTTATACTAGTTTTGCTAATTGTTGATAGAGCGCAGCGTGTGCTGTAAAATCTACCTTACCATTGAATTGATGTTGATTAACTCACTTTAGTGCAGGAGTGGCAAAGATCTGTGTGTTTTTCAAGTAGTTCGTTATTTTAATCTGAGAACCTATTCAATTATAACTAGTTTACAGGAATTATACTATTGATGGTTTCATCCCTACGTAAATAATACGCAAGGAAAAAATAGTAGTAATAAGACAATAAATAATTGTTTCTATGCAAAATTTATTTGTTTTCACAAAAGCACATTAACGTTATTTTTTCAAATATTGTACAGTAATAACATTAGGCTATTATATTTTGATGGCCATTAGTTCGGTATAAAATAAATTGGATTAGGCATAGGGATTTCCTAGGTTGAATAATATTTTATCCTTTCAACAAACTCTATAAAGATACGTAGGAAGGTGTAGTTTAAAATTTACACATTTAAAACATTTTGAACATTTTCCTTCATTAAATCACAAAAACCTCCAAGTTACTTATAAAATAGAAGTTACTTAGACAGTCGTAGCAAGCTCGAGACTAAAATGTATATAAAGAAAATGTATTAACTACATTTAATTGAATAATTAATATATTTGATATCTTCATAAATAAAATTACCTATTGTAATTTGAAATTTACTGTTTTTAATAATCTTGTTAGTTGCATTTTATATATTGGAAATAATAATAATACAATTTAAAAAAAAATTAATGTTTTCTAAAATTGACTTTGCACTTTCTCATAAAAATAAAAACGTACATTCTTACAAAACAGTATAAAAATACTGCGTTCACTAAATCCGTTATTAGTTCTAGTTTTTCCTTCTAGACTCAGGTACTTAAAGATCTTCTTAGCCGCATGTAGTATATAATTATATGTAAAATATACAGGGTGTTTGAAAAAGAACTCCCTAGTTTTAATGTGTCATGGAATCTGTAAAAATTGATATACACTGTTCTAGTTTGTGGTGTTTGATTCAGCAACTGTCTAGAAAGTCAGTCAAACAGCTCAGGTTAACAAAACCATTCGAATGATTCATTTGATTGAAATTGACGTCGGTTCATTCGAATGAACAACCGAATGGTAGATTTGATTCGATTGTCCCACCACTAGACAAATCACTCTACTGAGTCTACTCTAATAATTTAACTACAGCGCATTTTTGTACCCAACAAAATACATGCCAATGGCAAAACAAACAAATGTGTTATTGCGTAGACATTCTACATGTATAACAAACTGGTTTGGGCTTTCTGGTGAAAAATTCGTTTGCCACGTAATATTAGAATATTACAGTACTCAAAGATATTTTATTCCACCAAAATTTTATTTATACACATGTCGTTATATACGTTCGTATATAAAACGCCCATAAAATGTGCGTAGAATTGAATTTATTGTCAATTATTGTTACAATTACTTTTCTTTGGGAATTATTTACGCAGGGATGAAGCCATCAATAATGTAATTACTGTACAATAATTATAATTTTAAATAGGTTCTCAGATTTAAATAATGAATTGCTTGAAAAGCTCCGAGAGTCTGCACTAAAAGACTATTACTTTTACAGTGATAAGGTAGATAATCAAGCATGTGCTGTGTTTTTTCGGCAGTCGGCAAAACTTTTAGAAGAGTTGCTATCGGTAGTACAGTAACTGAATAGGCGAGAGGCTCATAGGTAGACAGTATTAAATTAATCCTTCTTACATACTACTACATATTATTATATTGAGTGATTTGGGTTTAAAAAAATTAATTTTAAAAGTGTATACTTTAAATTTTGAATAATTTAAAAACTAAAGGGATGTTAAGACATTTAAATATGTAACAAACAAACCTTTTAGTTTAAAATGTCTGAACTGTCTGCATAAAAAGTGTTCAACCAAGGGTGTTTTTGTTCGTTAAATGTTTATTTATTATTTTAGCTGTTTATACAGAAAATGCATTTTTTACCTTTAAACCATACAGTAGTAAACTCCCCAGCCAATGTTGAAATAATTAAGCACACTTTTGATTTTTTGTCTCCAATTCGTTTAACTTTTTAGCCCATCCGTAGCTGTGCTCTTGGTGCATAGAATGGTAGAGGTAGAAATAAGGCTCGAATAATAAATAATTATTTTAATCAATAGTGGGGAAACTCAAATTAGAATATCACATTTTTAATAGTAATAAAACATTTTAATTGGGAAACTATAACTTGTTTGTTGATCAATTAAATGATACTATAAAGTAAATTTATAAACTTTGGATAACAATAATTGCAAATTATTGCAATATATAAAACTACAATAACAATACATGTTGATACAATGACATTTACATTATGTTAAATGCAAATTTATTTAATACAATAGATACAAAATTAGTTTAGAGTAGCATCGTTATTGCGTTATGGTTAAATACCTACTTATGTACAAAGCGTCTCAGTTAAGCCCTCGTACAAATGCAACCACAAAAAGCAAATAAAATACAATTAGCAACTAGTTGGTAAAAGCCAGTTGGAATTTACTGGTACACAAAATAAATGTAATACAAATGCTTTCATTTCGGACACTTTGTGCGACTAGCTCTGACAAAAAAACAGAAGTTTGGGACTACCAAAGTCAATTAATGGAATTATTAGTTTTTAGCTGTAGTTGAAATACATCTACGCCCTTGTGCTGCTATAAGCACCTGAGAGGATTGATCATCTCAGAAAAAGTTGCTCAAAACATGCCTTTGTAGTCCCCTGTTTGGGACGTTATTTTTTGGTGTAGTGATTAAAAAAGTTGTTTTCTATGTTCTCAAAGATTGTCTCTAGATTTGTTTAGCCTGAGTTAAAAAAAAACTTACAACAAATCAGCAAAAAAATTGGCCAGAAAAAGGCTTTTTTAAAAGTGTATTATATTTTTTCACAGTAGTTTTTGTCTTTTTTTTGTGTTTAAGGAGGAACAACTCCTTCCTACCCAATCATATAAACTCACATTTGTACATATCAGTTCATAAACGGTGCCGGAACCAGAGGACTACAAAACCATGTTTTGCCACTTTTTGAGTGAGCGGAGCAAAGTTGGAATATTGCTACCATTTCTCCTGACTGGCAAGGTCGGCAATAAGTTGCAATAGAGTTTAAATGTAATTGGACACTCAAAAAAAGTTCTGCTTCATTGAAAAAATATTATCATTTGCTTCTGAGGGCTGAATATTGATTATCAGTTATTTGACAATACTTAGGACTAAAATTGACATACTTGTACCATTTTGACATACAACTTTTTACTTTAACATTTTAAAAATGACACCTTTGATAAATTCAAGTAGTAACAGTGTATTGTGTTAAAGAAATTATTGATGATTATGTACTCAGTATCTTAGGTGCTTATAACTTCAATTTACATTTAATATTTATTTAGAATATCATCTACGACTTTATCTAATTTTGAATAAACCAGTTAACTCAAACAAATGATTTTTAAAGAACTAAAATGGATCCTTACGATTCCATAGTCAACATTTGAAATCAAATTTCAAATCAACAGTTTGGTATTCATTGATGAGATTTGAAACTTAAAGTGCTATTGCACATAGATAACGGACACGCTCAAGCCTTTGAATTCCAAAATTAACAACAACATATCACATTTAAAGTAACATTTACAACATAACAAAATGTGGATTAACTAAAATACAAGAATTCTTTGAAAAATACATCCTGACCACAACAGTGAAAACACCCCGTAATTACGCCAGCAGGAAAAAGGGTTTTAAGTTCATATCGTAACATTTTTAAACAGCATTAGTTTTAAAACACATGAGATGTACAGAGTATTTTTTACTAAACGCAACCCAATTTTCAAATTGTAGTAAGTTGTTCTTTAGGAGCATTACATGTTAATAATTTTTTTCGCTTCAATATCTAGTAATAGGTCTGAACTGTTGCAGTAATATTGTATTTTTTATTTCCTAGTTTGTGTCAATGTTAACAAACATAATAATGTTTTTTAGCAAAGATCAAAGAGTGCTTATTAATGAAGAATACTTAAGAAGAAGCGTTTGGGGTCAAGTTTGCAGGTGTGAGTAGGCTATTTGCTATTGATGTTTCAAAATTCTTAAAGATTTTTTAGGGAACTTTCCCTAACATTTTCCAACATTTCCTCATTCAGTACAGTCTTTCTTCTGTTATGTTTTCTGTTCCCTACAGAACCTGATTCTTTAAAATTTTAACAAGTCAGTGAATGCTAGATTTGTTTGGAATACTCACACCTACAAACTTGACCTCAAACGCCTCTTGACACAAAGAAAATTATCTTGTTTATAAGTATTATTCAAAAATTAACACTCATTGATCTTTGTTAAAACTTAAAACCATGATAGCCTAGTTTTCACTTTTCACAATAACATTAAATTACAAATTAGGACATCAAAACCAAAATATTACGGCAACAATACAGAACAGTTAATAAATATTAAAGGGGACAAACTAGTGACTCAAACTTATGAACATATATTGCTCGTAAAGAACGACATACTACAGTTTGAAATAAAAAACATCTTGCAGAAGAGCCAGTTGTTCCTTGGGAGCAATGAAATATTTGATGTTTCAATATCCCACAAACTCTTTCTCCGTTAAGCACAATTAATCGTATTACACAAAATTCTACTTCACAAGCAATACTGAACAGCAATACTTCTCGATTAGTGTGGCAGTAATTTGAATAAAAACTGTCTGCATGGGGCAGTAAAGATTTGACAATATAAGCAAGGCATTTTTACTAAAAAGAGACTTTTTCAATCAACCCTGTATAAATGATCAATGCTCAGGTTATATCGGAACGATGCCAGTCCAGACTTTAATAGTACACAGTAAATATCAACAATTCTTTTGCCTCAAAAGAACAATGTAAAAACAAGCATTTTTTAGAGGCATCTCACGCCTACAATTTTTATCAGATCTATTTGAAATAAGTTTTATTTGAAAGGCTACAATGTACTGCAGTGACCCAATCCGGGGAACAGTCAGCCCTAGTTTGTTACAAGATCTCATCATCCATCAAAAACACTCATCACACTCACCCTAATTCCATATTCACTTTAAAATACCCTCTAAGAGTGGTCAGTATCAAAGTGACTCTACCAACCGCTTTTTTGAAATTCTATTACTTTTAATAGTAAAAACAAAAAATTAAAATACTATACTAAATTTCTTCAATTTTTTTGGATTTATCTCAAGGTCTGAAAAACGAGAAATTGGAAATTTTGCTCAGCAAAGTTACTAAAACATTTAATACACTTTATAACAGTTTATTTCATAAAAACCTGATGAAAACTGTAGGCGTGAGGTGATAAAGAAAATGCATTTTTTCACATTGTCTCATGGGATGAAATTCAAGGTCACATCCACTACTGTGCACTCTTTGAGAGCAAGAAATCAACATACAACAAATTGTTGTCTACTTCTGCAACTAGATTAAGTGAAATTATAACACAAAACCAAGACATTTAATAATTATTTTGTGACACTTTTTGCTAGCAAGGCTATCATCTACGGGTAACACTAATTAACAATTATTTATTCCAATAAAAAACATCAAGACAGTTTTATTGAAATAAATAAACTTTAATTTGTGTTACCCTTAGATGAGATAACCATGCTAGCGAAAGGCCTTGCAAATTAATCATTAAGTATTGGTTATGTGTCATGATTTCACTAAATTATCATTCTTCCAATACTTTAGCTTCAAGTTCTCTAGCTAAATTAAAGTTGTAAAACGAATACGTTTTCATGAATTGTCTTGATTATCCAATATGAAACACGACTAAATTTTACCATTCAAACTTGTATTTAGGTCCGATTGAAGCAGGGGGAATGAGCTCTAGGTTTGGCCACTTTGTAGAACGTCAGATTGGGTCGGTTCGGAGGGTGAGCGTACGGGAAGCAGTGTACACAGAGTTTGAGCAAGCGCTGAGGCAGAGGCACAGAGTTGCTAGTTGTATTGTCGCAGTCACAGGTCGGTGCTTTCCCTCGCCTTGGGGTTGGGGGGCGGAGGGGGTGTCGGCCTGGGCGGCCGCGCGGCACTCACACCGCACTTCTGATTACCTGGTCAACACACCACTTCATTAGTTGGAGGGATGTTTAAATAGCTTAGAGGAGAGAGATATATAGTGTATTTAAGTGTCCGCCTCAGTGGTCACCTCAGAGAAACCCTACATTCGTGAAGAAACACACGACACCGTGTACGTAACATCTGGCCTTTTTGTAACTGATGCGGCCTAACTGTCAAATCAAGCGCTTTGTGTTTCACCTTTTAAAACTATTTTCACGTTAATAAACATGATATACTTGGAAACTAGAGGAAATTTCTGACACGAGTATGGAGCCTGATTTTTCAGTGGTTCAAGTGGTTTAATAGTTTCATAATTAAACTTTGAAAGGGTCCTGGACCCTAGTCTTTTTGTTCTAGTATGCTTTTCAATTCGGTCTGTACACTTAAAACACAAAATTTCAAAATGAACGTGTAGGCAAGCTTTTTAGCTTTAAAACAAATGTAAATCTTAGCAACAGTGTCAGCGTATTTTAGATTATTGCCAACTCTTACATTAATTCACTTGAGAAAAAAAATCCCTGGGCACCTCTGATAACTCACGCAAATTAAATCAAAGTGGGCGTGGCTTCGGGATAGTCGCATGTGGAGATTGGGTGATTGGTAGTCCACGTGGACATGAATACTCATTGTTAGATGTTGCAGAATTGGTACTTATATTGCGCTGAATCGATTTAATGTTTGAAGGGCAGGAAGTGAACAAGCAAGTTGGTGAGAACAGGATGTGTGCCAGACGAGCGGAAAAGGACTTTTATGTTTCTTAGTTAGAAGGTAATGAAGAAGAGAGTTGGGTTTAGAAAACTACTTTGGAATCTATTGGTTGAAAATATAAAAATTGCAGCTGCTAGTTACAGTGTTAACAAATACAAATTACACTTTATTTTCTTTGAACTTTTAGTACTTTCTAGCCTTGTAACCAATCATCAATGTACATATCAAACCTGTCTAAAGATGATTTAACTCACCACTCTCCACTATATTGCCTTCGGAGGCTGTGCGTTTGTGCCCTGGGTTGTACGTCGTCAGCAATTCCGGCTTCGGCGGTCTTTCAGGCTTCTCTCCACTTTCTTTCTTATCTGGCAATCGGAAATAAAAAAGTATAGTTTTCAACAGTTGAAACATATTTTAGAATACAGTACGATATCACTAATCTGGCCCTATATCGGGATCGAAAGCGCCGGATTAGCGGAAATGCTGCATTAGTGGAGGTCCACTAAAAATACTCAATTTGCCATGAATTGTCTTTCTTCTGTTGGAAGACGATTCACGAGTCTTAGAGAATGATTCAATTTCATTCTTATTAGCCTATTTTTTGTCTGTGACATTTTGATCTGCCAATGTTTACTTATCACTACTTTTTAATCTGTTTAAAATCCCTTATTAAAAGTACTTTTATTTATGTTAAAGTAACATGTTTACATGTTTGCACCGATCAATAAACAACGCACACTTTGGTTACTCAATTTAAAGACAAGTAGAGATTTGAAAACAGGTGGCTAAATGACGCGGTCACAGCGCCGGATTACTGGACGTGTCGGAGTGGCGAACGGCCGGATTATAGAGACTGTACTGTAATAATTTCTCTTGGCTGACTTAACAAGGCAGCCAATAAGGCTGTCTGGTGGCTGGTCAGGTCAGTGTGCAGCTGTCACTGGCCGTGCTTGATTTCTCTATTTGGTTTTTAATTTCATTAAGCACATGTTGTATTGTTTTTATAGGCTAGCTGTTATAAAATTAATAAGTTAATTGGGGGAAAAAACTAAGGTTATTTTCCCTAATGTTTTGTGGTATGTTTTACGTTACTTTTCACCTGAAGACGGGGTCAGATTCCAGATCTTGAAATGTCGTGTACTTTTTGTTTACTCAAGAACGGTGGAAAACGTTTGTATTACTATTCAAACCTCAGAAATTGTACCATCGTCAACAACAAACTTTACAGCAGTAACATTTGTTTTTGTTCTTCACCTATCACAGAAAATTTCCATGAATTTAGCAAAACATTTCCTAGGCACACTAAGTTAACACACATGATTTGAACATTTGCTCGTTTCACAACTCCTGTAGTACTTACCATTGCGAGAGTCCTTGTCGCCCTGCACTTGGATGATGGAGACTTGCTGCTTGTCTACTGAGTAGACGTGAGCTCGCTCCAGTGACACAGGACCCTGCAACACGCACACTGCCTCACAAACTGGCCAACCAAGGAACATTTCAAAGCAGGGGTTATCACTAATCAGGTCTCAAAAGGTCGAGAATTTCATAGCAGAAATTAAGGTATGCCTCAATGGTCACCTCAGAGAAGCGTTGAATTTGTCCGCACAAGGAACTCATGACACCGCGCACAGAAAAACCTTTCAAAATTATTTTTACATTAATAAATCTGATATACTTAGAAACTAGAAAAGATTTCTGGCACATGTATAGAGCCAGACTTTTCATAAACTGTTAAATAGTTTCACAAATAAAGTTTGAAACTGTCCAAGTTTTGTTTTTCAACTCCACTTAAAAAAAACACTATATACGTGTGTTGGAAAACTTCTAGAAAGGTGCCGTTAATGAAAATGACTATTAATCTATGGTTATTCTATTCCAAAATACGGTCAGCAGATTTCCAGTTTGTTGCATTGTACACCTCTTGACTTAACATTAACCTGAGCCCGATTCATGGAATTACCAAGCTCCACTCAAGTGACACTTACATCCGACTCCATGTGCGTGTGAGTGTCCAGGTTCCGACTGTGGCGGAAGGAGCTGCTGAGCGGGCGTTGCAGTGTCGCAGGGCGCTCGGGCACCTGTGGCTTCTCTCCAGACTCGGGGACCAGGGAGGTCGCGGCGCGGGCGTGGGACGCGGAGGCCGCTTGCTCCAGTGTCCCGTACACCAGCTCTGCTGCAGGCCCTCGCGGTTCCGACACACTCCTGCATCACAACCACATCGTCACATTTGCACCACAGCATGGGTTGAATATTGTACTTACCTACGGTATTTTCCGAGGTTAAAACATTACTACGGATGTTTTCCATAGTTTTGAGTAAACAAAAAGTAAATGAGAACAAAAATTAAGGTTATTTGGTGGTGGGTTACTGGTCAGCTTGTGCTGATTAATTTTAGGCTAGCTCTTTTACTAATATTTTGTGTTATGTTTTAGGTGAATTTTCACCTTAAGATGGGGTCAGATTCCAGATTCCGAAACGTCGTGTAAATAAATAAATCATTAATTGTGGAAACATTTACATGTCATGCAATCGTCAACTATTATTTTGAATATCTAAAATTTTCCATACATACTGACATAGAAGTCCCATTCAAACTTGTTGAACGTTGAGTGTACTTATTGTTTACTCAAAACCCTTGGAAAACGCCCGTAATGTTTTAACCTCAGCAATGTTATCATTGTCAACAAGAAACTTCAAACAAAGAACCTATTTTTGTATAGTTTTAAAAGGAATAAGTTTTATATGATTTGATAGAAAAAGCTTGACAAGCACCTGCTGTTACGTCTTTGACAAGCTCTGGGTTTTACAGAAACAAAAGGTAAATGGTTATAGAGTGAAAAGTCATAATAGTGACAGTGATTCACTTCAAACATGGGAAGTAGTTTTTCTCCTAAAGTGGCTGAAAAGTTTGAATTATTTGGTTTAAAAATAAATGGTTATAATTAAGCAACATTTCAAAAGGATGCTATGATAAAATGAAAAAGTTATTTCTAGACAAATAATCAACTAAATTTTAAGAGTTATACATTAGTAATGCATAGTACCTGTCAGCCTGTTGCCCAATAAGAATAATGTAAAAACAAGCATTTTCTTGAAACACCTCTCGCCTACAATTTTCATCAGATCTTTTTTTGAAATAATTTGATTTAAAAGATAACAATGTACTGTATTGACTTCACTCACCACTTTTTTCAAAATCTTTATTTACTAGAAATCAAAATAAATTCAAATACAAAGTTTCTCTAATTTTTGGATTTATTTCACGGTCTTATAAATGATAAAACGGAAATCGACTATGAGGAGTCACTAAAACAATTAATTTGTTTAATTAACAATAGATTAATTTAGTTGAAAGTTCATCCAAACTTTACCAGTAACTATCTTTACTGGTGTTCAGAACACCATTTTCAAATGCATAAATCCACAGCACACACATACACTCACACAAACCACAGTCAAGCATGAGCAACATCAAGCATACAATTGCAAAATCAAAGAATCTACGTCTATCTACTCACATTTGAGTTGACTCCGACTTCTTGTTGACTATAACACACTCTGGGTCAGTTTGTAACTTTTCTATCTTTCGTTCCGGTTCTTCCTCTCGCCCGGCGGTTTCTTCAGACTTAGTTTCCTCTATCCTCTCTGATTCATTGGTTTGTTTCTCAATTGTTAAAAACTTTTCAAAACCTAAAAGCACCGGAGGATCTTCACTGGCCGGGGCTGATGGAAAAAGACTAGATTCATCGCTACTTTTCCTGGCCGGTTTAGTAGAAGACGACGTAACTTTATTTTGACCTAAAGATTCGTCACTATTTTTCCTGACTTCTTTACTCGCAGAAGATGTAACATTTTTCTGCTGTGACGATTCATCACTGCTTTTCTTAGTTTCTTTTGATGTTGATGTAGAACTTTTGTTTTGGACTGGTGAATCTTTGTTTTGGACTGATAAGTCTTTGTTTTGGACTGACAAGTCTTTGTTTTGGACTGACAAGTCTTTGCTATGGACTGACAAGTCTTTGCTGTGGACTGACAAGTCTTTGTTCAGGACTGACAAGTCTTTGTTTTGGACTGACAAGTCTTTGTTTTGAACTGAGGAGTCTTTGCTGTGTACCGATGTATCTTTGCTCTTCGTCTGTGTATCTCTGCTCTGCACGGACGTATCTTTACTCTGACTTGACGTGTCTTTGCCGTGAGCTACAGAGTCTCGGTTAGGTGGGTTAGCTGGAGGCACGGGCGCAGGTTTATTCTTGCGGTTCCTAGTCATGGGCTTGGGACTTCCTTGAGGTGGACTGCTGCAGAAACCAAGCCTTGTTAGATTATCAATATTTTACAGAGGTGTGCGAGACTTCAGGATGCTAAGATCAAGGGGAAGTTCAATTTTTCTGGCCAAGAATTAGTAATTTTGAAATAATCCGGAAAAATTGTGACTTTGAGGGAGTTATAGATAGTTTCTGCCCTCCATTGTTGTTTGCAATTTTCATTTAGCGACTGCAGCATTAATTTACAATATATTATAATATCTATAGCGACATGTAATCGATGTGGTCGATTCGAAGTGGTATCTAATAGAAGTATAGTTTTTACTGGTAAACCGAACAATATATTAACTTGTTTCTATACACATGCTATTTATGTGTTTTTTTAAACACCAAAGCGGTTTTTCTTCTCATTTCTGTTACTCAAAAGTTTAAAAAGAAATCAATAATAACCAGATTAAAACAAAATATTGGTGTTGAAATTATTTTCTTGACTTTATCGATTGATTTTTAATTTCTGAGATGTTGTCTAATTCTTGCTCGCTCTCTTCATGACCTTACAACCTGCTCTCGCACACCTCTAATATTTCATTTTTAAGAAAGTTCTTAATAAGCAAGCAGCAGCCAATATTACAAAAAGTTCAATACCACTTTAGAGAAAGAATTACAACATTAACAAAATTATTGATTAGAATTGGAAAAGGCAATTAACTTTTCAACAGATTGTGTACTTAAGATAGCAGCGTAAATTAATTGAATGCAATGTCAAACCAATTTAGAATATCTTGTCATGCTGAACATTGTTTAGGAAACAGACAAAAAGATAATTATTTAAATCAATGGTGCAAGGTTTGTGTTGAAAACTATGCATAAAATAATGTGCTTCACGGAAATATTTTCTCCCAAACATAATAGGGTCCATGATGTAAATAAGTAAGTTATATTATAAATTTTCTAATATAACTGAATTAAATTTTGAACCGAGGTGGTAAAATTTGGAAAAAATGAACCGTCTTGAAGTAAACTGAAAGGAAAAGTTAACCGGCAGTGGTGAGCTCTTTCACGTATATAAGTGACTTAAAAGAATTTAATTCCATCTTTGGTTGTTCTAGATAAAAAAAGGTAAAAGGTAAAGTTTGTCTAGTTTAATGAGGCGATGTTAGGACTAAAAAGTCCTCTCTACCACTCAACCTGGACCTTTACCTAGCGTTACCGTATAGTCACATTACAAATGTAAGTGGCAAATGCGGGAATCGATCCCGCATCACCGGAGTGATGAGCTCCAAAGTCGCGCACGATTTCAACCTGCCACGGGTCCACAAACTGGATAGATGGGTACTTCTTTTGATAGAGTAAGAAACAAGCTCTTCAAGATAGTGTCTTGAAGTGTTAAGTTACTAGTAGGCCTACCAATACACAAAATTTACACTGTCCTGTTTAAAGTTATTCGACTTATGATCAATTAAATTTTACATTGGATGATTTTTTAATGAGGGCAATTCTTGAAAATGAATGCACCTCAAAGATTGTAAGCTTAAATTTTGCACTTTACAACATTAACGACTTTGGTCGAAGGTTTAGTTGTGACAGTTGAAAGACCTCATGCTTTATCATACTAGACGTTGAAATACACCCAAAATACAAGTCGTTCGTTAAATTCCTTTTCAACTCTTGAGCTTGTTACAATAATCAAATCACGTGACATTATTTCATCTTACTTGGCAGTCAATAATATTTTCACATACACAAATCTCATTCAACTTTAGACATTCCGATAGTGGAGAAAACGGTACAGTACAACAAATACAGTAACTAGCGCTGAATGTCCACACAGGTGAAATGCTACTCAGTACACGGGTAGGTGTGTTACCTCTGATCCTCCGAGAGACTGGAGTTGGACTGAGTGCGCTTGATGCCGTCGACCGTGTTGATGAGATGAGTCTCCCCGCTGCCCGAGCGTGAGTGCCCGTTCACCACTTGCTCCCTGCGCAATTCAACAATTTACACAAATCTGTTCACCAGTAGCGTAGCCAGGATTTTGGAATGGGGTCCTCCCGTAGAAAATGTCCTAAATTTTGATGTAAAACGGTGAGTTTTGGGGGACATTTTTATCATAAATCGACAGACGTATAATGTTGATTTTTTTATAAGCTGTCTTTGAAATCTTCAAAGTACATAAAATTTGGATTCGAACAAATTATTTCAAATTCTTAAGTAATGACAATACTTGTGCTGAAATACGTTTTAAAATAGGAGTATAAAAACTCAACTTAGTAGGTTTACTTTGGTAGGTTTTAAGTAGACTTGCTACTAAATCACTATTTGAGATGCCGACCACTCTCATGAGAGTGTTTTAAGGCAAATAAGTGATGAAGGATGAGTGTGATGAGTGGTAGTAATGAGTTGAGGTGTAGTCTTGTTACAAACTAAGGACGACTCTTCCTTAGAATGGGTCATTAATTAATAGCCCAATGACCTATGGAAATACAAGGACCAACGGCTTAACGTGACTTCTGAACCACGCAGATGATGGTTTGATATGTCTAAACGATGGTGGGTGTTGATGCGGCTATCATCAGATGGTCACTGCTAACTGAACCGCTTTAGACCTATATCATCCTCAAAACCTGACCTCCATGAAGCTGGATTACAGGACCACGCCACGAGTCCCAGTCAGATACTAAATCGGATACAGTTTCAAAATGTAAAATTGTGTTATCCATTCTGTTTGTAAAACTTTAAAACTCATAATTTGCCAAATACTGTTGAACTGTTTTTTATATATTGTTATAAAATAACCTGTAGACTTCAGACAGACACCCAATAACTAAATCGTTTGTCAAGAGTCAACTAATGGCCACCAAATTTTCATAAATAAGACCAGATCAGTGCTTTTCCGTATTTGGCTACCTTGCAAGAGTAATAGTTACTCCCCCATTCTGAGCGTTGAATCTGAGGCATTTACATAGCTGGTAACAAAGTTTTGATCGCAGAGCGTGTCACAGCGAGTAAAGGGACATACTTGGAGAGTGTGACGAACATGTTGAACTCGCCAGGGAAGAACCAGTCGCTGTAGGTGACCAGTGAGTCCAGGATGATGCTGTGGAGACTGGCCGTGTTCATGTTCACTCCGATGTTGGTGCCGTCGTCGTTCGGACTCCACAGCAAGTTCGGAGCCACCACTATCGCTATGTTCTGCGGTGTCATCTTGTTTACCTACACAACAACATAGTCATACCACTGACTTTCCATCTTACAAGTAGACCGTCCATCTGTTTGTCAGACGGCACAGGTATTTTTGGGCGATGGCAGAACAACCTGTCGGATAAACGGTTTGTCCGCAGTCAGTGCGCCACCGACTCTAGAGGTCATTGATATAAGCTTCACTGAACCCTGCATGCCACTAGCTGCGCGTGCGAGTCAATAAAACTAAGAGATCTCCATTGTCTTCTGCTGTCAGCTCGTGATATCCCAAGTTTGGCTCAGCACTTGGCTGTCAGGACTAACATAACTCTACTGACATACTGTGTACTATGTCATAGAAATAAGCATCCGCCTCAGCTGCACAGCGACGCATATATGCAAGGGTTTCAGGCGGCCTGTTTTTCACCTTTCAAAGTTTTTCTACATGTGTGTAGAGCATTTTTTCTTGAAACAAAAATTTGGGAAATTTGCATCCAATCCACCCTAACTAAATATATATTATTTGATCTTCCATTTAAAAGTTAAAAACTCACAACACTATTGATGACGGTTGCGTTTGTTGAACTGCAAACCTCTACGTCCTCAACCTTTTCTGCCCGTTCTGCTAAGTCTATGAGTAAATAGTGGAACTGCAGCAAAGGTTGGGTATTCAATACTTAATTTCATGACTAGTTGTAGGCTATGTATATATTTTCGTCGGTCATTTAAAACAAATCTGAGGTTTCAATGTATGCAAAATATGCTTTTATGCATAGGAGAGAGGGAGGGATGGTGGCCGGCAACAGTTGTGAGTGTTGCTAAGCAACACATGGACACAATGCGAGAGAGAGGAAGATAGGCAGTGCGCGACAGTGGCGGAACCTGGTGGTAACCGCGAGAACTAGCCTGACCCCATCAGGCCATTCTTCCCTATCCTTTGCCACATCTATTTGTAAAATGTAAGGAAAGTCAATGGTCATACTCACTAGTGATTCTTAGCTGAGCAAAGCGTGCACCTTACATCTGTAAACTTGCTGGACTAGCCGTTCCGACGACCTTCTAGATTAATTTCATGTTGAAGTCTCCGGTCACTCTTATTAATCACAAATGGTTACTTAACCAAGTACCAAAAGTAACAAGATGATGACGATAGGAGGAAGGAAAAAATACAGTATCATTGACTATTGAGTGTTGAGTGGCCAGGAATTTGGCTGTAATTGGAGGGTTGAAACAACATAACAAGGGCCACAACATTCCTCTCAGCAGCCTTCCAATGATATTTCCTTCTGACTCAAAGAAGATATGACACATTTAGTGCGTCCTTTGAATTGTACATTTTTACATAAATTGATAAAAGACGGCAGGTTTTCAATTAAAACATTTCATTAGATAAGATTGGATGTTTTTGTCATGAATTTATGAAAGTTTGGAAACAACTTTTATGACAGAGTCAATGCAACTATTATATTACAATTAACGAGAATTGTATTTACTACTGTAACATCTTCCATCATATATACAAATATCAACCACTACATATAAACATCGTAAACTAGCAATGGTGATTTTCGTTAGGTCACATTTAAAATAAAGGCCTCCTGTAATCTTCTAACCGTCCCCCTTTAAAAGCAAATGTATAGTTGGTTCCAGCTCAAATTAGATCAGATGAGTTAAGACTTCTGATTTTAAAAATAATAAAAAAAAGTGGTGACAGGTTAGTAATAAAACTTAAACAAGGTAAAGTGTGTCTTATTTAACAAGGCGAAGTTAGGACTACAAAATCATCTCTACCACTGAACCTCGACTTAACTAGCGTCACCGTATAGTCACATACAAATGTAAGGGTGACTGTGGGGATAAAACTTGTGCCACCGGAATGATGAGCTAAAAACCGGAGTGATGATACCAAACCGCCACAGATTTGCTTAAACATACTACGTTATCACTGTGCCAAGCTCTCCCTTTTCCCTGTACATTCTAGTTTCAGTGATATACCTTTAGACAAGAACATGCTTAATTCACCTCTTGGTTCTGAGAGAGCAGAGATAGGAACTTGACCAGGTAACGCAGATTGTCCATGTTGGCGGTAGGTAACTGCTGAACCACATTCCACAGCGCTTGAAGCCGAGCGTCGTTGGAACTCGTCACTCTGTAACCACAATAGTGTGCTAGAACTCTTGGAAACCGATATTGTTCATTTTATCTAACTGAAACTTAACGAAACATTTAACAAATGTGCAACTTTTTGCATTGTTATAGTTTAAATTACAAACCTGAATCCCTGATTTTGTTGTAATTTTTTGGTATAGAAGGATTGTAATCAAACTTCAATTTTCTGTTTCTAGTTATTCGGACAATAAACTATCCAAAAAATAGGCATGTCCTAGTAGGCGTTTTTAGCTTACTTTTTTCACCCTTAACCTTAAGGTTTACAAGTAAAATTTTCTTTTCAATTAAAGAACTTAATATTTAAAAAAAGGTTATATGAATGGTTAACACTTAACAACTTTTATAGTTTAAGAGAATATTTTAATATTGGTAATATTACATTTTAATTGAATATTATCGACTACGTCTATTGCATTTCTGTAATGTCGAAGGACAATAATTGACTTATGACTGTTGACTTTACCCTGTCTCTACATTTTAGAAACGTGTCGTTTTTCAAATGTAAATGCGACCTTGTAAGAGGAATTGACGTACACTCTTACGAAACCAGATACAGGGAGAACTATCGAACTGGGAGACACAGAACAATGGTTCATGAATGTTTGCCCTCACAGGCAGGAGTTCAGTTCGTCAATAGACTTCCAAATTCGATCACAAGTGCTACAGAGCCAAAGGCTTCCAAAGCTCATCTAAAACCAGTTTTGGTCGCAGAAGCACTTTACAGTTCAAACAAGTTTTTGGCACACAATTGGGATATTGGAGAACCAGACTAACAGGGGTAAAACTGAAAAAATTCGAGTAAATGGGAATAGTACGAATGTAAGTTATGTATGTTTGAAAGGGATCTAATGGATGTGTGTTTGAAATTTGGATGAATGCAAAATTTCAGATCAAATAGTGGACGATTGAGATACATGTCAATTTAATAAAATATTGTTTTATTCCTGACTCACTTGGCGGCAGCAATCCACTGGTCGTGGAGACTGTGAGTCATGATTGGTTCCGGCAGCTGGCGCAAGTATGACTTGAGCACCGACGCGATGACGTGCGGATCTCGGTACTCGAGCGCTGTGGCCAGGCTCATGCAGTTGGCATCCAGCGACAGCTTCATCCGGCGGATCTTCGAGGCACCTGAACACACAGTTAGGCAATGGTAGAGAGGCGATAACAAAGCGATCATGTAGCTTTACAACACTCAGGATAAATAATTGGGGCAACACATGAAAAAAAGTGTTTACGTACTTTTACAATTTTGGCATCCTTTTTATTAAGCTTGAAGCAAACCTAGCTAAACGAGCGGAAGTGCAAAACCATCTATCACCCTTGTAGTGGTGGGGGTAAATTGAAAATTCATAGCTGGAGGTGAAACAACCCAAAAAGAGTTTTTTAGTCCAACTTTTAGAGGCCGCCGGATAGAGCTCGAGCAGACTCTATCCAGGATAGGAAATTTAATATGCAAAAATTTACAAACAATGTTTTAAGTAAATTAACAAGCCAAAATGGGAAAAGTGTTTAAATAAATAAATTTGTTATTGCACAATATTTTACAATGTATGGCAATTGTCAGAAAAGTTGATTGAACTAAAACTTTCCATTCACTCTCACCTCTAAGTCCCTTTAATACATACAATTTTTCCAATCTCTTTCTCTCATTCATTCAAATTATCCCACTCTAGTTTCTAGTCGGTCAGCCAATTACCAGGTCTCCCAGTTAAACGTCATAAACTCGTCTATGTAATAAAAAGCTTGAGTGGACAACACATTTTTAGACGAGCTTTGAATGCCTTGGGCACTTGTGTGTTTTTAAACGAATTTGGTAATCTGTTGATGAGTTGAACACCTGCCTGAGAAGGTAAGCGCTCATGAACTACCGTCCTGGGTCTCCCAGTTCGGTGGTTCTCCACACTGCTCTAATTAATACAATAGCTTCTGCTTTCAAATCCCTAAAGTGTCGGAGAAGGGGTGGAAAAGTTGAAATTTCAAAAGGAGGTTGATTTCCTTCCACTGTCCCGAGCATACTAGGCAGAAAGAGCATATTGAATGGAAAATGTTCTCTTTGAATTCCCCTGTCGGATTCAAAGAGCGCTTCCTTGCCTTCCACTCATTCTACTACGTGTCGTTCAACCCTTTTAAATACATGATAATGATAACTAGATGCAAAAATATCTCCAACCCACAATCTCAAACTAGAGGGACTCTTGCTTTTCCGAAGAGTTGTAGTTCTGACATCAAGCATTAACTTACCTCCAGCTACCCTGAACAAGCCCTCCTCGTCCATAGCTAGCACGCTGAGGGCACACACGCAGAGTTCCACCGGGTACGCAATCTTGCGTCCAGTCACACGCAGGTGTTCCTCCAGACTCACTCCGAACACCGGCTTCACACTGCAATCACCTGTCAACACATCTTCTTTCTCAGTTACTGTATTGTAAACAGTTGACAATCCAGTTGACCTCAATAGCTTGAATCTTAGATTTTAGAAAATTCAAGATATCAAGGTTTTCTAGTTAGCAGAGTTTAGTTTATCAATGTAGATCTACCAACATATTCGAGGTCCAGTTTCTTCCTTTTTGTGACACCTGTATCACAAATTTTACAGGTTCGACTGAAACTTGAACTCTTGGCATCTTTAATCTAGGAACGGACAACAAAGAAAGTGTAGCAGGTAAAAAACAACCAGGTCAAATGCACAGTAAAACTACGAGTCACAGAGGTTTAAGGTATTGATCGATAATTTTTAAAGCTACAAAATTCAACTAATTGAGATTTTTTCAACATTGAGTATTGTGGAGATTTAAAAAATTGAGTTATCAAGGAATTTGGTTTTTTTTTTTAAATGAAGTGAGATATTGTGGGTGTACTTTATCAATGTGGCAGTCACTGTAACATATTTCAATTAGTGAAAAAAGTCTTAAATATTTCTAGTCTAGTTACCAAGCTTTAACTGAAGTGTTTAATATTGTGTAAGTTAATTGGATTGCCACAAAGACACTGATTCTTTAAACTTAGGTTTTCGCAACCGGTGTCACATCTATAATCTCGTTCTTCCGCTTCACACTGTGTTAAAACATTATTATAATCAATTTGCTTGAAATATTTGAGTCTCGCTGTTGAGTACCGTCTTCAGTCACTGATTGGCCAAAACTGAGATTCTTACCGTCTGCTCTTGTATTGGTCACAGGGCTACACCATTAGTTGGCAGCTCTGTGACTAATTTGATAGCACACAGCAAGAATCTCAGTTTTGTCCAATCAGTGACTGACTCAACACCGAGACTGAAATATTTCAAGCAGATTTATTATAATAATGTTTTAACACGGTGTGAAGCGAAAGAACAAGATTATAGTTGTGACACCGGTTGCAAAAACCTAAGAGTAAATAAAGTTTAAAGAATCAGTATCTTTGTGGGAATCCAATTGACTTACAGCAAGACTGAAATATTTCAAGCAAATTATAATAATGTTTTGACACGGTACAAACTGTAAGAACTAGATTATAACTGAAGCTTTACTTTACCAATAGAATTTCGGTAATGTAATAATTGAAAACCGAGGTTTACTGATCCTTTATACGATCTTGAATGTCTTGAAACTTTTGGTTTAGGGTGTTCGCTTACAGATAGTGGACTCCAACTCGGGAATCATCTCGTCGAGAGTGGCAAGAGCGGTTTGGTGGTAGGAACGTTGTAACCGTGCGTATTCTAGAACTGTGGTCGCCAGTTCGGCCTCCTTGCTAATCAGCTGGAACATCTCACAAGCCAGCGCATCCTGCGAACAACATCACCAACATAAAAATAGAGGTGTGCGAGATCTCGGGATTTCAAGATCGAGACGAGACTTTTTTTTCTCAACGAGAATTTTTATTCTCGAAAAGTTTGAGACGAGAAAAAGAAATGAACACCGACAAAATTTGTTATACCATAAAATTGACTAGAAGTTATTTGAAACACGATTTGCGCTGTAAACTAGAAGATTCGTTCCAAATATTAAGTGCCAGCAGTTTGAACAACGTACTAGGTAACATCGATGTCCAGTAGCGACTGAGAACGGACGAGATAAGAGGATGATGCAATATTTATATACGAAGTAAACAAGCTTGTCAAGATGGCAGTCGCCACAAAATGGCCTCCAACCGGAAAATAACAGCTAGCATACACACAACTAGTCACTTAAATCGATAGTTACAATAGTCGCAAGTGTCGATAGTTGCAATATTTGTTATTGTTTTCTATTTGTAGTAATCGGAACAACAGTTAAGTTCGAATGTTTCGACTTTCGATCTATCGCAAACATTACTAACCGATCAGGCGATCACGCGCGGCCATTATTGCATCCTCTGTTATTACTTCGTTTCGTGACTTGTCGTGTTACAAAAGCATCACAAACATGATGTGATTTATTAAGGTTTTAGAATTTCAATAAAGAAAATGGTTATAAAACAAGTTTTAAAATAGTAACCAATCAATTTTGATCACAAAAGCGGAGAACGCTCATTTGTCAGTATGTTCAGAACCTAACCTCACGACATATTTTGGGAAAGGACGTAAGCTCAGCTTGTTGATTTACTCACTTTTAGTTATACAAGTTGTTTTTCAAACACTTGAAATATACATAACGCATATTTTACTGCACTGTTAAGTTTATTTTAATGTTTTATAGTGTTACAGCCTAACAAACTCAAATTAGAACTCTGATTGTCAGTACAAAATAGGGTATAGTAGGCCGGCTTAATACTGAAACTTGATGTGACAGGATGGAATAGGGAACAATAATTAAAAATTACCTGAATATCAATAATCTTTATGTCATAACCATAATATTTTAGTTTAATATTTTCTGGTAGGCATAGGTTACTTAAATTTTTTATTTGAATTGTAATGTTTTAGGTTATATTGCTGTTTGTGTGGTCTAGCTTAGGCCTAGCTAGCTACAGCTTGACATTATATTTTTTCACTCGTTTCAATGTAAAATGATGATAAAACATAATTATTATTGGTAATCAAAAACTGGTCTAACATTTTATTTATGTGTACAATACTTAAACTATAGGAGCACTCAGGAAAAATAAAACACATAACACTTTTAATATTACAATAATACCATACGCTATAACAACTAAGCAAACTACTTAATAATAGCAAAAACAGACAAATAAAGCGGAAAAATGATCAAAATTAAAATTTCTTGTCTCGATCTCGATTCTCAAGATTTTGGCTTATTCTCGCTCGATCTCGTCTCGACCTAAAAAACCTGCTCTCGCACACCTCTACATAAAATGTCAATAAATGTATGTATCAAACATGGGGTACCTCAAGGATCTACACTTGGCCCATTCTTGTTTATAACTTATGTTAACAGGTGTATTGACATAGAATAAAATTGCTGAACAGGCAAAAAATATTTCCTACAAACTATTTATTGGAAAGGCTGAAAGCGCCGTACGACACAGCACTGTACAATCGTCGACTCAAATCTTGTCGTGACCGCTGATCATACAGCCACAATAGTAGATGAAGTTGAGGTCAAGTGATAGAGAGAACTGTGTAGTCCTAACTTCTCCTTGTAAAATAAGAGAATCTTAATCCTTCTAACTTTTATGTTTAATGTTTAACCTCCCATTTGGCATTCACATAAACAAACAAAACTTACCCGACACTGCTCAACTTTAGTTTCCGCCTCTTCCAACTCATCCTTGATCGAGTCTAATTTGTTAGCTTGCGAAGAACTATTGTGTTTTGTTGCAGTCTGAAATCTGTAATAAGAACCAAATATTAAATTTAATTCAAACAATTCACAGTAATCTTGAATTTTGAAGAAATATTAACATTTTGGCTGCTTATATGGTTTAAAGAAATTCAGTCACCTAACATTATAAAAGGTAATTTCTAAAATAGATGTATGTAAAAAAAATAATGTTAATTTATTGACAGATGAAATAAATGACATTAATTTTGAATTTCAATGATCATAGAAGCATTAATATTGGCCAATAACTGTTAAAGAAAGTTAAGAAGTGGCGGATAGAGCGGCCGCAGATCAACTTTGGGCCCCGGTTATAACATGGATTAAAAACTGCAAATGACGGTTCAAGCTAGTCAAAGTACTTATGTGACATTTTTTTCTTTAGAAGCATAGATCTATTGATGCTGTTCCATATAAACTTCAAAGTATGTAAGTCCATAAAAACATTTTTATTTTGAAGATCAAAAGATGTTTTTTCCGTAAGATTAAGAACATAGACCTTAAAATTGTCAGATAAATATTTTATTTCGTTACTCAAATTCGTGTTTACATGCTGCAGCACTAACGGCTTTACGTTTCCAGGGAAAACTTTTATAAAAATAGAGTACATTAACTTACTATCGTTTGCAAATTTTCCTCATGTTAAAATCCCTATCCCATCAAAACTTCCTGCAGACTCTAACCGACTACTCTCTACACACGAGGAATACTACCTTGTGCGAGCGCTATCCATGTCCAGTATCAGCTTGGCTAGGTTGCTCTTGTGCTTCATGATATTCGGTACGTCGACGTCGCACACTTGCTGCAGAGCTGCCAACACGCTGGCCTCGACACGTGCTTCGTGGTCCACGTACGCGTTCGCCAAACACATCTCCAGCTTCCCACACTCGGACACCACTTGTCTGTAAGTAAGTACATTAACTTATTGAGTAGACATGATAACGAGTCTTCCAATCGCCATTTATGGTTAGTACTTGGATTATTTCTAGAGCGGGAGCGGGAGGGATTTTGTAAACAATCTGGGATTTTATGGGACTATTTATGGTTAGTACTAAAACCTTGGATTATTTCTAGAGCAGTACGGTAGCAGAATTCTTGGTGGGGCGGATTGGAAGGGATTTTATAAAAAATCCGGGATTTGGAGGGGAAAAGCTGGCAAATAGGCGTATTTTATAAAAAGCATATAAAATACAAATAAAATAAAATTGAGTTTCTTCAATCAAATAACTTTATTTAAAATCAATTGGTGTGTTTGTGGCACAACACAATAGAGTTTTAAAAATAAAAACTCTCAAAGTACATAAAAACTGTTGTATAAACCACTCACCCTCACCATTGTACCTATTTACATTAATATAAACTAATGTAAGATATTAATGTTCATTTTCTGTTAATTAAAAATGGAAATTAATTCTTACGGTATTGCCGTGGTCAGAGAGAACGACCTTCCGCGTACGTGACCACATGCGAAGTGGTGCGGCCGGCACGGGCGCCGTGAGCCTACCCTTGGCGGTGGATAGATATACCCCAGGACTTACGGTCCAAGGAGCAGAGAGTTTGAGAGCCGTTTCGGCTGGTGGATGCAGGACGGTGCATCGGAGGGGGACTCTGTTGTGAAGGTGAGACTTTCTTTAGAGCCATTGTTGGATTTTTGGGTAAAGGTTAACCCTTTTGTTTTGTTTCAGTACGGTTTCGGATTTAATTTTGGGAATATGTTTTGAAATACTGTTTCGGTTGCAAGCATTTGAGTTCTTACGCTAGCATCTTGATTAGCATGATTTTGGATAACTCGTGGGGTTACTTGGGGCGAGCCGTAAGGGACGATACCTCTTCCGGTGTACGAGGTTTTTGAATACAGTATAATCCTTGTAGGTGTTATCTCCTCTCCTCGGCAATTTAGGGCTTAGGGTATCAGGCAGTACATACATCTTTAAGGGATAAGAATCTAGTGTTAGCGCGTTACGTAATCTAGTTAGAGAGAGGATTTTTGGATATTTGTTAAGATTACTGATTTGTAGAGCTGTGCAGGAGCAGAATTTTGGCTCCGGGATGGGAACAGGAGGGATTTTGCAAAAAATCCGGGATTCGGGAACAGTTGGCAAATAGACATATTAAATAAAATTGAGTTTTTTCAATCAAATTATTTTGTTTATGATACATGGCTTCATACAACACCATGTACTTTAAAATCAAAAATCTCAAAGTACATCATAACTATCACAGAACCCACTCATCCTCACCCTTATTTACAATGAATAACAATGACTCACTTAGCCCAAACATTGCCAGTTATCAGACTGTCCAGCTATGACAGGTGGAAAGGACAAGGAAGAGGAGATCAGAGAGGGGAAGACAACAGCTGCAGTGTGTGAGCAGGAAGGGCATGACAGCTGTACCCTTATCAGTTGTCTACTATGTCATTAGCTGTTGCTAGGCAACCACATAGTGGCGGGTTACATAGCCAATCAGAGCATTTTCTCTGTATGCTTGTGAGATCAAGCTTTGAGGAGAGGGTAGTGTGTGTTTGTTATTTCCTTATCTCATCTCCATTTACTTAATGATTAATTTCATTTCCCAAATAATGTTTTATACTAGGTTTGAATTACAGTCAAATGCAAAGGTTTTAGTACAATAAAAATAGATATTGCAAGCTAGAACTGGATCTAGTACAAGTACAAAATGGATGTTTGGTTCTGTCTGAGATCGTTATCAGCTATCCTGACAATGGCTGCCGGCCTCCATTGAAAATGGAAGTAGGGGGGAGAGGGGTTGTTTACTTAGAACTGCTCGGCTACTAGTTCCTTATCTTATCTTCATCAGAAGTACAGTACACACTCACAACAAAAAACACCAGTAGTTTTTACTTCCGTCCCGAAATTTCGGTACTAGGGAGGGGATCGGGAAATGACCTCAATCCCGTCCCGGCGAGGGGATCGACCTCAATCCCGTCCCGGTACCGAAAATCCGGGATCCCGCACAGCTCTACTGATTTGTATTCATGTATTTATATAGAGAGAGAAACATTATAGAATTGTTGAGTCAAACGGCTGGTTTATTTATCCCTTTAGAGCTACGTCCTCGTAGTACGGCCATACCGGGAGTGCGGGTTTTGGTTATACTACACTAACAATGACTCACTTGGCTACGAACATTGTAAAAACCGTTGGGGAGAGTGGGGAGTATGAATCACAACAGGATTGTAAATCACAATAAAGTAAAGTTTACAAAACAATAATACAAACTTTTCAGCTACTTTAGAGGACAAAACTACTCTAAGTTTCGGGTGGTTGGGAAACTCCACCCGTTTTCAAGGGCCTAACCCAATTAACCTATATTATTCTAACTAAACCTAGCCTAAGAACCTAAACTAAAGAAAACCAAACATAAGAACACCTTGAAAACAGGTGGAGTTTTCCAACCGCCGAAACGCATCGTATAGAGTAGTTTTTCTCCTGAAGTGGCTGAAAACTTTGTATTATTGTCTTGTAAATTAATCACTGCCACTATTGTGACTTTTTACTCTACAATATGGTTGCTAATGTGAGTGGTGAGAGAGACAGAATGAGACGGTTGAGCTACTAGCGCATAGAGATGAGAGGTGAAGGAGGTAAAAAGGACAAGAAAAGAGAAAGACAAGGTGGAGGGGTTTGTGGTAGCTAATAATTTGTTAGCTGAATGGTATAGGCCTTAAGCTAAACTAGGCTACATTAGTTTTGGAGCTCAACCACTCCCCAAAGGTCTTTTTTCTCATATTTCTCGGAAAGATCGGTCATTTTTTAGTTCGGCCGAGGGTCAAGTGGCCAAACGAGGGGGAGTCTGATACTTTGCTTTAAGACTCAGACCACTCTTAGAGGGTATTTTAAGGTGAATATGGGATGATGATGATGAGTGTGATGAATATTTTTCCTTCCTTTAAATATCACTAGCGAAGCGAGTCTCACCTCAACAAACAGTCTTCTTCACACGTGCCGCTTTCCAGCATCGCAATCCCGAGCAAATACTCTGCATTCTTTTTCTGCAAACACAACAAGTCTTAAGCCATAGGAATAGTTAGAAAGTCACACTTGCGTTCAAAAGAAATTATTTAAATAATTTACATTGGTTTTTCCTATACTTTTTTAAATTCAGTCAGTATCTGTCTCACTTGTACCTGCCCAGATTTCTTTATACTAGGGTACATAAAAAAAGTAGTTCACACAATTACTGGGCAGCTTTGTAGTTGTCCGGATGTTGAATAAGCTCCGTTCCCCACCAGGGGGAGGTTGGATCAGACATCAATGTGAGAGGATGCGGCAGCAGGGTAGACCGTCACTTCAAGAGAGGCTTGTTATAACCTTGGGGGAAAGGTCCCCCGAGTGTTGGCGAAGCTCTCCATGTCTTGGGGGTTCGAGACAAGCTCTCCAGTGGGCCTAGCTTGTCACTTCCTCTCATGATTGTCTGGTCAGCCGAACCCAGTCCCATTCTCACTAGTAACTCATGACTTAATGACTTTAAAAACTAATTGCACAGTTTTCATTGCTCAAGTAATTTTCAGCACTTTTCAGTAGTGTTGGGTTGATTCCTAATTTTTTTGATTCTCAATTGCGATACCAGGCTATCAATTCTTGAATTCGATACCGATTCTAAGCGCCGACATTGGGATTCTTTCTTTGATATCGATTCCCTTTTTTAGGTATCCGTTTCCTATTCCTGATCCTCGATTCTGAGGTATTGGCATCAACTTTACTGACGGATTCCCGATAACGATTCCTTACCCAATGAATCAGTGGAATTGAGAATCAGAATCAACCCAACACTACTGTCCAGTATGAGGTTACTTAAAGGTTAGTTACCAGTCTTTTCTCTCTAGCGGTTGCGTCTTGGCCCTGGGTCTGCAGGGAGCCGCTTAGTTTCTTGCTTGTGTTCTGACACGCAAGCTTGATGAAGTCCACCCGCTTGTCAGCCGCTTGCAGATCGTCCGACAGCACCTCAGTCTTCCCAGCCCTGAAACAAGTACATACCATATACAGGGTGAGTTTTAAATGTCCCCCTACCCGTGTTAACTTTTGAAAAAGGAAACATTTTGAGAAACCCTTTGGAGAATGATTTAATAGGGTCCTGAAGTTTGTTTTTGACATACTTTACGTCCCTCACCCCTAATTCAAAAACCAGGGGAAGGGGACCCCTAAGTACGAACAATAACCCCCTTCTGACACCTCAGAATAAAGGTAATTTTAATAAAAATTTAACTGCGTAAAGACAAGCTTTTTATCTCAACTGATTTTTTAATACAAATTTAAAGATTACAGTCGCCAGTTTTAAAATGCTCCATTTCACATACAATTTATTTAGACTGACTAATTCTTCTTCAAAATCTTCTGAGGGATTTTTTTACAGGTTGTGACATTTCCCTCCGAGGATTTTTCAGAAAAATGTATCAGTCAAAATAATTAATTGTATGTCAAATATGACATTTTAAACCTGACGACTTGTAATCTTTAAATGGGTATAACAAAAAAATTAGTTAAGATAAAACATTTTTCTTTACGTCTTTGAATTTATGTTAAAAATACCCAAAATATTTTCTTTTGTTGAGGTACCAAAAGCGGAGGAGTTTACATTTAAAAATTTCAGGAGGCCCTCCCTCCGGTTTTTGGGTGGGAGGTGGGTGATGCAAAGTACGTCAAAACAAACTTCAACCATATAAAAACATTCCTTAAAGGTTTTTCTTTTTTCAAAAGTCATGCGAACACTCATTTCTGAGGACTCATGTGGGCCTGACTCTTCACTCAACAGTCAGTGATATTGAGATAAGCTGTGTGAATGTCAACATGTAAAGTGAGACAGGATAATTTCATCGCAAATTGCAATTATAACATAGAATATGCTTTCAAACACTCTTTTATTGAGCCTTAAATTTTCAGACCTAATTTTTACTACTAAGCTCTGCATTATGTTTGAACAAATGGATAACTATTATTTAATCACACAGGAAATGTACTAAAGATAGGCAGTCTCTCTATATCAACGATTTCCTGCTTCTGAAAGGTTTGTCCTCTCACAATAGAACTAAACGATATGGTGTTTAAGGCATGATATCAGTGTGGCCAACTTTTTCTATAGCATTCTCTACATTCCGTTACTCCTATTGCTAATATATCCGACTGTTCACTTAAGTTAAAAATTAAAATAACAAAAAGTCTAAACTAAAAGTAAAATAAAGATACTTTTGATTAGTATTATATTATTAAACATTTTAAGATAGAAACATTTGTTTTACAACTTGGCAAAACAATTAAGTATGCACAAAATTTGTGCGTTAAAAAAAAACTTTACGTTTTATATTATGCCTACAGTTTTTATTGGATTTTTATGAAATAAATCAGAATTTTTGAGGTTATCTGAAGATGACATTGCTGATCAAAAGGCCTTATGAATTAAAATTGATTTAAAGTGTATACATTTTTTGTGGCTATGCTGAGCCGAATTCTTATTTTTTCATTCATAAAACCATGACATAAATCCAAAAATTGAAGACATACATGTTGTATTTTAATTTCTTGTTTTCACTATAAAACTGGTAGAAATCTCAAAAAAGTAACCAGTGAAGTCCCTGCAGTACAAGGCGTGTTTTTTAAGTAAGTACCGTTTTTAAATAAAACAATAACGAGCAGAGATTTCATAATAATTTTTATTTCACATGAAAGCCTGTACTTTAAACTATTTTTCTACATAATTGCCATTAATATTGGGGCACTTATCATATCGTCCAGCTAGCTTTTGAATTCCGATGTCATAGAACTTTGCCGCCTGACTTGACAAAAATTCAGCACAGCTGTTTTGA
This sequence comes from Matsumurasca onukii, assembly GCA_018831715.1. Classification (NCBI taxonomy): domain Eukaryota; kingdom Metazoa; phylum Arthropoda; class Insecta; order Hemiptera; family Cicadellidae; genus Matsumurasca; species Matsumurasca onukii. Next base: position 53,657,803 of record CM032060.1, read on the forward strand.
CTTCATCGTCGTCGTCGCCGCCAGGTGCTTCTTCAAGTGAAGGAACATGTGGAAGTCGCTCGGCGCAAGATCTGGACTGTAGGGAGGGTGTTCAAATTGTTCCCAACCAAATTTTCGCATAAAATCTTGGGTTCTCTTTGTGCCGTTTGGGCGGGCATTGTCGTGAAGCAAAATGACACCTTTAGTCAGCATGCTTCGCCTTGTGTTCTGGATAGCACGGTGGAACTCCGCTCAAGTGTCACAGTATAGGTCTCTGAATTGATTGTGACCCCACGAGGCAAAAACTCCACCAACAACACCCCTTCCTGTCCCAAAACACTGTGCACATGACTTTTGGGCAGACATCGTTTGTTTAAACTTGACTTTCCTGGGCGACTTTCCTTGTCATGAACATATGGGCGGCCATCTTTAAACGCCCTAACCCATTTTCTTACTATTCCTTCTCTCATAATGTTTTCTCCGTTACACTGCCCTGATCTCACGATAAACATCGACTGCTTTCAGGCCTTTGGCACTGAAAATTAATCACAGATCGAACTTCACAGTCGGCGGGACTTTTGATTGATGGAGGCATTTTAAACGGTCACAGGCGCGCATCAGCTAAAATTGCCATACTGGTGTCTGGGCGTGACCAAGAGATGCAGGTACACAATGAACATGCGCGGAACGCCGACCGAAGCGTTGCAGCGGCGTAATTCCAAAACGGTACTTACTTTAAAAACACGCCTCGTACATTGTCACCTTTCTAATTAAACTTATTTAAAAAAAGATCTGATGAAAATTGTAGGCATGAGGTGTCTCAAGAAAATGCTTGTTTTTACATTGTTCGTACGTGACAAAAAACAAAATGGCCGACAGGTGCTGTGCACTCTTAATTGTTTATGTTCTCTTTTTGCAATAACTTGCAAACAATATTCTTGTTTATAAACAAAGTTGTTAAAATTGTACCATTCTTTCCCCCAGAGCTTTTTATTTCCTGTGTTTTAAGCGTGTTGTTGTAAACTTTTAGAAGACAACCAATTTTAAACAGCTTTACTAATTAATAGTAGGTTTAATGTTTTGATTAGATATTTTATGACCAACTTCACATAGCTATTGAGATGGTTGATGTGCAATAACAAAAATCTTTATTCTTCAAATGCCTAAGATTTCCGATGATGCAAGCAGTAAACATTTTTATCTACAGATAGCCGTGAAAATATATAAATATTTTCCTTTGATGTTTGGTCTTCAAGAAAGTAGTGGAGACAGAAAACCGTGAAAATGCATCATCTTTTTATAATGCTTTGATAAAATCAACAGAAGGGCAGTCAGAAAGGGGGTGGATACCTCTGCAAAAGTTTTTCTCGGGGTCAGAGTTAAAAACTTTGTGTCTACTTTCAAATTAATACTAGAAATATGCAAATTCTCGGTAGGCCCTACACTAGGGCTTCGAGAAACAAACTGGAGGCTTAACAAATTGGTAGGGCCAGATAAAGAAAAATCACAAATCACACTAAAAATTTAATTAAAATTAAGTTTATCACACTATTTTTAATTCCCAACCTTTCTATCAGAGTTTGAAAGGTTGGGTATTTGTCCTATTGAATAACCACTTATTAGATTGAAAGTACAGTCTAGGGCCCTGAGCGCGTAACCTCGAAGGTTTCGGGTGTATACTTTAATACTTTGCTTGTATATGGAGTGATGGTGAGTGGGATGTGGTCTTTTTACAAACTAGGGCCGACTGTTCCCCAGATTGGGTCATTAATTAAACCCAACGATATTAGAGTGGACCAACGGCTTAACGTGACAGAATAGCTTTCTACATAGGCAGGATCCTAACTAGGTTCAAATTGTAATCTTAAACAATTAATTACCTTCGGCCGTACCCTGTTGAGATACACTACACCACAGATAGGTTACCATTTATGATGGTGTACTATATAATCACTTTGTTAGTATAAATATTGTCTGTGACTTATCAACAAGTCTGAGACATAATTATTGATATCATGGATTTTATTACGAAAACTATTAAGTTAAAGTACTTACTCTTCTTTGAGGTGTGGGATCCTAGGCACATGCCAATGCTTAGACCTAGCCCCGGTTATTAGGGTTCTTAAAAACTTTCTTACCTTGAAAAGGTCTGATCTGCAAGCTGCTTGACTCTAAAGAACTGTTTTTTCATCTTGAAACAGCTTCAACCAAAAAGTACAGGAATTTTCATCTCTGCTGAAAAGAAAATATTGTTAGAGTACCAACTATTCATTTCGTCTAACTCTCCTATGGGAATTTTTGACAGCTCATTGTGATCAGTATTCTACTTAATTCAAAACTTTACCACTTAAGTCAACAATATATTTTTGCTAAGCCTAAAATGAAAACAGTAGCAAGTTATTCTTGTATTTTCATCTTATTTCCGTATTTTGCAGCTTTAAAAAAGAATATTAGAAAGGGAAAATTCACATAGAGTTTATAAAATCCAAGTCTTACTTTCATAGCAAGAACTGAGCCAGGCCTCTACAAAGCCCTGCTAGGGCTGAGTGTTTTTTAAAACAGTAGATAAACCACTTAAATTTCTATCCTTCCCTCGTCTACCTGGCACCTCAAGAAAGAAATAATCAAAGCTTGGCTATTTCAGTGGTAAACATGAACGTTTGCTTTTTCACCTATCGACTACTCCCTCCCCCTTCACTGCATCCCTCCTTGCCAATCTACTTTACGAGCATACAAGTGAGCCAGAGAAAAAGCGGCCTCCAACAAGTTAATGATTGGTTAGTAAAAGTTTGTCTTGTTTCACGAGGTGAAGTTAGGACTACAAAGTCCTCTCTACCACTCAACCTCGACCTTTATCTAGCGTTACCGTATAGTTACTTTACAAATGTAAGTGGTGACTCTGGGGATCGAACCCGCATCATCAAAAGGATAAGCTCCGGAGTTTACGCATGATTCCAACCCGCCACGGGGTTAGTTTGCATTTGTTAAGACTGCCTTTAGATTCAGGTCTTTCAAAGACACACCAGAAATCAGAACATATGTTAAATGTCAGTGTTAATTTGCTATTACATGTACATTTACAGTACTCTAAATTATCTTTACCCTTCTTTTGTCTGAGGGTAATAGGGAGGCCTGTCCTCCGTTGCCTGCTCTAATAAGCCACCACTCGTCAACAGGAGTATTTGATAATTACAGTTAAAGATCTGACAATACTATCTTCAAGAAGAAAACGGTGGAGAGCACATCAAGTATTCAAGTAATAGGGATTGCTTCTCTATCCTATTCTTTACGGCCTCTCTCTTGATTTTTAAAGCCACAAGGCGAGGTAAAAAAGGCTGACATCTAAGACTAGGCATATTTATGAACATTTATTCTGCACGGCCAGCTGTAATAAGTGATGCCAGGGTTCAGTCAAAAGTCTTTTTAAGAGGAGGGCCTACCATGGTTTAGGCTGGTAAGCCCGAGTCTGGGCAAATGTAGTTTTACACAATTGCACATCCTATGGATACCATAGGAAATAAAGAATTTTTGCCGCTCAAGATGTTGACCTACGACTAGCCCAGACTATGCTTTTCATAGGATTCCTGAGACATTACATCACGTCTACGACTGGTTTTTAAGATGACGATTGTTTGACTCACCTTGAAGGACATTTTACAAAATGACCAGTTGGATTAAAGCAGAAAGCTGGCAATTAACTTGTTAAAGCTTAAAATAAGATAAAACGAACCATGTTCTAAGAATGCAAGTTGGATATAAACCTAAACTTGGTTCACGTAAGTTGATAAAAAAACAACACAATATTATATTCAATTTGTTACACTTTTTGGTTACATTACAGTTTACACAGTCACAGAACAGACAAGAGCTCATCACGGCCTTTGCAATCGGAATGTGTCAAAATAAGTTAATTTCAGCTGTTTCAATTTTAAGTGTACTATACAAAAACTAACTAAGACCTTCGAAATTTGAAAGGATAATATTTTGGAATATATATAGCATTTTCTAACAATTTCAATGTTAAGAATGCATATCTATTACCACGCCCAGCCATAGGAACCCTGGCCTAACCACGCCTGCCATAATACTGATACTACGCATTCCGGCAAATCCTACTCCCGTCGCCATTTGACTTCGAATACTTTGTAGTTTTCCCAACTCCCATCGCCTGCAGTGATCGTTGTGGAGATGTTGTAACCTTCTTAATAATGGGGTTTCCTATAGCGGGATTAATTTGCACCGGAAGTGCGCTTTCAGGTCGGGGGAAGGGGCGTTATTCCCCCAAAACTAAGGTTTTATGCTATACTTTGATACTTTACTTTGATTTGAGACACTGACCACTCCTTGAGGGTATTTTAAGGTGAATATGGGATGAAGGGTGAGTGTGTTGAGTATTTTTGATGGACTATGACGTGTAGTCTTGTTACAAACTAAGACCTACTTTTCCCCAGTCTTATATTCAAATTTCGATTAAACTTGGTGTAAACATTTGTGACCCCGTTCTTGACGTTTGCACATTGACTTTAAATATCAAGATGGAGCGAAAAAGAACGAAACTTTTTGGCAAGATAAATGAATTGAGAGAAATGAATTTACTTTGGAAATTCACTATTTATCTGGAAATAAAGCATAATATTTATTATTATCTCATAAAAATCCACCACTAAACACCAAAGATTAGACCAAGTCTGTCTAGACTTTGATAGTTTATAACTTAGCCAAACTCCGAGAAGCAAATAGACACTTCGTGCTTCAGTGCTTGATGTCTACGTGCAAAGGGCTGTAGAACTGTATAAAGTTTCAAAGTGGCGCACTTTTCTCCAACTACTCAACTCAACTAGAAGTGGTGATTATCTCTCCAAAGTACATCATTCTCCATGATGCTATAAGTTGATAAAACTTAGTTGTTCCTCAGTACTTTTCTTAGAGGCGACATCATTATGGTGGTTAAGAAAGTAGGATGGGTTAAAGTTTGATGCCGTACGATTTATTCCTAACTTCTTAGTGTTGGAAGTGAGTTTTTATTATAGCCTTACTTAACTGCAAGATTATCCACGGGAAATTCAGACACCTGTAGAGACAATGATTGGAACCCCTATTTTAGGAGCCAAATAACTCTTCATTAATAAATTAAATGTTTATTGAATGAATAATTATTATTATACACATCAATCGTCAGAATTATTGTTTGGCACTAAAATATCCACTGATACATCCATCTAGATCTCATTCGGACATAGATTTTTTGAACTCACTCTCTCCCATTCGAATTGTTCACCAAGACTCCGCGGTCACTCCATTAATTAACTGGCCAAAAACTCGTCTCTACTGGTAATATGCCTCCATAACCAAGATTTCTCTGTTGAGTTTTAAATGCCTTCGGCATTAGGGCACTTTCGAATGGATTTGACAACCTGCTAAACTCTGGGCTTCCGGTATCATACCGCGTCTAACATTAAGATTGTCAGACCTTTCCCCCATTCTGTGACGTGGCATCCTCAGTGACACAGCTGAGATACTGAGGATGCCACATCACAGAATGGGCGAAACGTCTGACAATCTTAATGTTAGTTTTATGACGCGGTATGATACCGGAAGCCTGGAATATAGTTATTACTCCCGCCACTCAAGCCTACGTATTAAGATTGTCAACTGCTGACCAGTCAATTTGAATTTCTGCTTGTGAAGACAATTGTTTATTATAACTAAATCACTATTAATTTGAGATGCCGACCACTCTCATGAGGGTATTTTAAGGCAAATAATTATGTGGTGAGGGATGAGTGTGATGAGTGGTAGTAATGAGTTATGAGGTGTAGTCTTGTTACAAACTAAGGCCGACTCTTCCTTAGAATGGGTTATTAATTAATAGCCCAATGACCAATGGAAATACAAGGACCAACGGTTTAACGTGACTTCCGAACCACGCAGGTGATGGTCTGATAATATCATATTATGTCTAAACGATGGTGGGAGTTGATGCGGGTATCATCAGATGATCACTGAGACTATCTGAGCCGCTTTAGACCTATATCATCCTCAAAACCTGACCTCCATGAAGCTGGATTACAGGACCACGGCACGAGTCCCAGTCAACCGTTCTGAGCCTCCCAGTTCAGTTTTGTCCTTGCCTCTAGTTTCATAAACGTGAATATTAATTCCTCTTATGACACCAACATTTGAATTGAAGAAGAGAAATTTTCCCAGAATTTAGAGCTATTAAAATAAGGGGAAACTGTACAGACAGATCATGTTAGTTGTAGTACGTTCTTAATTTCACTTAGATAAAAAGTCATGTATAACATATTTCTCGGTTTCCACGCCTGAAACTTTTCTTTTTAATTACTTCTCTTTGTTGACTCACAAATTATATAAACTACGTTAATCATTACTTAGTGAAAAGTTTTCACCTAGTCACAAAACGTATACAATAATTATTTGTCTCTAAAAATCTTGAGAAAGCTCCAACTCGCTAAAAGTTCGCAAGAACTAAACACAACACTTGAAGTTGTTCGGAGACCTTTCATAAGTTGGCACGCTTTCCTCGAAACGTTTTATATATTCTTCCAAACTGAATTAAATAAACCTGCTTTAAATTTAACTATTAATCTTGAGCGATAAAGTATTCAACCTAAAAACACTGCTCAAAATTAATAGTACATCATAAAGCAGCAACATTAAAACAATGTAGTGCAAAAAAATGTATACTATACACAAATTGTTTCGTCTGAAATTAAATAAACTGTTGTAAAACTCCTTTTAAATCCTTTGGAAGTACAACAATAATATCAACTTTTATAAATATTGCTGACCACCAACAGCACAGCAGACAGCAAGTAACTCAGTTTCAGTCAATCAGTGACTGAAGATGGTACTCCACAGCGAAGCCGAAATATCTCAACCTAATTATGAAGTTTGGACGCGGTGTAATCCAGCTTCATGGAGGTCAAGTTTTGAGGATGATATATGTCTAAAGCGGCTCAGATAGTCTCAGTGATCATATGATGACACCCGCACCAACTCCCACCATCGTTTAGACATATATCAGACCATCACCTGCGTGGTTCGGAAGTCACGTTAAGCCGTTGGTCCTTGTATTTCCATTGGTCACTGGGCTATTAATTAATGACCCATTCTAAGGTAGGGTCGGCCTTAGTTTATAACAAGACTACACCTCATAACTCATTACTACCACTCATTACACTCATCCTTCACCACATATTTGCCTTAAAATACCCTCATGAGAGTGGTCAGCATTTCAAATAGTGATGTAGTGGTATTAATATTATATTTAGATACATAACTCCTTCAGAAGTAACTGTTGTGTACGTCACAAAGACACGTAAACAAATGGACATGTGAGAGCGTTTGTTGAGTGTCACAGCAAATTGAACAGTTGCTGTCAGCTGTTTGACTTGACAATGTCGTGTCAAAACTTATAACTTTGTCTTGCTACAATGCTGCAGACAAAGTATCTAAGGGAACCAACGATAACTATAATCTAGTTCTTCCGATTCACACCAAGTCCAAACTTCATAATTAGGTTGAGATATTTCGGCCTCGCTGTGGAGTACCATTTTCAGTCACTGATTGGCTGATTGGCTTCTATTATGACGCATTTATGATGCGCCCGGTATACACAAGATGATTCACGGTTGGGTGGCAAATCTTTCTGCATGGTAAAATCTTTTGGCTTGCCAGACCGTTACATCCGGCAGCTATTTCTTGCTGATTTATAAATTTCCCAGTAGTATTAATTTCTTGTCTTCCAATTTCCATTCTTAAACTTATCATAGAATTTCCCGGGAAAATGAGATATTCATGCCATCAGCATTGTACACCCAGGCCTGGGAACATGAAATATTCGTGAAATGGCACCGACTTTGACCCTAGAATGCGTTTTGAGAATTTTTTAACATTTTATGTGTATATGTATATATGTGCGTACCCTCTACAAGTAGCATTTGTTGTCCGATTTTCATGTAACTTAGTACAAATGTTCCTTTTGTAAATATCCCGGTCAAGATCCTTATTTAGCAAAATCGGACTACCGGAAGTCCCCTTTGGGGAAGGGAAGAGTTTTTATGAAAAAGTGGTTTTAATGATCTAAAAACAGGACATTTCATCAAACTTTGATGAAATTAAAAATAAACACGTATTTTGATAGTACCCACCAATATACAAGATACAATGAAAATTCATCAAGTCGTTTCAAAATGGCGTCCAAAAAACGTAGTAAAACGTGCAGTAAAAAGCCACGTAAGTCTTAGGCCGCAGGCACTCGTTTTTGTCATATATGAGACAAAGTTGAGGCCGTGGCGACCATCCTGGTAACTCCTAAGGTAATAAGGAAATTCTTATCTGTATTTTAAAATAGCATTAAAAATATAGTAAGTCTGTAATAATAATATTAAATCTGTTATTTAATTTTGAAACACCCTTTATAGTTTCCGTACTGGATGTCTGAACATATGTTTGTTCTACAATAAAGAAGTTAGATAAAGAGACATCAGCTGGCGGCAGAGAGAGCTACAGCCACCACATGTACTTCCTCCTTTACCACATAAGCCCTAAGCTCTAAGGGAAATAAGCTTTTGTCATTAGAAATTCCTTTTGCTTTCTGGCAGTATTTAATGTGGGCCTAGTAAAGTGTTCAGAATAACCTGTGTTCATTAGATGAACTTTCATGAGAAGTAAATTGGTAATTAAGAATAGATAGCGCATAGTTGCCACATGGCTGAGGCAGGAAAATCAACACAGTTGTGGCAGCCCAAGCACAGAATGCGCTGAGAGGGAATTATTTTAGAGGGACAAGTGGAGCCACTGATCACGCGCGTTCGTTCGTTCTCGAAAAAAGCACGATTTGGTCATCGAACAAACTCGAGCATGCGGCGGGTAGGAATCGTTAACAAATCCGGAGCTGATCCCTCCGCTGGCACGGGTTCGATCCCCGCAGTCACAACTTATATTATTTTGTAAAGTGACTATACGGTAACGCTAGGTAAAGGTCAAGGTTGAGTGGTAGAAAGGACTTTGTAGTCCTAACTTCACCTCATTAAACAAGACAAACTTTGCCTTTTTGGAGCCAACGGGGAAAAAGGCGGCGAGAGACGGCAGCGCTATCTGTGCTTGGGCTGCCGCAACTATGTTGAGTTTCCTGCCTCAGCCATGTGGCATCTATGCGCTATCTACCTATCATAACATGATATTAGGTATTACGTCTTGAACGCCAAGTGAGATTCAAAGACAATTACATCCAAAATTTAAAAACGATAAAAAATAAGACGCTGCCAAAGAGTATCGTAATTTTATTGTTTACCTATCGCAGTTATATTATTTTGGCAATTTTTACATTTAACAACAATCATGGTCTTAGTACGTCTTTATATCACTAAATCACCATATCACTATTTGAGATACCGACAACTCTCATGAGGGTATTTTAAGGCAAATATGTGGTGAAGGATGATTGTGATGAGTGGTAGTAATGAGTTATGAAATGTAGTCTTGTAACACACTAAGGCCGACTCTTCCTTAGAATAAGTCATTGATTAATAGCCCAATGACCAATGGAAATACAAGGACCAACGGCTTAACGTGACTTCCGAACCACGCAGGTGATGGTCTGATATGTCTAAACGATGGTGGGAGTTGATGCGGGTATCATCAGATGATCACTGAGACTATCTGAGCCGCTTTAGACCTATATCATCCTCAAAACCTGACCTCCATGAAGCTGGATTACAGGACCACGACACGAGTCCCAGTCAGGAACGCACAAAATTGAGAATATATTCCGTGAGGCTACAGTAAAGAAATATGTATCTAGAAAAGATATAACTTCAGCCGCTTTGGCACCACGTGGTCCATAATCGTAAACACTATGTGGAACCGGGGACGAGTTAGCAATTCAATTCTCCTCTAGAATGTATTTGCTTGGAATGTCTTCACTAAGGGGTTTACCGACACCATTTCAACTACTGTATTGTATTTCATTTATTGCCCGTAACTGATTTCAACTCTTACGTTCATTAAAAGATAAAACTATAACCTAATATTGGCTGCAGGGTGGGTTAAAAGTATGGATACTCCCTGTTAAATTTAAATGGATAAAGATTGAAAATGAAAGTCAGGATATTTTTATGAAAAACAAAAGTGAAGGATTTAGTCAATAATACAACTTTCCCAAATTTTACACTTTTTTGCGTCTTTGAATTTCTACAAAAATTCTCTTTCTTTTGAAGTGCCACGAGAGGGGGAGGGTTGTATTTTTAAAAATTGGGCGTACGGGTTTTGGGCGGGAGGTTGGTGACGCAAAGTACGTAGAATGTCATAAAATCATTATATTCAACTAAAGGGTTTTGAAAATATTTCCTGTTGGAAAAGTTAACGTGGGACGGGGGACATTTAAAACTCACCCCGTATAACTGTAGCTATGAGTTTTGTCAATATTTGTTATGTTCTATACCTTAAAAATAAGGGGTTTGAACCAAAATAAATAAAAAAAACTGATTCCACACAACAATGAACGTGAACAGACAACAGAGCAAAGTAGATATAGTTGTCAAGCCGAGATTTAATTCAAAGATAAGGCCTTTTGTGTTGCCTCGTTATGTGGTAGGCTCTTCTCATCTCGTCTTTGTAATCATTTGTAATCTGCGAACAGTTTCTTCTTATCTAATTCAGGCCCATCCGAAAAAGTTACTTGCAAAAGAATTTAAGTTTGAAATACCTGGTTGCTTTAAAGAGCCAACGTATGTTAGAACTGTAACACCATCCATCAAAGCCTATTAATAACCTAACAAACAAACCTAATAAAACTATTAATAGCCTGTAAGAGTGTAAGTTATATACCTAACGATCAGCTGTGCATTAATAGGTACTTTTGTGCTCTCTGTTACAGTCGGTCAGTCTGATGGATATCTTTTGGCTGTGATAAGTCCCCGTGGTTTGGAAGTCACGCTAAGCCGTTAGTCCATTCCGTTGGTCACGAAATCACTATTTGAGATGCCGACCACTCTCATGAGGGTATTTTAAGGCAAATATGTAGTGAGGGATGAGTGTGATGAGTGGTAGTAATGAGTTATGAGGTGTAGTCTTGTTACAAACTAAGGCCAACTCTTCCTTAGAATGGGTCATTAATAATTAGCCCAATGACCAATGGAAATACAAGGACCAACGGTTTAACGTGACTTCCGAACCACGAAGGTAATGGTCTGATATGTCTAAACGATGGTGGGAGTTGATGCGGGTATCATCAGATGATCACTGAGACTATCTGAGCCGCTTTAGACCTATATCATCCTCAAAACCTGACCTCCATGAAGCTGGATTACAGGACCACGCCACGAGTCCCAGTCGTTGGGCTAACTAAAGGTAGCCTTAAGCTTCCACGTAGGCACCGCACTGGTTTTGTTCGCCAATTTCTACAAACGGACGGGGATACAGTCAACAGTGTTTTGAAGGAAGTCAATTAGAATACTAATAATATCTTCTTAAATGCGATTTTCTAATTTACCCCCTGTTTAGGCTTGTACTCTTCTTCCTTACAGAATCCCCATAGGAAAAAATTACACGACGTCACACCTGGGCTTCTTGCAGGCCATTCGTGGCGTCCACGCGGTCCCAACTAACGTCCAGGAAACATTCCGTCCAACCACTCACGAACAAACGTATAACAATGAACCAATATTAATAATTAAAGGAAACCTTATTGTTTACTTAGTAAATTATATAAGAGCTTAATTTCTGCCCAGTGCTCTGAATGTCAAAGAGCAGAAATTCTGACTAATTAATTAAATTAAAATAACTTTGAAATTGTAGGTTCTACAGCAATGGGAGGTGTTTTGATCGATTAAGAAGGTAAACGTTTGTTACATAGGGTGAACTAATTTATGGTATCGCTACAATTATACAGGAAAGCTGATAATAGTGGCAATAGTTTTATTGAGACACTATTGCCAACATGAAATTCGCAATGTTGCAGAATGAATAACATCATCATATTATTACTTAAGTTACTTTCCAACCACCCTGAATATATAAAGTTTTGCCGTTTAACTCAGGAGGTGTTGGGAAGTTTAAAACTGCAAACCGCACCTTTCTATGACGCGTCCTTCTCTTTGGCGAGAGAAATGAATAGCTCCATTTTAAAAGAAACTTCCCTAAGAAAGACCAAAAAGTTAATACAGTACTTAATTTTAGTAAGGCGTTAAAGCTGAAGCTCACAGATAATGCTATGTTTGTGTAGTTTTCAAGTGATAAGCGTAAAACTGAACGGTTCATAAAAACCGATAAAGGAGCGTCCTTTGGCGAAGGACATCTATTAAATAAACGGAGCAAGACCTTCCTGCTTGTAATTAAGGTCAAGAATGACCTTAAAATAAAACTACTAGGTTTTACAACGTCACTAGAAAATAAAATTGGTTTTAAGTTAACGGTGACTCATTTGGTATAGTGGTCCATAGTATTGAGTCTTGAATTAACTGTTAGGTCAATAAGGGTGTAGTATTGCTTAATGTATCTTTACTTAAATTTCTTCTTTATATATTTTAATTCTTAAACGGTCAGGTTACGCTGATAGTTTCAGAAAATTTCATTGCTTATGTTGTGTTCTAGGTTTCCTCTCACCCGAAGACGGAATCAGCTTTAGGACGAGGCCAAGCTGAGGCCGATGGCCGAATCGAGGCTGTGAGCATAGCGAACAACCTCGTAACATCCGTCGTAATAGGACATAGCAATCTGAGACCAATGACCGAAGCGAGGCTGTGAGTGAAGCGAATTAGAATAAAAAACTGCAAAGGAAATTCGATTTACTGATGCTAGCAGCATTTTAGGGCTTAGCTGCGTGTCGGCCTGGTTTAAATGTTGACATGTGACCAATAAAGTGACTCAGCTGTGTTTAGAAATTATTGTCAAGTGAGTTGCTTTTGCTCTAGACAATATATCTTTGTCCCACACCAACTACTTAGATATTAAAGCAGCATTTATCATACCCATAGAGAAACACAACACTTTGTCGCTCCAAGGGAGGGGCAACAGGAACCCACAACCAGGCCGACACGCAGCTTGCATGAGCGAATCGAATTTTATTTCCAATTTGTTACTCTTATTCGTTACGCTCTTAGCCTCGCTTCGGCCTTCGGCCCCAGATCTACGTGTTCTTTTACTGCAACTTGTATTAGAGTCCGTGCGTTTCTTCGTGACGCTTGACCTTGACGGCTAAAACCAGTTATAACTGGGTTTTCGAGGGTGGGGGTAACCAACTGTTCAGTCTTTCCATGGCACTCGTACTGTGAGGAAAGGCTATTACTGTACTTTTTGAAAACATCGATTTGTTCCCCCACTCTGTTCCCTCACCTCCCCTCCCCAAGCGCCACGAAGAAACACACGGACTCTACATATCTTGATATCGATAACACATTTTAAATATCATTGAAATAGGACTACTCCTTCTGCTATTATAACAAAAAGTCCGTTTTTAGCCACCATTTTGAAAAAAATTGATAGATTTCATAACTTTTCAGTATATTGATGTTAAACATTAAAGTACATATTTTTTCTAATTTCATCAAAACGAAATGTACGGTTTTAGACCATTAAACCTTCTTTTAAAATGAAAAATCCCCATATTAATTGAAATTTATCTTTTAAATATTGGTTTTAATAGCACTAATAAGTGTCAAAGTTTAAGGTTTATAACTTAATCTAACCTGGAAATAAAAATTATTTAGTGAAAACACGGACAGACAAGCGAGATAAGACTATGCATTATGGGAATTTTTTTATTTTGACTTGATAAACCACCTGGTGAAGTTTGATCCCTTAATAACCGGACCTCCTATATACAATTTGACAAATGTTATTGTGTTTTAGGGATCAGGTGCTGACGGCATGCAAATCTCATTTTCCTGATATTCATTAATTTACCAAACAACACCCGAGGCAGAAGACCACACACGCGTATGTTTCAATGTGATGAAAACAGCTGAGTTTGAGTTAGAGTTTTGGCTCGGTGGCATGTAACAAGCTTGAGTTCAGAATGTCGAAGTAGAAGTGAAGGCTAATCCAACACATTGAACTCTAGCAAAGTTATAATGAGAAGCCTGTTACTGTGAGGGTCCCATTACTGAGCCACGGTGACTCCCCAACATGTTGTCTGAACAGTATACAGTATGTTCCATACATGACATACACTGATGTTGATTCAAAAGCAATATTTCACCAGTATTGCAAACTTAGCTGTAGTTGCAGTTTATAGAATTTCTTTTGGAAAAATGAAATTTTCATGTTATCAGCATGGTGAGACCCAGACCCGGGACCGTGAAATGAGCACCGATCCTGACCCGAAGAACACGTTGAGAGCATTGTTTTCACATTTATATGCATATGTATATATGTGTGTACTCTCTACAGGTCGAACTTTTTCCGATTTTCAGGAAATTTGGTGCAAATGTTTCTTTTGTAAATATCTCGATCAAGTTCATTAGCCAGCAAAATCGGGAAAACCAAAAGCAAAAAAAAAGGGTTTAAATGATCTAATAACAGTAAGTTAAATTAAATTTTGATAAAATTTGAAATAAATATGTATTTTGTTACTATACATCAATATATAGCAAATATTATTAGCGCTTAGTTTCTTGTCGGTTATAATTGTGCGATATCCAAAGGTCCAGAAGTACAATGTTCGTTTTTGTCATATCGTTTGCAGTCAAAGTGGAGAAGTAGCCTTTTCACGCAATTCCAACTTTAACATAATAATCGCTGGCGAAAAGCCGGCTGTCTTTCATCTTGAAAGCAGGGTATGTGTTGGCGTCCAGCCTAGGAACGCTTGAGTACCTTGGTCCGGGGGTGTGAGCTCAATTCAATTGCATCTAAGTTATTAGTTTGCATGAATACTTAAGCCGTTAAACAAGTGACTTGTTATGTTTTAATAGTTTTGTGTTTGTTTGTAAGAACTATACGATATGTATTTATTGATGTAAAGCTGTATAGTTATAATTGTCTTCAGCATGTTAATTTATCATGTATTTAAATGCGTTGTGTCATTGGAAAATCTGCTGTACAAAAGCAGTCAATAATAATGTATAATTATTATCATCAAAGAGGTGAGCTGAACTTGTATTTTGTAAATTAGAGCTTTTAGGTAATTTGAAGACAAGGTAAATATTTCATGAGCCTGGTTTCCTCTCGAGGCTTTGTCACGTGGCAGGAAGTGTTCAGCACTGTTTAACTTGTTGTGTTATATTAAGCAATTTATGTGAAATCGTTTGTCTAATAATCCTTCTCTGGGAATGATGTAAATTCTACATGACTTTAACTAATTAAGGAAAATCTATTTGTAAGCCATACTACTTTTACTCCATAATAATTTATTTCCCACATACTGTACAGATAAACCATTCCTTAAAGGTGTTTGTATACCCTTGCTCATACATAATATAAAATAAAAAATATTGAAATATTGAAGGATTTCTTTTACCTAATAAAAAGACATTAAGCAGTTCATAAATTATATATACTAAAGACAATGTTATGTTAGGTAGAAATCGCATGGATGCAACACTTGCAAACCATTAACCTTGATCACGTGACCTAAAGTGTTTCTCCTTTCATTAAAGAAAAGTAGTTCTTAAAAGAACACCACTACTAGTAGTTCTTAGTTATCACTAGCTCACTTAACTCCTCTCTCTAGGAACTAAGTCATTGCATTAACCTTGCAGTTAACAGTTGTATTAAGACTATTGTTACAAGTGGCCTACTTATTTTTAGTATCACTATTTGAGATGCCGACTACTCTCATGAGGGTATTTTAAGGCAAATATGTGGTGAAGGATGAGTGTGATGAGTGGTAGTAATGAGTTATGAGGTGTAGTCTTGTTACAAACTAAGGCCGACTCCTCCTTAGAATGGATCATTAATTAATAGCCCAATGACCAATGGAAATACAAGGACCAACAGCTTAACGTGACTTTCGAACCACGCAGGTGATGGTCTGATATGTCTAAACGATGGTGGGAGTTGATGCGGGTATCATCAGATGATCACTGAGACTATCTGAGCCGCTTTAGACCTATATCATCCTCAAAACCTGACCTCCATGAAGCTGGATTACAGGACCACGCCACGGGTCCCAGTCTTTCTGAAGATAGGTTTGAAGCTCACATTTTCGGTCTGAAAAATATTAAAATGCTATATTTGATAAAAAATGAAAACTCTCAATCACAAACGTGTATTATTCTGACCAATATTGATATTCCAAAAATTACTTTTCTACAATTTTCTTCTTTTGCACATGATAATTTTATTACTCTTTTTTTCTACTTTTTAACCGAAGATGACTATCATAGAGTAGTTTAAACGTCTTGGGTATATTAAACACCTTTTTTGTGGTTCACTCAAAAGTTTTATTTTAAACACTATCTAAACTTTGTTGAAAATCTAGATATGATTTGATGGTAAGAACCAAATCAAAGTTGGAAATGATAAGAAGGAGGAGACGAGAAGAGCCCATGAGATGAAGAGAACAACACAAAAGCTCTTATCTTTGAATTATCTAGGCCTGACAGCAATCTCGGCTGAGCCACTCGCTTTGTGTTGCAGTTCCCTAGTTTGGGATTCTTTTGCAAGTACGTTTCTAAAGGAAAATATCCCAACTAGAATCTAGTTCTTCCGGTTAACACCGCGTCCAAATTTCATAATTAGGTTGAGATATTTCGGCCTCGCTGTGGAGTACCATCTTCAGTCACTGATTGGCTGAAACTGTACTCCACAGCGTGGCCGAAATATCTCTACCTAATTATGAAGTTTGGACGCGGTGTAGGCCAGAAGAACTAGATTGTAGTTGTGACACCGGCCGCGAAAGCCTAAGAGTTAAGAAAATATCACTTTTGGGTAGATTATAGTTCATCAACTTAAAGTATAACCCTTTAGCGGATCCGTGGCGGATTGGTATCGCGCGTGACTCCGGAGCTCATCACTCCGGTGGCGTGGGTTCGATCCCCGCAGTCACCACTTACAATTTGTAATGTGACTATACGGTGACGCTAGGTAAAGGTCGAGGTTGAGTGGTAGAGAGGACTTTGTAGTCCTAACTTCGCCTCGTTAAACAAGACAAACTTTACCTTTTACCTTTTATACGCGAGTGCATCAACTAAGAGTGACTTTAACGTAAGGTTTCTATTAGAAATCGTTTCTGATTAACTTATGAGGACTCCAATATTCTTTGTATTTCCAGAAGATGTTACACTATATTGTAGTTTTGGTCATATGTTTAGCAAATATCCTTTGGAAAAATGAGATATCCATGTTGTTAGCATGGTAAGACCCGGACCCGGGACCATGAAATGAGCACCGATCCTGACCCCCCAGAACACGTTTTGAGGTTTTTTCAAAACTGAATATGCGTATGTGTATACATAATTATATTAAAACATACAGGTCGAATTTTTGTCAGATTTTCATCTCATTTGTTACAAATGTCCCTTTTGTAAATACCTCGGTCAAGTACGTTAGCCAGCAAAATCGAACTATTGGTTGTACCCTTTAAGAAGGGAGAAGGGTGGTTATCAAAAGTGTGGGTTTAATGATCTTAAAACAGTACATTTCATCAGATTTTATGAATTTTAAAATAAATACGTGAATATTTGTGAAATTTAATAGTATCCATCAATGTACCAAAAGTGATGAAAATGTATCGAGTCGTTTCAAAATGGAGTCTATTAAAGTTATTTTTCGGTATAACAGCGTTATGAGTGGTTCGATTTGAATTAGATTTCAAATACGTTTTACCTTCATCACATGCAGTAAAAGACCACGTAAGTCTGAAACCAACGGTAGAAGAGCTACGCTCACAACCTCTTCACCCCTATGATGATAAGAAAATTCGCTTCATCAGTGGCGCTTTAGCTACGGTGTCGGCCTGCTTGTAGAATATAATACTCAGCCACAGAATATAAAAACAAACGAATACTATAAACAAGTTTTGATAGTTTCATCAGCGCTTGAGGAAATAATGTTTGCGAATACGACTATATTCTCGAGGAGAATTGAATACGTAAACTTGTCCCCAGTCAGTCATAACCTTTACGATTATGAGCCAAGAACTGCCAGAGCGGTTGAAGTTATATTTTTTCCTGTCAAAACATTTCTTTATTGTACGTATGTTTAACTTAAATAAATGTTTTAGGACTATAATCTAAAGAAAAAACCGCAAAATTGTAAAATAGTGGATAACGTTTGACTAGAAAACATTATGATTAAATTATTAAAAATTGAAAATCTGAGTTATATTGTTCTTTCACATAAAAGGTATAAAAACTGCTTTTATTCGAGTTTTGAGGATGATATAGATCTAAAGCGGCTCAGATAGTCTCAGTGAACATACCCGCATCAACTCCACCATCGTTTAGATATCAGACCAGGTTCGGAAGTCACGTTAAGCCGTTGGTCCTTGTATTTCCATTGGTGGGCTAATAATCAATGACCCATACTAAGGAAAAGTCGGCCTTAGTTTGTAACAAGACTTCACCTCATAACTCATTACTAACTCTCATCACACTCATCCTTCACCACACATTTGCCTTAAAATACCCTCATGAGAGTGGTCGGCATCTCAAATAGTGATTTAGTGAATATAATACTCTAAGATATCCAGCCACAGAATGTAAAAACAAACGAATACTATAAACAAGTTTTGATAGTTTCATCAGCACTTGAGGAAATAATGATTTGCGAATACGACTATATTCTCGAGGAGAATTGAATACGTAAACTTGTCCCCAGTCAGTCATAACCTTTACGATTATGAGCCAAGAACCGCCAGAGCGGTGTCAAAACATTTCTTTATTGTGTATGTTTAACTTAAATAAATGTTTTAAGACTATAATCTAAAAAAAACGCAAAATTGTAAAATAGTGGATAACGGTTGACTAGAAAACATTATGGTTAAATTATAAAAAATGAAAATCTGTGTTGAACTGTTCTGTTACATAAACGGTGTAAAAACGGTTTTATTCGACTACGCTATAGAAGAACATTATACGATTATCTTCAGAACAAGGTTAGCAATGTTATTAGGTACCATAAATACACAAACTGCGTTCAAATATTTACGATAGTCGATATATCTTCAAACATTAAACCTGACGAGAGCATTTACTAGATTTCACTCGTAAAAACTATAATCACTTTTACTTCGCGATTACTTTCAAAATAATGTTTTATTATTCAATAAATTATTTATTAATTACACTTGTACAGGAGATCGATAAGATAACTTTCATAGAATACATTCAGTTTGGTATTAGAACGAATCTTCCGGAAAAAACTAGTTTCCAAATAATTACAAAATTTTGTTTATGTGTAATTCGTTTGACTTGGTCAATGAGCTTTGAGTTGGCAGGGGTGAAACTTGAGTGGTATATAGTATTTTCCGGCAAAGTCCAGCTTGAAAGGGAGCAACACCGGAAGCGGCTTAAACCACACAACTTCCGGCAAGAGGCTTAAAGCTAACATCTTGGGATATACCTTTCAACACCTCCTGAGCCTCTTTGCCTTTTAGCCCTAAACCTCCTTTGTAACTGAACCCTGTTCTCATTGTAAAAGGGAATCACTACTGTAGAACATAACTGCCTGCATCCGTGGCTCAGTGGGTAGAGACACGGCTTGCAGTGCACGAGGTCGCGGGTTCGATTCCCGGTGTAGGCACATGAGTTTGGACCACTTTCCCAAACAGCGTTTTCTTATGCCCACAAAACCTTGAAAAATGTGATTGGAGTTGACAAGACTTTGAAAAACGTGGCACGTGTATTAGTTTAGCGTAGAGTTCAGACCTATGATCCATTGAAGTTAGTGGAAATTATATAAAAAAGGTAAGCATTCCTAAAAATGAAGATGTAAAATGTAATGTTTTGAGAAATAAAGGAAGCCTTCCGAGAAACAAAATCACTGACATTTAAAAATATTATGTTTTCAATTTTTACTTGGACTATAGATAATATTGAATTCTTGATGAGGAGATTATTGGCAATAGTAAAATTATATTTTGAAAAATACAAAAATACAAATATCCTATTCAATATACACTGGAAACTCTTTCAACACATCAAATTTAAAATTACTTAAACAAATTGTAAAACCAAGATACCTCAATGCTTGGGAATCATATTTTATTAAAAACACAGACAACAATAATTTACTTAACAACTAAGAAGGACCCATCATTAATTCTAAATTAATAGATCTAATAACATGTAATAGCATAACATAACAACTTTTTATTATATATATATATATAATTTTTAATTTTTTATACATACTATATATACATTAATATTTTCTACATATTTATTTTTCTGTAATAATGTTTATTTCTAAATCACATGTTTTTAATTTTTGTATTTGTCAACAACCTTGTGTAAATTTTTGACTTTTTGTTAATAATTTGTGTAACTTTCGCTTTACCTGAAGATGGCAGCATGACTGTCGAAAGCGCTAGTGGTGAATAAATCACTATTATTGGCCTTTTGTATTTTTCAAAATATAATTTTATAGATAATATTGCTTAAAGAAATTGCTAAATGGAAAGCGAAACGTGTGCAAATTCTTTGCTATTCAGCAATTTATTTATATACGCACTAACGGGCCACCCTTATCCAAGGCCTTTTCCATCCGTCTCCATCTCTATTTTCTTCTTCTGTTACTTCATTATCATTAGTCCTACTCCTCTTCGGTAGTTTTAGTGATTCCCATTCTTAGGATTTCATGCTTCCAATTTCTTGATCAGACCATCATTTCCTGATGTCTAAATCCATCTTAGTTTCTGCTTTTGACCTCTGCGACTGTATTATGACAGCTTAGAAGTGCCAAGCTATGTTTTTATAAAAAAGGATTCCTTTCACTAATCTGATTGACATATACTTCTTATTTACTCTATCTCCTTTGGAGTTCTAGGGCATCCAGAAGAGCTCTTCATCCTTCTCCGTCTCCAGCAAGTGCTTTCGCTTCTCCCCAAGTCTTCAGGTTTCTCCCTTCGCTTCTTTTGCTACCGTCCTCCTCCAGGTTTCTAAAGGTCTTCTTCTCCTTCTTGATCCTTGCGGATTCCAATCTAGGACCTCCCTCACAACTGCTGCTTCAGGTTTCCTCAATATTTACCCTATTAGTAACTTTCAAGGGATTACACCGCATGAGAACCTAACGTAGTAAATATTACGAAACTCTCCAGAAAAAATAAAAATCTATGGTACAGTACATAGTGAGTGGTCAAAAGCTTTACTCCGACTGAAGTACTTATCTATATCGAAACATCTAGATCAATGCACAATGTTCACAGATGAATAACTCGAGTCAAACTATTCACAGCTGTTGCACAATTTATTGTGACAATGAAAGATTGTTTCTAACAAACAAACTCTTAGCTCTTCAGTCGACAATATATTATTTTGTGACATTTGCTGAGTTTGTCTTTACTTTACCTTATCGGCTATTTTTTACATAACAGTTTCAGTTAGACAGAGTGTTAAAATCAAACTAGATTCAATCATGCAAATGAGTTATTCAGTACAACACAATTTCAAAGCGAACACGATATTGCTTTACTTGCCCGAGTATATTGACAACACAGTTAATTGACTTTCAGCAAAGCTTATTGAAACACAATGGCGAAGCCTATCACTTAAAAGCGTACGAAATCAAAAACGTATCATTTGGTGCTTCGAATTCTGAATATTTAAAGAAATTTGGACTCCACTGAGATTGAAACCAATCATTTGAATGGGTAATCGGTGCTTTTAGGATCTGCAAATTTTTTGGTCACGAGATTGGAGTAACTTGACAACTTTAAATTTGAACTACAAATGTTCAACGGATGTTTTAAAAACCGTGTAAAACCACATAAAAAATGTTGTCTGCTATGAATCAGTGCTTGGTCGAAATACTATATACAGCCCATCATCACATTTTGAACACTTATATTTTAATCTTGCGCTTTGATAATTTGAAGCAAGAAGTATCATCGATTTTCGTATCAAAATTAATAGTATCACTAAATCACTATCACTATTTGAGAAGCCGACCACTCTCATGAGGGTATTTTAAGGCAAATACATGGTGAAGGATGAGTGTGATGAGTGGTAGTAATGAGTTATGAGGTGTAGTCTTGTTACAAACTAAGGCCGACTCTTCCTTAGAATGGGTCATTAATGACTAATGAAAATACAAGGACGAACGGCTTAACGTGACTTCCGAACCACGCAGGTGATGGTCTGATATGTCTAAACGATGGTGGGAGTTGATGTGGTTATCATCAGATGATCACTGAGACTATCTGAGCCGCTTTAGACCTATATCATCCTCAAAACCTGACCTCCATGAAGCTGGATTACAGGACCACGCCACGAGTCCCAGTCAATGTATGTGAAGGTTAGCTTTATTTTCGTTGTTCTATTTATTCGGTTTGTTCTTTTTTTAATGTCTTTGTTTGTATATCATTGTTTCCTATGCATCTTGTATGCCACGGATTAAATATGGCTTTCCTTACTGTTGTTTTGAAAGTGGTTCAGGTTTCATTAAGATCTAATGCTTCCTCGTCACAGTTGAATTAGAAATACTGCTAAACGTTTCCACCTCGCTGTGGAGAGTCATCCTCAGTAGCTGGTTGATGGCTGAGACTGACTAACTAGCTGCTGTCAACCAGCTACTGAGGATGACTCTCCACAGCGAGGTCGAAACGTTTAGCAGTATTTGAAATTCAACTGTGACGAGGTGTAAACCGGAAGCCTTAGATGTTAATGATGACACCGCCCGCAAAAGCGATGGATCATGTTTAATGGACAAAGTTTCGATTTAAATCGATAACGAGTGCAAAATATCGAAATTTTTCGTGTGATTTTTCATACAGAATTGTATGAAGGTTTTGAGAGCAGACCAAACTGTGGATTAAATGCAAAAGTTTGCGAGTGCAGTAACTGGAGTTCGGTTTCATCGATACTCGAGCCCTGACATCAAAGCTATGTGATATCCTGACTCGTGGCCTAGGCTACTCGTATATTGAGCACATAGCTACCGACACTCTTTGTGGACTGTTTGGCCGAAACCAGACAAATATTCCGTGTCCACATTCAAAACTATAGTGTTTAAGGGCAGTCTGACATAAAACACTCATTTCTTTTTAGTTTTCTCTTTAAAATGATACATTATACATACACCACTATCTAATTGGTAACCGTATATAACAAAATCATTAAAAGTGGTTTGCAACTCAGGTTACAAAACTATTTGACGAATATTGAAATTTTGAAATAATACCTATTTGTTATGTACTCCTTAAAGTACAAAACATACCTTAAATTATGTGTAGAGGTTTGTGGATACTTTTATCAACTTAAGTTACTTTAGTTCAGTAATTTTAGCGTAGCTTTAGTTTAGTTAAACCTCCCCTTAGCAAATGAAGTAACCCTCAACAATGTTCCGAATTTCAGGGTTAGACTAATCTAACTTGTTTCAACTCTAGAGAACTTTCCATCAATGGTTCAAGCACCTTGGTGGAGAGCAAACCTTACTATTTTCTGAAAAATTGTATGGTTGGTTGATTTGTCATCATTAGTTAGATAGTTTATTTATTATATTGATATCAATAAGAAGATTTGTATGAGCATAAACTATGATATTTACTTTCAAATAAAACTAGCACGTAAAAATAGTACCCTGTCTATTCCAGCTGTTAAAAAAAAACTAATAAAACATATGCTTGCAATATTTACAGAACTGAAAATTATCGAAATGTATTATTTTGTTGTTGTTGACATTTTAACGTGTTTCTAGGTTAAACAAAAATAGTTTACAGTAATCTGAAAGTACAGAGCATGATGTCGCCTAAACTTTGGAAGAAATTAAAAACAATTTGTTCTACTGTTTACCTCATCCACATTTTCGGATACGTCTTCAGTCAAAACGAGTGTAACTTTTATCGTGTTTCTACGGTCAAAGACAACTGTGGCGGCTGTGGTGTCTGTAAGGTCGACAGACTAAGAGCGTATTGTCTGTGGTTGGTTCCCTCATTTCAGGATAAATCCTGTAATCCCGTTAACCTTTGCAGTACACAGACTACATGCACAACCACCTGCAACCCTATGGTTGGTAGTTTCAAGTGTATTTGTGATAAGACACATTTCGGCCGTCTTTGTGACTTCGGGCCTGAGGGGGTCGACTCTTCTGCGATGGCTGTCGTCGACGATGTGATATTTCCACCTGTGTTTCCCGTAAATCGGTTTGTAACCATATCAGTTTTCATTTCCGAGCCTGGCCGACGTCTGGAGTTAGAGTTCATATCGACATTGGAATCTCTTAGTTTTAATTCAGAAAAGTGTGAAAAAACAGATTTGCAAAGTTATTGCAGCCGTTGGCATCCCGATATGGTGCGAGACCTTTGTATGAAAACATTAGGTTATGCGGATAGAAAGCAGCCTTCTTGTATTGTTACCATCCAGGTGAGATTTCCAGGTCTGTCGTTTTATTCTCATGACGAGAACGATGAAATTCGAGACAGTGCAAATAATGTGTATGCCTTAAAAGAAAGGTTTCGTATAGAAGTGTTTAACCTCGGCGATAGGAAAAGACCGACTTTTGCAAGTGACTACATGGCGATCAACGTTCTCGTGGGCCCAGATATCAACCAGTGTGCTCCTAACGTTTACTTGAGAAATATAGGAGAAACGATGAAAAATATTTTGGTTATAACAGCTGTGAATGAAGTTGCAGTAACCAGTACCTACACATTGTCTAAATCAGCCTCCTGTGTCAACGTTGATAACATTGCTCGTCATTGGACTGTATGGAGAATGTTTCTCAATCACAATGAAATAACCGAGAAGCCTTTCAAAGAAATATTCATGGATGATATTCTTTACTTTGCCCCTTTCACATTAGACACCGGGTTTTACAAAGTTATGTTAAATGTTTCAGTTTGGCGAGGATCTAAAGAAAGCTATGACTACGCTTACGGTTACTTTAGTATAGAAATGACTCATTTAATCCCTGTTATATCTGGCGGAGTCGAGAAAAAGATATACTACAATATTGACTCGCTGACGTTAGACGGAAGTAGATCTAAAAATCGAAATGAAAAATCGACGGAAAGAGGTCTGACGTATTATTGGAAATGTGACCAAAACAGCCCAAAATGCGAAGGTAAATATTCAGAAGGAAGTTCTATCATATATCCGGGACCCTTTGAGAAAAATACATACTATAAATTTACATTGACCATAGCCGTGAGTGGCGATGGACAGTTGCCGCCGCAATCTGTTTCTCAAAACATATTCATGTCCGAGTCACCCGTCCCGTTTGTAGACATAGTGTGTATATATAATTGCGAATTTGAAAAGTCTAACCCTAACGAAAACACTATTTTTGAAGCGGTTATAAAGCACAGTCCTGCAGGCATAGTTTTGAACACAGATTTCAAATGGACCTACCAAAAGGGAACAGCCACGGATAAACTTTCTGTCGAAGACATCAAACAACCGGGAACCCCGAACAACGTACTGGTTATCCCCCGAAAGACATTTGAAGAAGGTGAACTGTACACGTTTCAGGTAGAAGGAGGCGCTGAAGAGCCAGGATTTGCCGAGTACAAACTTGCGACGGCCACTACGCCCACTGGGCTGGATTGTACTGTGTATGTTGCAGACCGGACCAATATATATAGAGGAGTCACTCCTGTGACCATCAAGTGTGTGAAGCCTCTTCAAACCCTTTCTCCGATATACACAATGTACGACAAGTTTTCTGCAGACGATCCCGACGAAGAAGCCAGGGTTCTTTCGTCTGGAAAAGCGAATGTTGCCCATAACGTCTTGTTGACCAGAGGGTATGTAGAAATCAAACTAACAAGCGAATATGGACTGTCAGTATCTCTCGGTACCCAACATCAACTATTAGACTCTGAAAACTCTGTTTTAGAACTTCTGAAAGAGCTTCAGGGTTTGCTCCAAAGTTCGGACGCAATTCAAAGAGCTAACAAAATAGCAGTCATTCTAGACTTCATTGCAGATGGACAAATTGAAGAAAAGTACATACCGTCTGCTCTCGAATGGTTTCTCAAAATTGCCGCCAACGACGAAATAAGCAGCCTGCCATTTCTTAAAGTATACACTAGTGTCACCAGCCAAATTCTCAAGGAATGTCAGAAAAGAAACTATATGTCGATGCAGAGTACTAACTATTTAAGCGTACTCCTCGCGAATCTCTCAAACAGGCTGTTGTTCGAATCGAAACTTGTAGTTCATGATTTTCTTACTCAAGGTTTAACTTACAGTGAAATAGTCCTTTATTCAAGCAAACTCTTCAAGTTGGCAAATGCTATTTACGATCAAATGGATGTGGAATTTCGTGAAGAAAATATTGAAAAAGAAAGGTTTTATGCACTGTACAGTTCGTACAGAGAGCGGACTGACTTCTTGATGCAAGCTATGGAAAAGATCATGCAAAGTTTGGTGCTGAGTGTGTCACCGTACGCACTCCCTATTACAGTCAATGAAGACAAAATGTCTATTTGGATCAAGGAAGACACCCCGGAACGTCTCAGTGAACTGTCTGAAGATAAAAACCTAACTGATTCAATCCCTTCTATCGTCATTTCCAAGTCTCTGGCAAAATCCATTTCAAGACTGACTAAAACGTTAGTGGTTCGCATGGTAAATTTTCAAGGAGACCCTTACTGGTGGGACCATAAAGTTCGTATATCCACAAATGTGATAGACTTTAAAATGATATTCAAGCAATCGAGAGAGGTTTTAGAGTTTAATAAAATACCGTCTCCAATTCAGATTAGTCTGAACAACTCGTTTCAAGATATCACTACAATTAGTGACATCGTTGAACAAATTGACCCGAAAGCTTCTGCTGATAAGTTGGACAAGAGTGTGAAGGTTCATCAGCTGCGAGTCCCTCAAGCAGGAAGATTGAACATAACATTCTTGAACTTAGCTGACGGCCAGGAACTAAGGGTGTTAGCTATGTTTAACGTCAGACCAGATCGCGAATTGCTTCTTGAAAGAGGGTCCACAATTTCTCCATCATCAAAAGCCTACCTGACAACTCTTAAAGGTACAAATACTTTCGATACTTATGACCTATATTTTGTAGGAATTATTCCAGGTCCCAACGTACCAGTTGGGACTGTGATCAATTACTCTTTTGAACTCTCATCATCGCATTGTTCAAGCAGAAAGTTGAACGGATGGTCTACTACTGGCTGTAGAGTAAAACAATCTTCTGAGGGCAGCCAGTTGGACTGTGCATGTAACCATTTATCAATTTTCGGAGGGTTTTCACAGATACCTATAAACAAAGTGAACCCATTCGAAGACTACAAACTTTTGGTTGATATCCCAAACAATCCGTACGTGTTCTTGTTTGTTATTTCCTTACTCTCGGTTTACTTTGTTCTTCTTATTTGGACAGTCCGTAAAGATTACGAAGATAGAAAAAAGGAAGGAGCTATCTATCTTGAAGACAACTTCCTTTATGACTCTTATCCATATCTTGTAGCAGTGTATACTGGTAGCAAGCTATTTTCCGGTACGTCTGCCAATGTTGGGATAGTTATCGAAGGATCTAAATCCACCAGCAGACGTCATATTTTGCGTAGTTCAATGTCCAAGACCCTTCGGACAGGAGATGATGATTGGTTTTTGCTGTTCAGTCCTAACCATCTCGGAATACCCAAGTTGATATGCCTCTGGTCAGATTACGCTGGTTGGGGCCCGGAGTGGTACTGTACCAAAGTTATAGTCGTCGACTTGCTTGACCAAAAGGAATACAAGTTCATCGTAGAATCTTGGTTGTCACTTAAAAAGAGCTTGCACATAGAAAGGTATGTTGAGGTGCATCCGCAAGAAGATGATCAACGTTTATTAGTTACCATTGATAACATGATTTTCGGATTCCGAGAAACGCATCTTTGGGTCAGTGTTGTTTCAAGACACCCTCGTAGCACGGTTTCCAGAGCACAAAGATTGTCGGCCGCTTTTGGTGGGCTTTTTATAACAATGCTTGTAAGCTGCATGTTTTACGGAGTTCTTGATGAAAAGCTAGAGGACTACCCAGAATACACTGTCACTTCAAGAGAAGTTGTGGTTGGGTTATTGAGTGTCGCCATTACAGCCTTGTTGATAAACTTTCTAGTGTCCTCTTTTAGACGGTCTTTCGTATTGAAAATTAGTGATGAAGTAGAAATTGATGAAGAAGACGATGATGAGAAGGACAATGAAAAAAATAAAAGCAACCTCAAGAAGGACAGGAGTAATCGCGAGGAACAAAGGGTTGAAGAGGAAAGGGAAAAAGGTACTTTGTACAGATTTCTCGAAAAAGTACTTAGGGCATTATCTGCTAAAAAACGGTTTGTTCCAGTCGAGTTGAATATTGCAATTCGAGGACAAAACCAGCCTCACACCTACCGGTTTCGAAGATTTTGGACGTGTTTGTCCTGGTTTATTTGCATTGGCACAATTTTAACTTGCTCATTCTTAATAATCCTTTACGGTTTAAAGTTTGGAAAAGTCAAGAGTTTGCAGTGGCTCACCAGTATCTCTTTGGGATTTCTTCACATGGTTTTTATTGCAACTCCGATGAAAATTATTACTATATCGACGATGTCGGGATTATTGGCCTCAAATCTGTTCAAGGTTGTCATCTACCGAATAAGGTTAGACACAATAGTCGCGTATAAAGATTGGTATTTGGATAACAATCCTGACCTAGAAGCTAAAATACTCACTTTAAGAAAGCAACGAGCTTACGTCCCCCTACCTTATTTAGAAGTCATAAGGAAAACGTCCAGAGAAAGAAAAAAGGAAGCGGCCTATAAGTTAATAGAAATGATCTTAATTGCAGCAGTTCTAGTGCTTATATTTGCCGAACTTGAAACCTTGTGGACAACGTCTCACTATTGGAATAACCGCCAACTTAAAAGATTATTTAGCGAAAGTTACAGAGAAGAGGGCTTGCAGCTAGGAGCGATCCGCAACATTTCCAACTACCTGAGATTCCTCCGCTCAGATGTTCTACCGGGCATCTACCGCACCTCGTGGTACAACGGGCAACCTTTCGTCAAGGAAAGTACAACAGACTTCAAATTTGTTTTTAGTGGCACTAGTAAACTTCTCGGATCTCCGAGACTTCGTCAGTTGCGAATAAAGCCAGGTCTGTGTAAGAAGAACGTGTACAAAGATTTGTCGGACTACTGTAGCTTCAAATTGACAAAGGACACAGAAGACAGTGACGTCTATGGGGAGGGCTGGATTACCAGTGGGACGGCAGAAGAGTTCCAAGCCTCCCCTGTATGGAGCTACACGAACGAATCTGAAACGGTTGAACTAACATTGTACGGTCACTCGAACGCAGCTTACAGCGCGGGTGGCTATGTGTCAGACTTGGCTCTGTCGCAGAGTGCGTCGGACGACATTTCCATGTATCTGGAACGAGAAAACTGGCTGGACAGGAGAACAAAAGTTGTTATTTTCGAATATTCACTTTTCTGCGCATTCTCAGGCACCTTTAGTTGGCTCGTGTCTATAACTGAAAACCTCCACATTGGCGTGTTGACGAACGTGCTTCGTGTTCTGTCCATCAGTCAGGACTACGGATTCGTGGCCCTCGACTTTGTGTTTCTGGCGAGTTCCTTTTTATTCACGATAAGGGTTTTACTCAAAATGAACCGGAACGGGATGAACGCACTACTGTCTGACTACTGGATCATATTGGAAGTTGTAATAGTTGTTTTGGCGATAGCTTGTATTATTCTGTTATCCCAAAATATATTGGCCATTCAAGAGTATTTAAAAGCGTTTCTAGGCGGAGATCTTCGCGACAGGTATTTTCAGTTTTCACATCTAGTCAGCTACCTGGTCGAGATAAGAAGTATTATGATTTTCTTAATTCTGTTGATTACTTGTAGGTTCATGAAATCTTGGTTGTTCGGTAAAAACTTCATTCCTTACTTCAGAACGCTCATGTCTTGTTGGGGCAGTTTATCTTGGCTATTTTTGGTTTCCTTCTTAACTTTACTGTCTTATTGGAGGTTGTTTTCGTATCTTTTAAATAGTTTCATGTTAGCCAAAAACAACTTTGCCTTGATATGTAAAATAGACTTTAAATTAATAGTCCGCAATTGTCATAGGGTGTCTTGCAGAATCAACCCGTACGTCTTATGTACCATCTCTAATGTTTTACCTATGTTAATTATTATGTACTTCACTTACTTGTACAAGGTCAAAAGGAAAAGTAAAGTCATGAAAGATCCTATAGATTTCCGTTCAGTCTTCTGTGGGAGAAATAAATCCACGCAACTTCACGGAAGCGCAGAAAGGAGCAAAACCTTTTTCGGACTTGCATAGGACCTAGTACACGCCGAGAAGACTAAAGAGGTTTTAAATGTGTTTGTGTTATTGCTGTAAGAGAGCTCAATAAATATCTATAACTGTAATCATTGACTTATTTTAATCAAATAGTTCACTTTAACTTTACACAAAAATAAGCATACGTTTTTCAGTCTATCCATTTTTTTAACGTTTTTTTAAATACAATGGTAAGTATGCTAGAAGTGTAAGTTTTAGTTGGAACCAGCCTTTGTTCCTTGTAATACTCTTGACAATACTGAGCAGCTCTATAATTCCTAGTCTATATCCATACAGGGTGTCCAAAAAGTCTGACCTCCCCTTAACAATTATTCAAATGAACGAATAGAAATCTTTGTTTTTCTTTTGGCATATGTATTAAGGGTCACCTGAAGTACTTTTTGGCATATTTTGGGGGTTTGTACCTCCCACCGCCAAACTAGGGGTAAAGGTAAAAGGTAAAGTTTGTCTTGTTTAACGAGGCGAAGTTAGGACTACAAAGTCCTCTCTACCACTCAACCTCGACAAGTGAGTACTAGTGCGGTGACCCTTTGAAATATTTATTCTACCCCATCATGTGTCCCCTAATTCAATAAAGGGGTAAAATGTTTTTATTCAAAAGGGTATAAAAACACAAATGCATTGATATCATAAAAATTCACGAAAAAATGAATCCATAGTTTTTTAGACCAGTCAAGCAAAACCAAACAATCTATCTAATAGCAGTTAAAGTCAAAATACTAAAAGAAAACTAGCCTAGAATACAAAACCACAAGCATAAGACACACTAAGAACTTAGCTACAAGAAACAACTCAAAGAAACACGTCGACACTCGGTGGAGGCTCTCGGAAAAAGGTTTTTTATTAGTATTTTGACTTAAACAGCTACATGTTGTTTGGTTGTGCTTGACTGGTCAGCTTATGCGGATTACTTTAGGCTAGCTCGTTTTCTAATGTTCTGTGTTATTTTTTAGCTTACTTTTCACCTGAAGACGGGATCAGATTGCAGTTCCCGAAACGTCGTGATCATCTTGCTCACTAACGATGGAAAATGTCCGCAAAAATAGTTTAAACTGAAATTCTCCCAAAGTGAACAACAAAGTTTAAACAAAGAATTGATAAATACAATCATCTTTCACAATTTTGTCGATGCAAAGTAGCAAACAGCGTGGGAGGAAAACTGTTTTCAACCCTAAACCCTTACGAGAATGGAAGAATAAAGCAAAGCTTTAAGATCTGAGAGTTCTGGAAGTGGAATTTAAGCAGACTTTGATGTTTCCCACCTGCTTACACTTTTCTTGCATCAATCGAAAACCCCCAGTTATCTTGGGGATTTGACCTTGACATTCTTTAAGAACACAAGTGTATGGTATCGAATTCCCTTTGGAAAATAAGATATTTATGCCGTCAGCATGGCGAGACCCAGACCCGGAACCGTGCAATGAGCACCGATCCTAACCCCCAGAATACTTCTTGAACATTTCTACAAGACTTTATATACATATGCAGGGCCGGATCTAAGAGCATGCCGCCTATAGGATAAATGTTTATTTGCCCCCTCCTTAAGAGTGCACATGCAGTACCTGTCGGTCATTTTCTTTTCTTCCCATTAGAACAATGTAAAAACAAGCATTTTCTTGAGACACTCACGCCTACAATTTTTATCAGATCTTTTTAAAGTAAGTTTTATTAGAAACATGACGATATATACTGTAGTCACTCCGCTGAGATTTTTTCGAACATTTAACCAGTTTCATAGCAAAATCAAGATATTCAAATACAAAATGTCTTCAATAGCTGTTGTTGGATTTATGGCATGGTTTTATGATTGGGAAAATGGACTCAGCGGAGCCACTAAAATATTTAATACACTTAAAACATTTCATAAAATTTCGATGAAAACTGTAGGCGTGAAGTGTCCTAAGAAAATGCACGTTTTTACGTTGCTCATAAGGGACGAAATTCAAGGTCACAGCCACTGTGGTGGAAATTCAAGGTCCGTTTTTTAGATAGTCGTTACCACAGAGATTATTGCATTATATTATTGCTCTGTGGTTGTTACGTGCGTGCTGTTATTTGCGGGCGAATTTATATGAGATGACCACTGAGGCGGTTCCTACAAATCTTGTACTGCATTCTAACATTGACTTTAAATAAACATTTAAAAATTTATCCTTTAAATAAACATTTAAAATCAATGATTCTAACTACGCGCTAAAAACTACTACAATGTCATGTTTTTGAAAATAGGTTAGGAAGTCGTAAAGAGAATGTAAATTTTTTTAAAGAATCCATTTTATAAATTTTAAAATTTTCTTAACTGCCGCCCTGAAAATTTGCCGTTCTAAGCCTATTTAAAAATATGGCCCTGTACATATGTATATATGTGTGTACTCTCTACAGGTCGCATTTTTGTCAGATTTCCATTAAAATTTGGTACAAATGTTCCTTTACATAAATATCGTCAAGTTCGTTAGCCAACAAAATCGGGCTGCCGAAAAAAGGCAAAAACTGCTTCTTAAAAAATATAATAGACTTTTAAAACACCCTTTTTTGCCCAAACGTAACATTGTTTCGCTAATTTTGGCGGTTCATTTTTTAAAACTCCCTAAGGTCAAATTTGCAATATCGTTCTACCTTTTCCACGAGCTTTCGTCTAATAACTGACGATGGTTTGTTTAAGCGCTTATAACCCACAACACTTAAGCACATTGATCCCAGAAGTCTCATTATAAAGCGGTCCTGCTGAGAGGCAGTTTTAATTAACCGCAGTTGTTAATTAACGAAGCCAAGTTGGTTAATTTTAAGTTTAAACTAACTAATTTTCTTTTGAAAACCTTACGCTTACGTCGGTAAGGCTCGTTGTTGTACAGGGGGAGGTTTAATTTTGAAGAGCACCTGTGTACAATATGTTTTTGTATTATTGTACAGCCATTTTTTTGTTCCATATGGTTATTGGTTACTTAGTAAAAATAAAAAGTGGAAAAAGCAACCTCTGGAGCCACTTTGCTGTGTTAAATTAATTACGAGCGATAGGTCGAAATTTTATAGTTGTAATTTTTGATGTTATAAAAGAATCTCTTTCATCTTGTCTTGATTATTAACATATTCATTTTCATAACATTATTGTCGCTTGATTGTGCTGACTGCTTCCTTGTTATGAAGACAATGGTGGCCTGATTGTCTTGATAGTCAAGATTATTCTGAACAACTAATTAATACAAGGTTATTGGCTTAGCTTCTTGGGGTTCAGTTGCCTGGAAGAATACCATCACGATGTACTCCCATACCATCTCATCCCCTGGGGAGGTAGTTCCCAACCTTTGTCCCAACACTAGTTTTATGTTCTTTTAGTTTTAAATTATGTCCAAAAACTATTTGCTCAGCTCTTAATGTTCTAGTTGTTCATTTATTTAAATTCATTTGATAATACTCTTCATTTAAAATGAAATTATTATATTGTTAGAGTTCGAAAAATGTTTTGACGGGCTACAAATAAACTTTATTGCATTCAATTATTTTTTGGCACTATAAATTAAAACCGATCTTGTTTTAATGACAACCTTTATTTTATACTTCTCCTTCGCTGCTTTTTTAAACTGAAATTGATGGAATCTCAAAACAGGCAATGCGTTTGAGATCCAATATTTCTTTGTATTATTGTATGTCATGGATTAAATTTAGTCTTAAAATAGCCTATTTACTTGCTTAATAATTTGTTCAGCTCTTGGTTGTTTTATATAGTATTTTATTTAGCCTGTAATATTCATCCATGGCTGGTAGAATATTTCATTGTGTATTATTGAATTTAAATATTGTCTGATTTGAGTGATGTGTTTTATGTTAATAATCAAGGAAATACATTCTTATATTTCTTATACTCGTAATTTATAAATATGGGTTCCTTCCTTATTGTTTAACACACCACTATAAATTTAGTTTGAGAAAGGCAATTTCTGACAGCCTTCGTTTGGTTTAAAGAGTTAAAGGTTAGGAAAGCTGCCCCAAAGCTGAAGCGTCGTTTAGTAAGAGGCTTAAACCAACAAATGGGGCAACCTTTCAATGAATCGCAGCCTACCCCACCCACCGTTCAACCCCATCATTCATTCTAACTTAAGAGTTAAAGTTTACCTTTGACGTTTATCCATCGTAATACTACATCTGCACATTTTATTGAAGGCTAACATTCTGTGCTTCGCTACGAGTCTTAAAAAAGAAGCTTTCACTAAATCACTATTTGAGATGTCGACCACTCTCATGAGGGTATTTTAAGGCAAATATGTGGTGAAGGATGAGTGTGATGAGTGGTAGTAATGAGTTATGAGGTGTAGTCTTGTTACAAACCAAGGCCGACTCTTCCTTAGAATGGGTCATTAATTAATAGCCCAATGACCAATGGAAATACAAGGACCAACGGCTTAACGTGACTTCCGAACCACGCAGGTGAAGGTTTGATATGGTCTAAACGATGGTTGGAGTTGATGCGGGTATCATCAGATGATCACTGAGACTATGTGAGCCGCTTTAGACCTATAAAACTTGACCTCCATGAAGCTGGATTACAGGACCACGCCACGAGTCCCAGTCAAATTACACGTCAAATTGAAGAAGTCTACTCGGTGCCTTTAATGTCAAAGTGAAGAAATTCCGAAGCAGTGTTTTCTAATATTCTACCCTCCGAAAACCCACCTAAAATTTTGAATTTAAAAAAGTCCTCTCTGATGGGAGCCTATACAATAAAAGCAGTGTTCGTGCAAAATGTCAAGTTTCTAGGCCTTTTATAAATATATATTAAGGATGTCTCGTATTTTTTGCTCTCTGGAAACGTACGCAGGTAAACATTCTAACTGTATACAGGTAACTGTTAACAGACTAAGGTAACTCCAAACTCAGGAGTCTCATTACACTGAAACAGATCCTGCAGAGAAGCAGTTTTAATTAAAGTGGAGTTAAATTGGTGAACACAAAGTTGGCCACCTTAAACTCACGCTGTTTCTTCTAACAACACTTCCAAGTGCAGGAACTCAGGATTAACACTCGCCTTTTATGACAAATTTTTCTTGATGGTTTTCTGAGGGAAACATCACACCCCATTAACGTAATCCCATAGAGTATATTGAAGACAGATTTGTTATTAAAAAATGTGTTATGTGAAATGTAGAATTTTAATCCTGATTTTCTTGTAATCTTTAAATAAATATTTAAAAACACGAGCCAAGATTAAAGATTTTGCTTTGCGTCGTTGAATTTGAATTTAAATTCCCTTACTTTTGAGGTCCCACAAGGAGGGGGCTTGTATTTAAAGAATTGGGGGCCTCCCCGGTTTTGGGTGGAAGGTGGGTGACGCAAAGTACGTCAAAACAAACTTCAGAATTTTATAAAAACATTCCCTTAAGGATTTTTAAAACATTTCCTTTTTCAAAAGTTAAGGTAATATATAAGGATATAAGTAAGGTATATGCATATGACTTTAGACATATGCATATACAGTTTAGAAAAAAATACTCAACACGTGTTCTGGGGGTCAGGATCGGTGCGCATTTCATTGTCCCGGGCTTACATGCTGACGACATGAATATCTCATTTTCCCAAGGAGTTCGATAAAAACATGATTCTACATTAAGAAGGCCCCGATCCTTAACAGGTCATGTTACTAATTACACTAGTAACACGTTTGAAGACTTCGCCAGTTGAAAGTGTTTAGCAAAGGACACACAGAATCCTTTAGCCAGTGCATCACCGAGCAGTATCGATCCCTAATGCCACATCAAGCCAATGTTTAACCACTCTCTCATATTACACCGACACGTGTGCCACAGATTGTTGCACGTTCTGAGGAAAGTATATACTTACAGTGCACGTTTTTTACCGATGAGAGCGTAATTTTTGTGGTTAAGTGGAAAAGAGGACTTTATACTCCTAACTATGCCACTAAAAAGACATTTTTCATTTCATTTTTATGTCATTTCATGCTCACAGCCTCGCTTCGGCCTTCGCCCCAGACGAATATGTTATTTTACTGCACAATTTATTACAAATTTCAAATTTTATTGAATACGGCGTACTTATCTGGGACTCGTAACGTGGTCCTGTAATCCAGCTTCATGGAGGTCAGGTTTAGGATGATATAGGTCTATCTGGAGTACAATATGTGTGGATTTCTCAACTTTTGTCCGATTTTATTTGGTACAAATGTTTCTTTTGGAAATATCTCGGACAATTTTGCTAACCATTCAGCTTACGGCAATCCATCTTAGAAAAGGTGTTTTAATTATTAAAACCGTAAACTATTTCGATGAAGTTTGAAACAAATATGTACCGGTATATTATTTTACATCAATACATCTATCATTATGAAACCCCATTGAGTCATTTCCAAATGGCGGCAAAAAAGCTATTTTGCAATATAACAGTGCAACGAGTAGTCCTATAGACTGGGACTCGTGGCGTGGTCCTGTAATACAGCTTCATGGAGGTCCGGTTTTGAGGATGATATAGGTCTAAAGCGGCTCAGATAGTCTCAGTGATCATCTGATGATACCCGCACCAACTCCCACCATCGTTTAGACATATCAGACCATCATCTGCGTGGTTCAGAAGTCACGTTAAGCCGTTGGTTCTTGTATTTCCATTGGGCATTGGGCTATTAATTAATGAACCATTCTAAGGAAGAGTCGGCCTTAGTTTGTAACAAGATTACACCTCATAACTCATTACTACCACTCATCACACTCATCCTTTACCACATATTTGCCTTAAAATACCCTCATGAGAGTGGTCGGCAACTCAAACAGTGATATCGCAAACGCTGTTATAAAAAAATCATATTTTTGTCCACCATTTTGAAACGACTCAACGAATTTTCGTAGTTTTGGTACATTATTAGATACGATTGAAATACATATATATCCATGAAAATCATATGAAATGTACTCTTTTTAGACCATTAGTGCCACTTTTTTCCACCAAAGCTCATCCCCCATATGTACTTTTGGTAGCCCGATTTGGCTAGTTAACGAACTTGACAAAAATATTTGCAAAAGGAACATTTTTACCAAACTTCGTGAAAATCAAACAAAAATGCGACCTGTAGAGATGATACGCGTATATACATATGTATACAAAGTGTTTAAAAAATGCTCAAAACGTGTTCTGGGGTCAGGATCGGTGCTCATTTCACCCGGGCCTGAGTTTTACCATGTTGACGACTTGAATATCCTATTTTTCCAAAGGAAATTCGATAATAATAGCTACATCCTGGCTTGCTCAAAGGAACTCCCAAACGTACTATACTATTTTAAAGTACCTGGAGGAAGTTCTTACAATCAAAAAGCAATTAAAAGGCAAACAAGTTTCAAACTACTCCCGGCTTGCCTGAGTTCCAAGTTGACACAATACCGCATGAACATGTAAGCACAGCTGATTTAACATGGCAAATAGCCAAACTTGTTCAGTATGTAGGCCTTGTCTGTTGTAAGGTAATAAAAAACTTCTTTTTATTTGGTTTCCTTGTACGTGAACTG
The DNA here is from genome assembly GCA_018831715.1 of Matsumurasca onukii. Classification (NCBI taxonomy): domain Eukaryota; kingdom Metazoa; phylum Arthropoda; class Insecta; order Hemiptera; family Cicadellidae; genus Matsumurasca; species Matsumurasca onukii. The sequence continues at coordinate 53,695,700 of CM032060.1, forward strand.
ACTTTTTATTTAGCTTAGTTGCTTAGCGTACTTTATTCAGAGTGTTCAGCACATGTCGGTCATTTTGTTTCTTGTCCCATAAAAACAAGGTAATAACAAGCATTTTATTGAGAAACCTCACGCCTCATCACTCCGGTGGCACGGGTTCGATCCCCGCAGTCACCACTTACATTTGTAATGTGACTAAAACGGCGACGCTCGGTAAAGGTCGAGGTTGAGTGGTAGGGAGGACTTTGTAGTCCTAACTTCGCCTCGTTAAACAAGACAAACCTTACTTTTTTTACTGCAGTGACTTCACTGACCACTTTTTATCGAATTTCCTTTGGAAAAATGAGATATTCATGTTGCCTTCATGGTAAGACCCAGACCCGGGACAGGATATGTGCACCGACCCTGACCCCCAGAACACGTTTTGAGCATAATTCAAAACTTTACATGCATATGTATACAGGGTAAGTTTTAAATGCCCTACCTCACCTTAAAGTTTGAAAAAGGAAATATTTTTAAGCCCCTTTGGGGGATGTTTTTATAGGATTCTGAAGGTTGTTTTGACGTACTTTGCGTCACCCACCCCCACCAAAATTCCGGGGATCCTTCTACAGGCCATTTTGGTTTTTTGTCCCACAAAAACAAGGTAATATTGAGCAAGCATTTTAAAAGACACCTCACGCCTACAACTATTGTCATCAGATTTAAAAAAAAAGTTTTACTAAATATATAATATTGTATTGCAGTGAATTTGCTGATCACGTTTTTTAAAACTCTTTAGTTTAATAATAGAAGCAAACAATTCAAATCCAAAATTTAGTCTATTTTTGGATTTATGTCATGGTTTTCTAAGTTAGAAAATGGAAATTCGGCTCAGCGGAGTCCTTAAAACATTTAATGCACTTTTAACCACGGTTGGTTTCATAAAAAGTGAAGTGTCCCAGGAAAATTTACGTCTTGTTCAATTCAATGTGACGGCCACTACTGCGCAGCACTCTTAACACAAGTGAACTAAACACACGAATAACTGAAACCAAACTAAGTACAACGCCTTGATTGTTACAAGTATTTAAATAATGAACCGTTTTACGAGTAAGCTAATCACTGGACGAAACTTAACAAATTAAATTTACTTTCCGTCATTGCTCGAAGAAAGGATCTAAACGACAGTTGAGAAAGAGTTCTCTCGAAACATTTAGGAAAAAGGAAGATTGATCGCGATTTGACTTGATTAATGAAGCCAACTTGTGTTTACACTTGTGAAGACTTTAATTGAGTTTCTTAAGTAACGTTATATAACGAATAGTGGTGAAATTATGTACCTGTTGTGAATTTATTAAGTATAGAATTTCCTTTGGAAAGATGAGATATTAATGTGGTCAGCATGGTAAGAAGCAGGCCTGGGACCGTGAAATAAGCACCAATCCTGACCCTAGAACACGTTTGAGCATTTTTACAAGATTTTATATACATAAGTATAAATGTTTGTTCTCTCTATAGGTTGCAGATTTTGACCTATTGTCATAAAATTTGATACAACTGTTCATTTTTAAATATCTCGGACAAGTTCGTTAGCCAAAAAAATCGGTCTACTGGAAGTACCATTTTGAGGGTAGGGGAGTTTTATCAACAAATTGGTGTTTAACAATCTAAAAACAGTCAAATAAATTTGATTTTGATGAAACTTGAAATACATATGTATTTTAATAGTATCCTTCAGCATACCATCAATTATGAAAATCCATTAAGTCGTTCAAAATGGTGGCTAAAAAGTGATTTTCGCTATAAATAGTCCAATTTTAATGAAGTTTAAAACTAATTGTCCGTTCTTGATTTGCAGTAGAACGTGCTGTAAAAATCAACGTACCTCTGAGACCGTAGACCAAAGCAAGGCTGTGAGCGGAGCTAACCAGAGTTGAAATAAAACCCAGTTATTTCTCAAGTGATTTTTATGACCTTAGTGCCAATAAATATGTAATAAAATCCTCTTTTCTTCCTGTATCTATATAAATAAAATAAGACTTTTGTCTGTACATTGCAAAGAATCCATCGGTTTTGATTATTTGGTGCCTATATACTTTGGATAGACCGAAACTGGTGTCAAAAAGTCCTGTCTGTCTGTCTGTAACGTTTTTAAGGCATAATGGGCTGCTTATAACTCAAAATTGGACGAATCTATGGCGGTGAAACTTCCTTTAAGGGTTTAGCTCATTACGCAGTGTGTCTTTCGCTGTATTTCATACCCATACATGATCCAAAAAAATAAATTGCGAGGGTTCACTGAACACGTTTTTAGGCGTTTCGGACCACTTATAAGTCAAAATTGGCTAAAACTATGGCGGTCAAACTATGTTTAAGGGTTAAGCCCATCACGCAGTGTATCTATAGCTAACTTTTTTGTTTATTTTAAATTTCCAATTTTCTTAAAATATACACACAGTTATGTTAATAAAGCCCCGAGGCGAAGCGCGGGCGGGTACTCTCAGCTATAGTATAGATAATACACATAAATAAAATGTATACCACTTCAAAGATTAAAAGTCATATTTAGCGTGATTTGCCGTAGCATTTTCATGTGTTTTCTTGTAACTTATTTCAAAACAGTTTTCTTCGGTACGTAAGTGTGTCATCTTAATATTCTTTATGTGTAGCCAGTTAACTTTGTGGTAATTGTAACTTTTAAAAAATACAACTTTTCTTTGTGATAACCACTTAAATGCATTTTAAGCCTGTTATAAAAGTAAATTGAGCGGTTTTAAAAAAGAAAAATGTCATACTTTATTTTAATGCTATCAAACGCGTGGCCAGTGTTCAAACGATAGTCTATTGAAACAGATGGATTGATCAGTCTTTTGACAGAAATAAAGAATGATAAGTGACTTCTCATTGTGTAACCGATACATTTATTCTTGTCACGTCAGTTTGAAACAGATCATTATTCAAGTTTTAACTCACATTTTCGCCACTGCGTGTTCTTATTTTTAGAGCTCTTTATACAATTTAGCTACCAACAAATAAATCATAACAAATCGCTGTAAAATTATTCCCGATTTGATCTCAGAGCTCAACTTTATTCCTCAAGTACCAGTATTTTTTTTGTTCTTGTTAGTAATAAAGCTGTTTTAATAAGACCTAATAAGACAACTCCCACATTCTTTAGTCAATTGGACATTCACTCACTCAATCTCAAAATGTGTCAAACAATGTATACCCACTCTGTATTTTGATTGATCTACTTCAAAATTCGCTGATAGTTTGAATTGGCTTGGACCAGAACAGCTGTTTACGTAAGAGAATGTAATCAACACAATGTTGTTGTTGAACATCAAGCAAGCTCGTGTACATTATGGCTGATCTATGCAAAGTACGGTTAAATTATAGTTAACAATCACTACTAGTCTGACATGAACTGGGGCCAAATGGTATCGGATATCACTGGTCTAAAAAACGTAGAGTGAATTCGGCAACCGACTCGACTTTTCTTATTTGACTAAAACCAAAGATTATGTTAAGTAGATTGCGCATAAGTGTCACTTGGTTGAGGCAAGAAATTCAGTATAGTTGTGGCAGCCCAAGCACTGTGAGCGCTGTTATCTTTCCCCGTTTTTTCTCCCCTCGGCTACACAAGCTCAAGTTTGTCCGAGAACGAACGAACTTGCGCGGGTGTCAGTGGTTCTACTTGAGACTCTTAAAAGAATTTCCTCGCAGCGCTATCTGTGCTTGGCAGATCAGCCGTTCGGCATCTACGCGCAATCTATTTCCCATAACCTGCACCTTGCCATATCTAATCTTTGTTAAAACCTCTACTTCATCAAAGGAAGTCAGTGCTAAGAGCAAGCACCCTGAGAACTCATTCACGAGATGTTCAATCAATTTGATGGTGGCATGACTTCGTTTGGTCGTCGTTGATCTGTCGTTTATCGTTGCTGGCGTTACGGTAAAAAGCCTTTTACAGACGAAACCTAAAAACGATGGAGAGGCCAATAAGTGAAAAGGTGATGTGAACTGTCATCAATTTCAGTTCAAAGAAGAAGGAAGAGTGATTTTTCCTTATCTCCGCTTACTTTCGTTTGAATTTATAAATTTGTTATCTAGTTTTTCTTGGTAATTTGGCTTTTTCTTAACTTGTGTCTGGCCTAACACTACTATTTATGTGTTTCTGTACATTATACAAAAAGTGTTTATTTGAAAGTTGGTAAGAGGGTTACTAAAAGGAGAGGAGTAGCCTGGAATGGTGAAAAAATAGTACATTCCGAAATGATAAAATCTAGCAAAAACGAAAAGCCACTTGTCCGTCACAAGGTCCTACTGGGCCTACTATATATTTAAAGAACGATAACAGAATCGTATCGCCATACAAACATTGTTTTCATTCATATTTCCAGTAAGGCCACTTTGTCAGAGATTCATAGTGAGTGACTAATACTTGTGGAAATCCTCTTTTCCATGAGCACTGCGAACATCGAATCGGCTTTTGAAAATATTCCCGAGTATTGTAAACCGTCCACTCACGTACACAATCTATGTACGTACCATAAAACCTTTATGTTTAAAGTCTACAGTGTTTGGATTATTTGAGAGGCTGCCGGGTAGTGCGAGCGCGGACCCAACTGTGAGTTCAGCTTGGAGTACAAACTGCAAACCACGTTGCTAGTTAATGTACATGCATGGTTTCGTCTGAAAGCAAATATACAGGGTGAGTTTTAAATGTCCCACCCACCACTTTTCAAAAGTTAAGGTGGGGTCAAGGAAACACACTTAAAACTCACCCCGTATATTGATGGGGATGCATATAAGTACAAAACTTGTACTTTCGTCAACAAATGTTTGTTTGCACAAATGTATTATGTCCAATTATTGATTTTCATTTTTTTTTCAAAGATAAAGGCGATACGAGGGTTAGGCTGTAAGAATGAGTTAAATAAAAGACTAAAGAAGAATGTGGACGGACAGATGATGGATAACTATCAGGGTTGATTAATGATATCAAGTTTTGTTAACAGCGCTGGGTAGAACATAAACTTTGAAAATGTTTACGTTTTTATCGAACTTCCTTTGGAAAAATGAGATATTCAAGCCGTCCACATGGTAAGACCTGGGACCACGAAATGAGCACCTGACCCTCAGAACACGTTTTGAGCATTTTTTCAAAACTTTCTATACGTATGTATATATGTGTATCAGCTCTACAGGTCGCATATTTTGGTGTTTGATTGTCATTAAAAATTTGGTACAAATGTTTCCTTTGTGAATATAACAATGAGTTCGTTAGCCAGCAAAAAAATCGTAATCCCCTTTTGGGGATCTTTCACCAAAAAGGGGTGTAGTTATACATCTATATGAAGACAGTTATAAAAATTCGTCTAGTCATTTCAAAGTGGCGGCCCACAAAATAATCTCATCGCTATAACAACGGAATTAGTCGCTTGATTCGATTGAAATTTAAAACGTGTTTTCCTTTTATGATATGTACTATAACTTCTAAGGAAAGAAACTCGTAAATATTAGGCAGAAGGCCGAAGCGAGGCTGTCAGCGTAGCGAATAGAGTAACAAATTGCAAAGGAAATTCGACTCTCTCATACCAGCGGCGCTTTAGCGCTTAGCTGCGTGTCGGCCAGGTTTATAACATGTTTAAACAAGCCGAGAAAGGAAATGCTCCCTCAATAAGATGATATGGAGCATTAACTACAGTCTCGCGTGTGTGCAATGTTCATGTGTTCATGCCACCAGCTGTTGCATTTCTCATAGTTGATGCGTTACATGAACATTTACTATATTCTATCCAGTGATGAGACTGACGTTGAAATATTGCTGTGGAAGTTGTTTGTAGTTTTTAGTGAAGAAGAAGAACACGACGGTTCGGGTTCTGCAATCTGAAAGGGAAAAAGGCATGTTGTTTGGTGCAGGTGGCCAGCCAACTTACGCTGATTACATTTAGACTAGCTAATTTCCTAAATTCAAATTTTAAATAGAAATTGGATCAAGAAAATGGATATTGCTGGGACATACAGAAAGGATGATATAGAGAAAAATCACTGGAGTGGAACCCTGAGGGGCCATAAAAAGAGGCAGATCCTGCATCACCTGGTGGAAAAAGAGGCAGCAAATGTTAGGAAGACCTGGGGTCAGCTGAGAGAAATGGTACAGGATCGAGGCAGATGGTGAACTCTTTTCGAACCCTATGCTTCAACAAGGAGTGACAGGAGGTTAAACCATTTCATAATGTGAAATAATGATTTATTCTAACAATTTAACATGACATATTACAAAGCAAACCACTCTGAAATTACAGAAAACACTCTGGTATTACACTGACCACTCTTCCAAGTACTGTGGCCAGTGATAGCAAACAAATAAAAACAAATCCATTTTGGAGTCCAGTGTACAATTCATGCCAGTTGAGATATGCCATGTGTTGCTATGGCTTAGGTTACTATTCAGATTCTAGTACAGGCCCTGACGATTTTATTCAATTTAATTTGGATACATGAGATATTTATGCCATCGACCCGGGACCATGAAATGAGCACCGATCCTGACCCCCAGAATACGTGTTGAGCTTTTTTCAACACTTTATATACTTATGAATGTATATGTGTATCATCTCTACTCGTCGTAATTATTGTCCGATTTCCAAAAAACATTTGTACACACGGTTCCTTTTCCAAATTTTATGGTTGTGCCCGTTGACCACCAAAATCGGACTATCGGAGTCCCTTTTTGTCGAGGACTTTATACCAAAAAGTAATTTCTTAAATCATCTAAAAATGATCTAAAAGATCTAAAATGATCTTCATCCGATGTTGATGAAATTTAAACTTTTAATGTTATCTATCAAGATACTAAAAATTATACAAATCCATCGAGTCGTTTCAAAATGGCGGCCAATAAAGTGATTTTCCGCTATAACAGCGGAATGAATAGTCTGGTTTTAAAATGTAATATTTAAAATGCGTTTCCCTTTCATGATATGTAACTTCAAGTAAAAAACCCGTAAATCTAAGACCGAAAGGCTCATAACACTCATCGTAAATAGACTCATCGTTGACTGGGCTCGTGGCGTGGTCCTGTAATCCAGCTTCATGGAGGTCAGGTTTTGAGAATGATATAGGTCTAAAGCGGCTCAGATAGTCTCAGTGATCATCTGATGATACCCGCATCAACTCCCCATCGTTTAGACATATCAGACTATCACCTGCGTAGTTCGGAAGTCACGTTTAGCCGTTGGTCTTTGTATTTCCATTGGGCATTGGGCTATTAATTAATGTCCCATTCTAAGGAAGAGTCGGCCTTAGTTTGTAACAAGATTACACTTCATAACTCATTACTACCACTCATCACACTCATCCTTCACCACATATTTGGCTTAAAATACCCTCATGAGAGTAGTCGGCATCTCAAATAGTGATTTAGTGAACATAAAACTGAGGCCTAAGGTGAAGCGAGGTTATCAACGTAGCAAACAGCCTGGTAACACCGGTAAAAGCTAAAGCAAGAGGCCGAAGAAGGGCTGAGAGCGGAGAGAGTTACACTACCAAATTGCAAAGGAACATCGATTCACCCATGCCAGCGGCGCTTTAGCGCTTAGCTGTGTGTCGGCCTGGTTTTTTGCGAACAGTAATTATGATTAACTTTGAAACCGCTGTAGAAACGCTCTTGAGTTCACCTGTATTTTGGATAAGCCAAGGGACCTGGACAGAGTACTGATCTCCCGGCATCTCTTGATAGATTGTTTATTAAGCTTCAAACCACTCAACCCTTGCCATTACCTTCCTCAATTCCCCCCTCTCCCAAAAGCTCTCAACTGATGAGTTATCTATGCAGTCAGCCTGTGTAGATTGGGAGATACAACAGATATTTGTTTTACGGGGTGTTGTTTTACACGCAGCCCAATTTTCAAACTTCAGTGAGTAATTTTTACGACCGCTGTAATTGTATCATTGGTTTGTGCCCTATGTACTGTCGCAGTAATATAGTGGTTTTGATTTCCTAATATTGATGTTATTGTGAAAAAATGCAATTATGGTTTGAGTAAAGATCAAAGAGTGTTTATTGCTGAATAATACTAATTTTTTTGTCAAGAGGCGATTGAGATTACGTTTTTAGGCGAGAATAGGCTATTTGCTTTTGTTGTTTCAAAGTTCTTACAGATTTTTTAGGATAATTTTTAAACTAACCCTAACATCTTCCATGTTTTTTCATTCAGAACAGTCCACTTTCTGTTTTGGTTTCTATTCCCTACAGAACCTGTTTCGTTAAACCTTTTAACAAATTTGTGAATTTTAGATTTGTTTGGAATACTAACACCTGTAATCTAGACCCCAAACTGCTTTTAACGCACACAAAATTATCTATCTTGTTCTAAACGAAAAGCTGTGACGAAATTTAAGGTCACAGTCACTACCGTGCACTCTTAAATAAATCATGTGTCACTTCAAAAATAAAGAATATACCTTTAATGTTAGAATACATAAAGTAAAAACATTAAGCTCTTATGTATTTGTTAAACATGTACAATAGTAGTCCTTGATACAGTATGGAATGTTTCAAGCCACTATATTGCTTACTAAGTTACATAAGTTCACTTGTAGTTGAGTGACAAGTTTCTCAGCTAACCAAGTCGACGCAGCGTAGAGGCAAACTTTTAAGTAATATTTAAGTTAGTGATAGTTATACAGGGTGGTGAAGAATTTTACTAGACTCTTCAACTTTTCATCTTTTAGTGAACCGTTTCAAATTGTATTGAAGATTTCTTAATAGGCTCAGTTGTTTGTGTAATAAAGAGTTTCAAATTTAGACCTCTAGAGGCCAGCAGAAAGGGTTACTGTAATATAAGTTGAAAATAACGTCAGGATGTTATGGTGTGAGCATTGCTTTTGCACATTCATTCAAGAACGAAAGATAAATACTAAATACGAGATGTATTTCAATTTAAAGATAAAACATTAACTTTGCAATACTAATTTACTGCGTATTACATAACGTTATTAGTTCGTGACCTTAAATCTGAGAACTCATATTGTAAATAAAGCGTGGTAGAAGTTTCAAAAAATACTTACATGAACTCTTTTGTCATCAACATAATTTTTAAATGTTTTCTTATTTCTTTATAAAGTTACAAATATCAAACCTCTGTTGCTCTATTATTATTAAAGAAATTTGAAGACAACATGTTTGGACCGAACTGGGACTTGAACCCGGGTCTCTCACTTGCAGGGTGATAATGCTGACCACTACACCTAGCACGCGAGAGACCCGAGTACAAATCCCGGTTCGTCCCAAACATTTTGTCTTCAAATTTCTTTAATAATAAATTAGCTATTTAACGTTTATACAAATTAAGATGCATGTTGTTCTTTTTATGTACAACCTATTTAATCTGGTCTGTTTGCAGTTACAAGTAGGCCTAAAAACCTTTCATAACAAAAAAACTCTAAATTGTTCGATTTATTTGCATTTTTAAACTGTACTCCCTGAAAGGAAGTCATGGTTTGGCCAACCTCTAAATGTGTTAGAATTATTCTTGGCGTATTTTAAAACCAACTGGACTATCTTTTCAGGTAAAACCTATAATATTATACAATTTGTTACACCATTTTCTTCCGATTGAATTTACAACCCCGAAAGGAAGCATCCAGAACATCATCTGTGATTTGTTACGGCACCAGTCTCCCGGGACTCGGATGAGATGTCTCACCCTGTTATGTTTCCAGACCTTTCCCCTTTCTTGGCCTTGATGTCAAATCAGTGTTCAGATGGAAGAGTAACTTGGTTTCCGGCCTTCCAGACTCACCGACAAGAACTGACATTTGATCTCTTCTGATCAATGTTATTTGTCAATGAATTTAGTGAAAGCTCATATGTATCAAAGTTTGTGTTTTTACTTAAGGGTTCGCCTCAGCTACTCGGGAGAGCGTCGTTGACAACTCTTAAATGAAAAATAAACATATTATCTAGTTTTGCCTGTAGTTCATTTTCCAAAATGGCTTTTAGTTCTTAATGCTATTAACGGTTAAGGTTTAAAAATATAGAGTGTTTTTAAGATCTTATTTAAGAAGCTAAAAATAGGTTTATCAAAAGCCTTATCGCAAGCAAAGCCAGATCAACTCTTTCTCTGTTCATAAAATATCCGAATTTAACCTTCATATGATTGCAAGCGGAGGGTTTGACGTACAGGATGGTATGGCGTACAGGATGTCCCTAAACTACTAGTCCAAACTTCAGGATATTGTTCCTTGAGTCAAAACAAGTGGAAAATGTTGTATTATATGAGTTTTGTTTTTTAATATGGCCACCAGTCACTACGAGTATTTTGTGTTTTCAGAAAATATTTGTTATCCTCTAAACTATTTGATCAAAATTTGGGAAGTTTTATATGGTTGTGTACATAATAGTGTTCTTTCGTAGGAGAAATCAACAGTGTTCAAAAACGCACAGCTTAGGGACATCCTGTATAAGATATTATTATTTGATACTCGTTTGGACAAAAATGTTTTTAACATTATGTACCTTGTTTTTCTCAAGGTTCTACTACAAATGTAGGTGTTTTGCTTTAGAACTTCAATCCATACTGGTTGAGGACGCTGCTTACGGTTACGATTGAGACACTGCATTGTGACATACAGCGTAAAGGTATATTTAACTTTTTGATGGCGCGCGTTTCAAGTGGCTGGACTGTAGAGCAGAGTACGAGTGGCGCAGTCCTGGCGGATTCGTTTGAAACAACTAGCGATCGCACATTCTAAACCCGTCGTAGTTTTCAACAAACTTTGTATCCTCACTAAATCCAGGTCTACTGTTGCTCTCTAATACACTTCAGACTTGTATTTCAATTCCACGCGAGACTATTTAATACCTCGTCAAGTAAAACACACGACATTTTGAGGAAACCAATTTTGTGTCAAAATCAGACATGAATGAGAAATCTCATTAAACTGTCCGGCTTGTGTAAAGCTTAAAGCGTTCTCAGTCAAAGTTGGCAACACTGCACGACACCTGTCATCAACAATTGTGACGTCACAGTTGCGGCTTGACGTCTTGCTTGCTACTCAACCTCGGCCGTCATTTGCAAAATATCTCCAGATGAAATATATAAATAAATGTTTTATTCCATAAACAACATACATTGCATTGGAATCGTCAATTATTTTGAAAGCTACAATTTTGTCACTCATAATTACATCGAGATCTCATTCATAATATTTACAATCGTACTTGCTCATTCATTCGAATTCTCCAACTTAAGCATCCGTAGGCCCGTAGCTAGTTCTTACTAGGTCTCCCATAGATGTGCCAAGATCTCGCCTGAACTGTAGATGTGTTCGCGGTCAAAACTGCTTTCAGACGAGACTTGAACGCCTGTGGCGTTGAAGCACATTTTATCGAATTTGGTAATATGTTGACAAAACGGGCTCCTGTCTGAGAAGGCAAACGCTCGTAAACCACCGTTCTGTTTCGCCCAGTCCGGTAGTTTTCCCTGCCTCTATTTTCATAAGAGTGTATGTCTACACCTCTTATTGGATCGCATTTGGCTCTTAAGAAAACAAGAATGTAGAGTCAGGGAAGTGTCAACAGATTGGGACTTTTGAACGCTGGTCTGCACGACTCTCTACATTGAATTTTTGAAATGGTTCGCACTGCCTTTTTTTAAGAATGAAGAGTCTAGAAAGGTGTGATTTTGCGCAACCGCCCCACAAAACGACTCCGTAGGAGAGCTGTTCAGTTTCATTGCCAGACAGAACGAAATGTCGTTGAACAATTTAACTGTTTTTAGTTTTAAGCTTTTTTAAGTTTTGACCTTCCTTATCTGCCTCTTAAGAAGGTCAGTTGTGTTGTAGTTTTGTGGTTATTTTTAATTTGATGGCGATATCCATCAATTTTTTGTCATCTTTAAAGGTTTTTATTGTGTTTCTGTATATTTGCGTCATACAATAGGAAAATGTAGCACAGTTCAAGCCATGTTTGGTTTCTTCAGTTTAGGTTCTAAGGCTAAGTTTAGTTAGAATAATGCAGAATTACGTTAAGCCCTTGATAACTGGTGGTGTTTCCCAACCGTTCGAAACGTAAGGAGTAGTTGTTTCCCTAAAGTGGCTGGACAGTTCGCACTATTGTCTTGTAAATCTAAAAATAATCTACAATACCTCACACCAAATATAAATCAAGCTTTAGCCATCCCAACCGCTGCTGTGATGAAGCGAATTTCTGTTGTGATGTATTTCTCACCCGTTTTAATGTTTCTGATAAATAACTTATCAGTCCAACACAAACGGCCTCATTCGGGATTGGTTCAATTACCATTAAACCATTGCAAACATTACCCAATCTCTGTAACGACTAGGGTTGATTATTTAGAGCCTACACATCAAACAGCAAGCGTTATGTTGATTACATTACAATATTGCAAACATTGTCATCATTGTTGAATCAAATCAAAGCACAAGCCAGTGTTGATTCACTTTCAATATGTATGGACAGCGCTTAAGTTGCGACTGTTCTTTTATAACTTTCAAAACAACAACAGTAGTTGAAATTTGTAGGTTATTACGGACGGTTATAGTTAATTAGTGAGCTTTTCGCCTTTATATTACTATTGTATTTTATATTTTTCTCATATGGTTTTTGTATCTGTTCATGTTTATTATTATTTATGTTTCTAACTGATGAAGAGACCAGAATTTTCAATAGGTATCGAAATATATTGTGATATTAAAATGTCCAATTTGTCATTGTTTTAACAGACGTGGCTTACAAGTGTCACTAATTAACAACAGTAGGCCTGAATGACATTCCCAACTACTTAACTAACTCCACTATTTCATACCTAACTAGTTTAGCGGATCCGTGGTGGATACTAGCACGCAACTTCGGAGCTCATCACTCCGGTGGCGCGGGTTCGATTTCCGCAGTCACCACTTACATTTGTAATGTGACTAATACGGTGACGCTAGGTAAAGGTCGAGGTTGAGTGGTAGAGAGGAATTTGTAGTCCTAACTTTGCCTCGATAAACAAGACAAACTTTACCTTTTATCTTTTTATAAAACGCTAGCTGTAAAAATGTATGAGCTGGCTAAAATTCAACCCTAAAGATCAGCTTAGGTCTATGATCAGTGATTAGTATAATAAACATGATATATTTGGAAATCAGGAGAGTCTTTCGACACGCGTTTTAAATTACGCTTTTTAAGCGTACAAAATGCACTTAAAACACTAAAACTTGGATAATTTTGAACATTACTTGTAAAACCATTTATGAAAAACCGTACTCAATACATATGTCAAAAGTGCTGTCTAGTTTTCAAATATATAAGATTTATTAATGTAAATATTATTTTTGAAGGTGAAAAACGGGCCGCCGCAACCTTCTGCAAGCGCTTGGTTTGACATTTAGGCCGCATCAGTTGAAAGAAGGCCATTTGTTTAGCCAGTTGTTACGTGCGCGATGTCGTGTGTTCCTTGGGACAATGAATTCAATCTTTCTCTAAGGTGACCACTGAGGCGGACCCTTAAACCGATTCTATAAAGAAGTTAACATAAGGTGAGACTTTTAGATGAAAATAAACACCAAAATATAAAATGCATCGTATTTTTAAAATTTATTCAGAGAGAAGGAAATGTATGTTCGTGGTAATCTACCCTCTATTTGACAGGCTACTACCATATTTTCAGTTCTGATGTATGGTATTGGAAATGTTGGTGCGATATTGCCAGGTCGCCCGGTTTTGATTTGTTGTGCGTTCTTTCCTGTTCCTCATAAAATATAGACTTGTATTACTCTTCTCTTCATGTGAGTGGACATTTTTACTGGCAAGTTTCACAAACGGTTTGATAAGAAAAATATGTAGGGGTGAAACAAAACTTGCAGTAAACTACAAGCTTCCTAATTTACATCATGTTAGAAGGTCAAACAGTGACATTCAGAGTCACTGTTTGCAGTTTAGGTTTTAATAAGTATAGGCCTATATGCGGTATTATTTAAAATGTGATCTCGTAATATAATGTCTTAAGCTTATTAAAGTGTTTACTAGGTTAAACACAACTTTGCTTCATTAATCAAGGCAAGACTTATCAATCTTCATTTTTTCTGAATATTTTTAGGAAAACTCTGTCTCTTAACTCGGTCTTTCTAAATGTCGGAAAACATTAAAAACTCGTCGTGATGTAATTAAAGACTAGTAAAGGTTTATTTAAAATACCCCTAACTCGTGTGCCTAAGCGCGTTTGAAATTTGCTACCACCCAGAGGAACAATATGGTTCATATCATATGAGATGATTAGTATAAACTAAACATATACTTTAAGTTTGGAAAAGATGGGTTGAAAAATAGGAAATGAAAGGTTTGTTTACATACTGCCAATTTACAATAAAAAGGGAAGTCAGTAGTAAACTAGCTGAGATTACCCGCGCTTCGCCTCGGGGCTTTGTTAACATAGCTGTTTGTAAATTTAAAAGAAATTGCAAATTTAAAATAAACACAAAAAATAGTTTCCCGCCATCTTGAAAATATTAAATTATTAAACATGTTAATAGCCTTGTTAACAGTGTTGGCCAGGTATACAAGCCACATTCCTATAAAATTTCATCAAAACTGGTCCCGTGGTATTTGCGTGATTGAGGAACAGGCAAACAGACACACGCCATCTCATTTTTATATATTAGCTAGTATAGATAATCTAGTTCTTCAGGTTCACACCGCGTCAAAATATCAGTATAATTTGCTTGAAATATTTCGGTCTCAGTGTGGAGTAGCCTTCAGTAATCTTCAGTAACTGATTTTCTGAAACTGTATCAGCCAATCAGTGACTGAAGATGGTATTCCACAGCGAGATCAAAATATTTTAAGAAAATTATGGTGATGTTTTGATCCGGTGTGAACCGGAAAAGTAGATTATAGTTGTGACACCGGCCCTGAAAGCCTAAGACTTAAATTAGTAATACAGGGTTATTCAAAAGAATGTCCTACTTTCAAACAACTCTCCTTCGTTAATTATTACTTAAATATACATAAATTAAATACTAGTAAAAAGAGCACTTTTCAAAGTTTTCTTCCTTGGTACACTTCTATAAACGCTCACCATGTCCTCACCTGACTGCTCGGCAAAAACCTAGCCGATAATCGAACTCTTTCCCCTTAGATCACATTGTTAATATTGAATTATGGAATTGACTGCAGCTCTGATACTGTTCCACAGATCACCTAGATTTTTGTCAGAGTGGGTACGTAAACCTTCACCCTTGCATAGCCCCACAAAAGAAATTAACGAGGAAAATCAAAAATCTATGACGATACTCTGGCTGCACTGAACTGACTGGCTATTTGGAAATTCAAGAACGCAAAATATCTTGTGTTGAACGGGCAGCCATCTTGTTGGTAATTAAAAGCGGAAATTGCTGCTCAGTATATGTAAACAACACTTTGAAACTTCTTTTCAACCATATGTAAATTATTATTGAAGCACTCATACTATAAAAATTACAGAAGGATGAATGTAGGACATTCTCTATGAATAATCCTGAATACTTCTAAAATTAAGCTACACAATGGCATATCCTCAAAACGAATGAATGGAATAAATAAAACACGCTAATTTTAGCTTTTAAAGCATACCAAAATTCTTTCTGAGCACATTTGTTACAACATTTTCTGTTGTGTCTTAAGCTGTAAACAGCACAGGAGGAGTAATCTGTGGAACGACGTTATACTGCTTATTACACATTGAACAGTGATAGTTTCCTAGCTTGATTACCTGCTGTGACCCCCTGGGTAGCATCTGAGTGACGTCATTATAACAAGCTACGTCATGTCAACACCAAACTCTAACAACTGAATATGTTACACCAACTGGAGATTTCAACGTTATTGTCCCGCGTTAAATATTGTTAACATGCTCTTGGAAGGATTGAATATGTACGTATTCAATAAAGATTGTCACCAATTTGAGGATGATATTGGTTTTGAGGATGATATAGGTCTCAAGCGGCTCAGATAGTCTCAGTGATCGTCTGATGATACCCGCATCAACTTCCACCATCGTTTAGACATATCAGACCATCACCTTTAGCTGCGTGGTTCGGAAGTCACGTTAAGCCGTTGGTCCTTGTATTTAAATTGGTCGTTGGGCTATTAATTAATGACCCATTCATTCTAAGGAAGAGTCGGCCTTAGTTTTTAACAAGACTACACCTCATAACTCATGACTACCCCTCATCACACTCATCCTTCACCACATATTTGCCTTAAAATACCCTCATGAGAGTGGTCGGCATCTCAAATAGTGATTTAGTGATTACTGAGTAAAATTGTTATTCGTTATTACACACGTTTTCCGTCAGTTTCCAGTCAACAAAAGTGCACGACGTTTCGGGATCTGGAATATAGGCCGTCTTCAGGTTAAAGGTAACCTGACATTTCACAAAATATCTCTCTCTATATATATAAGCCAAATACCACTCATAAACTCACTCATCAGCCCACAGTCCAAACTACTTGGCGGATTGTCTTAAAATTTGGACACACATTCCTTTTAAGCTCTAAGAAAGGATTCGGAAAAATTTTAATTTTCAGGGGCGTTTTAAGTACGAAAAATACCCAAAAGAAAAGTTTTTAAGGTGCATTGTCACTGGTGCGGCTGGAACGTCTAACGTGCAACGTCAGTCGTTGGACGTCAGGCGTAGAGCGCCTGCTTTGTATTGTTTCTTATGGCGCCGTTGTCACTCACACGGCCGCCGCTAGAGTCGTTGACGTCTGTCGTAGGGGTCTGCTCTTGGAGCAGTCATAGTCGCAGTCGTTGCACGATTTGTGAGGTGTACACACATGAAGTTTCGTGAAAGTGCGTAGTGTTTTTTGCAATGTCTACCAAATTTACATAATTGTCAATTACAGTTATGTCATTTATGAATTTTATTTATCTTACTAGCTAGCCCCTCCTATATTGCAGGTTCTAAACGATATATAAAGCTACATTCAATGAGTAAAAAACCAATAACCTATCTTAACGTAAGAGCGAACTTTTCATCTCCTGTAATTGGTTACGGGATGTAGTTTGTAGATTTTCTCTTCAGGTCCTCATTGATCAAACTAGACACAAACTTAAACTGGAGTTTAGAAAGTCTGAAGAACTCAAAAACATTCCCTCATCAGCTTTCAAATGATTATTTATTAATATTTTGTAGTATCCTTCTTCTCTTCTTGTTTTAAATATATTATGCATGCTAAGTCGTGGTGTATAGCTGTTTATCATTTCTAAAGTTTCTTCATCTTTTATATCTTCAATCAACAAATAACTTAAAAAGATTGTTTTTAATTCATCATGGAACAGTTCACTTACCGACAGTCAAGAAGCAACTGAGCTACCGACTACCGTGAGAAAATCGCATCAGTGACAACAACCACTACAACGATAATCTCCGAGCGATAACCGTCCAACGACTGACGTTGAACGATAGACGTTCCAGCCACACCAGTGACAATGCACCTTAAAGTGGTATTGTTGTTGTTGTTGTAAAGAGGCGTTGTTGATAAGGAAATTTACAGCAGACATTTTCGTCGCAACATAAAAGGCTGGTTAAATATTAGCTTGGATGTTACATTAGGGATCGATATCACTCAGTCATGCAGGCTGTTGCACACTGGCTAAAACATTGTTCTCCACCAAAGATTATGTTTTGGTAGGTAGATAGCGCGTAGGTGACACATGTTTTTTATTAAAGAGTGCGAAAATCGGTGGACAAAATCAGTTTTGTGCAGTAGTTTTGGTCGTTTTAAATGTTTAAACCTTGATAAAAAATAAACTAAGTGATGCCACTAAAATAATAATAATCAATTAACTGATATTAGAATATTTTCATCACCACTTTGTTGGAAAATTTAATTACAAGTCTAACACCACTACGGTTCAAACTCTCAGTAGCGGATCACAGTTCCTAGCCAAGAAGCTCTCGTACAAATTTGGCGTGAAGTAGATTTTAGATTACAAACTGACTCCAGGTTCCCATTGACCATTTCGACAACAAGTACTCATGTAGCAGCATTTTAAGATATTCTATTATTTAAATTGTTGCATAATACAGACAGTAATGTGTGGTCGCCTG
The DNA here is from genome assembly GCA_018831715.1 of Matsumurasca onukii. Lineage (NCBI taxonomy): Eukaryota > Metazoa > Arthropoda > Insecta > Hemiptera > Cicadellidae > Matsumurasca > Matsumurasca onukii. The sequence goes on from CM032060.1 coordinate 53,713,778, forward strand.
CAAATACAAAGTGGCTGTGAGACGCACGGCGCGAGGAGGCAAAGTTGCTACATAGCTGTGTTGCGGGCTTAGTGTTCAGTATATTGAAGGCACTACACAGTCAGAGTCCGGTATGTGTACACTAGCATCGATGTAGCCTTACTCTAACCTACTCTTTGTTAGGTTGTGAGACGCACGGCGCGAGGAGGCAAAGTTGCTACATAGCTGTGTTGCGGGCTTAGTGTTCAGTATATTGAAGGCACTACACAGTCAGAGTCCGGTATGTGTACACTAGCATCGATGTAGCCTTACTCTAACCTACTCTTTGTTAGGTTGTGAGACGCACGGCGCGAGGAGGCAAAGTTGCTACATAGCTGTGTTGCGGGCTTAGTGTTCAGTATATTGAAGGCACTACACAGTCAGAGTCCGGTATGTGTACACTAGCATCGATGTAGCCTTACTCTAACCTACTCTTTGTTAGGTTGTGAGACGCACGGCGCGAGGAGGCAAAGTTGCTACATAGCTGTGTTGCGTGCTTAGTGTTCAGCATATTGAAGGCACTACACAGTCAGAGTCCGGTATGTGTACACTAGCATCGATGTAGCCTTACTCTAACCTAGTTGTGAGACGCACGGCGCGAAGGAAGTTGCTACATAGCCCTGTGTTGCGCTTAGTGTTCAGCATATTGAAGGCACTACACAGTCAGAGTCCGGTATGTGTACACTAGCATCGATGTAGTCTAACCTACTCTTTGTTAGGTTGTGAGACGCACGGCGCGAGGAGGCAAAGTTGCTACATAGCTGTGTTGCGGTAGCTTAGTGTTCAGTATTGAAGGCACCACAGTCAGAGTCCGGTATGTGTACACTAGCATCGATGTACTTACTCTAACCTACTCTTTGTTGGGTTGTGAGACGCACGGCGCGAGGAGGCAAAGTTGCTACATAGCTGTGTTGCGGGCTTAGTGTTCAGTATATTGAAGGCACTACACAGTCAGAGTCCGGTATGTGTACACTAGCATCGATGTAGCCTTACTCTAACCTACTCTTTGTCAGGTTGTGAGACGCACGGCGCGAGGAGGCAAAGTTGCTACATAGCTGTGTTGCTGTGGCTTAGTGTTCAGTATATTGAAGGCACTACACAGTCAGAGTCCGGTATGTGTACACTAGCATCGATGTAGCCTTACTCTAACCTACTCTTTGTCAGGTTGTGAGACGCACGGCGCGAGGAGGCAAAGTTGCTACATAGCTGTGTTGCGGCTTAGTGTTCAGCATATTGAAGGCACTACACAGTCAGAGTCCGGTATGTGTACACTAGCATCGCCTTACTCTAACCTACTCTTTGTTAGGTTGTGTTGCTACATAGCTTACCTAACCTACTCTTGTAGCCTTTACTCTAACCTACTCTTTGTTAGGTTGTGAGACGCACGGCGCGAGGAGGCAAAGTTGCTACATAGCTGTGTTGCGTGCTTAGTGTTCAGTATATTGAAGGCACTACAGTCAGAGTCCGGTATGTGTACACTAGCATCGATGTAGCCTTACTCTAACCTACTCTTTGTCAGGTTGTGAGACGCACGGCGCGAGGAGGCAAAGTTGCTACATAGCTGTGTTGCGTGCTTAGTGTTCAGTATATTGAAGGCACTACAGTCAGAGTCCGGTATGTGTACACTAGCATCGATGTAGCCTTACTCTAACCTACTCTTTGTCAGGTTGTGAGACGCACGGCGCGAGGAGGCAAAGTTGCTACATAGCTGTGTTGCGTGCTTAGTGTTCAGTATATTGAAGGCACTACACAGTCAGAGTCCGGTATGTGTACACTTAGCATCGATGTAGCCTTACTCTAACCTACTCTTTGTTGGGTTGTGAGACGCACGGCGCGAGGAGGCAAAGTTGCTACATAGCTGTGTTGCGGGCTTAGTGTTCAGTATTGAAGGCACTACACAGTCAGAGTCCGGTATGTGTACACTAGCATCGATGTAGCCTTACTCTAACCTACTCTTTGTCAGGTTGTGAGACGCACGGCGCGAGGAGGCAAAGTTGCTACATAGCTGTGTTGCGGGCTTAGTGTTCAGTTATTGAAGGCACTACACAGTCAGAGTCCGGTATGTGTACACTAGCATCGATGTAGCCTTACTCTAACCTACTCTTTGTCAGGTTGTGAGACGCACGGCGCGAGGAGGCAAAGTTGCTACATAGCTGTGTTGCGGCTTAGTGTTCAGTATATTGAAGGCACTACACAGTCAGAGTCCGGTATGTGTACTAGCTTGTAGTGTAGGTTGTGAGACGCACGGCGCGAGGAGGCAAAGTTGCTACAGCTGTGTTGCGGTGCTTAGTGTTCAGTATATTGAAGGCACTACACAGTCAGAGTCCGGTATGTGTACACTAGCATCGATGTAGCCTTACTCTAACCTACTCTTTGTTAGGTTGTGAGACGCACGGCGCGAGGAGGCAAAGTTGCTACATAGCTGTGTTGCGTGCTTAGTGTTCAGTATATTGAAGGCACTACACAGTCAGAGTCCGGTATGTGTACACTAGCATCGATGTAGCCTTACTCTAACCTACTCTTTGTTAGGATGTGTTCTATTTTTAGAATACATACGTTTTGAAATGTCTCAAACAGTTGAAACTCTGCAGAAGTCAAGGATTTAAAGTACGTTTTAACACAACGTAATTGGTTTTGAAAACGCAAGAACGTTGTTTAATTAATTGTGAATTAAGGGAACGCTTTAGTTGAAATGCACATTAAACCAAAAGTATTAGTAAAATGATATAATTTGTGCGGTTTAATGGCCTTTATTTATAGTGGAAGACGATAGGTTACTTACGTGAAGTTAGTTCTATGAAATGAAGTTATTTCTATGAAATAAAATGTTATTAGTAATTATTACCCTTATTGCAAACCCTCTGTCAAGATATCGCACAAGCAAGGACAACACCTGCTAAATCAGATAAAAATGAATTTCTCTACACACTATTGCCAAAGATTATGTTATGGTAGGTAGGTTGGGCATGGATTGCTGAGGCAGGAAAATCAACATAGTTGCGGTAGCCCAAGCACAAATAGCGCTGCCCGTGCGTCATTAGCTCTACTCGAGACTCTAAAAAGAATTTCCTCGCAGAACTGTCTGTGCTTGGGCTGCTACAACTATGTTGATTTTCCAGCCCCTGCCATTCGGCATCTATGTACTACCAACCTACCATAATATAATCTTTGGGAAAGTGGAAAGTGTTTGGCAGTTGTCGGTTTAAAGTAACCAGCTTTGTTTCTTTCTCCGTAGAATCCGTCTTTTTTTCGACAAAACATCTAGGAACAACCAAAAAATCACACAGCTACTCATGAGGCACAAGACGATATTGCTAAGAATGAGTATGTAAATAAATAAATATTTGTGTGCATGAACATTTTTAGATGAAATGAATGGCAATCGTCATTTTATTAAGTTAAAATATTCCTTTCATACTTCCATCCAAATCTAATTCAGACAAAAAAAATTACATTCACTCTCTCCAACTCATTCAAGTAGTACAACTCAAGACCCTAGTCAGTCAGCAAATTTACAGGGTCTCTCAATTACATGCCATAGAACGCTTTAGCGATGACAACAGTTTCAGACGAGTTTGGATTCGGGCGCAACGGCATTTTTCGTCAACAAATTGCCAAATGAACTCTCCTACCTGAGAAGGAAAACGTTCATGAACTACCGTTCTGTGCCTCCCAGTTTGGTAATTGTCCCGCCTCTAGTCTCATAAGAGTGCATGTCACTACTTCTAATGATATTGATTTTTTATTTGAAAAAGCGACAAGTCCCCAAAATTTAGAGGCAGGGTATCGATACAGATTATAAATCGATACAGAAGTACGAAATGTTATAAGAAATGTGCAAGCCGTAGTTAAGATAACATACAGATTTTCATATCATCTACAGAAAGATTGTTTTGAATGTGGCGGAGAGAGGATCATAATCGTAAGCGTTACGAGGGAAAGTGGGGAAATCCTATTTCCTCTGTTCGTGAATTTCGAGACAACTTTCCAATGCGATTCTCAGAAATAATCCAACGTTGTCTATATTGTACAATATTTGTTTTGGTGAAACTAATACGCCGTTTTAGTACTGTTTTGTGGATTGCTGTTGAAAAACTGGTTTTAGAAATAAACAGGTTAAACTTATATTTTAGATTGCCGATGCAGGCTGGCATAAAACTTTTAAACAAGCTCCCAGCGAGATCAAAAGTTTACTACCAGAACTGGCTTTATTCAAGAGGAAACTTAAAGAATATTTGTTGATTAAGGCTCCTTACTCTGTAGCAGAGTTTATTGCAGAACCTGATAACTTCCCATAATATGGAATATTTAACATAGTAAAATATATAGTAATTTCAAAATCAAGTTAGCCAATTCAAACTACAATATCTAAATTAAAATAAGAAAGACAAAATTATAAGACGTATGTGGACATTATTTCACCGTATTTACCAGTGGCTTAAGCCCATTCTGGCATTTTAAATTGTAATTCACCTCTCATTTCACCAATATTGTATCATCTCCATTTCATTAAAGTCAACACAATTCACACTGTACACTGACCTAATAAATTATTCAATTATTATTATTAGTTTATCCACTCAAACCCAAATATGTCGTAAAGTTCAAAGAAAAAACTACTTAATCATATCTAAAAACTAAATTGTGTTAAACAAGTATAGCCACAAACCTCAATATCAACCGTAAGAACGAAGATAATATGAGGAAAGAAAATTAAGTTTGAACTTCCTACTAATATGTAATCTTGTGGGTTTCAATACTTTATGCGATAAGTATAATGACGACGGTACAATTTCTCTTCCACTTACTGTGCATAAAGAGGTAATTTTGTGTTCTCTGTTACAGTAAGCGGAACCGTGGCGGGTTGGAATCGTGCGCGACTCCGAAGCTCGTCACTCCGCTGGCGCAGGTTCGATCTCCGCAGTCACCACTTACATTTGCAGTGTGACTATACGGTAACGCCAGGTAAAGGTCGAGGTTGAGTGGTAGAGAGGACTTTAAAGTGCTAACTTCGCCTCTTTAAACAAGACAACTTTACCTCTTATGAGTAGTCAAAAACCCATTGTAGTTAGTAAATTATGACGTATTAGAGTGTATCTAGATTGGAGTAGTAAGTTTTTACACAAAACATTGGTGACTGCGGAGTTCGAGAATGATGATCTCCGGATATACGCGCAATACCAAACCATCAGGGATCCGCCAAAGTGAAAATAAATAATAATAAATCAGTAAAATAAATAAATAGCGTACGGTGTATAAGTAACCATCCGTTAATAAATACGAATAGAAGTCAGTTAAATTCAAACCCGTGAAAAATATTGTTTACTGCACACAACAAATCAACGCTGAGGACATGCGTCACCAATGTAGAGTTGTGACCACAAAATTGCCAATAAATCGTCAACTGAAAACGAGAAAGTTGTCCGTCAAAACTCATGGTTCAATGACATATAGGATTCAGTTTGAGCAAGATTGTTTATACCTACACCAACCTTGTTGCTAGTTTAAATTCATTAGTGAACTTTATAATATACAATCCTCTCTTTTCAGTCTTGAACAATATGCAATCTTGGTTAAAAATCTCTGTACTAATAATGCTGAAGCAAGGCTGTGAGCGTAGCAAATTAGAATAACAAAATGCAAAGGACATGCAATTTAGTCTTGTCAGCGGCGCTTTAGCGCTTAGCTGCGTGTCGGCCAGTTTTGGTATTATATTTGTATCATCACCAATAATAACTTACTTGGTTGCAGTTTTCATATTTTAACGTAATCTCTAATATGCAAATAGCTAAGTAATGGATAATCATTTCGGCGCCAGCAGGTTTCATGCAATAACAAGCATTAGTGCCGTCTTTACGATTATGGGAGCATGCAAACATGAGCTGTATGCTAACAGCGTTACGGTTTATTATTGTCACACCAGCAGAACTTAGCTAATAAATGCTCTATTCCTTACAGTGCAGTTATCTTCACGTCATAATATATTTCGACGAATCTTTTCGAAGACTTAATAAAATTACATATTTGATTTTACCAAAACGTATTTGACAACCCAGAAAAAATTGGTTGTTATCTTGAATTAGGTTCTATTAACTAGTAAAATTTATAACAGACTTTCTTAATAGCATGTTACTTTTGTAATGTTATTTTAAGTATTATATTTTAAGTTCTAGTTTGTTAGCAAAAGGTTCTCTCTCTAAACTTACGCATACATTGTTGCTCTTTCTGTCGTGAACGATTCTCCAGGAAAAAACACTGAAACAACAACAACAAATGTATAATAATACTTATTTATAAGTTTTAACTTCATAAAGCATACTGTGTGATTCAAAACAACTCAGGATTTTTAATTACATATAATTTACAAACATTGGTTAGTTTTTTTAATTGCTACACAACAACGAAAGTTAATTTTTGAACATCCCTCGTAATATGGTTTTGAAAACCCCAACATTCAGTGTGAACATTGTATTTTAGTCAACCAGTAGGCTACAGTATGATTAGATCTTGAATCTTGTATAATCAACTGGTAATTAGTGATCAGGTAATTAGTTATTCGGAATATAAACGCACTATAAGCCTGTATTGGATTAATAAGTCAAGAGATACTGTTAATCTTATAACTTCATAAAGGGGCTGAATACTTCAATATTCCTTTAGTGCAGCCAGTTCACTCTTTAATAGTTGTTGATTTAAAAGCATTTTGATTTATATGAAACCCTTGATTGGTTTTTAACAATGTTGAAAAGGGAACAGACTTCTTTTAGAGTAATACATTGTGATTGTTAAGGCTTAACATCTAAACCAAAGTGCTTTAAATTTTTTCAGAAAGATAAATGTTTATTTCATAAGAGTACAAAATAACATAATCTAAAATAATTAGCATTTAAAAATATAATCTAGTTCTTCCGGTTCACACCGCGTCCAAACTTGGTTTTCAGTCACCAATCAGTGACTGAAGGTGGTACTCCACAACGAGACCGAAATATCTCTACCTAATAATGAAGTTTAGACGCGGTGTGAACCGGAAGAGCTAACCAATGAACCGTTGTGACAACGGCCGCGAAAGCCTGAAAGTTAAATTTAAAAATATCTTTTATTCAACATCTTGAGACCATGTGGAGCCAGGGGGAAAGATACAGCGAGAGACGGCACGGATCACAGCGCATTCTGTGCGTGGGCTGCCGCAACTATGATGAGTTCCCTGCCTCAGCTATGCGCTGTATACTTACCATTACACTGTCTTAAGCAATACAGTACTTAAAGATAATGTAGTCATTAAATTTGGGTTTGAATGGATTTTTTGAACAAATGTGATGTTGACAGGAAAGTTATTAAAACCATGGCATGACTCAATTTATACATAATACCTTAACAATCAATCCTTATTGTAGATATCCTCTACCGGTTTCAGTACTAATGTACCATCGTCAGGAGTGTTTTCAGTTTTTATCGGCCATCTGGCGTCGTCAGAATCTTCAAATCAACACTTAAATAACAAAAGTAAATGACGAAAAAACGAAATGTGTTAAATGGTGCGCTCAGGAAAACCTTGGACTTGGTTATAGAAACAAGTCTATTAACATTTTTTCGGATAGTCAAGCGGCCCTTAATGCTCTAAATTCATGCGAATTTAGGTCCAGGTTAGTTTGGGACTGCTATAGTACACTTTCTCGATTGGGTACGCTCAACATGGTCACCTTGTGTTGGGTACCAGGACACTCGGGTATTGAAGGTAATGAAGGTGCAGACGCATTAGCTAATAATGCAGCAATCAAAAAGCTAGCAATCAAAAAGGACCCCAACCTTTCTGTGGGTTCCCAGTAGTGCAGTCCATCAACTCATCAGAGCGTGGGTAAGAACGGAGCATGATAGGACGTGGCAGCTTGTTCAGGGCCATCGCATGAGTAAGTTGGTTCTCTCTCAACCCTTCAGTGCCATAGCATCAGATCTGCTCCACCTCAAAAGGGACAGACTGCGGCTGATAATTGGACTCATCACTGGTCACTGTGGCCTCAGGTTGCACTTACAGAGGTGTGGAGTCTATGACGGGGTCCCAGCATGCAGGAAGTGTGGCCTGCATGATGAAACCGCTGAACACATTCTCTTTGACTGTCATGGTCTGGAGCAGGAAAGAACGGCTGCTTTTGGTGAGATGACTAAGGGTGGTAGGTTAGCGGAAGAGGGACTTGTGAGAAGGATTTCGGAGTTCTTAGAGCTCTCAAATCTTTTTGAGTAGCATCTCTCTACACCAACACAAGGGGAGCGCAATAAGTACTAAGGGCTGACGCGCATCAGGATCAGACCGCCCTTTCTCAATGTAATGTGAAAGTGCCACTCATATAGATTGAAATGGTGCAGTGATATTTAATCCCACTAGACCAGCTGGAACTGGAATGCTGGAGTGATTGAGTACCTAACATAACCACCAACACGCTTGAGTACATGTGTCTAACAGTGGACGCTCACGTTCTAACAAACCAGTGACCAGAACACGTTCCCTGAACAAACAGCTGAGCCGATATACATGTTACATTAACAACACTGTCAGTTGGGGTTTTGATCGTAACAGGATTCCTTTTTAAAGTCTATCAATGATGATTATTTTTACAGATATGTTTGTGTTGGAAAAACTAATTCAGGAATGGAATGATAATAAAAAATTCGAAAAATGTTGATCAACCCATCAAATAAGTTGGAACCAGTTCCGAAATTGACAGTTTGGTTTTTAGCTGACCTTGCGATTTTGATTAGAGATACTGTGACTGCCTAGGGACCAATCGAAATCCTTGGTGAAATCGAAGAAACCGTTAGTTGCAGAATTCATGACCAATCTAAAATACCCCTAAGCAAATGGACAGTAAAAACATTGAAATTCTTGAACTCGATGGCTATCGATTCAGGGAGCTAGAAAAAGGAATATGAATAACAGCTAAATGAATTCTACAACTCGGAACGTTCATTTAAAGAACTCAATCTATAGGTTTTCAAAAAGTTTGACACGACGCCACTATAAATAAATAATCAAACCAGAATGCATGTGGCAGCAGACACCTTAATTCTCAATAGAAAGGCTCCTTTATAAGAAATCCAAATCGGAGGACAAAATATTTTATTGGTAAGAAAATATTAGGCTCAATCAACACTGAACTATAAAAATGTGCATACTTTAAAGTACCAAGGGAATATAAATACACCAACATATAGTCCTACATTAAGTTTGTGAAAATGTAAATTTTATGACCAAATAAAATAGTGCAGCCTACTACACCTAATTTGATTTAAGATGTTTAAAAGTCAGGAAGACAGCCAAAGTTAACCTTTTCTTAGAGATTAAGTGATAGCTGTGAACACCTAAGAGACTAAAGTAACTCCAAACTCAGGAGTCTCATTATACTGAAACAGATCCTGCAGAGAAGCAGTTTTAATTAAAGTGGAGTTAAATTGGTGAACACAAAGTTGGCCACTTTAAACTCACGCTGTTTCTTCTCACACGGTTTAAATCTTCTCTAATGTTCTTGAATAGTTTATAATCCAGTTCTTCCAGTTCACACTGCGTCAAAACATCATAATCATAAGCTTGAGAAATTTCGGTCTCACCTCCAGTCACTGATTGTCTGAAACTGAACTACTTGCTGTCTGCTGTCCTATTGTTGGCAGTGCTGCCTATAGTCCAACCGCCCTACCACTGATAGTGCATAGCAAGAAGCTTAGTTGATGTAGCCAATTAGTGACTGAAGATGGTACTCCACAGCGATACCGAAATATCTCATGCTGATTGTTATGATGATTGTCGTGAACAGGAAGAACTAGAATGTAGTTGTGTCACCGGCCACGAAAGCCTGAGAGTTGTTATGAAATTAGGATTTACCGATTAGTTAAACAACAGCTTACAACTATTGAACGAACATTATGCAAAAACTCATGTCAAGTTTGGAAGGAATAACCTTTTTGTTACACTTCTTTATAAAAAGTACAGTATATGAACTTCACGAAAAATGAAACCGACTCGGAAATAGCGGGGAAACATGAGTATCGGCACATTTAGACAAAACAACTTTGACACCTTGATGCGAAGTAATTTTCGAGTTTTCATTTTTTTTGTCATAAATATACCAAAAGCATGTATATGACGAGACTGTTGAAAATTCACCCTTTAGGTGTAAACTTTACACTCTCAAGGCGTCAAGTTTACAAATTTAAATTGCAACTTTACACTCTGTAGTGTAACTTAACGCACGCCTCCATTTACTATGAGGTGGCCTTTAAGGTGTAACATACTTTCTCTGGTCCTTGGTTATTTATGGTCAGTATGGGCTGGCGAAAAGCCGGCTACCCTTTATTTTACTAACGGCAGTGTCTGTGTTTCACTCCAGGAACGCTTGAGTGCCTTTGTCCGGAGTGTGTTCAAATAACGTTACTTATGGATTGATTTTCATATTTATTTTATTCAATTGTTTGATACTCAAATTTTATTTATTGTTATTTACTTATTTACAAAACTAGTATATTTCTATCGTGACGATGTAGTGCTAATTAACTTTAAATGATAGTATTGCTGCTTGTTTTATTAATACAACAGCTTTCTTTATTATATATAATCTTTAAAGCTAGTATGTTTTTCACGTCTATACTTATAAGAAAATTTATTTTCATATTTGCGCCGATTCCACAGTTAAGTTGTTTTTGTATAAATTATAAATGGTGGTTCAATTAGTGTTATATTTTGGACTTGGGCTATCTCCGGCACAATATGTAATGTTATTATAGTGTGTACTGCTGTAATTTTGTTGAATAGAATCTGTTTTACAGCATGTTAGTCAAATAAATAAATAGCCTTGCATCTTTCTCTGTTTCTGAAGTCGGAACCAAATACAAAATATTAAACTACTATAATCTAGTTCTTCTAGTATACACTGCGTCCAAACTTCATAATTAGATTTCACCCAATCAGTGACTGAAGATGGTACTCCACAGCGAGGCCGAAATATCTCAACCTAAGTATGAAGTTTGGACGCAGTTTAAACCAGAAGAACTAGATTATTGTGACTGGGACTCGTGGCGTGGTATTGTAATCCAGCTTCATGGAGGTCATGTTTTGAGGATGATATAGGTCTAAAGCGGCTCAGATAGCCTTAGTGATCATCTGATGATACCCGCATCAACTCCCACCATCGTTTAGACATATCAGACCATCACCTGCGTGGTTCGGAAGTCACGTTAAGCCGTTGGTCCTTGTATTTCCATTGGTCATTACGCTATTAGTTAACGACCCATTCTAAGGAAGAGTAGGCCTTAGTTTGTAACAAGACTACACCTCTTAACTCATTACTACCACTCATCACTCTCATTCTTCACCACATATTTGCCTTAAAATACCCTCATGAGAATGGTCGGCATCTCAAATAGTGATTTAGTGATATAGTTGTGACACCGGCCGCGAAAGAGTTAAAAACTTGATACAAGTCACACAGAAAGATTCACAAAGAAGTTGCAGAGTGTGACATCATGTGTCGGAAGGGGTTGATATCAGTTATCAGTGCGCAAGGGAGGATGCGCAGTGGTCCAGGGTTGAGGGGAAGGGGGCGCGGCACTTCAGAGCAGTTCGTCAGTTCACGTATCGCCACCACCCCGACGAGACACACACTCTTATATATGTAATTATTTTATTTAAACCTCCATGGTAGTTGTCGAATACGCAATGTAGTTCATGAATTTGATCTGTAATTGATGAGTTTACGTTGTGGCCCCTACCGGTGTAAACATGGAACTGTCACTACTGTTGATTTGTTTGAACGTCATATTGTGCAGGGTGACGTCCTCTTCCACGTAAGTTTTCACGTGATACTTTGTTTACTTACTTTTTACAATTTTTAAAGTAAGAGTCAATTTTTATTGTATAAGATATACAGGGTGGTTGAAAAGTAAGTAGGCAAAAATAATTGTAATAGGTCCTACTATATTTATCTAAATTTATTAAAATACCGCTTAACTACGTAAGAAAATTAAAGATAGTTTTAAATATCCACGAAGGTACCGGTGTTGTTTGCCAATTTCTACAAACGGCCGGGGATACAGTCAATAGGTTTTTGAAGAAAGTAAATTGAAATACTGGTGATAACTTTTTGAATGCGATTTTCCAAATCATTTACGGTTGTAGGCTTACACTTGTACACTTCTTCCTTACAGAATCCCCATTGAAAAAAATCACATGATGTTACACCTGGGCTTCTTGCAGGCCATTCGTGGCGTCCACGCCGTCCCGGCCAACGTCCTGAAAACATTTTGTCCAACCATTCACGAACAGTTTTTGCAAAACATGTAAAACCATGAACCAATTTCAGTAATCAAAGGAAGCTTTATTGAATACTCAATGTTATGACACTATTGCCAACATGAAATTCGCCATGTTGCAGAATGTATGACATGATATTATTACCTAGTTAATTTTCAACCACCTAGTAGATGAACTTACTAGACATATACTTGCCTGGTTAGATGTTGAAATTATGGAACGTTTCAATAATGGTTTGTTCTAACGATTAAGCGTTTGTTCCATAAAATGGACAAAACGTTTAGTTGAGTTTTCTGTAAATAAAAAGTAATTGGTTTTAAACTTAATAACCGTATTTTGGTTTTTAGATTGTCGTCTTGGTTATTCTATGTATAATAAAACAAAGAGAAAAATCCAAAGTTAATAGGTAATCATCCAACAACTTTGGTTTTCCAACTGAAGGAGCTTATACATTTTATTTTACAAGCTTAAATAAGTACAAACAATAAGGCTTTGACCGTTTAAAAACTGTTAAGATTGTTTCAGAAAAATATTTCTTAAGGGACCCAGTATGTGTATAACAGTTGGAATACATAAATTTATTTGTTCAGGTCTCTTTTGACTTTTAGACGTAAATACGATGTGAAAAGAACTTACGCTAATTGAGCTTTATCTAGAATGTTTGTGCGTAGTCCAATAGTTTTATTTTAAATCTTAAATGAAAACGTACTTAAAATTGATGATAACATTAACTAAAATTGCAAGTACAGAAGTCAGTTAGTTTATATGAAACCATTCCTGAAGAAATTATATATTTTCCTTATTAGGCCTTTAGAGTTGGCCATTTTAAAACAAGATAGCCCCTAAAAAACGTTCTAGAAAATTTGCATTTTTGAATTTTAAACTCTTAAGGCAAACACACGGGAAAAAGTGCGTGTTAATATTAAAAAATAATGTTGCAATCTATTGTATAATTTATATTTTTATGTTGGTGATATACGTACACGCATTAATTAAATTAGCATATCAAAGAATACATTTGTAAAACTTTTACTTTGAGGCAGCGGCCACTCTTAGAGGATATTTTAAAGTGAATATGGGATGGAAGGTGAGTGTTTTTTATGGATGATGAGGTGTAGCCTTGTTACAAACTAGAGCCGACTGTTTCCCAGATTGGGTCTTTCACTAATAGCCCAACGAATCACTTAGCTTTTCAATTTTGAACCTAATTGGTTTGTCGTAATGAAAAAATCTTTTTCGGATGAAGACACTAAAAATATTTCAATTAAATAAAATAGTTTCAGAACACGAAACGTTTCGTCTACAGTATGGTAGACATTTTTAGTTGTGTAGACAAAAAGAGTAAAAAATAAATATATAAATCGTAAAAATAAAAATGTATAGGGAGTATAATAAATTAAAAAAATAAGAATTTAAAATTATTTTATCTTTGAATTTTGTATACTTCTTATACGTTTTATTTTTACTTTTATACATTTATTTTTATTCTTCTTTGTCTACACAACTGAAGATGTCTACTATAGCGTAGGCAAAACGTTTTGTTTTCTTTATTTTATAGCATAATTAAAATATTCTTTAGTGGTTTCCTACAAAACAGATTTTTATCAATCACTTAGCTTTTTTAAGTACTTCTTAAAACAGAAAACCGAGTCAGGTTTTTACGTCGATACTTCATCTTTCAACAAAGTTAATGAATTCCTCCACGATGTCGATGTATTCATGTACTGGCTGGCGAAAAGCTGGTTAACCTGCAGCCAGGAGAAAATCCATTGAATCCATATTGCTCAAATATTGTTTGGAATATGCATCGCACCTGAATTGAACAGTGTTTAAAGCTGACAACAGTCTGGCTAGTATGTTACCCGCATGCGAGGATATAATTACATGATTAGCTGTTATGCTGATTAACTTTGTCAGTTGCTCTTCAAACCGGTTTGAATGCAATATCCAATTAATTCGCAATACACATACCGGCAACTAGTTTGTTAAAGAGCAATCGTCTGAGTCAATAGTCAAATATTTATTACGGAGACAATAATGCATTGTATTGCAATCGTCGGTAATTAGAGAGGAAGCAGATTCAATTAAAACTTGACGATTCGTCCTGCCATTTAAATCCCATTCGGACATTCAATGTCTCATTTATAAACCTACCGTCCTTCGACAGAGTTTAAACTATTATTGAGGGCATTTTCCATCGTTAGTGAGCAAGATGATCACGACGTTTCGGGATCTGCAATCTGATCCCGTCTTCAGAACCAGAAATTCTTCCATCGTCAACAACAAACTTGAAAAAAAGATGTCCTTCGTCAGTTTTACTATTTTAAGCAACGGTTCCCCAGGCGTCTCCCAGAAGCTTGTCAGTATTTTAGAAAGCCTTTGAGGCTTAACAGGTTTTAAGTGAATTTTCAACGAGTTGTTAAGTGTTTAACTTTTATTCCATTTGAAAAACCCATGATGGTTTAATAATCTTTAAACCTCTGAAAGCAATAGTTAAAGTCAAAGTTGTCTATTAGGTAAAATTAACAAACACTGCATTAGCCAAGTCGAAAAAAAACAATTCTTTTCATACCAAGAGTTAAGCCTACCTCATTTACAATAGAAACTTAACCATTAAAAACTACATATGTACAGTACGAGACTCGCTGGTAAATTCATGGACGCTGTAGTAGGCTAACAGCGATATCAGGTTTACCCTGAATTTTCTGTGATCCTGTTTGTTATTCAAACTTTTAAGGAAGGGCCTTATAGAGCTTTATGGAGCTAATGATAAACTGTTTTTGTTAAAATGTAAACTGTTTTGGGAATCGTTGGTAGATTGATTGAAAGTTGAAAGGTGGCTATGAACAAAAGAAAGTGTTTCTAGAATGTAAATAGATAAAAATGTTAACAAGTTGAAGGATTTGAAAAAAAATGTACATAGCTGTTTTCTTGGCAGAGAGAAGATTGTACTGTGTCTCACAATTTGATAGTTATCAAAGGATTAGGATATTATTTTGAAAGGTAATTTTACGTTTTGAGTATTTCAATTGAAGGATGTATCAGAACTTGTTTACTTTAGAACTTTTTCCTGCCATGATTTTGTCTCTTTAAGGAAATATTGCATGTAGATTGAACAGTGTTCTAACCTAAGTGAACTGAATCTCAGTAGCATTTTATCATGTTCTAAAGTTAGCAATCGATCAGGCAAAAGAAAGTTGTTACAAAACAATAATATGGAATTTAATATTTTATAATATAATCTTGCTGTGCGGATATTTAACTTTAAATCGGGTAAAGAACTTCACTTTAGGCTTAACAATTCTCGAACAGTTAGGTTCAATAAAACTTGAATAACTATTTATTTCTACACCACGGTCAAACATACTCCTTTGGAATCAGACTTTGCTTTTGAAAGGGGGAGAGCGAAGGAGTATTTAGTTTGAAGAAAAATCATCTGTGAGTTCATTAAGAGTGCACAGTATCAATCGGCATTTTGTTTTTGTCTCATAAGAATAATGTTAAAACAAGCATTTTCTTAAGACACCTCGCAACTACAACTTTCATCAGATTTTTTGAAATAAGTTCTTTTTTAACTATGACAATGTACTGCAGTGTCTCTGCTGACCACTTTTTGTAAATGTTATTAGTTTGAAAATAAAAACAAGAAATTCAACTTTTGATTCGAAATTCAAGGTCACAACCACTACTGCGCGCTCTTAACAGAACATTAAGCCTTTCTTATTAGCGAATTCCCATTTGAGATTTACTATTAGTTTTGCCGTACTATAGCAGAGGTGGTTCTTAGAGAGCAGAAATATATAGTTGACCTGCCTAATACCTAACAAGCACGGTAAGGTTTAGGTAAATGCGACACCAGCTCCAGATAGTGTTAGGACATAAAAGTTGATTCCTATGGGCACCGGGCAACAGCTGCCTTGGGAGCACTATAACCGTGAAACAGTCTGTGAGTGGTTGAACCAGTACTTACACATGTGTTGATGGGGTTTATGGCTTGACTAATGTTTCAACTCCATTAAAGTAAACACATCAGCCATGGGCGTGGAGTTTTCTGCACTTTGACACTTCATTGAGTTAATTTCTCATTGTTGAGTATGAAGCAAATGTAATAGAGAGTGATTATAAATGTAAATTTTACTCTTAAGCTTTCGCGGCCGGTGTCACAACTATAATCTAGTTCTTCCAGTTCACACCGCGTCAAAACTTCATTATTAGGTTGAGATATTTCGGTTTCGCTGTGGAGTACCATCTTCAGTAGCTCAGTTTCAGCCGACCAGTGACTGAAGATGGTACTCCACATTGACACCAAAATATCTCAACCTAATTACGAAGTTTTGACGCGGTGTGAACCGGAAAAACTAGATTATAGTGGTTATACATGGTTGGACACATTTTGGAACTGAGAGAGTGAATGGCCTATCGACTCAAAAAGGTGGGATTTGTTCTATTAGGTAGCGAATTTTAAACAGTTTAATTACTCAGAAATGAAAAAATAACTACTGGTACTCACTGGGACTCGTGACGTGGTCCTGTAATCCAGCTTCATGGAGGTCAGGTTTTGAGGATGGTATAGGTCTAAAGCGGCTCAGATAGTCTCAGTGATCATCTGATGATACCCGCATCAACTCCCACCATCGTTTAGACATATCAGACCGTCACCTGCGTGGTTCGGAAGTCACGTTAAGCCGTTGGTCCTAGTATTTCTATTGGTCATTGGGCTATTGATTAATGACCCATTCTAAGGAAGAGTCGGCTTTAGTTTGTAGCAAGACTACACCTTATTCATTACTACCACTCATCACACTCATTCCTCACCACATATTTGCCTTAAAATACCCTCATTAGAGTGGTCGGAATCTTAAATAGTGATTTAGTGATATAGTGCTGGCATTATGTTTCCAATGACCTCTCAAAATCAATGTCTTGAATTAAAGCCACGAGTGGAGTGAATTATAGTAACAAATTGCAAAAGCAATTAAATTCACTCATGCCAGCGGCGCTTTAGCGCTTAGCTGCGTGTCGAGCTGGTTTCATTATTAAATTACTTCATACTTCATATTGTATACGGCAAAACGGAGAAAAATATGAAGTTCCAATGAATGTTTATTGAGTGTATGAATTTGTCGCCGATAGAACGATATGAAGTTACTGCGAGAATATCAATAATTCATTTTCAGTGACATATCCACTTGCAAGTGTCCATGTGCAACATTCCAGCCCGTTTATAATTTTGCTGACGTCCTGTACTCGATTGGGTGCAGCAAAAATCTATTTATTGGTTTTAAATTTTGCCAGTTATATTTCCGGAGGTAGTGAATCTTCTTTGGGGAAGTTGATTTGGGAACTTATTATGCAACATGTACATCATTTAGTACAATAGCTAACTATACACTATCATAAATGCGTGAGTGATAGACTTTTGCATTATTAAGAAAACTGTAACTTTTGTTCAAAACGATCATTTTCAAAAAGTACCCAAAATACTATACTACTAATGATAGTAGCATAATTATCATTTTTAAGTTTTGACCACCAAAAGGCTAATCCGTACTATTTATTCAACGGTACCTATTGTATATGCTTGATCAGTGAATCACCATTTTGAGCCGGGGATAGTCAATTATTTTGATTGCCTCAATGTCTTTTTACACCCTTTTGAAAGAGGGTTAACGATTAGGTAAATTAAAAACTTCTGAAGGCGCAAAAATAAGCCCGCCATGTATTTCGGGGAGGGTAGCAATCACCTAGTATATACACTAAATCACTATTTGAGATGCCGACCACTCTCATGAGGGTATTTTAAGGCAAATATGTGGTGAAGGATGAGTGTGATGAGTGGTAGTAATGAGTTATGAGGTGTAGTCTTGTTACAAACTAAGGCCGACTCTTCCTTAGAATGGGTCATTAATTAATAGCCCAATGACCAATGTAAATACAAGGACCAACGGCTTAACGTGACTTCCGAACCACGCAGGTGATGGTCTGATATGTCTAAACGATGGTGGGAGTTGATGCGGGTATCATCAGATGATCACTGAGACTATCTGAGCCGCTTTAGACCTATATCATCCTCAAAACCTGACCTCCATGAAGCTGGATTACAGGACCACGCCACGAGTCCCAGTCAACACGTACTCAAGTTCACCAGTATGTCAAAGCGCATTCAAACATATTTATTCAATGACGTTTTTAGATGAAGGGTTGGACTTTTAGGATACGGTATATGATGTAGTTAAAGACCAGTTTACACCAAAAATCATGACAGGAAAACCAGAAACCGATTTTAAAAGCACCAACCACTCATTTTAAAATTAAATTACTGACATTAAATTCTACCAAAAGACAAACGCTAGTAAAACTGAACAATTGATTACAGAGCAGGGTCGGTGGTTAGAGAGCAGAGAGTATTGGATGGATTAACCAGACAAACGAGTCAGATTGTGTGTAAGCCAACAATTAGTACAAAGAGCGATCCTCTGTACCACTCACACGTCGTACAATATGTACACGTCTGTCATACTCGTACACTACAGGTATCTGTCGTACGATACGTACATGTACACTGTGTTTGATAACCTATTTTTACTGTCATTTTTTGTTTCCGTCAAATTGGTATTGTCAACCAATTAATCAATATACTGTAAAGCCTGTACTGGTGACAGGTGACTGAACGAGTAACTCTTTAGGCACTTCCCAACATGCTACCTCTCTCGACCACATACTCGTTTGAAACCTTCGGGATGATTTTAAAACAATTTTTTAGGGTCTGACAAGTTGGCGGCCAAAAAAGGCGTCTGAAAATCTGGCCTTGTACTAGTCGATAATTGGCATCATAGCGGCATAACGGTTGCGAATACCCCCAAAACACGAGGCCGCAGACTGAGCGGGTGTCTGGGGGTGCAGCTCCCCAGCGAGCTCAAGCAGCGAGTCTTTAAAGTTGTATACATAATTTGAAGATTTTTAGATGTGTTCATTTATTTTCGTGAAATTTCTCACAGTTATTTAACGTTGCACATTTGCAACTACGACACAATTTTATTATTTTATAGTATACTCGTATATTACTTTGACCACGTTTTAATAATAGTACTTGCCTATGCTCAACGCATGTCTGTGAAAAAATTCCTGCATTCTTTTTAACGTGCATTCCTTCACTTGACAAAGTACAATGATATAGTACCAATGTTTAAACTACATATATACAAGCGTTGATTTAACATTACTTCACTGACAATGGAAAGTTTCAGTACTTCTTAGTTCGAAACAAAATAAAGCGGGGTGGCCATAGCTCCGTGATATAGTATGTGCTTCACACCAAATCGTCCCGGGTTCGATTCCCGGGCACAGTGATAACTTTTCATGATGGCCACTCCCCATGGTTCGAAGACACGTTAAACCGTTGGCCCATTCCATTGGTCGTTGGGCTATTTAATGACCCAATTTGGGGAACAGTCGACCCTAGTTTGTACCAAGACTATAATACCTCATCATCCATCAAAAACACACATCACTCCATCATCACATATTCACCTTAAAATACCCTCTATGAGAGTGGTCGGTGTCTCAAAGAAAAGTGTCAAAGTAAAGTATGAAATTAAACAACAAAGCTAAATTTCTACTATATAAAGTTACAACAGGCAACTACGCCGGAATGAACCGCTCGCTTACCAAGTCAGGCTGAAACTCAGTTAGGCTTAAGTTCCTTATGTATTTTAGCTTGAAAATGTTTCCGCCTAACGTCGGTAACAAGAATGAATGACGTTTCAGGCAATAACTTTTCCTAACTTTGTTAAATACAAATTACTTTGCACCTCATTCTACATAGCCTGAGGGAGCATTTTAGACTGCAATGTGTCTGCTTATTTGATAAACACAACTTCCTGTTAAGTTCTGAACTAATAATCTACTCAAATATTACTGCACGGTGTTTAAATTCAAATTCAAAAACGTATATTCAGAAAAGGTACAATGTTTACATGCAGTAACTTTCAAACTATCCCCTCTAGAAAACCAATAGTAGGAAAAACAAAGCTAAAATATAAAAACTAAAAACGCTAAGATTATTTTAGTAACTATTTGACATACATTGATAAAAATATGTTTTGTCATTCTGCTCTGAAAACTGCTTTAGACACGTCGTGAAACATTGACGTGCTAAAGAACCACTTTTACACCCAGGTAAATAAGGTATTGTTTGATGATGTTTTTCTCCCTAGAGAGAAAATATTATTTTTAGGTCTTGTGGCATGAACATCGGTTCAACTAGTTTGTTTTGAATTTCAACACTGACTTATTGTAAAAATTCAAAACAAACTCGTTGAACTTGATGACTTATTTTAAATCAGTGTAAGAGCTGTTTCTTCAAAACATTATAATTCAGACTGCTGTGTTCAAACAATGTTTCTTTATACTACCAAATCTTTTATCACTAAAGAAATTTGAAGACAAAAATGTTTGGACCGAACCGGGACTTGAACCCGTGTCTCCCGCTTGCCGGGCGGTTATGCGGACCACTACACCATCCGGTCCAACTATTTATGACCTCACATTTAGATAAGTACTTAAATCTGAATGTTTATCCGAAACATGTGACTGTCAAATAGTGACTTTTATCAAAACATTTATTTAAATGTATTTCTTATTATTGTTTGGGTAATTACAATTGACCTCATGTCAAAGAGTGTCACTTTAGGTCCTAGTGTTGAAATATACTATTTGCCATTCATTCTATTGATATTAAGCTAAGAAAATAGGCGTTAGTATACACATACATTTTATGAAACTTGGAAAACCCTCGTCTTATGATCTTAGCCTATGATCTTAGACTATATTCTCAAAACCACATTTTCCCTCTGAAAAGACAAGTTGGGAATAATCTTAGCAATATCGCCTAACATTAAAACCAAACCTACAATCACATTAATTAATTTATTACGGCCTCCTGAAATCTTGTTTCGGAATTTAATCTGCAACTCCTATTAAATGATACGCTTCAAGATCAAAGGCAAGGAAGCCAATTATTGTTATCACTGAAACCTGAACACGTTACAAACTTGCTCAAAGTCTAAGAAAACTAATTAGTTATCGCGATGTTTGCAGACGTTTTTGGGCAACAAACCCTTTCTTTGCTCGGGCAAACGTTCCACTGTTTGACCAACGATAATTAGCAATTTAGGCAGATTCTTGGCTTGTTTATACCGATGTCCGAAACTTGTTTACTAAGTTATTTGTTAGCTTCACGAAGTAAGTTGGTGAATTTACTCAACATTTACATGAAGGTATAAATTTAACACACTGTAAAACCAAAACTGTTCAACTAGTAGCAACGACCTTTAAGTTAGAGACTAATTAACGATTGCAAGTTGTGTATGTGTAATGAATGAGGTTAAATGTCTTTGTTTATGGTGCCAATAGTTTATAATTCTCTTTCTTTATCGAATTTTCTTTGGACAAATGAGATATTCATGCTGTCAGCAGACCCGGGACCGTGAAATGAGCACCGATTCTGACCCCTAGAACACATTTTGAGCATTTTTACAAGACTTGATATACATTTATATATGTGTGTACTCTCTACAGGTCGCATTTTTGTATGATTTTCATGAAATTTGGTACAAATGTTCCTTTTGTAAATATCTCGGTCAAGTACGTTAGCCAGCAAAATCGAGCTACCGGAAGTACCCTTTTGGGGGCGTTATGGTTAAAAAGGGGTTTTAATAATCTAAAAACAGTAAATTTCATCCGGTTTTGGAAAAATTGAAATAAATATGTATCCTGATAGTATCCATTAATGTTTAAAAATTAGGGCAATTCATCGAGCCGGTTCAAAATAGCAACCAAAAATTGATTTTTTGGTATAACAGCGCTATGAGTAGTACGATTTCAATAAAATGTGAAATACGTTTTACCTTTACGATATGTTATAAAACTTGCAGTAAAAGAAAACCCAAGTCTGAGGTCGAAGGTCGAAGCGAGGCTGTGACCGTAGCGAAATTTCGATTCACTCATGCAAGCGGCGCTTTAGTGCTTAGCTGCGTGACGGCCTGGTTTCAGAATTCAAATCAACCTACTGAATGGTAAAAAAGAGTTTATTGTAATCTGTGAATTAAAATTATAGCAGTAACTTGGTGGTGTGATATTCTATTATTGGATTGAGCAAGTAGTTTTCAACAGTGAGACTATGTTTAATTCAACCAGCTGAGTTGAACTCGGCTTTTACTTGCATTATTTATACTGGTTCACCTGCTGCTTCGCACTCCTTTGTCGTCCTTTATGTCCGATAAAACCTCTTTTGGGGTTTGAAATCGAATATATACTTATAAAGAGCTCCGTTCAAGGTGGGTTTTAGATGTCCTTTCTCCCACATAACTTTTGAGAAAGGAAAAATTTTAAAACCCCTTTTGGTAATGTTTTTTTAGGATCTTAAAATTGGTTTGAAGTACTTTGCGACGGCCATTGCCACCCAAAAGCCGGGTGGGAAGGCCCCCTTACCGTTTTAAAATTAACCCCCTTCTTGTAGCATATTAAAATAAAGGAACTCTTAACACAGAAGTTTTAGATGCCTCCCTACGTAACATTTGAGAAAGGAAAAAAACATGTGGGAAATGTTTCAAAACTCCAATTTGATTTTTAAATGGCCGCCATTTTGAAATCTGTTAAGTTGGATAAAACTATTTTTGAGAAGTGATATTAAGAAAACTATTAAGATTTATACCAAGTTTCACAAAAATATCCAAATGGTTTTTGAATCATTAATTATGTTCAAGAATTTACAAAATAGTAGATTACGGCTAATACAAAATAAACGAAAAATTACTGGTCATTTTCGACTTACTTTTGTATGTAGAATTCGGTTCTGCATAGCGCGCTACACGTTTTTGTGACACTGTATGTTCGACTTTTCATCAATCTTCAAAACCTTTTAAAAATACTTTAAAAAGTTTCAGTATATTTCGAGGTTTGCCTTTATCATCTGTATATATAAACTTAACATACGAGTATACACATAAAATATGAAAAATGCTCAACCGTGTTCTGGGGGTCAGGATCGGTGCACATTTCATGGTCCCGGATCCGGATCTTACCATGCTGACGGCTTGAATATCTCATTTTTCCAAAGAAAACTCTATAAAAAGAAGTCCATATGTCTGGTAACATAGTGAATCAAAGCATTATTCCACATTAGAAATCACGCTCCAATAACAAATAATGTTTTGCTTGAACCCTTTATACACGAGGAGAAAATCACAAACTAACCGAGCACAATGTTCATGGTCAACTGATCCGTTACATCTTGTTTCCAGAGCCAAATAAAAGAAACAACGGCGCAGCATTCAGCGAATTGCAAATTGAAATGCATTCATGCAAAACTGCGACAAGTCCTGATAAGAGTTTCGAATCCAATCACCTTCATTGGAAATCTGTTGATTGCTGCCTGGTTAATCCGCCGGAAACGTTTTATTCAAACTTGAGAACTCATATTTCCCTCGTCGACTTGGTGAGATTCTAACTTTTAATGATGACCGGTGTTCATTTCAATAGTAAAATAAGTATAAAGTGTTCTCTGTGACTATTTTAATAAAATGTTTGTTGAAAATAGTGAGACTTTTTGCCTCCCTCTAAAGATAGGACTTTCCATAACTTTACCAAGTTGTTAGTTTGCAAGTTCATAATAGTGGCGGAGTGCAATTTAGTAAAAAGAAATAAACGGACTTTTCCTGCCACGCCCGTGTGAGCGAAGCATGGAGACACACACGGCATACAGGTGTCATAATTAGGCCTTAGCAGTGTTATATTTTCTGGTATAATTATAGGTTATGATATATTTTTAATATGCCGCTTCTCCCGTGAAAACATCTGATAAAAACGATTGCAAACCATAGGAATTTTTTTAGACCTAACTAAAGCATTCGATTGTGTGAATCATAAAATTCTCTTAACAAAATTGAACAATTATGGAATTCGTGGAATTGCTTATGAGTGGGTCAAATCATATCTAAAAGATCGAACTCAAAAGTAAAAGTCGAAGGAGGTTTATCATCACCAAGAAATATACTATGTGATGTTCCTCAAGGATCAATACTTGGACCGATTTTATTTTTAATGTATATAAACTATATAGGTTTTCAAATTGACTCAACCCATTTAATTCAGTACGCAGATGATACAACGTTAATATTTAATGCCAATACAAGTGAAGAAATTGAACGCATTGCACATGAGCAAACGAATGTTGCTGTTCAATACTTCCATGATATAGGCCTCCAAACAAATTATAAGAAATCTAATTACATAAATTTCAATTTACACGAAAACCCTAATCACCAACCTGTTGTCATTAATAGCCAATTGTTACAAGAGACCAGTACAATTAAGTTTTTAGGTATTCATATAGATAATAATTTAAAATGGAATACCCATATTGATCATGTTTGCCAAAAAATATCTTCAGGCATTTTCCTATTGCGATCGCTATCCGCGCACTGTAAAGAAAATGTCCTGAAAATGGCATACTATGGATTAATTTATCCTCATTTATCGTATGGCATCAGCATTTGGGGATCATGCGCAGATTACCAACTTTTGAGATTATTTGTTTTACAGAAAAAGGCTATACGAATTATATCAAAAATGAATTACAGGGACTCATGCCGTGATATTTTTAAAACATTGAACACGTTAACTTTGCCTTGTTTGTACATTTATGAAACTTTAATGTTTACCGTAAATAAGTGTGCTCTACAACAAGGCATTGATGTACATAATTATAACACGCGACATAGGAACGATTTCAGATCAAACCCACACCGTCTTTGTTTGTTCGAAAAACTACCTTCTCAGGCCGGTATAAAGTTGTTCCAATCACTTCCAGATGAAATCAAATTATTAACGGGCTCAAAAAGTTTCAAAAACAAATTAAAATCTTCTTGAAAAGTGAGCTCTAATATTGGATTAATAAGAAGAAAACTAATTTGAAAACAATAACCAATACTATAACCTTTATTATGAGGCGCCTTTCAACAGCAAAGCTGCCTTCATCAGATAACCTCACAATTAAATACAAAAAATAGTTGTCAACATAAACATAAGTTAGTCACATTACAAGTTATAGTGTGACTGCGGGTATAGTGTTTACATGAATTTGGTCTTATTTAGATAAATCAAAAATTGTTCTGTTTTATTGGAAATTCGCGAAGATTCACCGTAGCGCTAGTGGCTACGTGTCGGCTATGTTTACGTATTAACGTTGCTAAAGTAAGGGTGCTAGAGTATGCCGCAGTGTGTTTGTTGTTAGAGTGGTTCAATGGCTTGGCTAAACCTCGGCTGAAAGGAGACCTTCATATTTTATGTGTTGACTTTGTACTTCCTGTGTGAAAATATCCTTTAGACATTTTATTTCACATCTAACTTATGTTGAATTAATACTTCTTTCTTCTTTACTTTTACTTTTCTTCGTCGGTTCACTACTAAATCACGAGTGAAAATGTTAAGTAAGTGTAAATACACAGTTTTTGCTCACTGACGATGGAAAATGTCCGCAATAACAGTTCAACTTGTGAATGATTATTAGTGCAGGCAAGCTCGAATGTACAGACCACAGATTTGCATCCACCGCCATTGTACGTACAAACTATTAACGAGCTTGTTGTAGTTCACGTGGTGTGAAACATCAAACTTGTCCTAGTGCCTGTTTTGAGAATAGAGAATCAATAGAACGACGGTCCTATTCATAGGTTTGTAGAACTGACAGACACATTACACCAAAGAGATTTTGAAGTTTGTCTTGATTGAAGCGTTAACGTAACAATAACCAGACCGACACGCAGCTAAGCGCTAAAGCGCAGCTTGCACGAGTGAATCGAATTTCCTTTGTTATTCGTTCCGTCCACCGCCTTGCTCTGGAATTCGGCCCTTCTATGACCACGGGCGTAATGAGGCTGTTGGCTACGCTCACAGCCTCACTGTGCCTTGGTTAGTTCTATTACGACGAATGTTACGAGGCTTTCGCTTCGGCCTCCTGATCATACAGGCGGCGGAGAATAAAGTGGATTTTAATGTAAATTTCATTCGATTTCGATGAAATTTTAAATAAATAAATATTTTGATAGTATTCATCAACGTACAACAAATTTAAAACCACATCGAGTCGTTTCAAAATGGCGGCCAAAAAAGTGATTTTTTGCTATAACAGCGTTATGAATAGTCCGATTCCGCAACTCTTTCCGCAACCCCAAAAGGTTACTTTCGGTAGCCCGATTTGGCTCTTTAGTGAACTTTACCGAGATATTTACAAAAGGAACATTAGTACCAAATCTCATAATAAATCGGTCACACAATAATTCTTTTAAACATATGTATATACAGCTTTGAAAATATTCTCAAAACGTGGCCAAGGGGTCAGGATCGGTGCTCATTTCATGGTCCCGGGCCTGGGTCTTACCATGCTAATATTTCAACCTCAGAAGTTGTGCCGTTGTCAACAAAAACTTCAAAAACAAATAAAACAATTTAATTATTGGACAGTTTGAAGTTGTCGTATATGTCTAACAAACTTCAAACCAGGATTTACTACTTTACATTGAACTCAGGGAGCCCGGGCGGGTATCGCCTGGCCTAAATGCCGTCATGGTTGGATGATGAGGTCGTCCGCTAAAAGCCCAATGAAACTTCGTTACAGCTGTAGCGCCCTCCAGACCGACCGTTAAGGCGTCACGTAAATCCTCAGACGTGACCTTTAGAATGATAGATGGAACTCTGTTTGGATACATTGCAGCTTGTCCGGGATACTGGTCGTAGATATGGTCTCTTTTCTCTCGGAAGCATCATGGTGAGTTTTAAACGTCGCTCCCAATGTAACTTTTGAAACAGGAAACATTTTGTTAAACCCTTTGGGGAATGTTTTCATAGGATTCTGAAGTTACCAGGGTGTCTCCATATTTTTTAATACAACCGCCTCTTCCCTTGTGCAAACACGAATTGAACGATGCAAAGAAAAATTTTTATCTTGACTCGTTTTTCAAAATAGCCATTTAAAGATTACAAGAAATCAGGTTTAAAATACCACTATGGGATTATACTATAAGGTTGTGATGTTTTCCTCAAGGGATTTTCAAGAAAAAGTTGTCACAACCAAAAATTCATTTCTTGAAATGGAGATAATTGGCAATACTTAACAAAATATTTCAAATACAAGAAGGCCAGTAAAGAGTAATATTTTATTCGACACTGTAAAATAAAATATTACTCTTTTAGGCCTTCTTGTATTAGAAATATTTTAAAACAAAATTTGTATGTGGAATGTGGCATTTTAAAGTTGATTTCTTGTAATCTTTAAATGGGCATTATAAACAACTATTCGATATAAAAATGCTTTGCGTCGTTGAATTTGTGTTAAATTTCCCTTTCTTTTGAGGTGCCGCAAGGGGGGTTTGTATTTAAACAATTTTGTGGCCCTTCCCCCCGGGTTTTGGGTTTGGGGTGGGTGACGCAAAGTACGTCAAACCAAAACTTAGGATCTTAAAATACATTCCCCAAAAGTGTTTCCAAAATATTTCCTTTTTCAAAAGTTAATGTTGGGGAAGGAATATTTAAAACTCACTTTTTATATAACCTGCAACTATCCTTTTACTTGTACCGTGTGACTTTTAAATACGTTTTGACATTTTTGGACCATAATGTTTGCAATGGACCAATTTGGTAAAGTTTTCTTGCACATGTGGGCAGTAAGGAGATAAAAAGGACTGTACTAATGTCAGCTATCTTCGTGACCCTAGTGGTTGGGGCAGCCATGCGCAGTTGAGGCAGAAGTGTGCACATTTTGTACAATTTAAAATCATTATTTGTTTCAACAGGTTCTTTCATGTAGGTACATCTTTATTTTTTTAACTTCTCTATTATATTTTACTCATGATGACTGTCTTGCTTGGTATAGTCAAAACGTTTTATTTGTGCAATTAAAAACTTTTTTACTTTGGTTCTTCCAATAGTTTTATTTCAAACTCTGCACCCTTATGTTTTGCTGGCCACCATTTTGAAATAGAATCACTTCAATACTTTAAACCTGAGTGACTAGCCCTCTTTTGTCAAGAAATAAAAATGCTGTACAATTTTAATGGGGATTTGAATATATTAAGATTGACATGCTTTCTGGATCCATTTTCGAGGTATCGAAGAAAGAATATTATTTTGATGAATTTAATACATTTTGGAACTTGAGTTATATTTGAATTAATATTTCTAAATTTACCTTTTCCAAGTATAAGTTTTAAATAATTTTTCAAATCGAAAATATATTTCATACGTTTTAGAATCAGTGACTCGGTAGAACTGATTAAATATATCCAAACCCCAATACAAATTCGTTAGCTTGATACACAGATTAACACAAAAATGACAAAATTATTTGGGGCCGAAACGCAGCTACGAACGTTTGAGACTGCCTAACAACGGTCTATTAGCATTTAGATGAAGTCAGTTGGGACTCCAACCTTGTTTAGCACACAGTTCGCAACATAGGCCTACACTAGGATACACAAAGACATTTCAACTTATTCTACCTTAACCTTTGTTTGAAGTTTGTTGTTGACCATGGGAGGATTTACGAAGTTAAACTATTTTCCACCGTTAGTGAGCAAACAGATGGAAAATTTCCGCAAAAATAGTTCAACACCTGAAGACGGAATCAGATTGCAGATCCCGAAACGTCGTGATCTTTTTGCTCACTAACGATGGAATATATCCACAAAAGTAGATCAACTTCTACCATAATGTTGTATATTTTCTCACGGTCAGTACAAACATAACAGTCAGTAGAACTACATAAAAGTTAAATAACAGAAAATACGTGGACCCAGAGGCATAAAGTGAGACATGTTGAGAGGCTGTCACTTCATCTAAATGCTAATAGGAAGTGGGCAGTTGATGTTTAAGTTGTCAAGTCCACTGCAACAAGCTAGCGTGCCACCGATACAGCTGCAGCTCAATAAACATTCACTACAAGCTTGACATTCTCTGAATGCGAGAGAGTTAAAATTGTGTAAAAAAGAATTATGTACAGTTTTTTAATTCAACTTTTATTTAGTTTTAATGTTCTATTATGACGGGTGTTATGAGGCTGTTCGCTGCGCTCACAGCCTCGCTTCGGCCTTCGGCCTGAGACCTACTGGGTCTTTTAATGGATGCTATACTACATAAAACCCGTTTTAAATTTCAATACAATCGGAATACTCATTCCGCTGTTATAACGAAAAACAAAATTTTTGCCACCATTTGGAAACGACTTGATGGATTTTTATAAATTTTGGTATGTGTAATACCAAAATAAACGTAAATTTTAAATTTCATGAAAATCAGATAAAGTTAATTGTTTTTTGGATTATTCAAACCCCTTTTTTCGTAAAGAGGGGTTTTCGAAACATTTTTATTTTACTGTCAAAACGGGATACATTTATGTAAAACTACGTACATAACGTATTCACCAACTAGAGTTTAACTTATTCACTATATAATTTAAACAGTACGAGTTAAGCTTGAAATGTATTTTCATGTTGCAGGAGGGGAGCCAAAATGGATCATTTGCAGATTTTGGACAGTTTATTGAAGAAGGACTATGACCGAAGGGCGACACCAACTAACCATTTAAGTAAGTCAGACTTTATACAAAATAAATCTGTAACACTAACGCCTTTTTGTCTTAGTATTATAGCTATTCGGAATACATTTTCTTCCAAAAAGTATAAAAGTATTGGTCCTTTATAGTTTTAAATTTAAAATGATTGACATGCAAATGGGCCAGATTTTATCAGTTAGGTTATTCATGTATTCATGCATAAATTTATCAACGACTATCCTTAAGAAGTAGAGCTGCACGTTTTGTCCAATTTTCAGAAAATGTAGTGCATGCTTATTAGCGAATTTCCTTTGGAAAATAAAATAATCATTCCTTCAGCATGGTAAGAACCAGGCCTGGAACCGTGAAATGAGTACCGATCCTGATCCCTAGAACACGTTTTGAGCATTTTTACAAGACTGTATATACATATGTATACATGTGTATGTACTCGTACACCGAATATGTATATATGTGTGTACTCTCTACAGGTTGAATTTTTTGTCCGATTTTCATGACATTTAGTACAAATGTTCCTTTTGTAAATATCCCAGACGAGTTCGCTAACCAGCAAAGTCGGGCTGCAGGAACCTCCCTTTTAGGATGGGAGTTTTGGTCAGGAAAGGAGTTTTTATGATCTAAAAACAGTAAATTTTATCTGATTTTGGACTGAGGATGGATTTAAGAATCCGAAATTGCCTTAGCAATTTAGCAAATAACTCTTGTTTAAAGAATACTCGTATCTATATACAAGAGTTATTTGCTAAATTGCTAAGGCAATTTAATATAATAATTTATATGTACTGTATTCATGCATGAATTCACCCACACCGTAAAACGATTTATTAATTAAATATGATTTTAGTTTCCATTAGAAAATACTCAAATTATTTCTTTAAACTGTACAATCTAGGTTCAAGGCTTGTAAGAGACAGTTTTGGCTGCCAAAATAAATTCGTATTTTCACAGAAGTTAACAGAGATAGTTTTAAAATGTATACAAACTATTTTGAACTATGAAACTATGAAGAAACAGCTGATTTTAGTCCAGATTTACATCAAAGAGCTAAACTGACATACAATATTAAACCCTGCTGTTTTTTCGCGAGGTGAAAACTGTGGTTAGTTAGTTAACAATATGCAAGGCCATGCTTGTGATGTTAATCCACCGATAACGTAATAAGCTTAGGATAACATTATGCTTGTGGCTTGTCCTTTACCAAGCTTTTTGTGCTTGTTCCAACAAAGTGCATAATAAACAAACAGAAATGTGCTTTACTGAACATTTAGTGTGTTCTATAATGTCCCAGAGGTTAAAGTATTATTACTATGGACGGTTTCCATTGCTTTTGAGTGACGTAAGATTTAGGTGAACTATCCCTGTTCCACCCAGGCTAAAGCTAAAGTTTGTCTTGTTTAACGAGGCGAAGTTAGGACTACAAAGTCCTCTCTACCACTCAACCTCGACCTTTATCTAGCGTCACCGTATAGTCACATTACAAATGTAAGTGGGGACTGCGGGGATCGAACCCGCGCCACCAGAGTGATGAGCTCTTGAGTCGCGCGCGATACCAATACGCCACGGATCCTCTAAGTGAAATTCGCTAGGATTCACATTAGCTTTTGGGGTTATGCATCGGTTATGTTTTATACTCAAATTATATACAATTTAAACCCCGATTTTTATCATATATGAGTATTTCAGCCCCTATATTTTGATCTGATGAAGAGAGAAAGCTGCAAATCATATTTTAAAGTTTCAAAATTTTAGCATTTTCCTCAATTTATAACCTGGAATGTGCAGTGCTGTTAAAAAATTAAAATAAATTCAAAATTGTTCAAAATTTGACAAACGAACATAATTTAAGAAATTCTTAAAATTTACAAGTATCAAACTTTAATACAAGCCTTAAAAAAGACTTATTACAATATCTTTAAAATTTACAACAAAATTCCATTTACCATCAAGCAGGAATATAACATCAAAAAATTCAAACATAGATTTAAAACATTTTTATCCGTTAGATCATATTACAGCGTCAGGGACTTTCTGAAAAACGATTTTAAATTATTACGTGAACTTATCTTTATATGTTATTATGTAGCTAATTTAATTTTGTTGTTGTTAAGCCTTATGCACTTAATGGTCTTAATAAATAAACAAATAAGTAGCCTTTTGTATATGAAAAGTTGAAATAATGCTTAAACTATTTCATCAACTCATGAAATATTGAATGACTCATCTTTTATCAAGGTTCCTCGATACCTATATCCACGATACCATTATGAAATATGTAATAATATACCAATAAACTCATATTTGCGTGTTGGTCTACAAATCTACCATATTATTATTCATAATGGACTGGGACTCGTGGCGTGGTCCTATAATCCAGCTTCATGGAGGTCAGGTTTTGAGGATGATACTCGTATAGGTCTAAAGCGGCTAAGATAGTCTCAGTGATCATCTGATGATACCCGCATCAACTCCCACCATCGTTTAGACATATCAGACCATCACCTGCGTGGTTCGGAAGTCACGTTAAGCCGTTGGTCCTTGTATTTCCATTGGTCATTGGGCTATTAATTAATGACCCATTCTAAGGAAGAGTCGGCCTTAAGTTTGTAACAAGACTACACCTCATTACTCATTACTACCACTCATCACACTCATCCTTCACCACATATTTGCCTTAAAATACCCTCATGAGAGTGGTCGGCATCTCAAATAGTGATTTCACGCCTGAAATTATGAAAATATCGAGATGCTGTTTTTGCACAATGTAAAAATATTTCTCTTGCGCTAACGAAACTTCTTTAATCAAACTTTAAGAAAGTTGAAGACTTTGTTAGTTTTGTAATAAAGTCATCTTAGAGTTTCTTTTCTTTGAAGGTCTCTTTGTTTCGGCATCACTTTGAAAATTATAATTCTGACAAGACTAAAGTAAAAGACAGATGGAAGTGAGGCAATAAGAGGGCGTTTCATTAACTTGGCCTGAGACAATCACAAGTTTGAAAGATGAAGACAATTGAGTCGCCTTGCTCCCTTATTGATTTACTTTGGGAGAAGTTTTCGTGAGTTTGCCAGCTGAGCGAATATGTGGTTCTTAGTTTTAATTATTTACTATTAGAGTTTATCATGTGTAAGTAAATTGATAATATCAGGCCGACACGCAGCTAAGCGCTTAAGCGCCGCTGGCATAAGTGAAGCGAATTTTCTTATTACCTATTCGCTTCGCTCACAGCTTCGGCATACGGCCTCAGACGTACGTGGACTTTTACTGCACGTCTTAAGTATCATGAATGATAATACAAGTTTCAAATTTCATTAAAATTGGCATACCTATACCGCAGTTAGAGCGAAACCCCACTTTTTGGCCACTATTTTGAAACGTCTTTAGGGATTTTCATAGTTTTTGGTGTATTGATGGATATTATCAAGATACAAACTTATATCAAATTTCATCAAAATCGGATGAAATGTACTGTTTTTAGATCAAGGGTACTTTGGGTGACCTGACTTTACTGGTTAACGAACTTGACCAAGATATTTACAAAAGGAAAATTTGTATAACGTTTTAAGAATAGAAAAATGCGTCTTGCAGAGAGAGCACACACATATATGCATATACTGTACATGTAAAGTGTTGTACATATATATAAGATTTCTCTGAAGTGCGGTTTACGGAGTTATGTGAGTTTAAAAATACCTTTTCAACAGTATGCAATGTCCTGAAAATAAAATCGTTTATAGCCCCATAAAATAGGTCTGTAAAATTTGTTGCGTTTATTCTCCGCCGTTCAAAGGTTATTTAAACAGATTTAGTTGACACCCTGTATAAAGTTTTGCAATCGCTCGGTTGGGAAGCTCAAAACTATACACCTATGACTTTTCGTTTTATTTGACGTTAGAAATCAATCAATTTTCATACGGATATTCACTAATCAAACCTGGCATAGGACCCTCCTAAAAGTTTCTTTTCTTGTATTAGAAATCCCTAGCTCTTCTACTAACCACACTGTCTTAACCTGTTACAGACAACGCTACAACAGTTTACTGTGAACTCTATATCCGCAGTTTTGGATCCATAAGTCCTGTCACTATGGTGAGTATATTTTGTACATTTTATCATCAGATTTCAAATATATCTATAAAAAGTATTTTTGTCCTATTCGAATACATTGAACCTACCAGTAAAATCAGCTGAAAATCTTAGTTTACCGTCTTAGTACAAACTCCCAATTAAAAGAATGTGTTAGAAATTTACTTGTATGTTCTTTAACATTCCACTATTTTTAGAGGCCTTTTAGAGGGATGATTATGCAAATACGGTTCCGTCCATCCATTTTAATATATCTCATGTATTATTAAAAGCTGATTGACAGAACACCTTCTTTTATAATAAAAATAAAACTATTTTTAATTTCAGAATTACAAATAATATCTCACGTATTTTATACACTGTTAATATATTTAATGCGACATTGTAACCAATCGCTGATCTACCAATCGTGAATATGATAGAATTTCTAAAGGGCATTATTTTAACCACATAAAATTATCAACATAAATGAGGCACTGGTCACAAAATTAATGCAATTATTACTAACTAAAGCTTCCGGTGTAGACCGCGTCAATTGGCTATTTCTAACTTCTACTGCGCCAGACGTTTCCCTCATTTTGCAATGGAGCATCCTCAGTGGTCTTGCTGAGACTGCTCCACTGAGGATGCTCCATTGGAAAATGAGCGAAACGTCTGGCGCAGTAGAAGTTAGTTATAGCCAATTGACGCGGTCTACACCGGAAGCTTTAGTTAGTAATGACGCCGGCCGCTCAAGCCTAAGACTTATTTTAATGCAATTATTGTTCTAAGCTTTGCAAAATTCAATACAGAGATGTTTCATTAACTTACTTGAGGAAATAACCGTTTGTGGGGTTTATAATAACAGCGCATGCTTGTTGGTAGGCTCTGACGAACGGGTAAGGCACTCTGAAACAAAACAATAATAAACTTCAATAATTATTCAGTCCATAGTATACTATACTATACAGGGTTATTACAAATGATGTTCCTGATTTCGATTATAATTATTAATGGGTAAATTTGATTTTATACCATTTTATTTGGTACCATTGGAAAGAAAAATTCATAAAGTTTTATTTATACGGGTTGGGGTGCGTATCTGCTTTTTCTAAAGTCAATTGTTGTACGTGTTGTGTAATGGTTGATTTGGAGGACAATAATTGCTTGTTGCCCAAATGAATGAGCTTGTTGTCTAATGAATTATCAAATTAACCATTTTTTAAACTAATGTGTGCAACCAATTTTCAGAACCAGATGTAAAAAAGATCCTCCCAGTAATCAATCTATTCGCAAGTAGTAATTTAATTTCAATACAAATAGCCGCATTTGTAAAAAATGCTACTAATGCTCATCATTTGTGCTTAGGACATGAATTGAGCGCGGTGGTCCGAATGATGACGTACTCTTGAACTAGCCTCTAATATCTTCGGATAACACTCCCTGTTATTTTTTCTTGTGGGGTTACATCAAAGGTAAGGTGTACACACCAATATTACCATTAGCAAACCTGAGATCCAGCAACGGATTACTAATGCCATCGAAACAATGGATCAAGACACTCTTGAACGCATGGCAAGAGCTTGATTATAGGATTGACATATGTTGTAGCACAAGGGGTACGCGTATCAAAAATTTATAGTTATGAGTACTTGTGACGAAACTTTTGAGTTTTTCTTTAAATGTAACTATTTTGTTTCTTTGTTTAACATATAAAACTACATTTTATATACACTTGAAATCGTGAACATCGTTTGTAATAACCCTGTATATATGTGACATTCTATTCAATAAATGCCATTGAAAATTCTTTGCCGCCGCTTCTAGTAGTCCAAGCAAACTACAAAGATTGAAATGAATGATGATAGATCTAAATAATAAAAAATCAGACAGAAAATAAAATTCATGTAGCGCCATGAAAATATATCACATAAAACTGAGCCCTACAGACAAAGCGAGGCTGTGAGCGTAGCAAATTAGAGTAACAGTTTCTAAAAGAAATTCTCTTCACTCATGATAGCGGTGGTTTAGCGCTTAGCTGCGTGTTGGCCTTGTTTACATTATGTACGCTGATGATGGAAGATGTATTAGGGAAGTTGTGTTGAGTGACACCTCAGTTTTGTTCAGTATGCAGTAACATGACTCCATTATAGCTTGGTTCTATATTATAGTATCGATATGTACAATGGAGTTTGTTGTTCAGTTCTCTGAATGACAAGTGTATTTCCAATTTCAACTTTACTAACAGGTGATCGGTTTAAACGCAAGGTTTCCAATGCTCTCTAGTTTAAAATAAACTCTTGTTCTTATTTTGTAGGACTTTGGATTATACGCATACGGTATTTTAGATTCCCTCAAAAGTAGGCTTATTTATCATATTTATTTATTTATTACCGGCATATATGCCGTTTTACAAAATGAGTATGAAATAATAATAAAATTGTTGAGCTGAAGAAAAACTTGGTACATTACAGACAGAAAAAGCTGTGTGGAGAGATCCATTTCTTCCAATCCACCACGATTTGGATGCTACTATATTTTTTGTACTATATATTCTTTTAAGTTTTTGTAGTTCATTGTACGGTGTGGTTATGGGTAACAACACGGGAAACTAATTAAATTAAAGAAGAGACGTAGTGATGCGATGATTACGATACAATTGAATGAAAACGATGAAATAACAATTAGAATGTGGACAATTCTCGTGCCTCATTATAAAAAAACCTCATACGGGATTTAAAAACATAGAGTCGTAGACTATTTAACACATTTAAAAGAAGTCCTTTTAAAAATCCTCCCTAGTATAAAAGAATAGAAAAATATAGGAATATTTGCAAAATTTTAATATTGATTAAAAATATTTAAAAAATGAAAGTCTTTTTAAATTTAACAGAAATCATCCATACTATTAACTCACCCTGTATACGGTTGAAATACTTTAACTGAGAGATCCCCCGTATAACACCAGCTCGTGTTGCAGGACTATGAAGTGGACCTGTACTTGAGGCAGAAGTGGCAGGACGAGAGACTCAAGCACCCCGAGATCACAGAGGTCCTGGACCTGAACGACCCTAACCTTGTCAAGGCCATCTGGAAACCTGAGGTGTACTTCCCCAACGCCAAGCACGCAGAGTTCCAGTTCGTCACTGTCCCCAATGTTCTCATCCGTATCAACCCGGACGGGGAGATCCTCTATATGCTCAGGTAAGCTGTAGGCCTTCTATGAAATACATTAGAGCATACCGTCGGTGCCCGGAACGCAACGCAGCGCAACGTACATGTGTAGCCACTGCTTAATATTTAGCGGACCTGTGGCGAATCGGAATCGAGCGCAAATCCAAACATCATCTCTCCACTGACGCGGGTTCGATCCCAGCAGTCACCTTTCACATGTTTGAAGTGACATTGCGGTAACGCTAGGTAAGGTCGAGGTTGAGGGGTAGAGAGTACTTGGTTGTCCTATTTTCACCTCGTTAAATAAGACAAACTTTAAGTTTTTAATATTTACATTAATTTATCTGCAGCTAGGTACCTCTGTCCTGGGAAGGATTAACAAAATCCTCCTTGTTAATGAAGACAAGCTGTAATATTTTATAATAAATAGATTCAGATGTAACGAATAAGTCGATAGCAAACATACTGTAGTTTAAATTTCATAATTGGAACCACGAAGGTAACAAATAAAAACACCCGAGGCATTATGCTTTTAACGACATCAACATCTAAACTGAGCTGAATGTCTCGGACAGGGTCAATAAACAGTTGAAGAAAGAAGCAATCAGCGTTTGGCGGAAACGGTGAAACGCGCGGCGGCAGCGATAAGTCGGTAATGGAGATTGATTCTGGCACGATCTCCTCTATCAATCTCTGCTGAGTGCTGATCAAGGTGCTGAGTTGTTCCGATCAGCACACACGAGTCACGACGTCTTTTGTCCGACACTACTTTAGTTATGTATTGCTCATATTCGCGTTGTTTTGCACCCGCTTCCCTGTTCCTTCTTCATGTTTAGTACGGGCTGGCGAAAAGCCGGCTGTCATTGTTTTACACAAATGCAGCGTCTGTGTTGGCGTCCAGCCCAGCTCGGGTGCCTTGGTCCAGGGGGTGAGCGCGGAAAGAGTGTGAAATCGTCCATGATTTTTCATGTTTTCGTAGATTGGGGTTTCACGTGACGGGGTCCCGTAGGGTTGACAGTCGTCGATTTACGAAAGCTCAGCCGTTTTCACAAATTGAGTAAGCCTACAAACTTTATCTCTGGTGAAGTTAGGGGATTGTGGTGTGGTGGCGGATGGGAGGGGTGGGTAAGGGATGAGAGGGGGTGGTCAGTATTGGGTTATCGGCTAACCAAGTCAATGTCGCGCTTCAAACACATTTGATGACCCAAAGTGACTTTCAGAATAAAATCAAAACCTCGTGTTTCCGCACACTTTATTTACCGAAAATCCGATACTTTCTAAATAACCCTACCGTTTTAAATTTAGCTTCGTGTATTTTTATGAACATATACAGGGTGTTGGTGAACTCTCTGGACATACTGTTTAGACATGTCCCTTGGGTCAAAACAATAATACTTTATTATACAAAGAGTGGTCCCCGGCGCTTCGTTGTCCGTCCGTCTGTGTGGATGTCTTTTTTACTCAAATAATTATAACAATGAAAAAGTACCGAATTCTACCAAACTTTGGCAAAAAATTTAAAATGCCATTTTCTAGTTAGGGAAAAATAGTTATTTAATTTGGCAATCAAACTACGAAATGGCGGCCGTTCAAAACGTTCAAAATTAATTAACTCTAAAATGTGTACTTTTACAATAAGTCAACAGGAACAATTATTTTTAGTGTAATTAAATGAAAATCGAATGATAAATAACAAATTATGGTCAAATGTTATTGTTTTGACCCAAGCAACATGTCTGGACTTCCTTTATTGGTATGTAGTACAGTAGCGCTAAGCTGCGTGTCGACCAGGTTTAAATTTTGAAATGACATTCAACGAGTATCCAATATGGAGTATCTTCTGCCATCAGCAGTAAGCTTGGTTGTGCCAATACATATTTTTACACAGTGACAGTTATATTCCTTATGACAAATGTGTCACGTGACGTGTTGTGTGTTGATCCCAGGTTGAAGCTGACATTTTCCTGCATGATGGATCTTTCCAAGTTTCCTCTCGACAACCAGATCTGCACTATGGAAGTTGCCTCGTGTAAGTATATTCTAGAACAAAATTTATCATGCATGCTACCTTTGTCAGTGGCTTTCTACAAAGTTTTTAGCAAATTTTCGTTGAAAAATGAGATATTCACGCCGGTGAGACCCAGACCCAACTATGAAATGAGCACCGATCCTGACCCCCAGAACACGTTTTGAGCATTTTTTCAACACTTTATATACGTATGTATATATGTGTGTACTCTATACAGATTGATTTTTAAGTTCTGCTAGCCTTTATGTTTGTTCGTTTATGTTAATTTATGTCGTTTCGTGATGTACTTTGGTGCTATGCGAGTAAAATTTTCCAACGATGCCATATGGCTGATAGATTTGCAAGATCATCCAGATGATGCCGAAACCGGTAGATGACCATAAAGGAATGTTTGACGAGGTATCTATTTTAAATTTACACCCAAGAAGAGTTCACACAAAGAACACACTAAAGTCTTCTAGAATGGAAGGTCTAGCAGTTTCTCGGTGTAGATTCAGCCATGACAGGCACCAAGGCAATACAAGTTTCAGACTTAGACAAATTCACAGACTCGAAAAGTCACTCTAATTTCCGGCAGCCAAGACAAAAGGTCGCCTCTGCCACCAATAATAAATCGATAACTTGTATGGATTATGTAACTTTTACTACCTACATTACTCTAAAAGAAGTCCCTCCAAAAATACTCCCGACACTTACTACCCTATCAACTATACATCCTTTGAATGATTTCAGTCTCGAAAACGATCGAGGAGCTCAGGCTGGAGTGGAAGACGATGAACCCTGTCATCATGGGCAAGGGTTGAAGATGCCTCAGTTTGAGATCGTGGAAATCATCGCTTCAGACTGTCAGGAATCATTTCAAATAGGTAAAATTAATTTAAATTTGCATTTATTATCAGTTATATTTTGTAGCCAAACCAATATTCCTACTTTGATAATGTCAATCATGTACACCCCGACTGTTAGCTACAATCACCAAGAGGTTGGATTTTTGTTCTTTTAAAATTTATTTTTTTACTTAAATTTTCGTCTAAAATATCGATTGACCAAATTCACTGGAATGAGACATGCAGTACTCACTGGGGTACTATCTTACTTTAAGAGTGGTTTCGCTTTGAGTTTAATAAAATCGTTCAACTTATTACCTTGTATAATAATTGTTATGTATCTAATGCAGCAGACCCGTGGAGGGTTGGAATCGTGCGCGACTCCGGAGCTGATCACTCCGCTGACGCGGTCCGATCCCCGCAATCGCCACTTACATTTGTAATGTGATTACAACGCTAGGTAAAGGTCAAGGTTGACTTTGTAGTCCTAACTTCGTCTCGTTAAACAAGACAAACCTTTTTATAACTCTCCCATAATCTGGTAGAAAACTTTACCCCGATTTAAGAACAGGTGTATTAAAAAGTTGTACTGTTCCAAAGTACTTTTCGAAAGCAAACCGCTATTTAAGTTTTGGAATAAATCACGCAAGGGTAACGCCTGAACCTGATTTATTCCGGGACGCAGGAATAAGCGTTGCCGTGAACACTTATTAATAATTTATCAGTTTGGGAACAGGCTTCACCGGCCTGCCTGAGGGTGATTATTGCACATAACTTAGCCCTCCTTTCTCGCAGGATAGTGAGAAAGTGAAAACACATACTGACTGCTCCAGCAAACCAGTTCTTCATACTACCTGTTGGCATTGAACACTTGTAAGGTTTAGGAATGGTTAAAATATTATTAGGGAGATTTCCATAATTTTAAGTGAACAACAAGTTCACGACGTTTCGGGATCGGGATCTGTCCTCGTCTTCGGGTGAAAAGTGTTCTAAAATTCAACACAACACATTAGAAAAAGAGCTAGCTTTAGTGTTATCAGCGCAAGCTGACCAGTCACCCACCACCAAATAACCTATTTTTTTGCCCTTAAACCTTTTATTTTTATAACATGTACAACAATTTTACGAAATTTAAAAATAACTAGAGAAATCAAACACACCCACGGCCTGCACATCAAACTACAGCTTCACACTGACTGCCTTATCAGCCTCCAAACAGCCCCATTGGCTCGCTAGGACCAATCACAGCCGCGAATCAGACTGACCAAATGTAACAAACACAAAAAATACACATTTAAGCACAGCTAATGGAAAGGTAATTCATATAAGAGTCTAATTGGAATTTTATTTGGCACTCGTCTGCTAAAATTATAAACGCAATTTTCAAAGAGAAGAACGCATTATATTTCAAGTATTTTCAATACTCTTCATCAGGTAAATGACACTAATAAAAACAACTGCAAAACTAATGATATAATAATATAGAGTCTTGATAAATTAATCAGGTTTTACTAACAAAGGAGTTAAAATGATTAACCAAACTTTAGAAAATTACCCACACGAAATTGTACCATCCACAACAACAAACTTCAAAGAACGAATTAGGAGTTATTGCAAGGATTTTGTGGGGAAAAAGTGCCGGAAAAGAGAGGCTTCCTTTTGATGTTTTCAAATTACTGTAGTAACATTATAAAACATATGTTTTATAAACAATACAACGCTTTTCCTGATGAAAGCCTCACTAGACCGGAAAATTAAAAATATTAATTGGATACTAAACCTATATGTACACTAAGGGTAGTTGAGTGTGATTGGCAATTTAGACTTAACCTCGAAAATCAATAATCATCTCTTGCGGTAAACTGCTCGGTTACGCGGACGCCACAGTCCATGCACGCTACTCACATTATACAGGGTAAGTTTTAAATATCCCCTCGGTTTTTGGGTGGGGATGGGTGATGCAAAGTACGTCAAAACAAAATTAAAGATCCTATAAAAACATTCACCGGGAATTTTGTTCAAATATTTCCTTTTTCAAAAAATAAGGTGCGGGGACATTCAAAACTCACCCCGGCTAGTGTCATTTTGACGACCTTAAAAGGTTTGAGTTACGTTTAAGGGTCCGCCTCAGCGGCGCAGCGACGCTTCAATTCAAGGGTTTACAGTGGCGCGTTTTCCACCTATCAATATAACTTTGAGATTAATAAACACGATGTCTATGTTAGTTTGAAAGTTCATAATAGTGGCGGAGAGCAATTTAGTAAAAGGAAAGAAACGGACTTTTCCTGCCACTTCCGGAGAAAACTACTCCTAACGTTTCGGGTAATTAAAAGCTCCACCCGTCTTCAGAGGACTACACTAATCTAGGAACAACATTTAATTAATATCTTAACTTAAGATCTAACCTAAGACTATTCCAACCAAAATTTAAAAATACCGCTACATCATAAAAATTGATAGCTTGTCAAAATTACAATTAAAAATAAAACCACGTAAAATGAGGACATGTTATGGAATAAAACTACATGTTAGCCTTAACATAAAAATATCTAAAAACAAATAGCTGAAAAAACACAGAAATGTGGTAGGTACTAATTAATTGAAGGTTGCGAGGTTCGTCGTCCGAGTCTGGGTGAGATCCTTTCAATCAATAAGTACCTACCACATTTCTGTGTTTTTCAGCTATTTGTTTCGTTTTATTCAGCTATTTTTTATGTTAAGGCTAACCTGTAGTTTTATTCCATAACGTGTCCTCAATTAACGTGGTTATATTTTTAATTATAATTTTGACAAGCTATCAATTTTTATGATGTAGCAGTATTTTTAAATGTTGGTTGGAATAGTCTTAGGTTAGATCTTAAGTTAAGATATTAATTAAATGTAGTTCCTAGATTAGTGTAGTCCTCTGAAGACGGGTGGAGTTTTTAACTAACCGAAACGTTAGGAGTAGTTTTTCTCCGGAAGTGGTAGGAAAAGTCCGTTTCTTTCTTTTTACTAAAACACGATGTATTTAGAAACTAGAGGAGTTTTCTGAAACGCGTATAGAGTGTTTTTTATAAGGCCCGTTGATTTAGCCAGTTGTTACGTGCGCGGTGACTTGTGTTCCTTAGGTGGACGAACTTAGCCTTTTTCTGAGGTGATCACTGAGGGGGACTCCGAAGACTCAAAACCACTGTGGCCTCTGAACCGGTTTGTTTATTCTGTTGCTAGGCAACTACAGCTGCCTGGTGGCAGAGTTCTACCTGTCGCGTGCTGTGGGGTTCCACTTGGTGCAGAGTTACCTGCCTACCATACTGATAGTGGTTATCAGCTGGGTCAGCTTCTGGATGGATGTGGACTCCGTGCCGGGCAGAACCACTCTCGGAGTCACCACTCTGCTAGCTGTCTCCTCTCAGAGCTCGGGTAGATAGACACTACCGTATTTGTTATTTAGGACTTTATTTTGCTGAAAGAAACCAGGCCACTTGTAAATGGAATTTGCAATTTGCTGCTCTAATTTGCTAGCTCACAGC
Organism: Matsumurasca onukii; assembly: GCA_018831715.1. NCBI lineage: Eukaryota > Metazoa > Arthropoda > Insecta > Hemiptera > Cicadellidae > Matsumurasca > Matsumurasca onukii. The sequence continues at coordinate 53,757,322 of CM032060.1, forward strand.
CTCGCTTCGGCCTTCGGCCTCAGCTTGGCCTCCTGTATGATAAGAGCGTTACGAGGCTTTGAGCGCAGCGAATCGGCCTTCGACCTCAGATTTATGGGGTTTTTATTGAAAGTTATACTTTATATCGTTGAATAAAAACACATTTTAAATTTTAATAAAATCGGACTACTCATTTCGCTGTAATAGCGAAAAATCATTTTTTGGTGGCCATTTAGAAACGACTTAATGGATTTTCTTAGTGTTTGGTATATTGATGTATAACAAAAAATGCATAATTATTCAAAATTTCATCAATATCAGAAGAGATTTACTGTTTTTAGATTATTAAACCCCATTTTTCTTTTAAAGTCCTTTGCAAAAGGGAAGTTCTGGTAGTCCGATTTTGCTGGTTAATAAACCCGACCGAGATACTTAGAAATAGAACATATGTACCAAATTTTGTGAAAATCGGACAAAAATGCGACTTGAAGAGACTTCATGTATAGAATGAAGACTTCATGAGACTTCATACATATATACACATATGTAAAGTTTTGAGTTTTATAGTTCAAAACCTGTATTGGGGGTCAGGATCCGTGCTCATTTCATGGTCCCGGGCCTGGGTCTCACCATGCTGACGACTTGAATATCTCTTTTTTCCAAAGGAAAGTTTATATTAAATAGTTCTTTAATCAGTATAGCTTAAATATTATGACTTAGAAGTTCGCTTACTTCTCAACAACATTTCGCTTTAAATGCTAATCAGATTCAGTATGATATTATACATGAAACTATGACGTTCCAGGAATCCAAAGCGGACTACCCCAAGTGAGCTACGTCAAGGCGATCGACGTCTGGATGGGAACGTGTACAGGTTAGTGTCACTAAAATATTCAACACATTTAAAAATAATCATTCTAGCAGACAATTACTACAGACTGGGACTCGTGGCGTGGTCCTGTACTCCAGCTTCATGGAGGTCAGATTTTGAGGATGATATAGGTCTAAAGCGGCTCAGATGGTCTTAGCGATCATCTGATGATACCCGCATCAACTCCCACCATCGTTTAGACATATCAGACCATCACCTGCGTGGTTTGGAAGTCACGTTAAGCCATTGGTCCTTGTATTTCCATTGGTCATTGGGCTATTAATTAATGACCCATTCGAAAGAAGAGTCGGCCTTAGTTTGTAACAAGACTAAAAAGTAAAAAAGGTAAAGTTTGTCTTGTTTAACGAGGCAAAGTTAGGACTACAAAGTCCTCTCTACCACTCAACCTCGACCTTTACCTAGCGTCACCATATTAGTCACATTACAAATGTAAGTGGTGACTGCGGGGATCGAACCCGCGCCACCGGAGTGATGAGCGGATCCGCTTAAAACTAAACCTCATAACTCTTTACTACCACTCATCACAGTCATCCTTCACCACATATTTGCCTTGAAATACCGTCATGAGAGTGGTCGGCATCTCAAATAGTGATTTATTTTAACTTTAAATCCATTTCCTACTGTTTTGCCTTTGTGAAGATGAACATTAGTCTAACAGGAAAGTAACGAGGAAAGAAAGCGAGGTCTAGGATTATCAGAGGGCTAAGAGCTCCAAAATGTAGAGTCAACACAGGAACGTAATTAGCTTAATTTGATCAATCTGCCGGTAATGGACTTAGTCTCCTGTTGAGCTTTTAGTCTCGCTCAAACACTCACTTTGTTTCTCATATTTTATTCCTGCTTTCATCGTTGGGATTTCGGTAACGATTGACAGCTTATGATGCAAAGTAGCCTTTGAAGTGGAGGCTGAAATGTTTCAACATTTTTCCGCCAGTGAAGAAAGTGTGATGACGTTGTTAAACGATGCCGAAAAAGATGATGAGTTATATATGAGGAGTATTAAATTGTGAACCATGATTTAGTTTATACCAGCTATTACAGATCCTGTCTTGATGGATAGGCGAGTATGAAGTATCGGTAACCTCCGACGCCGTTTATGAACCGAAACGTAAAAATGCAGGTTTATATGATAAGGTAGGAGTGGTTCTATGTTCCTTATACACGAAAAAGCAAAAACTGATTGTTAAAAAATATAATACAGTTTTAAAATATCCTATTTTGACCAACACACTTTTTTTGCTAATATTGGCGTAAGATTTACAAAACAGGATATACAAACCTAGAGACAACCTTTGAGATCATGGAAAAGCACTTTTCTAATGCCTACACCAAAACATAGCGTCCTAAACGAGAAACTACGAGAGTACGTTTAGAGCAACCTTTTCTGGAGTGATCAATCCTCTTAGGTTTGATTATAATTATGACAAACCTCGGAGTTGTAACATCTTCTAATTATGTTTAGCGTTCGTGTTCTGCGCGCTGCTGGAGTTCACCTTCGTCAACTACATGTGGCGCAAGCTGGTGCCCGAGATACTCAAGAGGACCACCACTTTGCCGGACACTGTCCACGGCAAGAGCATGGACGACCAGAACGAGGCTCAGCCTGTGGCTGTCACTGTGGTAATTAACATCTACACACTACAAGTTTGGGTTTTGGGGAAGTCTTTAAGGTAGAATCAGGCAGGAAAGTCAACGTAGTTCGGCAGCCCAAGCACAGATAGTGCTGCGAGGGAGCTATTTTAAGAGTCTCAAGTAGAGCCATTGACGCACGCACAAGTTCTTTCGTTCCCGAAAATCGCACGATCTGGCCACATTTAAGTCATTGACATCGGAAAAACTCGAGCATGTGGAGCCGAAGGGGCAGAAAAAAATAAAGAGATCGCAGCGCTATCTGTTCTTGGGCTGCCGCAACTATGTTGATTTTCCTGACTCAGCCATGTGGCATCCATGCGAAATCTACCTATCATAACATTATCATTGGTTGAATTCAAGTTAAGTAATATTTCCTTTGTCGAAAGTTAAGGTGGGAGGGAAATTTAAAACTCACCCTGTATGTTTTACCTTGCACGGTTTCGGTATGTTAACAGGCCCGATAAGCGAATTCTTACCAATATTTCTATATATATGTAGATTAGCTATGTCTAGTGGTAAATTTTGACCGGTTCCTTCTCCTGTATATGCTTTTTGCATGTTATAGTTGATCTGGTCTTGCTTTAAATTCTGTGTATTTCTGGTGGCCTTTATTATTCGTCTGTTCCTATTTTACTTTTCAAACACAAAAGTCATACTTATTTTGTGTGCCTTCAAAGTTTCCAGTTGAAAGTAAAAGGTATTCATTGTTTGGTCCTTAAAGGAATTGATAACGAGCTGACCTTAGCCACTATATTTTAGAAACATGTATTCTTTCAAATCAAAATGCGGTCTCATAAGAGGAAGTAACATTCACTCTAATGAAACTAAAGGAAGGGAAAACTACCGAACTGGGAGACACAGAACGGCCAGTTTATGACCGTTTACCTTCTCACCGGGAATTACCGGGAAAACGCGGAACACACTGACTGACTACAGGGCTAGAGAGGTACAAGTCAAATGTTTGAGAGTGAATGCAAAAAATGTATTTATGATTGGGGAAAAGTATGTATGTCAGAATCATTTGGGGAATGTAGAGTTTCTTTTTCATCTCAAGGGAGAGTTACTCTTAATATTATCGGCAAGGCTCTAACAGAAGGCATTGAAGCAATCTTCCACGTTGAGGGAAGTCACCATAGGAAAAGGTAGTTTCTGAGTCCATCCAAATACAGCTTTGACTATTGCAAGGTAGTGTAACTGACTATAGCATAACATGTACAATAATGCTATTTATTTATTTATAAGTTGGTAGCGGACCCGTGGTGTATTGGAGTCGCGCGACTCCGGAGCCCGTTGGCGCAGGTAACATGCAGCAACGTTAGGTAAAGGTCGAGTCTGTAGCTTGTATCTTTTTGAACAGGTGCGCAAGGTGGTGGTGACGGACCAGGGTCTGTGTTCCAACAACAACATGGTGATACGCTAACATGCATCAACGCTAGGTAAAGGTCGAGTCTGTAACTTGTATCGTTGTGAACAGGTGCGCAAGGTGGTGGTGACGGAGAACAGGGGTCTGTGTTCCAACAACAACATGGTGATGGCGGGACGCTAACATGCATCAACGCTAGGTAAAGGTCGAGTCTGTAACTTGTATCGTTGTGAACAGGTGCGCAAGGTGGTGGTGACGGAGAACGCATTGGTGATGGCGGGACGCTAACATGCATCAACGCTAGGTAAAGGTCGTCTCGTTGTGAACAGGTGCGCAAGGTGGTGGTGACGGAGAACGCAGGGGTCTGTGTTCCAACAACAACATGGTGATGGCGGGACGCTAACAATGCATCAACGCTGGTAAAGGGGTCGAGTCTGTAACTTGTATCGTTGTGAACAGGTGCGCAAGGTGGTGGTGACGGAGAACGCAGGGGGTCTGTGTTCCAACAACAACATGGTGATGGCGGGACGCTAACATGCATCAACGCTAGGTAAAGGTCGAGTCTGTAACTTGTATCGTTGTGAACAGGTGCGCAAGGTGGTGGTGACGGAGAACGCAGGGGGTCTGTGTTCCAACAACAACATGGTGATGGCGAGACGCATAGACGAGTACTCCAGACTGTTCTTCCCCCTGGCGTTCGCCGTGTTTAACCTCCTGTACTGGTCGTACTACCTGGGCTAGCCGGCCACCCGGGACACCAGCGGCAGCGCAGGAGTCGGCCCCTGGTGATCCGGTACAGTTGGAGTGTGTAAAGTCCCGAGGACGTGCAGTGTGAGGAACTTCTATCTGAGCATTTAAGAGTGTACAGTATCTGTCGGCCATTTTATTTTTGTTCCGTAAGAATAATGTAAAAACAAATATTTTTTTGAGACACCTCACGCCTACAATTTTTATTAGATATTTTTGAAACAAAGCCATCAAGCTGTACAACTGCCTCCTAGTACACATCAAAAACCTAACGCTGACACAGTTCCACGATAGAGTGTACTCGTATAGTACTATTATCAGCTGTTGTTTGTTTACTATACAAACCCGTAAAGTAAATAAGGGAAATCTTAAAACAGAAACTGTAAACTAATAGTATATAAAAATTTCTTCTAGTTCAAATTAGATAAATGAAGACTTCTTCTGTTTTATTGGGAATTCGCTAAGATTCACCGTAGCTCTTGTGGCTACGTGTCTGCTATGTTTTACATTGTTCTTACGGGATGAAATTGAAGGTCACAGCCAGTTCTGCGCACTCTTAAGTAGCATCAGAGTGAATGTGCTACAGCGGGATTTATTGATTAGTAATCACATATAACATGGGTTTAACGGGTAAAATAACTAATGAAATATGATTGTGAATTACTGTGAAACAAAGTAACAAATTAATGTTTCCCATCGACAATTCCTTTTAAACATTCATTTACCTATACGTAATACGAGAGAATGGTGCATTATACAGGGTGGTTAAAAATTGTTGGACGCATTTTGGGTTTGAGTAAGCGAATGACCAATTGGCCTAAAAACGTGGGTGTTGTTTTATTGGGTGGAAAATTTAAAATAGTTGTAATATTAACAAATGTCAAAGAATTACTGGCACTCATTCTTTTACAAGTTATGTTACAAAGAAACTAAACCATTTTCCCGTGCTCTCTGAGGTTTGTACCCAAAGTTTGTAGTCTAAACTAAGTTCCTCAATGTCTTGAACTTTATTTGAGAATCCTCTGTTCTTGACATCCCGAAATGTTTCCAATCCTGTAATATAACCACCCTGTATAATCTCTCAAAATGTGTGGTGTTAGTTTTGATAGAGATATTGTCGTGATAAAATCAGTCCATATTTCCAAGTTTGACAATTTATGTCAACGATGTAAAATCTTATTGCGTGATCCTCCCATCAGGATGGTGAAGAGCATCGTTGACTAATCGGGAAGGAAATAAAGAATTCTGAAATCTGTAAATTGGTTAACGTAATGCAAGAAATATTGTAATATTCATAATCGTCAAAGTTTTGATACGAAATGTTTTGATCAAAATTGTAACCAAACGCAACCCCTTTGAAATAAAAGAAAGGTTATTGCTTTTATGAAGATACGAGTATGAGACATGTTAGTTTGAAAGTTCATAATAGTGGCGGAGAGCAATTTAGTAAAAAGAAAGAAACGGACTTTTCCTGCCACTTCCGGAGAAAAGCTACTTCTCGAGTAGTTTTTTTCCGGAAGTGGCAGGAAAAGTCCGTTTCATTCTTTTTACTAAATATGAGACATATCAAAATATATTTACTGATAACTTAAGGCGTATTGAAGGGTAATTATGAACAGTTTTAGATTGTATCAGAACATAACCGCAAAGATTGTGTTATGAGAGGTAGATTGCGCATAGATGCCGCACATGGCTGAGGCAGGAAAGTCAACACAGTTGCGGCTGCCCAAGCACAGGTAGCGCTGTGAGGGAATTATTTTAAGAGTCTCAATTAGAGCCACTGACGCATGCGCAAGTTTGTTCTTTCTCGAAAATTACACCATTAGCTCACATTTAAACCAAACAAAAGAACGGATCTAATAGACATAGGGCTAACTCGATCTTGTGAAGCCGAGGGGGGAGAACGACAACGAGAGGTGGCAGCGCTCTCAGCGCTATCTCTGCGTGAGCTGCGGCAACTATGCTGATTTTCCTGCCGCATCTATGCGCTATCTACCTACCGTATCATGATCTTTGACAACAGTGAGCTGTGAAGTTGTAAGCAGTGATACGATAAATGTCGATCGTAAAAATGTTTAGTTATAAACCGATTATTGCACATAATTATTCTGTATGAGTATGATAAGATCTATGTAAGAGTTTAATGTATTTTACTATTTTAATATCCATCAAACTAGTTGCTACATTAGAATAAATTTCCCAGTTCATAAAAATATTTTTGGCTAAGTATTGTTACAACCGTTATATTCTGTATAGAACTTTTCTTTGATAATACTGGGTATTTAAACTTAGTGCTCAAATGATTGTAATAGAGAAGGGATGACCCACGTCAAAGTGGACTCTAATGGACGCCAATATTTCAAATGCATTGAAGATTTTTCACGAAGAAGAAAAACTAATAAACACTAATTAAAAGCAGCTTTCAAAATCAGCCAGCTTTCAATAGAGTGCACCTTACTGTACTGTATGGGGTAAAACAAAAGCTCAATTATTGTAAATAAAAACTGAGAGCAATATTTAAGTGAAACATAGGCTAAAACAGGTTTGTGTACGAGAATGGGTTGAAATTTATCAAAGAGCCAAATCAATAGAAAAGAAAGCTATTCATCTCAAACCTCGCTCTAAAATGCAATAGATGAATTCACTCTAACCTTGGAGCTGAATTCAAATCATTGTTTTATTTTCTCAAATACAATTTGACGAATAGTACAAAGTTTGTTGAAAACAATACAGCTACTCAAAAGGTGACTTGCCAGGTACAGTTAAAACTGATATTTACAATATTCAATACACTAAAATTTTAACAAAATTATATACCACCTCTATAAACATGCAAACATGAAAGGAGAATATTTAGGGCCCCTAAGGCGAATACCTGATTTAAAATTCCATTGAATTCGACGTAAATTTATTCTTCAGATGTCAGATGATATTATTATTTTTGTACATTATTTATGTTTTAGTTGTGTGTAATGTATTGGGATTTATTGTACAATTTGTAAACAGTTGGAGAAATAAAGATATATTATTATTATTGAAAATCAAATTCTTTGAAGGTCTTTCAAAAGTAGTGCTTGTATGATTTTATTAACTAATAGTGCACTTCAACATAATACCTTCAACTAAAAACCTAGTCTAAGATAAACATAAAAACCCCTGGACGATTTCACAAACAATTTGGGTGCCGACCAAGGCACCCAAGCGTTCCTGGGTTGGACGCCAACACTGACGCTTGCATTGTATAAAACAAAGACAACCGGCTTTTCGCCAGCCCGTACTGGAAATGAATAACCCAGCCAGTATATCAGAAAAATATTTCAACCGTAATAACCATACGCATTATCAAACAAGGCTCCTAGTTTAATTATTCAATTGTTGGGGTTGTAAAACATTTAGCAGTATAATTTTATTTTATTATTCATCTTGACAAACACTCATACACAGATTGAGTATAGTTAGCAAACCTATAATTTACTTTCGGTCAACTATTAGTTCGTTTGTAGTTCATTCATTTGTATAGTGCAATATGTATCATTGCAACTTAAGGTTTAAAAAAAATAAATCTACACATTATTTTGTTTTATCATGGATTTTACGGCATTTCCTTCTATTGTACTATAGCGACAGTAAAGTATTTTTATAAATATTGTAAACCTTTTTAAAAGCAAAAGTTAAAATATTACGTAGTTAAAGCATGTTTCTGAACTTGATTGTTGTAAATACTAAATTAAATAAGAATATAACTTTAAGTCATGTTATTCTTACTATATGTTTTAAGGTAAGATTTGTATCTAAAAATGAGCCTGAGGATTTTTATGTTTGGATATGTAAATTGTATTATCCTGATTTTTGGCCAGTTATTTTATTAAACTTTTAGGTGCTGCTTTTGTAACAAACACTGTTACAAAAAAGTCATAAAAATGTACTTGTCTAAAAAGTTTTTTTTTACTTTAAACTTTAAAGTAATATATTCACTTCACTATGCCTTTCATAAATACCCCTGTTATTTTATAATGGTGAAAGTTAAGTTTTGTTATACACTTTAAACATTTATGATTTAGAAATGTGTATTTTGGACCAAATGTGACACAACATCTAAGCTGTTATCATTAGTATAATATGGCATCGTACTAAATGTGTCCTAATATTGCCATAATAAACTTATACAATAGCATGTCTACTAGTTTGCGTTGTTATTGAATACCTATTTACCAACGTGCAAAGGTTTTGACTATCGGTAAAATACATAATTATCTAAAACTTTTAACGCCATCAGAGGAGATGACTTCCCGCTATGCTTTTTTACTAGTAATTTCAAATAAAACTGTTCAAAGAATAAGTCTACGGTTAATTTTCAACTGTACAAAAACTAAATATTTCGGAACGACTTTTTTTATATTTGGTACAAATTACTAAATTACTATTTGAGATGCTGACCACTCTCATGAGGCAAATACGTGGTGAAGGATGAGTGTGATGAGTGGTAGTAATGAGTTATGAGGTGTAGTCTTGTTACAAACTAAGGCCGACTCTTCCTTAGAATGGGTCATTAATTAATAGCCCAATGACCAATGGAAATACAAGGACCAACGGCTTAACGTGACTTCCGAACCACGCAGGTGATGGTCTGATATGTCTAAATGATGGTGGGAGTTGATGCGGGTATCATCAGAGCAAAATGATCACTGAGACTATCTGAGCCGCTTTAGACCTTTATCATCCTCAAAACCTGACCTCCATGAAGCTGGATTACAGGACCACGCCACGAGTCCCAGTCAGAGTCAACACATTGCAAAGGAAATTCGATATACTCATGCAAGCGGCGCTATGCTGCTTAGCTGCGTGTCGGCCTGTCTTATTATCATAGAAAGCAGCAAATTGTAGGGTTGATTTTTAGGTAACCCACAAAACTGAACGTAAATGCTTATTTTCATCTTGCTTGACTTAAGTCCATCAGCACCTCATAAATATGCAGAACCCTAACGCTTTTAACTGTTCCATTAACCTCTTGGCTCATCTGTGGCGCTATTAGCATCCTAATTCAATTCTAACTTTTATTATTTTTGTAACTGTGCTTAAACCGAAAAACAAGTTTTATTTTATAGGATAAGTAAAATCTAGAACAGTAGTTAACAAAGTTACAAAATGGAATTATTATTTTCTATACCTAACTAGACTTTTAAATTCCAAGGTAATAACTAAGATTTGCTCCCAATAAATAAGAAAGAATAATTTACGATTACGCCTAAAAAGGATCTGTTACAACTTTTGTAAGGGGCTTCTTAAAAGGTTGTCTCTAAGTTTGCATAACCTGGGGTTAAAACAAAATCTTACGCTAATAATAGCAAAAAATTTAAAGTTGATCAAAAATAGGCTATTTTAAAAGTGTTTTACATTTTTGTCACAAGCAATTGTTGCCTTTTTGCTTATAAGGAACATAGAACGACTCCTACCCTCACCCACTTCTTTTTTGTGTAGATATTAGAAAAGTTGATTTTCATGGTCTCAAAGGTTGTCTCTAGGTTTGTATAACCTGTTTTTTTTTTTTAATCTTACACCATTATTAGCAAAATAATGTTAAAGTTGGCCAAAAATAAGCTATTGAAAAGTGTATTATATTTTTTCACAACACAGAACCACTCCTACCCTATCATATAAACCCGCATCTGTACGTTTCGGTTCATAAACGGCGTCGGAAACAGGGGACTACGAAACTCCAAATGTTTTGCCACTTTTTGAATGAGCGGAGCAAAGTTGGAATATCGCTACTACCATTTCTCCTGACTGGCAATGTCGGTGGCACGCGTGACTCTTCAAAGAACTGAGACAAGACAACTCTCCTAGAGCCGATGTTTTTGAAACAGAAGATAAACTTGGATTTCCACCTCCGCCTCGTCCACCAGAAGAAATAACCAATACTCCACTATTTCAGTGGCAAACACGAGTTCTTGCTTGGTTGACTAACCCTCTTAAGCCTGTACAAGTAGAAGTACACGTTTGATTGAAGTCAAAGACTATATGGGTTTTCATTAGGCAGCCTCTTGAGGACAGCGACTTTGCAGCAAGCACTGGACTGAGGTTGTGTACAAGAAATGTCAAAGTGCAGGTGAAGTGGATATGTTGCAAGTTGCTCGGTCAACTAATTCCAAGTCCGGACTCTGACGTCACGTATTCATATTGCTTTCCAAGACTCTCAAAGACTTCTGAAGTTCATGGCGCCCTGACTCTGTGTGTGTGTGTGTGTGAATAGTTCACAAAGAAATGCACTCAACAGTACACAAAATGTAGAGTCTGTCTTGTTTAGGAGGCGAAGTTAGGACTACAAAGTATGGACTACTACCACTCAACCTCGACCTTTACCTAGCGTTACCGTTTAGTCATATTACTGCGGTTATCGAACCCGCGCCACCGGAGTGATGAACTCCGGAGTCGCGCGCGATACCAATCCGCCACGGATCCGCTAATGTTTTCACTGTTGAAAAATATCTATTCTGATGTTAACTGTTTACCGTAAAATAGCTATTAGGTGTAACGTAAATGTTTAGGCTTATACGAAACACTTTGAATATCATATGCTACTACAATAACAAATTGAGTCTGAGCATTTGTTCCTACAAAAGAAAATATAACATATGTTTTAACAAAGTAAATCACTAAATCACTAATTGATATGCCTACCAATCTCATGGGGGTATTTTAAGGCAAATATGTGGTGAAGGCTAAATATGATGAGTGGTAGTAATGAGTTATGAGGTGTAGTTTTATTACAAACTAAGGCCGACTCTTCCTTAGAATGGGTCATTAATAATAGCCCAATGACCAATGAAAATACAAGGACCAACGGCTTAACGTGACTTCCGAACCACGCAGGTGATGGTCTGATATGTCTACACGTTGGTGGGAGTTGATGCGGGTATCATCAGATGATCCCTGAGACTATCTGAGCCGCTTTAGACCTATATCATCCTCAAAACCTTACCTCCATGAAGCTGGATTACAAGACCACGCCACGAGTCCCAGTCAGTTATATAAAGTTACTTAAAAACTAAATATAATCTATTTTATTTCGGGGTGAACTTTAAAAGTGTATTGAACTATAATATAGTTCTCTTGTTTTACACCGCATCAAAACATCATCATAGTTAGCGTGTAATATCTTTTCCCGCTGTGGAGTACAATATGTGTAGATTTCTCAACTTTTGTCCAATTTTCACCAAATTTGGTACAAATGTTTCTTTTGGAAATATCTCGGTCAATTTTGCTAACCATAAAAATCAGCTTACGGCAACCCATCTTTTTGGGTAGATTTTTTCTTAGAAAAAGGTGTTTTAATGATTAAAAACCGTAAATTTCGTCCTATTTCGATGAAGTTTGAAACAAACATGTACCGGTACATTATTTTACATCAATACATCTATCATTATGAAACCCCATTGAGTCATTTCCAAATGGCGGCAAAAAAGCCACTTTGCAATATAACAGTGCAACGAGTAGTCCTATAGACTGGGACTCGTGGCGTGGTCCTGTAATCCAGCTTCATGGAGGTCCGGTTTTGAGGATGATATAGGTCTAAAGCGGCTCAGATAGTCTCAGTGATCTGATGATACCCGCATCAACTCCCACCATCGTTTAGACATATCAGACCATCACCTGCGTGTTTCGGAATTCACGTTAAGCCGTTGGTCCTTGTATTTCATTGGTCTATTAATTAATGACCCATTCTGAGGAAGAGTCTGCCTTAGTCTGTAACTAGACTACACCTCATAACTCATTACTACCACTCATCACACTCATCCTTCACCACAAATTTGCCTTAAAATACCCTCATGAGAGTGGTCGGCATCTTAAATATTGATTTAGTCCTACTTCAATGATATTTGAATTGTGTTATCGCTTCAAGATAGGAAATAAAACTTGCAGTAAAAGAACACGTAAGTCATAGACCGAAGACCGAAGTGAGGTGGTAAGCGTAGCAAAAGGCCTCGTAACTCTCGTGGTAATAGAACGACCGAATGCCGAAGCAAGGCTGTGAGCGTAGCGAAAAGCCTGTAACTCTCGTGGTAATAGAACGACCGAATGCCGAAGCAAGGCTGTGAGCGTAGCGAAAACTCTCGTGGTAATAGAACGACCGAATGCCGAAGCAAGGCTGTGAGCGTCGCGAATTTGAGTAACAATTTAGTAAAAGGAAAGAAACGGACTTTTCCTGCCACTTCCGGAGAAAACCAAATGAGTAACAAATTGCAAAGGAAATTCTATTCGACTAATGCAAGCGGTGCTTTAGCGCTTACCTGAGTGCCGGCCTGGAGAAGTGTTATTATCGTTCCTTACAGGAGAAAACCTCTGAAGGGTGACAGTTCCGGCGGCCGGCCGCCCCACAAGCCATTGGGCACACATTTAGGCTAAGCCGACATCACAAAACCGTGCTATTTTAAATCCAATATGTGTTTATCAGTGTACGAATATAAAAGCAAAACCAAATATAAATCTAGCTCATTTTGGTTAGATCTCGGGGCTAGTATTGATATCCACAGCTTCAAGCTCGTTCCAATTTCCTCCAGTTTGACGGAAAAGGGAAAAGGGTGTTTGGAGTGGGAAATCAAAACATTCCTTTATTGCTTTGTCGTTCAATCCCCCACTACTGAGTGACGAACATACACCGAAATAAGTATTTACCGACTGGGAGACACAGAACGGTAGTCTACAACCGTTTGCCTGCACAGGCTGGAATTCACTGTACCACCAAACTGCCAAATCCACCGCAATTCTTGTCCGATTTTATGAAATTTGGTACAAATGTTCATTTTGTAAATATCTCGGTCAAATTCGTTAGCCAGCTAAATTGGGCTACCGGAAGTAATGGTCAAGAAAAGTGGTTTTAATTGTATAAGTAAACAGTACAATTCTTCCGCTTTAAATGAAATTTGAAATAAATATGAAGTTTAATAGTATCGCACAATGTGCCAAAAGTTATAAAAATCCATTAGGTTGTTTAAAAAAGTGGGTTTTCGCTATAACAGCAGTCTGATTTCAATTAAATTTGAAATACGTTTTCCCTTCTCGATGTGTGATGAAACTTGCAGTTGAAGAACATGAAAGAGGCCGATGGCCGAAGCGAGGCTGTGAACGGAATGAGAGTAAAGAATTGCAAAGGGAATGGCGATTCACTCGTGCAAGTGGTGCTTTAGTGCTTAGCTGCGAGTCAGCCTGGTTAATTTACATCGTGATAAACTGAAATGTTAGGACGTAAATAATTGCTGGGCGGCTCAAACAAAAACTAATTTGCCAAAAAAGGTTTCATGGGATTGGTTTACATAGAGATTTATAGGAAATAATATTGGAAAATAATATCAGCTGATTCTAACTGTGGAGGTTTTCATTCACTTGCAAGTAGTACTGACAAACATCACACCGAAATAACTCATAAGTGGCATTTAATACGTATGGTGTGGAGTTATACATAACGTTATATATAAGTTAAACAAACCCTGTTCAAACCCTCAAAACCTGTTCTAGGGGTCAGGATGGAGTCTGGCAGGAATGCTTCATTTTTCGCAAGCAAATTCGCTACTTATACTCGTGACTACTAATACTAATTTGACTGGGACTCGTGGTGTGGTCCTGTAATCCAGCTTCATGGAGGTCAGGTTTTGAGGATGATAGGTCTAAAACGGCTCAGATAGTCTCAGTGATCATCTGATGATACCCGCATCAACTCCCACCATCGTTTAGACATATCAGACCATCACCTGCGTGGTTCGGAAGTCACGTTAAGCCGTTGGTCCTTGTATTTCCATTGGTCATTGGGCTATTAATTAATGACCCATTCTAAGAAAGAGTCGGCCTTAGTTTGTAACAAGACTATACCTCATAACTTATTACTACCTTTCATCAACTCATCCTTCACCACATATTTGCCTTAAAACCCCTTATGAGAGTGGTCGGCATCTCAAATAGTGATTTAGTTATACATTTCAACTTTACGGATTCTAGGAGAAAAGCATTGGAAACGTGGATGCTCATACAAGATTCTAGTGACAATGAAATACGTTCAAACACTTTGCAGCTAAACTCCTGACGGAGACAATTGCTGCATTCACTGCTCGAGTGTTTGTTGACTTGAACTCTCAACCTTTGATAGAACCTACGACAAAAAATATATTTTTGGCCACCATTTTGAAATTATTGAATGGATTTTTATAATATACAGTATATTGATACCAGTTTAGCAGGTATTTATTTAAAATTCCAACAAACGCGGATAACATTAACTCTGCTTAGATCAATAAAACCGTTTTTGGTAAAAGCTCACACGGTGCCGAAAAGGGGCTTCCGGTAATCTGAGCTTGCTGACTAATAAATTACATCAAGAAATTTACAAAAATTGTACCAAATTTTATGACCATCGGACAAACAAATCAATAAATCATTATTTGAGATGCCGACCACTATCATGAGGGTATTTGAAGGCAAATATGTGGTGAAGGATGAGTGTGATGAGTGGTAGTAATGAGTTATGAGGTGTAGTCTTGTTACAAACTAAGGCCGACTCTTCCTTAGAATGGGTCATTAATTCATAGCCCAATGACCAATGGAAATACAAGGGCCAACGGCTTAACGTGACTTCGAACCACGCAGGTGATGGTCTGATATGTCTAAACGATGGTGGGAGTTGAGTTCAAAGCGACCTGTAAAGCTCAAAACCTGTTCTGGGTGTCAGGATCGGTGCTCATTTCACGGTCCCGGGCCTCGGTTCATACTGAAGGCATGAATATCTCACTTTTCCTGAGGAAATTTGCTAACAGTGTGAATTTTAAACGCCTATGTTTGTAAATAATACTTACAAAATATTTAGTTACAGGATTGCAATTTGTTTACAACGTAAACTAGTAATACAGAGCAACTGGTAGAGTACTAATGGAGTGTCGTTGGACGTTGAACAGCAACATCAGTCAATCTGTAACATTGATTGACCCCCTGTGTTCCACGCGCTTAGGAATTCAACAAGTTTTACGTTATATTTAGGAAAAAACTATGAGGAATCGATAGCAAAAACTATTTGAATATGACATCATTAAGTGATAATAGTAAATAGAGTGACTAAAAACCGAGCCGAGTCGCAGTTAAGCGCTTAAGCACCTCTGACATGAGTGAATTGAATATCCTTTGCAATTTGTTACTCTAATTTGTCCGCTCACAGCCTCACTTTGCGCTCAAACTTACTTGTTCTTTTACTACAAGTTGTATTACATATCTTGAAGCGATAACACATTTCGTATATCATTAAAGTAGGACTACTCATTCCGCTGTTACAAAAAAATTCACTTTTTTCCCCATTTTGAAAAGGCTTAATGGATTTTTATGTTTCTTGAATTACTGATGTATACAACAGTCAAATACATGTTCATTTCAAATTAAGTCTTAGAAGTTTATGTAGACCGCCTCAATTGGCGCAGTAGAAGTTAGAAATAGCCAATTAACGCGGTCTACACCGGAAGCTTTAGTTAGTAATGCTCATTTCAAGTTTATCAAAACTGACTAATGTACAGGTTTTAATATAATTTAACCCCCTTTTTGATGAAAATTCTCCCCAACAGGACATATGGGAGTCCGATTTTGCTGGTTAACCATCTTGACCAAGATACACTCGTGGACAAAATTATGGAACCAAATGGTTTTCTTTCATTCCATCGCCCCTTTTTCGTTTAGATTTGGGATTTTCTTTAGAAAAGTGTACGTAAATATTAAAACCATCTTAACGATTACAAACAACTCAAAATTATACAGGGTTTTAAATAGAAAAGGGGCGATAAAATTAAAGAAAACCATATATTGTTCCATAATTCTGTCCATGAGTGTATTTAAAAAACGTTTGTGCTAAATTTGGTGAACATCGGATAAATGAGATGATACACATTTATAGATATTTGTATAAGTGAAGAAATGCTTAAAACGTGTTCTGGGGGTCAGGATTGGTGCTCATTTCACGAACCTGGGCCTGGATCTTACCATGCTGATGGCATGAATATCTAATGTTTTCAAAGTTAATTCGTAAAAAAGAGCAATTTACCCCTGTAACTGAAAATTTGATAGAATTCACAAGCGCTTGAGTTTATTGTGTTTATAGTTTTAATTTTTTGGAGTAATCACCAAGTTTCACTAGCTTGGTTTTAAAATATGTACTCTTATTTCCTATACAGTATCACTTATCAGATAATTAATGAGTAGACCCATATGTGCGCTCTTACCTTACATTGAATAGAGGAGGAAAATCAAGAAAGGTAAAGTTTGTTTGATCACAAAGCGAAAGACTGAACAGCCAAGAAGAGCTTAGAGTCTTGGGATCGAAGACTATCCAACCGAGGAAACATTACAAGATGTTTGGGTTTAGTTTGTTCGTGTATCAAAGGTATTTTTTAGTTGAGCTGTTTTAAAATGTAATACAATTATGAAAAACATAGCCGACACGTAGCCACAAGCGCTACGGTGAATCTTAGTGAATTTCCAATAAAACAAAAGGTTTCATTTATCTTTTCTAAATTAGACACAACTCTTCTATACACATGTTGAACAAACAACAGATGTTAAATATTTCATTTTATTTAAAATGAGTAGGTTGTAGACTTCAATATATGCCCAGTGCTCTGAATGTCAAAGTGAAAAAATTATGTATAAATAATTAAATTAAAATAACTTTAAATCGGTACGTTCTAGAGCAACGGGAGTTGGTTTGATCAATTGAGGAGGTAGTAATCTACAGGGTTAACTTTATATTCATCTATTGAACCACTACAGATTTATAGTGCAAATAAAACTTCCGAGATTATATCAAATATATAAAAGTTCTCGCAACTAACGCCATACGCAATGAGTTATTTATTATTAGCCTAAATAGATTAAGAGTAACATAAAGTGTTTGAAATTAAGAGAAACTGTTAATATGGTCGCGTAAATATGTCTAGTGGTGTGTGAAATATATCCGATAACAGGTCCCGAACAGGAAATGTTAATTGCCAAACCAATCGTTCAGCCGGAAAGGCTTTTCCGTTGGGGTTATCGATCATTGATAATATGATTTTTACTATCACGGTTCATTTTCATATGAATTTCAGGATTTTTTAATATCAAAGTTTTTGAAAAAATGAGATGGTGATGACGACAGCGTGGTAAGATCTGGACGATGAAATGAGCCCCAGAACACGTTGTGAGCACTATTTCAACACTTTATACAGAGGGTGTCACAAAAATGTGTAGCGCGCTATGCAGAACCGGATTCTATATACAAAGGTAAGTAGAAAATAACGAGTAACGTTTTTTTTTATTTTGGCTTAGTTTAGCCGTAATCCGCCATTGTGTACATGTTTGAAAATAGTTAACAATTCAAAACCCTTTGATATATTTTTGTGAAACTTGGTATAAACCTTAATTGTTTTTCGAATAACATTTTCCAAAAATATTTGTATCTTACTTAACAAATTTCAAAATGGCGTCCATTCAAAAATTTCAAAGTCAAATTCCTATTTTATTCTATTTGACTTTGAGTTTTTTAAATGGCCGCCATTTTTAAATTTGATAAGTTTGATCAAAAAGATGTTTGGACAATGTTATTAAGAAAATAAATAAGGTTTATACCAAGTTTTACAAAACTATCTCAAAAGGTTTTTGAACTATTTATTATTTTCAAAAATTTACAAAATAGCGGATTACGTCTAAATTAAGCTGAAATCAAAACAATGCTACTCGTTATTTTCGACTTATTTTGGTATGTAAATTCCGGTTCTACATAGCGCGCTACACATTTTTGTGACACCCTGTACGTACATAATTATGTACGAGTATATACACGGTGAGTTTTAAATCCTCCCTTAACCTTTGAAAAAGAAAATATTTTGAACACCACTTTGGGGAGTTTTTTTGTTGGATCCTGGAGTTTGTTTTAACGTACTTTGCGTTACCCAACCCACACCAAAAAACCAGGGGGGAGGGCCCCGCCAAATTTAGTACTAACCTCCCTCCCTTGCGTCACCTCATAATAAAGTAAATGTTAACAAAAATTCTACGACGCAAAATCATTTTGTACCTTAACTAGTTTTTTTAACTTGTTCCGCCTCTTTATTCGTAAAAGATACACAAATTTTGGCTACTTTTATTATTAACTTAATATAATTGAAAAACATTTTAAAACAACTTTAGATAGTAAACATGTTTACAAAGAGTATACAATGTGTCGAGTCATATAAGGCAAAATATTCGAACACAAAGCGATCCAACATTCTGCCTTTCAAGTAACAATAAACTAAAGTGCGTCGTCGAATGTTTGTTTGTAAATTATTATGTTTGCTGTTCTTCTACCTACGTCCATTGAGCAGTTCAAATAATGTTTCCAACGTAATATCTCATATAACGATCTCAATATCTCATATTACGTTCTCGATATCTCATATTACGTTCTCGATATCTCATACTACGTTCTCAATATCTCATATTACTTCTCGATATTTCATATTACGTTCTCGATATCTCCTATTACTCTCAATATCTCATATTACGTTCTATATATCATATTACGTTCTCGATATCTCATATTACGTTCTCGATATCTCATATTACGTTCTCAATATCTCATATTACGTTCTCAATATCTCACGTCATATTACGTTCTCAATATCTCATATTACGTTCTCAATATCTCATATTACGTTCTCAATATCTCATATTACGTTCTCGATATCTCATATTACGTTCTCAATATCTATACGTTCTCATCTTACGTTCTCAATATCTCATATTACGTTCTCAATATCTCATATTACGTTCTCAATATCTCATATTACGTTCTCAATATCTCATATTACGTTCTCAATATCTCATATTACGTTCTCAATATCTCATTTATCTCTTACGTTCTCAATATCTATCTTACGTTCTCAATATCTCATCTTACGTTCTCAATATCTCATATTATCTCGTATCTCATATTTCATATTACGTTCTCATCTCATATTTCGTTCTTATCTCAATCTGCCCGTTCTCATATTACGTTCTCAATATATATCGTTATCATCTTACGTTCTCAATATCTCATCTTACGTTCTCAATATCTCATACGTTCTCAATCTCCTCATGGCCGTTCTCGATATCTCATCTTACGTTCGCATATCTCATCTTACTCAATATCTCATATCTCATATTACGTTCTCATCATATATCTCATCTTACGTTCTCAATATCTCATATAAAATTCCCTAACAGAACAGTCTGAGGCTTCCATCAGATAAGCTCTTAACCTCCTTTTGAATTAGATAAAGTTTTCAGTAGATTTAATGTTTTCGGGAAGTTTATTAAAACTTTTGCACCTGTCTGTGATGGAAGCTTTTCATAAATGTGTAATCTATGAGCATTTGGTCTAAATGTATGAACTTGCCTAGTACTGTGTCCGTGAATCTGCTGACCTTAAATAAATTCCTGCAAGATTCCCGAAAACCCAATTTTGAAACTATTTGCAATGCTAATTTTTGGAGGATAAAAGTTGTTTTAAACTTGTTATCAGCACATGCCCACCATATACAGGGTGGCCCATAAGTCAGTTGACAGGCATCCATTTCATTGAAAGCATGTCGGCCAACTGACTTATGGACCATCCTGTTCATATACCATAAGATAAGTAAGGATGAATAAGGCCGTAATAAGCTTTAAGATTTTGACGAAAAGTTCCACCAAAAAGTCTTTTTGTTCACAAAATATATCACCATAGTTCTGACATATTAAAGGATAAACTATAAACGTTGGAAATAAAGACTCGACCGATATGTAACGGTGTGATTACGGCACGGTCGGGTGTTGCCGGTTATATAGCAGACACTAAATAACGTTGGCAAATTCAATTTTCCGGTGCATTGACCGGAAATGAATTGGCGTTAATGAGAGTCGGAGATAACTTTAATTATTGAGCAAATATGAGTTAAAATTCGCGTTGCTTTATAATGCTCAGACACAGAGAGCAGACCACAGATTAAACTTCACGTTCCGTTTCGTGATCTGATGAACAGCTGTGAATTTTTTAGGTGTTTGGTTGGATGGTAACATCTGTACATTAAAAATGTTTAAATATATTAATTTTAGAATATTTTAGCCAAGATCAATTAATTAGTATGTCTATGTTATTAAAATATATTTCCCCGATTGCCGAACGGTTATACTAAACCACTATACCATCTGGCTTAATTATTTATGCCTTCAAATAGAGTACTCAAATCTGAATGTTTATCCGAAACGTGACTGTCAAATAGTGACTTTAAATCAACAAGCTGGAAATATTACAAACGTAAATTTAAATACTGTGCCAAATGACTTATGATGGATCTTAATTTTGTATAAATGCTAAATAGCTAATTTATTACTAGAAATAGAATTTGAAGACAAAAAAATATTTGGACCAACCGGGATTTACAAATTCTCCCGTTACCGAGCGGTTATACTAAACCACTATCAAATAGATTTATCAAGATAATTAATCGTTATACTCAAGCATCTCTTCATCAGGACCTAATTCATCAACACGAAAAAGCTAAGCGCTAAAGCGCCGCTTGCATGAGAGAATAGAAATTATTTTTCTTTGCACTTTGTTACTCTTAAACTCCGCTTACAGCCTCCTTGGGCCTTGGCCTTGAAATTACGTATTCTTTTTTTCCTAGAAAGTCTGTCAAAATATATTCATTCACAGTGAGTGTTTTCTAAGTGAATTGTTACTAATTTTAAGGGGTTAAGTAAGACGGCCATAGAGAAAACACAGAGTATGAAAATATCGAGAACCAGCCTAATATTGAACAAAGACTGTGCAGACACTAGGCTTCTTAGAAGAATGCTGCGGGAATTGTAAAAGTGCATCAAGATCCAATCTTTTTGTTTCAAAGCATTTCTTCACAAGTCTTAATGATATAGTCTTTGAGATAATTATTAATTAATGAGGTTGCTTTAAAATTCGTTCGACTACGGTGTATTAATTAGCGAATTTCTTTAGAAAATAGAGATATTCACTTCGATTTCAGAGAACAGAACGCCGTAGAAAAAATGGTTTGCAGTTTTGAATTTCTCAACTTCTGAATCAAATGCTACCACTTTTATATATATGTATTTGTAACAATTCTACAGTTCGCTCATTTCCCCTGTTTTTGCATAAAATGTTCCTTTTGCAAACTTTTAACCTTAGTTCACTAACCAGCGAAATTGTTCCACCGAAACGATATTTTTGGGTAAGATCTACTATATCACTATTTGAGATGCCGACTACTCTCATGAGGGTATTTTAAGGCAAATATGTGGTGAAGATGTGTGATGAGTGGTAGTAATGAGTTATGAGGTGTAGTCTTGTTACAAACTAAGGCCGACTCTTCCTTAGAATGGGTCATTAATTCATAGCCAATGACCAATGGAAATACAAGGGCCAACGGCTTAACGTGACTTCGAACCACGCAGGTGATGGTCTGATATGTCTAAATGATGGTGGGAGTTGAGTTCAAAGCGACCTGTAAAGCTCAAAACGTTTCTGGGTGTCAGGATCGGTGCTCATTTCACGGTCCCGGGCCTCGGTTCATACTGAAGCATGAATATCTCACTTTTCCTGAAAATTTGCTAACAGTGTGAATTTTAAACGCCTATGTTTGTAAATAATACTTACAAAATATTTAGTTACAGGATTGCAATTTGTTTACAACGTAAACTAGTAATACAGAGCAACTGGTAGAGTACTAATGGAGTGTCGTTGGACGTTGAACAGCAACATCAGTCAATCTGTAACATTGATCGACCCCCTGTGTTCCACGCGCTTAGGAATTCAACAAGTTTTACGTTATATTTAGGAAAAAAACTATGAGGAATCGATAGCAAAAACTATTTTGAATATGACATCATTAAGTGATAATAGTAAATAGAGTGACTAAAAAACCGAGCCGAGTCGCAGTTAAGCGCTTAAGCACCTCTGACATGAGTGAATTGAATATCCTTTGCAATTTGTTACTCTAATTTGTCCGCTCACAAC
This sequence comes from Matsumurasca onukii, assembly GCA_018831715.1. Taxonomy (NCBI): domain Eukaryota; kingdom Metazoa; phylum Arthropoda; class Insecta; order Hemiptera; family Cicadellidae; genus Matsumurasca; species Matsumurasca onukii. The sequence goes on from CM032060.1 coordinate 53,779,969, forward strand.
CTCGCTTTGGCCTACGCACTCAAACGTACTTGTTCTTTTACTACAAGTTGTATTAGATATCTTGAAGCGATAACACATTTCGTATATCATTAAGTAGGACTACTCATTCCGCTGTTACAGAAAAATTCACTTTTTTCCCCCATTTTGAAATGGCTTAATGGATTTTATGTTTCTTGAATTACTGATGTATACAACAGTCAAATACATGTTCATTTCAAATTAAGTCTTAGGCTTAAGTGGATATTACTAACTAAAGCTTCGTGTAGATCAATTAGCAGTAGAAGTTACAATTGACAGTCTACAAATTTAGTTATATTTATTTCAAGTTTATCAAAATCTGACTAATGTACAGTTTTTAATATAATTTAACCCCCTTTTTGATGAAAATTCTCCCCAACAGGACATACGGGAGTCCGATTTTGCTGGTTAACCATCTTGACCAAGATACACTCGTGGACAAAATTACGAGATGGTTTTCTTTCATTTCATCGCCTCTTTTTCGTTTAAATTTGGGATGTTCTTTAGAAAAGTGTACGTAAATATTAAAACCAACTTAACGGTTACAAACAACTCATAATTATACAGGGTTTTAAATAGAAAGGGGCGATAAATTAAAGAAAACCATATATTGTTCCATAATTCTGTCCATGAGTGTATTTAAAAAAAAACGTTTGTGCTAAATTTGGTGAACATCGGATAAATGAGATGATACACATTTATAGATATTTGTATAAGTGAAGAAATGCTTAAAACGTGTTCTGGGGGTCAGGATTGGTGCTCATTTCACGAACCTGGGCCTGGATCTTACCATGCTGATGGCATGAATATCTAATGTTTTCAAAGTTAATTCGTAAAGAGCAATTTCCCCTGTAACTGAAAATTTGATAGAATTCACAAGCGCTTGAGTTTATTGTGTTTATAGTTTTAATTTTTGGGTAATCACCAAGTTTCACTAGCTTGGTTTTAAAATATGTACTCTCTTATTTCCTATACAGTATCACTTATCAGATAATTAATAGGTAGACCCATGTGCGCTCTTACCTTACATTGAATAGAGGAGGAAAATCAAGAAAGGTAAAGTTTGTTTGATCACAAAGCGAAAGACTGAACAGCCAAGAAGAGCTTAGAGTCTTGGGATCGAAGACTATCCAACCGAGGAAACATTACAAGATGTTTGGGTTTAGTTTGTTCGTGTATCAAAGGTATTTTTTAGTTGAGCTGTTTTTAAAATGTAATACAATTATAAAACATAGCCGACACGTAGCCACAAGCGCTACGGTGAATCTTAGTGAATTTCCAATAAAACAAAAGGTTTCATTTATCTTTTCTAAATTAGACACAACTCTTCTATACACATGTTGAACAAACAACAGATGTTAAATATTTCATTTTATTTAAAATGAGTAGGTTGTAGACTTCAATATATGCCCAGTGCTCTGAATGTCAAAGTGAAAAATTATGTATAAATAATTAAATAAAATAACTTTAAATCGGTACGTTCTAGAGCAACGGGGTTGGTTTGATCAATTGAGGAGGTAGTAATCTACAGGGTTAACTTTATATTCATCTATTGAACCACTACAGATTTATAGTGCAAATAAAACTTCGAGATTATATCAAATATATAAAAGTTCTCGCAACTAACGCCATACGCAATGAGTTATTTATTATTAGCCTAAATAGATTGAGAGTAACATAGAGTGTTTGAAATTAAGAGAAACTGTTAATATGGTCGCGTAAATATGTCTAGTGGTGTGTGAAATATATCCGATAACAGGTCCCGAACAGGAAATGTTAATTGCCAAACCAATCGTTCAGCCGGAAAGGCTTTTCCGTTGGGGTTATCGATCATTGATAATATGATTTTTACTATCACGGTTCATTTTCATATGAATTTCAGGATTTTTAATATCAAAGTTTTTTTTGAAAAAATGAGATGGTGATGACGACAGCGTGGTAAGATCTGGACGATGAAATGAGCCCCAGAACACGTTGTGAGCACTATTTCAACACTTTATACAGAGGGTGTCACAAAAATGTGTAGCGCGCTATGCAGAACCGGATTCTATATACAAAGGTAAGTAGAAATAACGAGTAACGTTTTTTTTTTTTATTTTGATGTTTAGCCGTAATCCGCCATTGTGTACATGTTTGAAAATAGTTAACAATTCAAAACCCTTTGATATATTTTGTGAAACTTGGTATAAACCTTAATTGTTTTCGAATTACATTTTCCAAAATATTTGTATCTTACTTAACAAATTTCAAAATGGCGTCCATTCAAAATTTCAAAGTCAAATTCCTATTTTATTCTATTTGACTTTGAGTTTTTTAAATGGCCGCCATTTTAAATTGATAAGTTGATCAAAAGATGTTTGGACAATGTTATTAAGAAAATAAATAAGGTTTATAAAGTTTTCTATCAAAAGGTTTTTGAACTATTTATTATTTTCAAAAAATTTACAAAATAGTGGATTACGTCTAAAATAAACTGAAATCAAAACAATGCCGTACATAATTATGTACGAGTATATACACGGTGAGTTTTAAATCCTCCCTTAACCTTTGAAAAGAAAATATTTTGAACACCACTTTGGGGAGTTTTTTTGTTGGATCCTGGGTTTGTTTTAACGTTTTGCGTTACCCAACCCACACCAAAAAAAGCCAGGAAGGGCCCCGCAAATTTAGTACTAACCTCCCTCCCTTGCGTCACCTCATAATAAAGTAAATGTTAACAAAAATTCTACGACGCAAAATCATTTTGTACCTTAACTAGTTTTTTAACTTGTTCCGCCTCTTTATTCGTAAAGAGATACACAAATTTTGGCTACTTTTATTATTAACTTAATATAATTGAAAAACATTTTAAAACAACTTTAGATAGTAAACATGTTTACAAAGAGTATACAATGTGTCGAGTCATATAAGGCAAAATATTCGAACACAAAGCGATCCAACATTCTGCCTTTCAAGTAACAATAAACTAAAGTGCGTCGTCGAATGTTTGTTTGTAAATTATTATGTTTGCTGTTCTTCTACCTACGTCCATTGAGCAGTTCAAATAATGTTTCCAACGTAATATCTCATATAACGATCTCAATATCTCATATTACGTTCTCGATATCTCATATTACGTTCTCGATATCTCATACTACGTTCTCAATATCTCATATTACTTTCTCGATATTTCATATTACGTTCTCGATAGCTCCTATTACGTTCTCAATATCTCGTATTACGTTCTCGATATATCATATTACGTTCTCGATATCATCATATTACGTTCTCGATATCTCATATTACGTTCTCAATATCTCATATTACGTTCTCAATATCTCATGTTACGTTCTCAATATCTCAAATAACGTTCTCAATATCTCATATTACGTTCTCGATATCTCATATTACGTTCTCATATCTTATATTACGTTCTCAATATCTCAATGCTTACGTTCTCAATATCTCATATTACGTTCTCGATATCTCATATTACGTTCTCAATATCTCATCGTTCTCAATATCTCATCTTACGTTCTCAATATCTCATATTACGTTCTTGATATCTCATATTACGTTCTCAATATCTCATATTACGTTCTCAATATCTCATCTTACGTTCTCAATATCTCATCTTACGTTCTCAATATCTCATCTTACGTTCTCAATATCTCATATTACGTTCTCAATATCTCATATTACGTTCTCAATATCTCATCTTACGTTCTCAATATCTCATCTTACGTTCTCAATATCTCATATTACGTTCTCAATATCTCATCTTACGTTCTCAATATCTCATATAAAATTCCCTAACAGAACAGTCTGAGGCTTCCATCAGATAAGCTCTTAACCTCCTTTTGAATTAGATAAAGTTTTCAGTAGATTTAATGTTTTCGGGAAGTTTATTAAAAACTTTTGCACCTGTCTGTGATGGAAGCTTTTCATAAATGTGTAATCTATGAGCATTTGGTCTAAGGTACGAACTTGCCTAGTACTGTGTCCGTGAATCTGCTGACCTTAAATAAATTCCTGCAAGATTCCCAAAACCAATTTTGAAACTATTTGCAATGCTAATTTTTGGAGGATAAAAGTTGTTTTAAACTTGTTATCAGCACATGCCCACCATATACAGGGTGGTCCATAAGTCAGTTGACAGGCATCCATTTCATTGAAAGCATGTCGGCCAACTGACTTATAGACCATCCTGTTTATATACCATAAGATAAGTAAGGATGAATAAGGCCGTAATAAGCTTTAAGATTTTGACGAAAAGTTCCACCAAAAAGTCTTTTTGTTCACAAAATATATCACCATAGTTCTGACATATTAAAGGATAAACTATAAACGTTGGAAATAAAGACTCGACCGATATGTAACGGTGTGATTACGGCACGGTCGGGTGTTGCCGGTTATATAGCAGACACTAAATAACGTTGGCAAATTCAATTTTCCGGTGCATTGACCCGGAAATGAATTGGCGTTAATGAGAGTCGGAGATAACTTTAATTATTGAGCAAATATGAGTTAAAATTCGCGTTGCTTTATAATGCTCAGACACAGAGAGCAGACCACAGATTAAACTTCACGTTCCGTTTCGTGATCTGATGAACAGCTGTGAATGTTTTTAGGTGTTTGGTTGGGTTGGATGGTAACATCTGTACATTAAAAATGTTTAAATATATTAATTTTAGAATATTTTTAGCCAAGATCAATTAATTAGTATGTCTATGTTATTAAAATATATTGTATTTCATCACTTGGTCCTAAAGTGACACTCTTTGATACGAGCTCAAGATTAACTTACGTTAAAAAGGCGAGGACCAACATGACCTGGAATTAAAACCAGGCTGATACACAGCTAAGCGCTAAAGCGCCGCTTGCATGAGGGAATGAAATTATTTTCTTTGCACTTTGTTACTCTTATTCGCTCCGCTCACAGCCTCGCTTCGGCCTTCGGCCTTGAACTTACGTATTCTTTTACTGAAAGCTGTATTATATATCTTGAAGGGTAATCGTATTTCAAACTGTATTGACATCTCGCTACACATAACAATGTCTATGTGGAAAATCTTTTTCTTTCCGCCATTTTGAAAATACTAGATGGATTTTCATATTTCTACATTGAGAAATACTACAACATACATACTTTATCTAAATTTCATCAGAATCTGATATAGTTTACTGTTTAAAAATCATTACAACCACCTTTTTAATCAAAATTCCCCCAAAAGGGTACTTCCGGTTTTTTAATTTAGCTGGCTAACGAACTTGACCAAGAAGTTTAGAAAAGGAACATTTGTAATACATTTCGGAAAAGTTCGGAGAAAATGCGACCTGAAGAGAGTACACACATATACATATTATTCCTGTAAAGTTTTGAAAAAAGGCTCAAAACTTGTTCTGGGGGCCGGATTGGTGCTCATTTCATGGTCCTGGGTCTGGCTCTTACCATGAAGGCAACATAATTATGTCATTTTCCAAAGAAAGTTCGATAAAAATTGACATTTTTACAATAGATTATAAATCAATACTTCTGATTAAACAAAACCATTGGAGCAGTTGATGTCCTTGACATATAAAAATCAATACAAATCTATTTTTCTTCCTAGGAAGAAGTCGAAGTCAAAATATATTCATTCACAGTGAGTGTTTTCTAAGTGAAATTGTTACTAATTTTAAGGGAGTTAAGTAAGACGGCCATGAGAAAAACACAGAGTATGAAAATATCGAGAACGCAGCCTAATATTGAACAAAGACTGTGCTTAGACACTAGGCTTCTTAGAAGAATGCTGCGGGGAATTGTAAAAGTGCATCCAAGATCCAATCTTTTGTTTCAAAGCATTTCTTCACAAGTCTTAATGATATAGTCTTTGAGATAATTATTAATTAATGAGGTTGCTTTAAAATTCGATTCGACTACGGTGTATTAATTAGCGAATTTCTTTAGAAAATAGAGATATTCACTTCGATTTCCAGAGAGAACAGAACGCCGTAGAAAAAAATGGTTTGCAGTTTTGAATTTCTCAACAACTTCTGAATCAAATGGCAACACTTTTTATATATATGTATTTGTAACAATTCTACAGTTCGCATTTCCCCTGTTTTGCATAAAATGTTCCTTTTGCAAACTTTTAACCTTAAGTTCACTAACCAGCGAAATTGTTCCACCCGAAACGATATTTTGGTAGATCTACTATATCACTATTTGAGATGCCGACTACTCTCGTGAGGGTATTTTAAGGCAAATATGTGGTGAAGAATGAGTGTGATGAGTGGTAGTAATGAGTTATGAGGTGTAGTCTTGTTACAAACTAAGGCCGACTCTTCCTTAGAATGGGTCATTAATTAATAGCCCAATGACCAATCGAAATACAAAAACCAACGGCTTAACGTGACTTCCGAACCACGCAAGTGATGGTCTGATATGTCTAAACGATGGTGGGAGTTGATGCGGGTATCATCAGATGATCACTGAGACTATATGAGCCGCTTTAGACCTAAAGATGTTTCCCCCTTCCCCCCCCAAGAATGCGTTTTCATTTTATAAAAACTGTGTTAATAACCCGATTTTGATTAAACGTGGTATAAACATGTATGGTACCATATACCTAACATATTACAAAAAATCATTTAAGTCCGTTCAGCCAGACCAAAATGGTGACAGAAATAATTTTATACCTTGTAAAATTTTGTCATAAATGGTCAAGCCCTCCCTTATCCAGACACAGAATTTAGTAGACCGAACTCCTACTAAATTAAACGTGCTTCCATCATGACTCAAACCCGTACGCAAATATACACTCTTGGATCAGAAACTACAGATTTACAAAACCAAGAAAATATTTACGCTGTGAAGAATTCAAGAAACATTTGAGAGCTAGTTTCGGCAACAGTCGGTCTCAGAGGGGGTGTTGGGCTTCTATGTAAATAAGTGGCCTCAGTTTACCCCGTGGGGTTGTCATTGACATTTCCCCTCCGACATGTTTCACCCTGACCTTTACTTTAGCTAAGTTACAACAGAACAGTTCCCTCTTTAGATTCGATCAAAAGAACAAATTTAAATCGATTATAAGAAGATAATTTACAAAATTTGTCTATGAAATAAATTTGTTTCTGGTTGCAGTATACAGTCAGGCCCTAACGCTGGCATGAGAGAAGTGAATTTCCTTATTACCATAGGACTAACGAGGTAGCTCACAGCCTCGCTTCGGCCTTCGGCCTCAGCTTTACGTGTACGGGTCTTACGAGGCTGCGAGCGTAGTGGCCTCCGACTCACGTGGCCTTTTACTACACGTTTTACTACGTATCGTGAATGGATTATTTGTTTCAGATTTCATTAAAATTGGACTACTTAAAACGTTGTTGGAGCGAAAAATCAACATTTTGGTCGCTATTTTGAAAGGACTATATGGACTTTCATACTTTTTGGTACATTGATGGATACTGTAAAATACATATTTATTTCTAAATTCATCTTAATCTGATGTAATTGACTGTTTTTAGATCATTTACACCACTTTTTTTATAAAACTCCCCACCGAAAGGGTACTTCCTGTGGTCAGATTTGGCTGGCTAAGGAACTTGACTGGGATATTTAAAAGAGAGTAGTTTGTACTAAATTGCATTAGATTTGGAAAAAAGCGACTAAAGAGAGTACACACATATTTACATATGTATATGAAGTGTTCTGGAGGTCAAGATCGGTGCTCATTACAAGGTCCCGGGTCTGGGTCTTAGCATGTGAACGCCATGAATTCAAAGGAAGTTCAATAATAAATAATAATAGAAAATATTATTTTTGAACTGCCAGCGGAGGCTGAAGACTAACCCAGAAGCATGTAAAAGAATCCATATTATAAATCCTCAAAATAAAATTCCTCCAATCAACAAAGCGTTACTTGAAAGGATCAAAACAAAGAAAAAACATTAAACAAAGTCCAAACGGGTTTGGTGAACACACATAAAACTTATTTATTTATGGCAACAGCGCGTTGAAGCCCAGTAGGTTAAATGTCGAAATGTTTGTTTGAATGGATCGAGTGGAGCAAGTTCCCTTGACATTTTGGTTGTAGGTAGACAGTCTCTTGGGGAGAGCCGTTCCACTTGTTTCCACACAAATTTTTCTCTGACATAAATCAACAAAATACAGTACTTTGGAAGCGTTACTCTCTCAGCTGCTTTGCCATTGCCTAGCCACAGACAAAACAAACTCTCTAGACGTCCTTTTGTCGGTGGCTTAACGGTTTATGATTCCGTGCGGTAAACAGATATACAGTAGAACCTTGGAAACTAAAATTCTTGACAACTCGATTTTTTCAAACGGTCTTGAAGATTCTATAAAACTCAATGATAAAATCACCTCAATAAGTCGAATTTCTCCGTAAAACAATCTCGACATAAGTCGAATTTTAAGGACTTTCTACGTTAGAAGAATACCTTAGTAAGTCAAATTTGAATAACTGATGACGACTCCAAGTCGAAGTTTATCCCTATAAGTCGAAATTTCTAACGGTCATTCCTCAAAATTTGTACATTGTTTGTATAAGTAAACAAACTACTAACTTCAAGGGAACTTAAAAACTGGTTATACCGAATGCGGCCCTATATTTTCTTAAGTATATAAATAATACAGGGTAATTATTTTTGCAAATCATTATATAGCTTTTATTTTATGTATAGTTGTTTTATAAGGTCAGTTTGATATAATGGTCAAATTTCTGTACAGAGAAAAGTGATTGTGTGAAAATACAGATGGATCTGTTTTATGTTATCAACTAAACAAAACGTGTAATATTTTTCTAAACTTTAAAAAATCAATATATTCTTATTCTTAAACAAATCTCGACCCCTGCGCACTTCCCATTATTCGTTTGAGCACAAGTTGACTGGTAAAGTAAGGTAAAGAGAATACAATCGTGTTGAGTTGAGATGTGTTGGAACATATTGAGGGGAAAATGGAATTGGCCAGAAAGCAGCAAAGCCGAGAGAGAGAGAGAGAGACTTTGGCTGGGAAACTCTGCACCTGTGGATAAACACACTTGCAGTCTGTATCTGCCTTGGATCCTGGATGTTACACAGTGCTCGATCCCCCGGAATGTGCAAGGAAATAGAAACCAGGCCGACACGCAGCTGAGCACTGAAGCGCCGCTTCCATGAATGAATCGGCGGTTTGCAATTTGTTTCTCTTATTCACTACGCTCACAGCCTCGCTTGGACCTTCGAACTCTGACTTACTGAAAGTTTTATTACATATCATGAGGAAAAACGTATTTCAAATTTTATTGAAATCGGACTACTCATAACGCTGTTTTAGCAATTAATCACTTTTTCGGCCACCATTTTGAATGATCAAAATTTTTGGTACATTCATGGATACTATCAAAGTACGTATATATTTTAAATTTTATGAAAATCGGAAGAAGTTTACTGTTTTAGGATCATTAAAACCACTATTTTAACCAAAACTCCCACCCAAAAGGCACTTATTTTAAATTTTATTGAAATTGAACTACTTATAACGCTGTTATTGCAATAAATAACTTTTTTGCCACCATTTTGAAACGACTCAATGAATTGTCATAATTTTTGGTACATTAATGAATACTATTAATACATATTTATTTTTAATTTTATTACAATCGGGAGAGGTTGACTGTTTAAAGATTATTAAAACCACTTTTTGGCCAAAACTCTCATTCTAAAGTGTACTTTCGGTAACCCGATTATGCTGGTTAACGAACTTGACAAAAACGCGACTTGAAGAGAGGACACACATGTATACATACATATACACCTGTGTAATACATATGTATATAAAGTGTTCAAAACGTATATATAAAAATGCTCAAAACATGTTCTGGGGGTCAGAATCGGTGCTCATTTCACTATCCCGAGCCTGGGTCGTACCATGCAGACGGCTTGAATATCTCATTTTTCTTTCTTAAGCAAACTCGATCATATTTTTCCCCCCACTGACAAAGGCCAGTCCTTTATAGGGGATGTAACAAAACAAAAATAAGAAAAATAACAAAAATATAAAATTGTAGTAAAATTTAAAACTAATTTTTTAATATAAGTAAAACAAAAAACAAAATTGAAATTTAAACACATAGCTAAATGACAAATTTTACAAATTGCCATAACAAGTAAAATTGTACTATTTATTTTAAATAAATTTTTATTTATAAATGCTTTATAAATTTAGTTTCATTACAAATGTTCTATTTTATTACTTTTAGAAGTTTCTAGGATAAATGTTCATTTTACTACTTTTGAACGGAAACTTAATTTCAAAAAGCCCTCATAACACTGTAGGCAAATAAACATTAAACTTCTAGATAATTTTTAAACTCCGTGAGCTTAAACGTTTTCAGACTCCCGAACTGTCCAAGGACCAACTATAGAGTGAATGTTGAAAATCTAACATAAATCTAGCAGATTGTAAACAGTGTGTCTGTATTGACATCAACAGCCTCGAGCACGTTCTCAATTTCCTGTTGTTTGGCAGAAGAGGATACAGAGCTGTTTACTGAAAGCAAATTCATCTTCTGGTGCAAAACCTTCAACTTAAAACAAACAGTTTCATAGATATACTCGTTTTTACTAGCATTATCTTTGGAAAAATGAGAGGTTTACGCCGTCTGCATGGTAAGACCCAGACCCGGGACTAAGAAATGAGCACCGATCCTGAACACTCCCCTTGAAGCGAGGCTTTGAGCGTAGCAAACAGCCTCGTACCGGCCGTAATAATGGACCACGTAAGTCTGAGGCCGAAGGCCGAAGCGAGGCAGTGAGCATAGCGAAGCTTAGCTGCGTGTCGGCCTTGTTTCGTGTTTGAATAGTCCGGAGCCTGAATTCTAGAAAGTCAAGTCAAAGCTAAAACCTGTTTACAACCTCATGGTATTTTTCCCGTAGTTCACCTTGATTTGGAACATTTGAACCGAATTCCATAAAAATCGAAAAAGAAAAGGGACCTTTAGACAATACACACATACATACATTAGTTTCACCGATTGCTAATTTTTACAACTGGTCATCATAGTGAACTAGTTCTCTACAGGGTACTTAGATCACTAAATCACTATTTCAGATGCCGACCACTCTCGTGAGGGTGATTTAAGGCAAATATGTGGTGAAGGATGAGTGTGATTGGTAGTAATGAGTTATGAGGTGTAGTCTTGTTACAAACTAAGACCGACTCTTCTTTTACTTACTTATAAAATGTAAAGAATTTTTTAATAATCCACTAAAAACAGTTTACTTATTAAAAACAAAAAAAACGTCACGTCTACACATGGTCAGTTGTGTAGACGAAGAAGAGAAGAAAATGTATAGAAAGTATAATCAACTCGAAGGTGAAATCATTTTAAATTGTCTGCAACAAGAGGTTTATACAATATGTCGCACGTGGACAAACTTTATCATTCCCACTCACACGTTAACACAGGCACCGGTTGTGAGTTATGTGAGATGCATAATATTCTACAGGGTGTTCCAGATCTCTCTACAAACATCTCGAGGCATTGTGCCTAGGTCGAATACTAGTAAACATATCGTCATAAAGCTATCCAAAGGGCCTTGGTTACTCAAAAATCCTCCTTTTTTTGTACGTGTTATTTTTTGGACAAACGGTTATATTTATCAACGTGAAATTTCGCATGCGCTTTTAAACCACCAATGGGGGTGGCCATAGCTCAGTGGTGTAGTGCGTGAGTTGCACCAAATCGGCTCGGGTTCGATTCCCGATGGGTAACTTATTCACGATGGTCACTACCCGTGGTTCGGAAGACACGTTAAGCCGTTGGTCCGTTCCATTAGTCGGCTTTTATTGATTGACCCAATCTAGGGAACAGTAGGCCCTAGTTTGTAACCAGACTGAATCTCATCATCCAAGAGAACACTCATGACATGGTGTTGATCCAATATTCACCTTTACATACCCTCAAAAATTGGTCAGTGTTCTAAAGAAAAGCAAAGTCAAAGGAGAAGAAATTAATCTATGTTAGATTTTATCTAATCTTTAAACAAATGTACCGGCCGTTTAAGCTGTGCATTGTACAAGAAATGTGCAAGTAAAGCCTACGTTGGTAAGTTTAACAGCAACTCCGACCAATTTACGGTTGTTAAAAATCCGTTAATAAATAACGGGGATATGTGGGAAAAGGTTGCTCGAAACGTGGTTTTGACCCATCAATGTGCTTTTCACTAAGGTAATTCTGCTCTTCACTAAGATTTGTCAAAAATCGCAGCATTTATTTTGGCACGACTTAAGTCGATAACTAAGGTAAAAAGAAAAGTATCGATATCACAAAAGTAGGATTTCCAAACGAGTGGGAATTTCCAACAAAAAGAACGTTTTATTACTCTACAGCGAAACTCCATTGTCGGGATTCCTACTGTAAAAGCACATGTTCATGTAGTGCCTCGAATGTGTTCAATTGAATCACTCAGTTTGGTTCCTCCCTCTGCAAACCTTTAAACAGTTTTAAATAATCGAATTTTGTTAACATTACGCTTATTTTCTGGTATTACAATTCCCGCTGTTTGTTTTTTTATGTATTTAATGTAAATGTGAGCTTCATTCATTGAAATAATCTATTGTAACAAGACTACATCTCATCATCCATCAAAACACTCATCACACTCACAATCATTCCATATACACCTTCTAGACTATATAAAGAGACTATATAAATAAAATAAGAGTTTTGTCTGTACATTGCAATGAACCCATCCGTTTTTGGTTATTTGGTGTTTATATACTTTGCAAAGACCGAAACTGGCGTCAAAAAAATTCCCGTCTGTCTGTCGGCCTGTCTGTCTGTCTGTAACGTTTTTAAGGCATCTTGGACCACTTATAACTCAAAATCGGCTGGAGTTATGGCGGTGAAACTTCGTTTAAGGGTTTAGCCTATTACACAGTTTGTCTTTAGTTATACTTTATACCCAAACAACATCTACAAAATAAATTACGAAGGTCCAAAGTGGGCACTAAACACGTTTTTAAGGCATATTGGACCGCTTAAAACTCAAAATCGACTGAAGCTATGGTAGTGAAACTTCGTTTAAGGGCCCATTACGCAGTGTGTTTTTAGCTATATTTTGTATCCATACAACGTCCACAAAATAAATGGCGAGGGGCCTAACTGGGTTCTGAAAACGACGGGATGGCGGGATTACAAGAGACTCTCACAAGTTAGCCAAACACCGATAAACACTTATTTGGTTTCCGTTTGTCTGTACATTGAAATGAATCCATCGGTTTTTTGTTATTACGTTTTCTTACACTTTGTAAAAAATCATAACTGACGTATAACATTAAACACAACCGTGCGAAGAGCAGGCACGTCAGCTGGGAAACTAAAAGCCTACTTTCAAAATAAAGGAATAGGTGTAAGTGTAGTATAACCAAATCTCTCACTTTTGTGTTGTAATTCAATCTCATTTCACCAATATTGCATCATTTTGTACAATGATCTTTCAATAAACAAATAGCAAAGTCATTATTAAGTTCGCCGCAATTTGGGTTATTATTGTAGACACAACATAGAGTAAACAGTTTTCTCGTACATCTCCCTCTCTCCCTCTGTATTCTCCCTCTCCAACTTCAATAACCAATTAACCTGTCAAGTGATGTTAATTTCGATCGAAGACATTGTCCGCTGTAAAATTAAATTTTCAAGCTTTCAGCAAAGAAGATGAGCGAATACGTGACGGATCGGTATCTCGCACGAATCTGGAACTCATCACTCCGGTGGCGCGGGTTCGATCCCCGCAGTCACCACTTACAATTTGTAATGTGATCAAATTTCTTTGCCTCGTTAAACAAGAAAAACTTTACCTTCTTTACCTTTCAGATGTCATGGTAGGTAGGTAACGAATAGACACCAAATGGCTGAGGCAGGAAAACAAACATAGACTTTAGGCAACACACGCACAGATAGCGCTGCAAGGGAATTCATTTAAGAGTAAATCCACTATCAATTATACGCAAGTTGTTTCGTTCTCGAAAATGTAGTGGTATGTTGAGTTAAATGTCGGAAATCGACATCGGACAAACTCGAGCATGTGGAACCGAGCGGGGGAGAAATACGGCGAGAGACGGCAGCGCTATCTGTGCTTGCGCTCCCAACTATGTTGAGTTTCCTGCTTCATTCCTGTGACATCTATGCGCTAAGGCCTACCATAAAATTGTCTTAGCTTTTAGCAGCTGTTTTGTACTCAAGAACCTTATGCATAAAAGGTAAACTTTACTAAAACCTTACTTTACCAAAGTTACTTTATAAAATATCAAACACATTTAGACCGTTTGAGAGAAGTTTAAACACCAATATTCGTTGCTAAATTATCAAATAACATTTCTGTTTACTAATCTATTATTAAGGTCTTTTTATTCAACATTATAACACGCAGAATGTTTGGCATAAATTGTAAAACAAGATGATTAATTTAAAGCTAGTTAAGAAACCGTTACACTTGATTATTGTTCTAATTAAATCACCTCTCTAAGTTGTATCGCGTAGAATCTAACAGCTTTAGGTTTTTTTTATATATTTAGACTTGTATCCACTGTTTCAAACCAACGAACGTAACAAAACCAAACTTTATACATAGTTTTCAAGCATAGAAACATCACTGAAACTACTTTTAAATTAATAGAGGTTATAGCAAAACGAAATGTAAATCAATTTAATTCCTAAAATGTACGTTTTGATTAATAATTACGTATGAAATCGCAAAATGTAAAGCTAAAAACAAACATTTAAAACAATCATTGTATGATGAGTGTGTTCTGAAATCACTGTCAATGGGGTTTTATTCATCCCTCACACAAGATACCTCGTGACAGGAGACTAAAAGCTGTCACCCAGCCAGAACAAGCTTTTACCCCCCCCTTCTACCCCCTCAACCCCCTCATATACAGGGTGTTGCCGAACTGCGCCGGTGGACAGGTGGTAGCTAAAACCTAAAGGTAGTAGTTTCCCCCCAGTCATTATCTGTCTGGTTAGAACCTGCTCAGATTACTTTACACTGGGGTGCATAAAAAAAGAGTTATCCACACAATTACTGGGCAGCTGTGTAGTTTCCCGGATGTTGAACACGCTTCGTTCCCCACCAGGGGAGGTCGGATCAGATATCAATGAGAGGGGACGCTACAACAGGGTAGACCGCGAATTCAGGAGAGGCTTGCAACGGAAAGGTTAAATTAAGATTGAAACTATAAATTATAATATCAATGCGTGCCAAATACTTGAGTCAACAATTGGCTATTGCCGTATGTTCAAATATCCATTTTGGTTTGCAGGTGCACGAAATAAATGATTTTTACGCACGTGATGGGCTCAAAATTTAAACCCTTCAATTAACAAGTAAAAAGGGAAAACGTAGATCATACTGATGATGTGATAAAGATAGTTAAAGGAGCCTTGCAAGCCTATAAAGAAAGATTTCAGCCCTTTGTACCAAAATGGGAACCTTGTCAAAAGTAAAGGAAACTGATGTTATGAAGATAAAGATGTTAAAGATTTAAGTTAACCAAGTTTAACAACCCAGAGTTAAAATATGAAACCGAAAATCTATGTTTATATTGCCGATAAAATTGTCTAATATTTGTAAGTTTTGCAAAGCCGAGTTAAAAGTGGATAAACAAGCTTCCTCCCATACAAAAATATTGTGAACCTTTGCATAGCCTTCTAACCTATCTATATCTGGAGTCAGAACCTATTTCCGGCGATATAATACAAGAAAGTGTGGCGGGTATTTCTAAATGACACATTTCGGAGCAAAAACGGTAAAATTAGGAAACTTTAAGCCCACCTTCAAACAGAACACAGGTGTAAAACAGAATCAGTCAGTACCCGAGCAACATTTTTCCTTTTTACAAATACCAGTATACTTTGTAACATAAACACTGAATAGAATATCTATTTCAACCGCACGGTTTCACAGCTAGTAGTTTATAAAAGCCGATATGGCCGTTTTTTCTGCAGTCACAACTTTCTGGTACCAAACCGAGCTTTTATTTTACTCGTAAGATTTTTAACTTGTCACTACTAATTTAAGTTAAGACAGAAATAGAAACAGGTAATTATGGTGTATCTGTACCATACAAATAGATTTCAATATACATCTCGTACCTATGAAAACTACTTAGTTGAATTCTGTCAATTATTTGAACCTAAATATGTATAATTTCTCTAAGTTAGCCTATTAAGTATAATGTTTTACCTTTCTGTAGAATTCCATTTAGGTTAGGCTGGAAACTGCTACTCAAAACACTGTAACATCACTGTAGTTAACACACTGTAAACCTTTCACTGCCTTTCACACTAACCTTTCACTTAATACTAAACTTTATAATAATTAAAGTAAGCTTTATCAAACACGTGAATAACAAACTAAACACTCACGACCGATACTTTCTATACGCACAAGCAAGCATCTATTGATTTAAAACATTCACGTAAGAACTTGATCTACAGTTCGTCAGGTTTAGCATGGCCGGTGAGATGGGCTATAGGGCCATAAGCGGCCAGCAGGAAATCTCAAGGCCACCGGCCATGCTATACCTAACGAACTGTACTGAGGAACAGTCAGCTGTTCGCACAGATAACAACGAATAAGATACGAGCTAAAACAAACCACAGATCACGCCTGGTCTATTTACTCTTCAGAAAATCTATGTTACTATGGTCATTGCCCCAAGCGGCAACATAGCTACAGTTTGATACATTTTGTACTTTTATCGTAGGGGGTGACAGTAGGCATGGCTCCCACTGGGAAAATAATTTAACATGTGTTTCGATATTTTAAAACCTGAACCTTTCAAAATTACTTGCACTAATAAAAAATCACGAATCTACTTACAAGTTAATAAAGAAATATCATGTTGATAAATAATGCCTATATTAGTTGTAAACTTAATTACTAAGTTATTAATTTTCAAAATTGCATTCAAACATTTCGTGTATTAACTCAGTGTTACCACTGATAGAGATTATAGCGTCAAATTTCCCACGGGCGTTTCTGTTGAGGTTATCCAGAAACGTGATCCAACATTGTTTACCTTCCTTACAATATGTCTTCAAGCATTCGTCAACACATTGATCACGAAATAAACATAATAAATAAAGAGAAGTTTAAAATGTATGTACGTTAAAATTTTAAAAATTGAATTTTAAATACGAAATTCTTGATGACAATTAATCTTTAAAATAACAGTTCTCGAACGTGTCGTACGGTATATAGAGTGAGTTTCAATTATGATTATATATTTATGATTATATTTTCAATGTCTTATACTTATTTACCAATAATGACCCTGAATACTCTCAAAGCAGCAGCACATCTTTGTTCTGGAGCTTTATTACTTTGTTAAGGTTGATAATTCTTCATCAGGGTTTAATGCACAAAGCTGTCTTCTTACGAAGAATTATTAATCAAGTCAGTCTTTGATGTTTAAGCTCCACATTGAGGGAGGAATTATGGGCTAAAGCGTCATAATCTAAGGGGAATACGAGTACATGTATTATGGGCATGAAGACAAGGCTACAATCAACGTGAATTTTAGTTCTTTTTTTTAGTTTGTTTTTGGCGATGATACAACTTCTGAGGTTAAAATATTATTGCTTTCCATATTTTTTTAAGAAAAAAGTACACGACGTTTCGGGGTCTGGAATCTGACCCCGTCTTCAGAGAAAAGTAACACAAAACATTAGTAAAAGAGCTAGCCTTAAAGTAATCAGCGTATGTAGACTGGTCATCCACCATCAAATTACCTTTTTCCTTAAGCTTATTAGTTTTGTAACAAATCATTCACGTCCACGTCCAGCGACAGCAGCACATAAGCCATTAGAATATCGACCCATTATACAGGGTGTCAATTAATTCTGAAGACGTGATAACTTTTTAACGGTGCAAGATTTAAGCACCAAATTTTTCTAAAGACTAAAAGCTACTTTTCTACGCAGTTGTTGACTCGATGATGCCAGTGAGGTGCCTCCCCACCCAATCCCCCCACCACAAGGAGTTAGTAGAACGGATTTTCAGATGGCTACAATAAAATCCGTAACATTAAGAAATATTTTTTAAATGTACACAATGCCACAAACTGTATTTCTAGAAAACTATCCAATCAAAAGTTATGGTCGTTTAAATTTTTAATTTCAAGGCTTAAAGTTTAGGTTTTGCAAAAGGCTACGGCAAGTTGCAAATTGTAAAAAAGTATCTTTTCACCAAAATTGAACTGCTGTACACTGAGTTTTAAATACTTGAATTGCCTAACGATTCATTCTATTATTTTAATCAAAATTAATCTCAGAGTTTCACTTTCAAACAAACTTCTTACGTCCTAATAATAATATTTATTCAACAATGTATTGTAGAACAATCAAGACAACTCATCTATGTGAAAATTGTCTCCGTGAGGCAAGAAATCACGGTTGAATGAAGCAAGATGCTACTTGCAGGACTGGTGGAGAGCGCCGTACAACTAGAGTAGGCAACACCCTCCACACGCGTCTGTACTGCGGGTATGGTCTAGGAAAAAACGCACGGCGCTGTTTAAATAAACTTTACTTGGCGCGACATTTCCAAATAAAATATTTGATTGCTATTTCATATTACAACAATAACAATGATGCTTTTCCTGTTTGTTATTGTTGTTTTACATAATATTGATTCGATATTTTAAATTAAGTAAATATTTTATGTAAACTTTAATGAAATAGGTTATTGTAGATAGGGAACACTGCAGCAGTGCTAGTTGTTTTGAATTGTTTGCTGTTCTAAGCCAGCCTTGTTCAACTGTCTTCTCAAGAGCTTAGTTCACCGATATATAGTTAGTGTTAAGGTCATAGGGACAGGGAGGTCTTAGAGAGGTTAGACAGGTCTTAGGAGGTCTTGGGCAGGTCTCAGAGAGGTCTTAGGGAGGTCTTGGACAGGTGTTAGGTCTTGGGGCATTGGCTATATGGCTTTTGAGCGAGCCGAGCTAGATCGTGTTAATAGGGTAAGTTTTGTTAAGTTTAGTTTCTTTGTATTTTAGGTTTATGTGCTAAGGTTTGTTTTTTCAAGTTCAAAGAATAATTTCTTTTAATAAATAGCATGAAATAATCTTACAGTAGTACCAGTTTAATAATCCAAGTTACGTCTTAAAATGCAAGACAATGTTTATAACGATGCTTTCCCGTTATATCACAAAAGAACAGGTCAATCTGAGGCAAAGGAAATTCGATTCACTCATACCAGCGTCATAGCTGCGTGTCGGCCTGGTCACTGACTAGGCTCTATGTGTAGGTTATGTAATTATGTTAGAAGCTCATCTGTATT